>OY747714.1:35515540-36115540 GCA_963556495.2 Valencia hispanica
CTCAGAAGTAGAGCCTGGGTTCAATCCCCAGCATCTCCATTTCCTTTTCTTTAACTTTCAGCAGTAGAAATTCCTTAGAGGTGTGTGTCTAAAGCTATATGCCTTCCTGTCGCACAATTCATGACCCGCACAATTGGATAGAAAAGAAAAAATGTGAATTCAAATATAATTTATTGTGAGAGACTGATAATCCATCTAAAATTTATCAAAACAAAACAGTAATCCTCAGACTGATGTCTGGGATCAAATCAATATCAACTCCAGCCCTTATCAAAGCAAGGCTAAGAAAAAAACATAATATGGAGCTGTAAAACAGTTTTTTTCAGGTATATCAACATCTGTATTCTTCAGGATAGAGCCGACGGTTACGGCTCTTAAAGTTGAGTTTAACAAAGTTTGTTTTTAAGATTCTTCTGACACTTTTCGAACTTGTGACTTTTCCAAAAGTATGATTCATTGACTGGTTTTCCTCCGCTGATCTGAGAAATTGAAGCTAGCCAGCAGTACACTCAGAGGTCAATAAATCCCCTGCAAAACAATTTCTGGGACACCTGGCCATTTCCAGAATGTGTCCAGTTCAGAGGGAAAAGTAAAAAAAAGGCCTATGAGGTGAGGCTATGTGTTTATTTACCTCCACAGAAGCGTTGCTGCAGGCCTGGTTGCCAGTGCTGGTGTGTCTGAGATATTGTTTAAACTGCTGCAGACTGTCCAGCACCGCCTGTCGCAGCAGATCGCCGGCTTTGGCAGCACTTTTAATGCAACCTTCACCTGGAATCGACCTCAGCTCCTCCACGCAGGAATGCAGTCTGGCTAAATTGCCACGGACCTGCTGTAAACAGAAAACAACCGGATGAATGAGGAGGGTGAAAGGGGAATGAAAACATCGGGGGTGCATAATAAAGAAACTGAAAAACAAAAGCGTACAGTAGTGAACGGATGATGCGTTTTTTTAAACGTTTTCATAATGTTCTCTTACCACAAGTGGAAGTAGACACTCCTGCTGCCTGCTGATGGCGTACAGGCTGAGTAGAGGTATCCTGCAGGGTCCATCCAGACTACAGGCCAGTGACAGGAAGTTATCCAGGGCATCGCAAAGCACGGTGCAAGTGTCTGACCAACAGGGGGGCAACGCCTCCACAATCAGGACCCTCGCTGGTTGGCGGGAAAATGAGGAGGACCAAAAGACCAAACTCCCCGTATCACTGGAGGAACTGGTTTGCCTCTTCCTGTTGTCCATGAGCTTCTGCTAAACAATGAGGACACAAAGGGCAAATTTAAAATAAAACCTTATGCTAAGCTAACTGTAAGTTTTTAATAAGACTATTCACACATAAAGCATCAAAGCTCGAGTCCTGAATAATCTTTTCAGAAAGGCAGCACACTTTGCTAGCTTGATGTGTGTCTGCCAGTCAATAGCCTCCCTTTGATGCTCTGCTATCATAAAATCTGTATCTGTATAGTACTTCTAAGTTCCAGTTTCACGTCTTTTAAATTGTATTCTGACACCAGTTCGGTTATCTTTTTTTGTGTTACACTATATCTAAGCAAGCAAGAACAGGCCAGATGGTGGTAACCACTGCTTAGTTTCAAAATGGCAAATTTTAGTCACCAAACAACATAAGAAAGTTTACCTATAAAACAAACAGCTTGGTACATGAATTCTGTGTTTTTGTTTTTTATCTCATTGTAATTTAAATAGCTTTACACTTGGGTTCAAAACAATAGCAGTCCAACTTTACTAATAAATTCAATTACATTTCCACAGCAAATAATTTAATTATATGAGCAGAGGTGCATCAGAAAAACAACAGTCCTGGCATGCATGGTGCTGATTTATGTTGAAAGGTGCATCTTCAATTTAATAACCGGGTGAGTTCAATCAGATGGTTGGGGTTAGAGGTCTGTGGAAAAAAAACAACTGGTGGCAAATGTTGCACATGCTGGTTATTGTGGATTCCTCTCAGAAAATCTGAGTAGCATTGGCTAACATTGGGGGGGAAAGATACAGTGTTCCTCAGGAATACTTGAAACACCTTATTACTGTTTATTTTGATCCTTCAAACATCAAATATACCTTAATATGCATTAGTACGCACAATAGATCTCAGCACTGCCGCAGAACGGGGGTACAGCCAATGAAAATGAATTGCGCTCCTGGATCGGCTGTTTTGCAAAAGGCAGTCTGTAGCGTGTCAAATAGCTTCCCAAGATGCATTTTCTTTCAAATATTTTACATATCCTCCACGAGAAAAATCAGCGAATAGGCGATTGTCCCACAAATACTGATGCACCGATAGGCGGGGCTCTGCTGCATACGTTTTTCAAACACATTGCTGTTACTTTGAACAACATTCTAGGAGGTGCAAGAAGACAACTCTCACATAAAGGCTTGGTATAAAGCACCCTCAACAATTATTAGCATCTCTGGCATAAAAGAAATGACAATTTATTCCAATAGCATGATCTCATATTGAAAAATTTGCAGCAGTGAGCTTTTGCCCTCCTTAACAGTCTTCTTCCTGCATGCCTTTGACAAAATAGCCTTCCCTAGTTTGTCATTTGAATTTTTCCCCTGTGAATATGGGTAAGTTTATGCAAGTAGCTCTTTCCTGGAAGTGTATGGAGTATTTATCCCCATTTAATACCTGTACTCAGATTGGAGGCTGGATTTTCTTTTGTAAAGGTCCCAATGAATTTGGAGCATGTTGTATAGGTGTCTTTTACTATCTATCCTTGATGTTTAATGAAATAATAAAATAATGTCAATAAACAATATTGAAAACTACCATTTGTTTATAAGACCAGTTTAATGATGTGTCCATTAAATACGTGGGAGATTTTAAAACTGCACAAATACTAGAAATGTAACTATATTTTGTCCAAAGCAAGGTTATATTTATGGCAATAGCTGACAGAAAGTAGTTTTGTTTGCATGAAATTGAATGATTTCAGGTTTGTTTCATCATGTTCCCTTAAATTTGGCCCTGAGACTCTGTGGCAGCAATTGCTTGTTAAGAGTTTAAACACAAACAAGCTAATTCACACAAAGCCATTCATAAAGCCTATACTAGTGGCCGGGTGAGGCATGCTAGCTTTTTTTTTTGTTTTTTTTTACCAGGGTGTGTCATCATCAGTTAAAAACATGTCTAAAAAACAAACAAAAAAACCCACTTCAGGATTCAAGCGGAAAATAACTGACAGATAATATTCTTCACAAACAAAGCTTGAGCTCCCACCATCTGTCTCAGACTGAATTTCTGTTCCTGGCTAAACCACCCATGACGACCACATCAAACACCTTTCACCCTCACACCTTCCCCTTGCGTCACCTTTTTTTTTTTTTTACTTTTCTGTGAAGTAAAAGTAATCAGATTCGGTCCAACAGTGAAATGTGGTCTCTGCAGGCATAGGTTTTTTTTCTTCTCTCTTTTAAAGGTATTTTTTCTTCTACTGGTATTATTGCATTTCACTGGCTGGAGCACGCTGAGAAAATTTCACAGCAGAGCACAATAAATATATGGCTGTTTTCTGCTTTTATACTTTTAACTGTGCATGTTACAGTACAATCAGCCAGTCTGTGGCTGTGACTTGTGGTCCAATTACTGGCTTGGTGATTGCATTAATGGATGTACTAACACCACAAAAGCAGCTTTAAATTTGCTGTTTCAGTTTGCAGATGTTTTTATTTTCTTTTTTATTCCTAGCAACAACATAGGTGGGCGCTACTGTTTAAAATTAGGTCTGATAAAACCAGTTTTAATTAATTGAAAACAAGTACAATCTTTAAACCCCAACAGTCTGTTATTTAATGTTTTTTTGTTTTGTTTTTACCTGTAGTCTACAATAAACATAAACTGATTTGAATTATTTGCACAGGCTTGACTAGCCAGTGCAAAATCTGGATTTCATCAAAAATTGGAGATGATTTTAATCTTAATATTTTAATTTAAAAATAATGCTATGTGTGTGTGTATATATATTTATATATATATATATATAATATCCTTGTTTCGAGGCAGAGCATTTTTTGTTGCTTTTTTAAATTGTAAAATATCATACTATATGCCGGAATGATTCCCAAATCCTCTAAATATGCCACAACTTCTAAGTCAATTAGGCAGGAGTACAATGACAAGACAGACAGTATCTGCAGCCAATATATTGGCATTTTACAGTATATTATTATTTTCTTATATTTATTGCATAAGACAGTATATTATTATTTTCTTATATTTATTGCATAAGAATTATTTAGATATATATATATATATATATAATTTTTTTTTTAAATTTAGTATAATTTTTGAAGACCTCAAAACCCAACACTTGTTTGGGGACCACTGGTCTACAGAAGTCGAACAATAGTCATCTTTTGGCTGAGTAAAAGCTCTATTTTTAGTTTTAAAAACAAAACAGAGATACTGACATATTTTCCAACAACTAAGAAGGCAGATCAACAAAGATTATTTTTTGATGGCAATATCTAGAAAACCTTGGGGGATTGGTGGAAATTTTGCCCAGTAGTTTTAGTAATTATTTTGCGCACTAGTTGCTCTACCCTCCTCCATTTTCTAGAGTTCCTAAACTGTTTTGAAAATTACTTCTGGTTAAGTTTAATACACTTAAGAGATTTGTAGGAAAATCATTTCAAGTCAAGCATGTTTTTTTCCCTTCTAATTTGGTGCTTTCAGGTGGCTTTTCTCTGCTTTCAGTGTAAACCTGAAGGACATAAATTCCCTTGAATATCAGCTTTGAACTTGCTTTAACTTTCCAATTCTTTTATCCCATAATCTTAGCATAATTTCAGAGCTTGCTCTTTCAGTTGAAATTATTTTGACATACAACTTTTATGACTATTCTTTCTATTCTACCTAGTCAAATATAGCTCTTTTCTGCATTTCTATGTTAACCTAAGGAGGTCTAGCCAAATAATCCACCAATAATAAAAAATTTAAATTGTCAGTGCCTACAATTAAAATATATAAACATTTAGAAGCTGTATATTATGAATACAATAACATTAGATTGTCCTTGAGTTAGCCATTCTCACAGATCACTGAATTTAGCTAACTTCCCAAAAAAAAAAAAAAAAAAAGCTAACTTACTTACTTACTTAGGTAAACTTACTTATCAGGTGTCTTGAAAATGAAGAAGTGCTAAATGAGCTACAGCTAAACAATTTAAACCTGTGGAAAAGAATTTCAGCTGCTAAACTAAAATACCTTAGCTGCTATCTTAAATATAAAAGCTCACTAGCTAGCTGCAGGCTAACATTCGCTTCTGCTAACGGTATACTAACTAGTCTAATTTGCTAGCATCCTCTTGTAATTTAGTCATAAAAACTGTTAACTGTCAATTTGTGCTCTCTTTAACAATATTAAGCTTACCTTGAAGTTATATCCACTTCTATTTTCTTGAACTATTATGTTTACACCAATATGATGAAATCTGCTGAAATATGTAGGTAGAGATGGGACCAAACTAGACTAATTCAAACATTTATCATGAACTATTCTCACAGCAGCAAACCAAGAATGAGTCAATATCTATGTATAATATCTATATATAATAAATAAAAAAATATATAATTGGAAACTTAATCAAATAAACAGCCGGGACTTATGTTTACATGTAAAAATTAAGATACAAAATAAGCATAAAGCCTTTATTTGTGTGATTTTATCCAGCATTTATCCAGTTTTATGTCTTCATTTTCTGTACGTTGTCCTTGAGAGTTCTGAGAGGCACTTCAAATAAAATGTGCTATTATTATTATTATTATTATTATTATTATTATTATTATTATTATTATTATTATTATTATTATTATTATTATTATTATAAAATATCTAGTTCCATAGATCGACAAAGGTTTGATGACTTTTAGTTGGATGAGATCTATATCTGTGGCAACTTTAAAGAAAGCTCCCGAACCACTTGAAATGAATTAATTATGTGAGATGAATGCTTTAATATCAACAGCTACAATAGTCTTTAACAATCCTGGTTGCAATCTATTTGCATTGCTGTTCATAAATACAAACCACTTTACTGCCATCTAGCAGTTAGAAATATGCTGAAATATGCTGCATTTTTCATACTAAATACCTTGAATAATATGTTTTATTGGTGTTAAGAACAACTAGCAATCTCTAACTAACTGACAGTCATTAAGCAAATTCACAGTGATACTCCCATCCACCCCTCTAATTCCATCATCAAATTTGCTGAAGGTACCACAGTGGTGGGTTTGTTTATGGGGGGAGATGATGGGGGGAGATGATGGGGGGAGATGATGGGGGGAGATGATGGGGGGAGATGATGGGGGGAGATGATGGGGGGAGATGGGCACCAAACACCACAAAGAACATATAACTGATTTCAGGAAGGGAAGCAATTATGTTTCTGAGGACACAGCTACAAGCCACTTAGCCACAGCAAACACCTCAGCACTGTCCAAAAAGGCCCGACAGAGACTGCATTTCCTTAGCGTCCTGCGGAGGCACCACCTTTAGGAGAGACTTCTGGTGTCTTTTTTTGAATCTGTGCTGGTGTACTCCATCACAGTGTAGTTTGCTGCCTGCATGGCTGCAGACAGGAAGGTTCTGCGGGGGGGAATCAGGTCTGCAAAGAAGATCGCTGGATGCCCTCTGTCCTCCTTGGTGACCATTGCCAGCTCCCACTGCCTTGGTAGAGCACAGCGGATCACTGCTGACACTTTCCATTCAGGTCATTCACTTCTGTCATCAGGAAGACATTTCAGGTCTTTGAGGAGCAACACAAATAGACTAAAGAACAGTTTCCATCCATGGGCTGTTGGAACTCTAAACATATCTCTTTGTAACTCTTTAAGACACTGGACATTTTTGTATAACATTGTGATTTATTATTTTCATTTCTTAAATGCATTATTTACATTTATTTAACTTATGGTCTGTTTTTATGGATTGACTTTGACTGTTTTTATGGTGCACCATATCAGTGGCAGCTGCAGAAATGTTTTCATACATTTGTATGATGACAATAAAGGCATTCATTGATACATTTTTTAGAATAAAAATGTTGGAAGAACCTAAATAACCACAACAACCTGGCATCTCCTCCTCATGCTGGTCACATGCTGGTCACACGCTGCGGTGGGGTGGCATCCCAATCGTCAATCAGCCAATGTGGTTGTATGGGTTTCTCTGGTATGAACAGCACACCCAGGGGGATCCCTCAATGGTTTGAGGGGGATGAGGTTATAACTGGCCTTCGCATTCTCTTCACTCCCAAAGTCTGGAGGTTGTCACTAATAACGCCCATTCTTTAAGGGCAATTAGGCCGTTGATATCTTAGTGAATTTCAGTCCCTAAGAGTGGAGATATGAAATTGCCACTGGTTGCAGAATCTCATCATTGTGTCCTTCTACAGTAAGATTAATTACTGTGATGTCAAGCCTAGTATTTCCATTAAGGGAGATCCCACCCCCTATTGTCAAACTGCCTCCGCCAAAACCTGTTTGGCATTGATAGAGACAATTTGGTAAGCCTATCCATGGGTGCAACCTACATACTACACTCTGTTGCTCAACTTACAAATGTGGCATCATTTAAGGGGAGATAAACAAGCTTTTCAGCAGCATTGTGGCAACAAAGAAAAAAACTGAGACACATATTTCCGTAACTTTTGTGCCAAGTATAGTTGTTAGATCATTATTTTAGATAGCCTAGTGAGGTAAACTGAAAAAAAGTGCTAGAGGATGTCACTCCATCAAAAAGTTCAAACCAACAAGAGTGATGGTAATTTGCAAACAAATATAATCTCAGTAGCTCTTTGGAGTAAGAAGTTGTGTGGGGAAAAAACAAACAAAAAAAAGGAATTTTGCATCTTATCCTGCCCCACATCCATCTGTTTGGTTTCTTTCATGTTTTCAGATGAATGGAGGGAAAAGATCAATGAGAGGCCAGTCACTGCAACAGACTAAGAGAGCAATATGGAAATTTGTTCCTGATGGTTGACCTACTTGACTGAAGAGCTTTCTAGTCCTCACAGCTGCTGCATATGTGTGAGAGACAGAGACCTTACAATCTGCTCGGAGAATCACCATCTACTCAGTGTTAGTGAAGGAGAACTAGTGTGGGTATTTGACGTGCTGCATGGTCATAGACCCTCTGAACGCAATTTACGCTTTGTCGGAGTTAATGACGTTGGCATGAAGAAATGTGGAACATAAACATCTGTTTTTAGGAGATAACTCTCGGCACCTGGCAAAACCATTTCCCGATATTCCTTTTTCCCCACTGGTGCTGATTTGAATGTATGCCTTGTAGATTTCTGCATGAGTGTGTGTGTGTGTGTGTGGCTTCTTGAAGGCACTGGCAGTTCTCCATAATGCACCCTTTTCTTGATTTCTTCCTTTTCCTCATCAGAAGTCCTCATCATGCCTCTGCCTCTCCCAGGTCTCCTCTTTCTTCCATTCACCCGCCTTTCTCAGAACCTTGCTGTCAGAACTCAATGCTCTGTTTTTATCTCTAACAAATATAGTGGGCACATGATTCATGGCAGGATACGCAACCTTTATTCTTTGCATTTTCACTAAAACGAATGCGGAACATTTAGTCTCAAATCCAAGGCCTCTGTAGAAGGGATTAAGTGATGCGATATGACTGCAGCTTATTCATTCTCACACACCAACACACACTTGCAAACTCACACTCGAATAATGAAATGCGCCTGTGGATGTGCTTTCTAATTTAGTGGTGACAAACACATACTTCTGGGTCAAAGGGAGCTTTACAACAGTGAGCTAATCCGCTGTTCCTTTCTGATTGACTCTGGGGGATTGGTGGAAACTTTGCCCAGTAGTTTTAGTAATTATTTTGTGCACTAGTTGCTCTACCCTCCTCCATTTTCTAGAGTTCCTGAACTGTTTTGAAAATTACTTCTGGTTAAGTTTAAGACACTTAAGAGATTTGTAAAAAAAATAATTTCAAGTAAAGCATGTTTTTTCCCCTTCTAACTTGGGAAGTTTTGGTTCAGTTCCTTCAGATTAGAAAAAGGGCAAGAAATTTGAAAACCCCCATTTTTCTCCTGGTAGTTTCAACTAAAGATCAGTTTGAAGCTGATGAAAGGCAGAAACTTGGTTTCACAACTTTTTAAAGAAAGTTGGGTTACACTTTATTACAGTTTTGAATCTTTGCCCTATCAACTTTTTAAAAACTATTTCTCAATTTAACCTGCTTAATGACAGAATCAGCAAGATATGTGCGTGTGTTTCAAAACAGTCAAAAGAAAATAATCAAAACGTTATGATCCTTAGATGTTTCAACTTTTGTTTAATTTTTTGGGTTTATCTTTTATTAGTCATTTTCTTATCTCATAATTTTTCACTTCGTTCTGTTTTACTTTATTTTTCTCGTTAGGATTATTGTTCTGTGATTTAAGTTTTTTATAGTTAGTGTTCATACTTATTTTTTCCTCTGTTTTGTTTTTCTTCCCTTCTTGTTATATCCATTAGGTTTGGAACTTTGAGTTTCTCTACTTTTCATTTATTTACTTAGATTTTATCATTCTTAGTTAATCTGTGTTAGTTTTGCTTTATGTATTTTGGATTTTTTTCTGTTTGGACTGTTCTTCTGTTTTATGCTTATACCTTTGTTTTCCTTCTCTGTTTCCTCCCTGCCATTACACTTCCCTTCTCTCTCTCTCTCTCTCTCTCTCTCTCTCTCTCTCTCTCTCTCTCTCTCTCTCTCTCTCTTTCTCTGTCTCTCTCTCTCTGTCTCTCTCTCTCTGTCTCTCTCTCTCTCACCTGCACCTGCTCGTCACTCAGTCCTCAGGTTTCTGTGCCATTCTTCATTGCTCCTCAGTGCATTTCAGCTCTCTGGTTTTCTCAGTTCCTCCCTGGTTCCTCACGTCTGTTATCCCTGTCAGGGTCTCGATTCGCCGACTGTGGTTTTGTAAGTTCACATTTCATTAAATATGCTTACTAGGAATCTTCCGCATTCCTATGTGCACTTTGATCCTGACTCAACCCAAACCCTGACACAAAATGCACAGAAAAATTTTTTTTTTTGGCCTATTTACTTTTATTGCATTGCCAAATAACCTGGTCTGTCCACCTTGTCATAACTTGGGTTTTCATGGAAAAATAGTCCTCAAATGTGGGTTTTGAGGGGTAGTAGTTTTCTCATACAGTATAGAAGCAGTTTCAAATAATTCACGCTACACAGTAGCTTCCACAAATGTTGGCCCCTCTTAGTAAAAAACAAAATAAATGCATCTTTTAATCCAGGATACATTTGGAGAATCACATTTAAAAATACTCACACATAACAATTCCAGTAAAATAAATATATATTTTAAATGTACACTTCTTAAAAAAACTTTGTTAACCTGGGGTATAAATATGCTATTGCACAGTGGCTCATTTCTTTTAGCCATTATTTAAAATAAGGAAAGAAAAGAACATATTCAAGTAAGTGGTGATCTTCAGAAATCAAGAAACATCTATAGGAAAACAACCGTTGACCCAATTTTATTCAAATCTACAATCAGAGACATGATTCAACAACAACAAAACAACCGATACAGTTAGAAGGCTGAAGGATGGTCTGGAAGGATGATGTTGAAGGCAAAGCTGAAGTACACAAACAGGATCCTGGGATAGGTTCATGGGTTGTCCAGATGCTGGTCCATGTTGATGGCATTGCCAACAGGTCTGTAGACAATGCCATCAACATGGCTCTACAGTTCATCCTGCAGCATCTGGACTCCCCAAGAACCTATCCCAGGATCCTGTTTGTGTACTTTAGCTCTGCCTAGAGCACCATCCTTCCAGACCTCTTCCAAGGCGAGCTGTCCCAGATGAATGTACATGATCCCATATGCAGGTGGATCATTGACTTCCTGATTGATAGGAAGCAGCATGTAAGACTGGGGAAGAATGTCTTGGACTCCCGGACTATCAGCACCTGCTCCCCTCAGGGCTGTGTTCCTTCTCCTCTGCTCCTCTCTCTGTACACAAACTGCTGCACCTCCGACCACCACTCTGTCAAGCTAATTAAGTTTGCAGCTAACCCCACCGTTATTGGACTCATCTCAGACAGGGATGAGTCTGCCTACAGGGTGGAGACTGAATGTCTGGTGTCCTGGTGCAGCCACAACAACCTGGTGCTGAACGCCCAGAAGTGGAGATTATTGTGGACTTTAGAAAGCACACAGCCCCACTCCCCTCCATCATCCTGAGTACCACCATCACCCAGGACCTTAAGTGGAAGCCCACCATCACCTCCGCCATAAAGAAGGCCAAGCCGAGGATGTATCTCCTGAGGCAGCTGAAGAAATTCAAACCTGCCAACAAGGACGATGATGCAGTTCTACACTGCAATCATCGAGTCCATCCTTACCTCCTCCATCACTGTGTGGTATGCTGGAGCTACCATCAGGGACAAACAGAGACTGCAGCGTGTTGTGCGCTCTGCTGAGAAGGTGATTGGCTGCATACTCCCATCTCTACTGGACCTGTACACCTCCAGGACACTTGGGCGTGCAGGTCGGTTCACAGCCGACCCTTCTCACCCTGGACACAGACTTTTTGACCGGCTCCCCTCAGGCAGAAGGTTCCGGTCCTTTCGGACCAGAACCTTTTGACATAAGAATTTCTTTCCTCCTGCTGTTGGACTCATAAAACCCCTAAGACTCATTTACCACTGATCATAACCTGCACTCTTGTACTGTATATATTAATCTGTTTACCCCATTTTGCTTTAATTTTTTATTTATTGCATGCTTAGAAGTGTTTATTTTATGTTTGCACAAAGTACCGCAGCATGCTTGATTTATTTTACAGCTTTTAACAGATGTTTAACAGTTGTGCCAATTAATGTGGAGTGTCGAGTTTTTTCTCTCTCCCACCATGTCATCACTTAAGTATAAACCACAACTATGAAAGAAATGTAAAAAAAACCCCTAACAAAACAAAAAGAAGGAAAAAAAGTATTCCGATGGGATGTATGTTATGGTTTGCTTGACAAACATCTAGAGCTGAAATTTAGTCTGAGCTATTTCAGATGTTTAAAATATTCATGATTGGAAAAGGTTAGCAAGAAGAGACAAGTGAGTAATACCAGCAGTCTTTTCTGGATTAGGACCAATGATCGCTGATAAACTACATACAGTATATTTTTCAATACACCTATGCAAGATACAGAAGGCCTTCATTTGGGAAGAAGTTGATGAATTACCTATATATAGTATATATAGGTAATTCATCAACTTCTTCCCAAACAAAGAGGGGGTGGGAGCGATTGTCACCTTGCTGCATCGATGCAGAATCGTGCACGGCCGAATCGTGATGCATCTTAGAATCGATCATTTTTCCCTCCTCTAATATATACACACGTTTTTGATGACATATCAATGTGAAATATCAAAATGACAGGAAACTTTGCATTATTTGCTTTGATTAATATATAAATAAGGAGAAATTGTGCTTTTCCTTCATCTGGATTTGAAAGTCAATACAATCCTGTTGATACATAAGATCCACTGTATTTGGGTCATGCATCTTTAAATGTTACAGTCATAGTAATAAGTATGTACAGTACAGACCAAAAGTTTGGACACACTTTCTCAATCAAGTGAATGTGAAAGTGTGTCCAAACTTTTGGTCTGTGCTGTACCTCTGTCATCTTTAGAATTTTATAGTACAGTGATTGTCTTTGCTAGGTTGTAAAATTATTTAAATCTAATAAAGTGAATGAAACCAAACACCACAGATTATGCATTTTGTTGATCAAATAAGGAGGAAATCAAACTGGAATCATATGTGAAAAATTAAGTTTATCCTAAAAAGACTGCATGCATTCACAATATGCAAAACTCTGCTGTTTAGGGGGGAGGACTTTGTTCTGCGAGTGTAGAGAGAACTGCTGCTGTAACAATTTTGTTTGTATATATTTTAATGTAGAGTCTTTGGGCATCAATATATTCTTGGTGGGAAAACGGGTTCCTGGAATGTCTTTTGGTCGTGATTCTAGATTACAAAGCCAAACTGTTTTACTGAGGGACTTTACTGTGATTTAAGTCTACTCCTTTGATCCATCTGTATTTGTCCACAGAGGTGGATAGGTTGTGTGGCTTACAATGTGTATACCATGCATGTCTTTTTCGCTATGTTTGAAAATAATTGCTTCTGACTATCGGTGTTGTTTTCTGGTTTGTTTAGTAAGAGAAGTCTTTTATTCACAAAATATTTGTAACTTTAATTGTTTCAAGCAACTAAAATATTGTCATTTTATTTTGAGTAACCCGATGTTTACTTACCTGGGCATGCGGATACTTTGTACTGATTCTGTCATGTTTGAATTAAGGTTCAAGACCCACATGCAGAACACCACTGGGGAGAGCAGTGATCATAGAGGAACTTGGAGCTTTAAGGCAGTCAGAGGTGGAGGAATAACCAAGGCTCACTGAGAAGCTGGAGAACAGATCACAAGGAGATGCGACGAGGAAAAACCTTGAAGGAGCACATAGAGGTTTTAACAGGGTTGTCATAAAAAAAAAATCACACAAGGACCTGTAGCAATTTCACAGAGGACTTGAGGTTTTTACCAGAGAGTTTTTAACACTAAGGCGCAAAAGGGCTGACAGCCTCATCCTGTGATGAGCTCAATCAGTTGTGCAGGTGCAGCGAGGTAGCTCCGATAAAAAAGGGAATCTCAAATTGTACAGCATACATTTGAAATCCAAGAAATCAAATATGTTAGGTTGCCAAAGCAAAGTCGAGTCTGTGGTCAAAGATAAGATGTTAGATCTTTGCTGAAAGTGGTCTGCGATCTACATTTAACAGATTTACTCTCAAAATTCGGGTTAAAAAATAAAGATTTATTTTCAGTCTTCAACGGTTAGCGAGATCAGTGTTGATCAAACTATTCTGTTCTACTGGCTGTAGTTTAGGGTTTGCTGCTAGAAAACCAATCTAAAAAGTGGTGTCTTGTTTTTGACTTTGAGACATAACACAGCTCCTAGAGATTGTTCCTAGAGGACAGCTGTTGTACTATGACAGGTATTTTTTTTCCACACTGAGCCCCTGGATATTCTCCAGGGAAAGGCCTTGGCTGCTATGGAAACAGTTCACAAGAACTGAATTCTGCAATAGTACCTCTATGGCCACTACTGACAATTTCTCAAAAAGGAAATAAAGAGGCTCTTATAAATCTTAGTACACAGTACTTTGATTCTGAGCTACTCCAGAGTTACTAACAGCAGATCGAAGCGGACTGTTTATGTTTTAGTGACAACCAGGCTTTCTAACAACCAACAAAAAATAGCTCAAAATACCTGCGATTTAAACTACCCGACGGTGGAATAAAAAGCCCAGGCACAAGCATATCAACAAGGTGACACCGACTTCAAGGGTCGAGAAAACAGTATAAGAAGCCAGATCCAAAACTAAACACAACATCAGAGCATAGAAATACGGATACAGTCAATATTTTGAATGTAACCGTATGGAAAATGTGAGATACATGCTGCTTGCAAACCAAATTACCTTACGTGGGGCATGCATGTTACTCTGTTTTTCAAGAAACATATTCTTTCAAGTTTTTTGTGTTTTAAAAAAGTGTTAAGGGGCACAGGTCTAAGGAGGAAATTTCAAAAGGTTCAGTCATGTTGTAAATCTGTTAAACTTGAGTACAATGTCTAATAAAGAGAACATATTTTTAAATGTCATAAACCTCCAACAAAACCATCCATCCATTATCTGTACCTGTCCATCCATGCAGGGTTGTGTGGGGGGCTGGTGCCTATCTTCAGCAGTCACAGTGCAAGAGGCAGGGTACACCCTGGATAGGTCGCAAGTCCACAGCAGGGCAACACAGAGACATACAACCATTCCTAAGGGCAATTTCAATTTGGAAAGTCCAATTCACCTAACAGTCATGTTTTTGGACTGTGGGAGGAAGCCAGAGTACCCGGAGAGAACCCATGCATGCACAGGGAGAACATGCAAACTCCATGCAGAAAGACCCCAGGCTGGGATTTGAACCCAGGACTTTCTTTCTGCAAGGCAACAATGCTACCAACTGCGCCACTGTGCAGCCCTCCAACAACACTTGGGATGTGTTATGATGAAAACCTCAGAGCAAAATGAAACCATTTACTAAGGAAAATATATCTTCTTTGATTTGCGAAGATGCAAAAAAGTAGCTAATTGTTCTGCTTGTAGACCAGATGTAAACAGATTGATATTTTCCATTATTTATAATAAGACTTTATGTTACCTTCAGACCATGTATTGTATGTTCATTATGGCCGGCTAATGTGTTTCTGCTACTAATTTCTTTCTATTAAGTACCACACTGTAGGCTGCAGGCATTATGACATTTCTTAAAGCTCTACATACCCTGAAGGTTTTAAGATTAATGGCGGCATTAGCAGAGAATTTAGAGAGATTAGAGAGCTCAAATCAGAGACTGGTAAAGCCCAGACGCTGCTCTGAGAGATGTAAAAATGTTTTAAATGTCTTCCTGGCTATTTATTTAAAACCCCTTTTCCGAGATTAAAATGATTACAGTTCTTCAGATCACTTTGCCAGTATCTAATCAATGATCTAATGTTAGTCACAGGTGATGTCGGGAAGGGTTTGTCGGAAACAACTCAGAATCCGAAGAACCATCAGTCTCACCAAGGCTCAAGCCATTAGCAGGGAACTGCTGAAACACCAGTTCCCTGTCCATTGTGATGAGAGCTTTACGTCCCCATAGACTGAAAGGGTACAGACCAAGAATTATGCCATTGCTCTAAAGTCAACACCCTCAAGCTTAATTGAAATTTGCAACTGGCTACTTGGACAAACCAAATGTCTTCTGGATAAAGGTTTTTTGGTCAGATGGAACAAAATTTGAGCTGTTGAGCCACATAGTGACAAGAAATATGCTTGGACAAGTCAAGGATAACCAATTACTAAGAACAATGTCCAAACTGTGGTGGTGGCATCATGCGGCCAGAGGTACTAGTGCATTGCAAAATTGGATGGAACCATGAAGAAGGAGGACAATCTGCAAATTCTTTAACTTTACCTCAATAAGCAGCCACATGGTTGAGACTTCAACACAAGTGTGTGTTCCAACAATAAAACAATCCAAAAACCATCCTCTAACCGGTTTTGGAATGAATAAAGTGGGCCAGCATGAAGCCCTTAGAATGGTCTTCCAAGAGCCTTGACTCTAACCCTTTTGAATACATAACATGTGCTTAAAGGGTGAAACTGTACAGGGAAATCAAACAAGCTAAAGGAACTACACCCAATTTGCCAACAAGAGTTGTTGAATACCTAGACAAATTCATGCCAGATGCTTGTTGATGGTTGCAAAAGTGTGTAGTCAAAGTCCAACTAAAGCTAAGACATAATAAACCAAATAAAAAGTGGGGGTGCATGTATTTATTTGGTGTTCTATGTAGAATTTTGATCCTTCGTGGCATGAAAAAAATCAACAATAACCTTAAACCTCTGCATCCAAATCTTGGTTTTTAAAATCATTGAAGTTGTATGCACCACAACATTCCTGCCTTGAAAAGTAATGGTTAAAATAAAGGATATTCATGCTCAAGGTGAGTGTATGAAAACTTCTTACCTTAGTTGTTGAGTAAGGGGTGCTAAAATCAGCCAACATAAATTTTGAAGTAATTTGATAAAGCAAATGGCCATTAGTGGATGCATTTAATGTGCTCTTCTAGCTTTCCTCTCGCAAACTCAACATGTAGCCATCAACCATTTAAACCATTCAGCCACTAGCAAATTTAATTAACTATTACATATCAATTTGCAATCTTATTAAGATGATGAAATCTTAGTACATTTCCAGTTTCAGATCGAAAACAAACTGAGAGCTCTTGCTGGTCTGCAGCCAGAAAGCATTTTTCTTCTATAATGATGTAGATGATATGACTACCTTTTAATTTCCTATTGATGGTGCCAGAATTCGGCAGATTTCCTTTGATTAAACTGTAGCATCCTTAGGGGGCTGTCAAAGTGGCTTTGTTGCTGTTTCTTATTCCTTCCAAAGGGAAATATCTCAGCTGTAAGAGAAAGGAAAGGGCTGTTGTCGGAACAAAGGAAGCTCCTGATGGTCTTGTGATTGCAGCTTCATCAATAAGTCAATGTTCATAATGCACCAACTGAACACGAATCCCTGAGGGAAAGCTCGAGGAGAGAGACCTCAAGAGCATACATGACTCATCTTTGACTGAACATGATTATCTCCTGTGTTAGTGGTGTAAGTTGCATGACGTGATTCCACTTGTTTCATGCTCTGTCCTTCCCATCACCTCATTAACTAATAAACCATAACTTTATGACTCGTTGTATGATCAAAAAGGCCTTTTTGGACATTTTAATGCCGTTAACGTGATGTCACACATTTTACATCCCTCTCATTTTGACCAGAACTGCACCACCTTGCCATGGTATTCCTAAAACTTGAACTTTTGCACGTTATCACATTACAACCAGAAACTTCAGTGTATTACACTAGGATTTAATGTGACACATTAACAGTAGAATGGGAGGCAGATCTTCTAGCTATTAGGCTCCTCTCCTGACTATTTCTCCCCCAGCTGCCACTTTCCATATCTCCAGATTTATAGTGGTTATCTCCACGTTTAATGCCTCTTCCATTGTACTGAAAGAAGGATGCAAAACTCGTTAAACTCACAGCTATTTTTCTTATTCTTCTTTAGTTGTAGTCCACTACGTGTTTTCAAACAAAACCTAACTTTTGTCGCCTGTCGAAAATGAGCGCTTTCTCTGCATCAAATGTGTCTTTAAAATTCAGGGACATCACATGTTAAATCCATGGAACATTACAAATGTACGGTGGCCGGGAAGTGCAAAACAAAATTACATTAACCTGAAACACTTTTACATTTTTACCGAAACACATTTACATGTTTACCGAAACACATTTACAAATTTACCGAAACACATTTACAAGTTTACCGAAACACTTTTACAAATTTACCGAAACACATTTACAAATTTACCGAAACACATTTACAAGTTTACCGAAACACTTTTACAAATTTACCGAAACACATTTACAAGTTTACCGAAACACTTTTACAAGTTTACCGAAACACTTTTACAAGTTTACCGAAACACTTTTACAAGTTTACCGAAACACTTTTACAAATTTACCGAAACACATTTACAATCTTACCGAAACACATTTACAAGTTTACTGAAACACATTTACAATCTTACCCAAACACATTTACAAGTTTACCGAAACACTTTTACAAGTTAAAAAAAGAAACACTTTTACAAGTTTAACAAAACCCCTTTTACAAAGACATGACCTGGAAGTGATACTACAGGGATGAGGTTAGGGTCGGGAAAAGACCAAAGTGGTAACAGTAATGGAATCGATCCTGCCAACAGCTCAATCTGCAGAGATGCTTTGCCCGTTTTGCGGAATCTATTTTCAAGTTTTAGGGACATTTTGTGGTGATTGTGGACATAGTTTGGACTTTGAGAAGGGAGAGGGAGAAGAGGTCGGTTTTATGGACTGCCTCGTAAAGTATTTAAACGAAGGCCACTCATACAGTGTGATTGCTGACATGATGAAACAGCTTCACACTGTCCGCCTGTTTTAGCGGACCGTGAAAACGAAATTAAATAATGCCGGATTCTACCGCAGAAAAAACTATTAATCTGAAGTAGATATCAGAAACGCCATCAGACCTCTTACCCTAAAACTTGAAATTAGATTCGGAAAAACAGGCAAAACATCTCTGCAGATTGAGCTGCTGGCAGGATCGATTCCATTACTGTTACCACTTTGGTCTTGTCCTGAGGCTAACCTCATCCCTGCAGTATCACTTCCAGGTCATGTCTTTGTAAATGTGTTTTGTTAAACTTGTAAAAGTGTTTCGGTAAGATTGTAAATGTGTTTCGGTAAACTTGTAAAAGTGTTTCGGTAAACATGTAAATGGGTTTCGGTAAGATCGTAAAAGTGTTTCGGTAAACTTGTAAATGTGTTTCGGTAAGATTGTAAATGTGTTTCGGTAAACATGTAAATGTGTTTCGGTAAAAATGTAAAAGTGTTTCAGGTTAATGTAATTTTGTTTTGCACTTCCCGGCCACTGTACAAATGGGATCAGAAAATAACTTTCATCGCTCCATTCACTCACATTCATATTTTTTGACAGTAGGGGACCCACGGGTCGAAAGTAGATAGGTGTGACTTAGGCTCCCCATAAGGAGCTGGCTGCCAGACATCCAGTGTTTAGACTCGTATGGTACCTTTAGCCCTCTGAGTTCCCTGTGTTCCTTGAGAGTACTTACTTTTGTGATTTGCTGCTGGTAACTCCACTGTCTGTTCCCTTCCTGATTCCAGTCATCATCCACCCTTTTCAATAAACATCTTAAATCTTGGACTGAGTCTTGTGTTCTGCATGTGTGCATGAATCAGAGCAAAAGAGGTGAATACAAAAGCATGTCACAGTTTTTGTAATGGATATTAAAAACCATATAATCCTAATTCCTCGTCACAATTGACCACTATACTGTGCAGGGCTATCACCTGGAAGTCGAAAAAAATGCATCCAGGGTTGTGATTCTTACAAAATGTGAAAGGTTTAAGGACTAGTAAACTGGATAAGAGTTTAATATTGACCCAAAATCTGGTAAATACAGGTCCTTCTCAAAAAATTAGCATATTGTGATAAAGTTCATTCTTTTCCATAATGTAATGATAAAAATTAAACTTTCATATATTTTAGATTCATTGCACACCAACTGAAATATTTCAGGTCTTTTATTGTTTTAAAACTGAAGATTTTGGCATACAGCTCATGAAAACCCAAAATTCCTATCTCCAAAAATTAGCATATTTCATCCGACCAATAAAAGAAAAGTGTTTTTAATACAAAAAAAGTCAACCTTCAAATAATTATGTTCAGTTATGCACTCAATACTTGGTCGGGAATCCTTTAGCAGAAATGACAGCTTCAATGCGGCGTGGCATGGAGGCAATCAGCCTGTGGCACTGCTGAGGTGTTATGGAGGCCCAGGATGCTTCGATAGCGGCCTGAAGCTCATCCAGAGTGTTTGGTCTTACGTCTCTCAACTTCCTCTTCACAATATCCCACAGATTCTCTAAGGGGTTCAGGTCAGGAGAGTTTGCAGGCCAATTGAGCACAGTAATACCATGGTCAGTAAACCATTTACCAGTGGTTCTGGCACTGTGAGCAGGTGCCAGGTCAGGCTGAAAATGAAATCTTCATCTCCATAAAGCTTTTCAGCAGATGGAAGCATGAAGTGCTCCAAAATCTCCTGATAGCTAGCTGCATTGACCCTGCCCTTGATAAAACACAGTGGACCAACACCAGCAGCTGACACGGCACCCCAGACCATCACTGACTGTGGGTACTTGACACTGGACTTCAGGCTTTTTGGCATTTCCTTCTCCCCAGTCTTCCTCCAGACTCTGGCACCTTGATTTCCGAATGACATGCCAAATTTGCTTTCATCCGAAAAAAGTACTTTGGACCACTGAGCAACAGTCCAGTGCTGCTTCTCTGTAGCCCAGGTCAGGCGCTTCTGCCGCTATTTCCGGTTCAAAAGTGGATTGACCTGGGGAATGCGGCACCTGTAGCCCATTTCCTGCACACGCCTGTGCACGGTGGCTCTGGATGTTTCTACTCCAGACTCAGTCCACTGCTTCCACAGGTCCCCCAAGGTCTGGAATCGGTCCTTCTCCACAATCTTCCTCAGGGTCCGGTCACCTCTTCTCGTTGTGCAGCGTTTTCTGCCACACTTTTTTCCTTCCCACAGACTTCCCACTGAGGTGCCTTGATACAGCACTCTGGGAACAGCCTATTCGTTCAGAAATTTCTTTCTGTGTCTTACCCTCTTGCTTGAGGGTTTCAATGATGGCCTTCTGGGCAGCAGTCAGGTCGGCAGTCTTACCCATGATTGCGGTTTTGAGTAATGAACCAGGCTGGGAGTTTTTAAAAGCCTCAGGAATCTTTTGCAGGTGTTTAGAGTTAATTAGTTGATTCAGATGATTAGGTTAATAGCTCGTTTAGAGAACCTTTTCATGATATGCTAATTTTTTTTGATAGGAATTTTGGGTTTTCATGAGCTGTATGCCAAAATCATCCGTTTTAAAACAATAAAAGACCTGAAATATATCAGTTGGTGTGCAATGAATCAAAAATATATGAAAGTTTAATTTTTATCATTACATTATGGAAAATAAGGAACTTTATCACAATATGCTAATTTTTTGAGAAGGACCTGTATATACTCATCCCAGTGAAAGCTGGACAAAGTCTGGTGAGTATGAAAAATAAACTTTGGTTTTTTTGAAACAGGGGCTGTATGAGTCCATCCAAGTCTGCCTCATGCTGTGCTGCAAAGTGCTTTTAGGTAAAACAAGATGCAGTGGAATCATTTAATCCCAGAGGTTTTCTAGATGAAAAACCAGTGTCACTGCTTATTCCGTGTTGCAGATGCAAGAATAAAGGAACACAGCTTCTCTTTGTGCTCTGCATCGCCATATGTGTGATGCTGAGATGTCAGAAAGCGCCTCCTGGTTGTCTCTCTATGGTTCTGTACAGTAACAGGACGGCAGCCTCATCTTCTCCAACAATTCAGTCTGTTGTTCTTATCTCCTTGCTCCACTGTCAGAAAAAGAACAAGCTGCAGCGGAGGGAAACAGATTTACCCAGCTTTACTGTGCTGACATGTCATTGCCTTTAAGCCAGAGGATTTGTTAGTCTTATTTTTCCTCCTAAAGGCTCATGCAGTAAGTTTCTGACCAGCTGCAAATCAGAACATAAAATCAATTGATTAATGGAGTTAAAGGTCGGTTTCAGCCTTGATGACTATAGAACTGACCTCACTTCTTAATCGGTATGAGCTTAGAACTGATAAAAACTGGGACGTGTGGATCAAAGTAATGAAGAGGCCTTTGAAACAGAACATGCTTTGTGATTTAAAACAAGATTCATTCTTTGTGTCTTCTCAATGCATGAGGAAAACACAGCTGACTACATAATGGTAGTGATGTCACTGTGAGTTGTGTTATTTTGGATTCATTTCAGATTGTAGTGGGTCTTTGTGTTCACACATGTTCTGTTTAGCAATTATTTCCATTTGATCTTGTTTCCTTGTTGTTTAGACAACTGTTTCATCCCTTAGCAAAAAGTAGTATACTTGAAGTTCATTTTATCAAGTATACTTCTTCATACTAAATTGGAACATTTTCAACTTTATTGAAGTATACTTTAGGGATACTTCAACAAACTAAAATGTGAACTACAAGTACATACCTAGTACACTAGCAGTATAGTACTTAAAATTTACTTGTAGTTCACATATTAGTTTATAGAAGCATTCTTAAAGTATCCATAACATACACTTCAATAAACTTGAAAATGTTACAATTTACTATGAAGAAGTATACTTAAAGTATCCATAACGTATACTTCAATAAATCTGAAAATGTTCCAATTTAGTATGAAGTAAACGTCATAAAATGAACTTCAACGTTTCCTCATCCAGAGGTTAAACTCATCTTTTATAGTTATATTTATTTCAAGGTTTGCAGCAAGATGCTGGAGATCTTCTACAAGTCTGTTGTGGAGAGTGTAATCTCTTCAGCCATCATCTGTTGGGGTAGCAGCATCAGAGCCAGGGACTTAAAAAGGCTCAACAACCTGATAAAGAAGGTTCTGGTTCTGTTCTTGGCACTACTGTGGAACCTCTGGAGATGATGGTGCAAAGAAGGATTCTTCATAAAATCAAAAAAATTATGGACCCTGAGCATCCTCTTCATACAACAACAGAGCGTCTTCAGTCGGAGGCTTCTTAAGTTTCGCTGCAATACAGACCGCTACAGGAAATCCTTCCTGCCCACAGCCATCATCATCTACAACAACTCCTTAAAGCATTAATTATATGAGCTATACAAACACTTAATTTCCCTGTGGGATCAATAAAGTATTGTTGAATTAAATTTAATTGAAGTATACTCTGTCAGGTCCTCCTGATACCTCGATCAGTTTGGTTCTTGTCATTTCCTGTTTATTATTATTATTATTTTTTACTTCTCGATGATTCTGCCTGTCTCCTATTGGGTCCAGCTTAACAACAAACCACAACACCAAAGACTTTTCATAAAATTCTCATAAAAGTGTGTTTACAAAAATAGAGAAGCCAATTGTAATTTGTAACGAAGCATCTGGCACTCGGTATGACAAAATATACCATTTAAGTTTTCATATTCTTGAATAATTTATGTAGCTCCTTTAGGTACACATGTGGATATTTACAAACTTTCTCTCATATCACTTCAACCAGATGTTAGTGGTGTTCTAATTAGAAAAGGCACATATTTTAAGATGAACCTCAGGACTTCTGATCTGGAACCGAAGTGGAACTAACTGTTGAGAGGCATTAGTCAACTGTATAATCATTGCTCCAATCATATTAAAATGTTGAACTTGAAAAAGAAATCAGCCATACACGGTACCACATTGCGAAGACCTGTACATTTTTCATGGATTTGAAAAGAATTATATAAATAGATCTTTGCACCTCTGCTGAATGTAAAAGAGAGGCTGACAAGTTGCCACAGTTGGAACCACATCCAACCTGCTCAAACCTGGTGATTTGAAAAGAAAGGTGTACATTCTGAGGGGAGCTGCTCCTCCTGTCCCAGAAAGATTAAATGGAGCTAAAGGAACTTGAATTAAAAATGTCACGGTGTTCCTTTAACTTGCCGCCAGTCTCCTCCAGGCGCATGAAGTGTCCCTGAAATTATTTCTGCAGCTGACAATTTTTCATAGGCTTGTTGGTTTTGAAGAAGGGGAACATGCTTCCCTTCCCCCTCCCACCTACCTGAATGAATTCCTTTCATGACTCAACTGTTGGCTCTTCCACAATTTGCAGCCTCACATTTTGGTTAATGTACCATAGATAATTTAGCCAATTTTGACACCAAAATACTTTATCATAAAATTGCTTCCATGTTTGTATGCATGCATGTGTTTTCTAAAGGATTTGGGATCAGAGATCCTGAAATGTGTTTATGACCCGGTTTATCATGTCTGCATCGTTTTGTCCATTTGTTTTGGATTGTCACCCTGCTGAAAGACCCAGTGATGACACATTTTCAGTTTTCACACAAAATGTAAAGTCTATTATTATACTGGATATGACATGAATATCTCAAGGAGTCATGCTGCCATGCCTTCTAACACGTTTCCCAAGCCCACAGCATCACAGATCCTCTTCCATAGATAGTAGTCATGAGGTGATTTATGTATAGAGCCTTGATTGTAAGCCAGACCCAATTGGAGTATTTGTTGCTAAAAAGCTCAATCTTAGTTTCACAAGACCAAATCACTAACTTTCCTTTAAAATCAGTATGGTGTCCACATCTTTCAGCTTGTGATGTTAGGACAGAAATGACCTTTTCCTGACATCGCTCACAAACAACTGGTTTGCATGAAGATGGCAGCAAATGGATCATGTTATAAAGACTTAATTATAGTTCTCTAACAATGAGAGTTTTACGATAATGTTTTCTTTTAGTTTCCAACCTTAGCCGGATCTGCACTCACCTGCCCGTCTCCCAGGATGAAACCAAGAAAAGTTATGGATGAGACGTGGAACTCACACTTCTCGGCCTTTACATAGAGACGATTTTCTAGCAGTCTTTGAAGGACCTGCCAGACATGGATCTTGTGTTCTTGGAGGGAACGGGAGAAGATGAGGATGTCATCCAGGTAAACAAAAACAAACTTATTGAGAAAATCACGTAGACATCATTGACTAAATTCTGGAAGACGGCAGGTGCGTTGGATAATCCGAGAGGCATAACTAGGTATTCGAAATGTCCAATGGGTGTTTTGAAAGCAGTCTTCCATTTGTCTCCTTCACGGCTATGGACAAGATGGTAGGTATTCCTAAGATCCAGTTTTGAGTAGATAGAGGCTTGACTGACGGGTTCCAAGGCAGAGGAGAGCAATGGGAGAGAATATTTATTTTTTATAGTAATTTGATTTAGGCCTCTGTAATCTATGCAGGGACGAAGTGAGCCATCCTTCTTGGACACAAAAAAGAATCCAGCACCAAGAGGGGAAAACGAGGGTCGGATGATGCCAGAATCCAGCGAGTCTTGAGCATAACTCTCCATGGCCTCTTTCTTTATTGGAAAGATTGTACAGACGCCCGGAAGGGAGTGGAGCACCAGGCAGAAGGTCGATGGCACAGTCATATGGTCGATGAGGTGGAAGGGAGAGAGCCAGATCCTTGTTTAAAAACTTGACTTAAATCATGGTACTCATTCAGGACATTAGTTAAGACAGGTATGGATTCAGGAGTAGGTCTGGCTTCGGATTTAGTCGGAACAGCAGACTTTAAACAGGACCTTAGGCAAGGAGTGCTCCATGAGTCAATTCTGCGGTGAGCCCAATTTATTTGAGGGTTGTGTGTGACAAGCCAAGGGTATCCGAGTACAACGGGGTTTTCACTATTTGGATAAACGAAAAATTGAATTTCCTCATGGTGGTTGCCTGAAACGATAAATGAAACTGGTTGTGTCTGATGAGTTATGGATGTCATAACACTACCATCTAAGGCGGTGACAGAAATGGAATGACTTAGTTCATAGGAGGGAATTTCATGTTTAACCAAATCGGGGTAAATAAGATATTGTTCAGAGCCGTAGTCAATGAGAGCTGTGCAATGAGAGGGGTTTTTCTTTCCTTTAACAAAGAGTGTTGCAGAAACGGAGAGTCTGTTAAGCTGTTGAGGCCCCGCCAGGACCCCTACCTTCCCTGGCGGGGAGATTCTGTTGGGCGAACTGGACAGTGGGAAATGTAATGTTTTGGAGAGCCGCAGTAAAGAAACCAATTGTTGGTGATTCTCTTGTCTTTCATGGGGACTCAGACGAGTTCTGCCGATAAGCATAGGCTCAGGGGATCCTTCCCTCGGGGTGGAAAACTGTCTAGGTGGGTGAAAGATTGAGTTTTAGCCTTAATGCTTTCTCTGGAGCGTCTATCAACTTTAATGGCTAAGGCAATAAGTTCGTCCAGAGTGTCAGGTTCATCTCTTATGGCAAGATCATCTTTAATTCTTTCATTTAAAGCTTGATAAAATGCTCCTCTTAAGGCTGGATCGTGCCACCCTGACTCTTCTGCCAATATTCTAAAATCGATAGTGAATTCAGCAACCCGCCTTGTTTCTGACCGGAGAGCAAGTTAAATTAAATAACTCCAGAAACTCCTCTAAAGTTGTGTCTTCTATAGTAGACTCATTGAAAAAAAGGTTCTGCCCATCTAAGGGCCTTTCCCCGAAGGAGTCCAATAATGTAACTGATTTTATGTGAATCTAAAAGAAATGTTCGGGGTGAACGGGTGAAAGCCGATTTGCACTGTAGGAGAAAGCCTCTTGTTTTTCTAAATTTCCGGAAAATGGTTCCGGGGTGGTGACGCGACATCCCGGAAGCAGGAAGTAGAGGAAGACGGTTTATCTTGAGAATGGCTTAGTTTAGTTGTTACATCAAAAACCTGCTGGTTTAAACGGTGATTGTTGACGTTTGAATAGATAATTGTCGTGATAGATCCTGGATAATAGTTTCGTGCCGGCCCAAGAGTGTGCCTTGCTGAGACACTGCATTCTGAATCTGAGCCACTGAGTCAGGGTGGCCAAATTGTTCTGTCATGTTTGCAGGGTTTTATGACTCAAAAGGCAGCAGCAAATTCAGAACACTAGACAGTAGTTTTGGATATGATAAAAGATATTTATTTTACAAATAATGAATGTGAATGTCTCTGGTAGAACGCCAGGGAATGGGTCCACAATGGCAGGCGGAGGAACTGCAGCAGAAAATGGATGTTAGGAGATGTCGACAGGATAGTGAGGCAGAGAGTGAATGGTTACTCACAGGATGATGGTGACATCTGATCTTTGGGGAAGGTAAGTTGGATCCTGTACCGGAGGTAGATGGGAACTGATGGCGTGCAAGGCTGTGTGTGTTTGCAGGTGGAGCGGGCAGACGGGCGGAGAACAGGCAGATCAGCGGAGGTAACGGTGCGGAAGCTGACCAGGAGGAAATCCAGAGTAGCCGGTAAGTTGTTTCCAGGAAAATCCTCCGGCACAACGGAGATCAGAGGAGGAAACCAACTTCGGAGGACAAAGGAATCTGGATCTGTGAGGAAACCAGGAAGAGTAAGCACACAAATGAGTAACTTCAGGAACGAAGGTTGGCCATGTTTACCACGCTAGCAGCAAGAGCAATCTGGCGTCAGCTTGCAGCTCCTATCCCTCTTTTGAAGCTGGAGTTGATGAGTCCAAATGAGCTGCACCTGCAGCTAATCAGCCATGCCCCTGCAGTGAAGGTAGGAGAGCACACACACACAGCAGAAACACCAGCAAACACAGGATCCTAACAATAATCAAAGCAACGCGACTGATATCAAAGCTTTAATTTGATTTCATGTACAAAAATTATTGCAATTTTTACTATAAAACAAATGAACATAAGTTTCCTTATTCCGAAATTGTTCTTAAAAGTGGCTTGCATTTAGTTGCCTATCATGGGTAAATGTTCATCTATTTATTTGTGGATTGTCAACCCTATTTTTTTTGATTGGGGAAAAAGATAATATTCTCTACCTTTTACTTCACTTCTTCATTAACTAAATGTTACCTAAGTGGTTAAGCAACATAAGAACAGGCTTTTTAATATTGGTTTTGTTAAGTCAAAGAATAAAGATGTGTCTTTTTGCAGTCTTTGACATTCTTTTATGTCCCTTCCCTTCTTTTATTTCCCTTACAAGGAAAGGTTCGGGGCTAAACAATCTTTAGGACAATGTGTACCACTTTTTTCTTTGCTGCCTTGAGCCTTTCAACTGCTCCAAGTTTCTTTGTTTCCTCTCTATCCTCTGGTATTTTCCTTTATACTCTGAATCAAGGTGCTCTAAAAACTTAGGTTTTTCACCCTAATCCTGTGACCTGTTGTCATGGAAATCGGGCTCTCCAAATGGCTGCTCTCACATACAGTTTTCCTCTCAAGAAATCCAAATGATGGGTTTCAGGTTTTTTTTTTCTACGAGGAAGCCCAATAGATGCATTTCAGCAGTTAATTGCTCTTTCTTTAAGAGTGGAAAACAAATCAAACCGAAACAATAAGAGAAAGGGTGTAGCATAAGGAGAGTGGAGTACAGAACATTGGTCCAGTGTTTGATTTCTCAAGGCAACATTACATTTCAAGTTGGATCCAATTGCTTTGGACTTGACTTTGCTGCAAAACTATGTTAGTTCCTGAAGAAGAGATGAAGCAGACTCTCCTCATTTTGCTGGCTCAGATGTGTATATAGAGCTGTGCAGTGGAGCAGTTGGTGGCTTGGAGCAAGAAGGTCTTGGCTTCAAATCCTTGCCTGGGGTCTTTCTGCATGGAGTCTGCATGTTCTCTCTGTGAATGTGTGGATTATTTCTGGGTACTCTGAGTTCCTCCAACAGTCCAAAAACATGACTGGTAGGGTAATTGGTCTCTCTTAATTGTCCTTAAGTGTGTGTATGTATGGTTGTTTATCATGTGTGTCTCTATGTAACCCTGCGATGGACTGGAGACCTGTCCAGGGTGTTCCTCTCACCTCTTGCCCAATGACCAATGGAGATACTGAAGTATAGACAATGGATGGATGATATGAATATGCCATTTTCTAATGACTGTCTAAAACATGAGGGAGATTGGTGAGATAAGACTGATTCTGCTGATTTATTCTTGTTTAAAATTTGCACAATGCAAGGGTTCTCTCCCCCGCCGTCTTCGCTCCTCCTCCAGCCGGCTAGCCGAGGGCTCCACTCACTCTCCCTGCTTCAGCCAGTCGGCCGGGTGCGGCTGCAACGGCGGTGTCATCGGCCATCACAAGATCGGGTCCTCCTCACATCAGCAAAGATGGGTTATTTGAGTTTTTCTATGGGGACAAGATGGCCTATCTTTGCTCGTGGGGGTATCCAGCGCCTCGCCGCAGACGGGGACACCGTCGTGACAGAGCTGCTTCCGGGTAGGAGGTCCAAGCTTTCTGCTCGCCTCCGGTCCTCCCTGCCGCGATGAACGCACCAGCTCTTCCAGTCAGCCCGCCGAGGCCAGCTCCTCCAGTCAGCCAATCTCTTTCTGCCTGCTCGGCCCCGAAGTCAGCCTCTGCCTGTCTAGTCCCAGAGCCTGCAGCCATCGTGGCTGCTGTCTTCCTGGCAGTCACAGCGGCAGCTCTCCAATGACCGACATTCCTCCATGGGTCACCAGAGTTCCCAGGGAAGGTCATGGAGTTTCTGGCCGTCCGTCAGAACTCAGCCCTGCAACAGGATCTCCAGGTCCTCATAGGAGGACCACCGAGCCGTCCGCCCGACCGCCGTCCAGCCAGAGGACGCCACCCGGGCCGTCCGCCCGGCTCCTGTCCTGTAAAGGGACGCCACCCGGGCCGTCCGCCAGACCTCCAGTTCCTGAGGGGCCGTCCACCAGACTTCCATGGGCGTATCCACAGAGACTCGGGTATGGAATAGCAGCCTGAGACTCAGACAGCGACCAGAGGACTTAAAACAATATAGCCAATGGCTTGCCAACTGCTTAAACGTTTACCTTTAGGTTGGCACTACAGAGTTGTATTTGCAAAAAAACCATGTGCATATTTTATTTTTCCTAAAGTTATATATTCATACTTATGTCTGTTTTGCGTTGTGAGCATTTGAGAACAGAAGTAAAATTCCTAATTTGTGCTCACAATCTTGCTGATTCAGATTCTATTTTTATTTCTATTTTACTTTATGAATGACAAATTGTAGATTTATTCTTAAAAACATAATTAATAAAAAAACATATCACTTGTTGCACCTGGCAGAAGTGGAAACTTGGTAGGAACTATTAGAAAGTATATTCAGTGCAGCTGAAATCTTTGGAGAGGAGATTACATCACAGGCACAGAACAATACACACAGATCTGCACTCAACAGAACTCTTTTAAGTGGATATAGTTGTAATTTTTGAGCCTTTTTGAGGTTTTTGATGAGGAACATTAACAACTCAGGCTATATGTTGTATTAATTGTGTGGAGCAATAAAGGAAGCATGATATGAAATTATATAAATCAGATTCAGATTAGAGAATAGGTGTAAGCATAAAGTTTGGCTGAAAAGAAAAATGCAAAAACTGTAGTGAATGTCTATGATCATTTTTCAAGGTTTTTTAATAGTTTACTTATTTGCAAAGGTATTAAGTTATTGTTCTCCTTGCTTTAATGGAAGACAGTAGCAAATAAAACAAGATTTTCTTGCATTTGTTGCCTCGTGGTTAAACCCTAGACTACCTCCTAAATCATAACTTGATATGAATACTTTCAGTTTGAAATGATTCAGAAATTTAGCTGGAAATTATTTTGCATAACAAGAAGAAGTTATTAGAATCATTTGAATATTCAGCTTCCAAAAACATGAGTACAAGAGGAGCGTTACTGAATAATTTATCCCTCTTTATTGAGTCCCATATATTACTGACATTAGTGAAATCCAGAATCCATTTTCTATGATCTAGTTGCTCTCAGTCCACAGTTGCAACAGAGATGATTTCATTACCATTGAAACGGACCATCATATGAGGTTTAAATTATTACTCCTTCAGTCTGCCATTCTATGGTAAATTACACAATTTATCACCTCATTGCTTTATTCACTCCCAAACATTTGAATAGTGGACTCAAAGCCCCATTTTCATGCTCATTTTGCTCTTGATTAGCAGTGGATGAGGCATTTATTAATGGACTACATTATTTGTACAGTTTTCACTGTTGTTCAAACATTTGGTGCCTCAGTTGTCATAGAAACGGGAAAAAAATTAATGGATAAAATCCCTTGATTGGGCATTTAGTTTTTCCAGTCATTAATGGAGAACTAATGTGATTCTTTGTCTTCATCATTAATCATGGATGTCTTTGTGTGAGTGCGTGTGTGTGACAGTGTCTGTGGGGGGGGGGGGGGTAATTTTCAATCACCAGAGTAAGACAAGACTTGAACATATTTTACAGTAAGGACCAGAAAGATTTGTCACATGGCAAAGCCTGCTCTCTGACATCTATGATTGAGGTTCAATTCAAATTCAAAAATACTTTATTGATCTCAGAGGGAAATTAAGTGTTGTTGTACCTCATATAATTAATTATTTAAGGAGTTGTTGTAGATCATGATAGCTGTGGGCAGGAATGATTTACTGTAGCGGTCAGTGTTGCAGTGAAACTGAAGAAGCCTCTGACTAAGGACACTCTGTTGTTGTAGGATAGTCTCATGAAGAGGATGCTCAGGGTTGTCCATAATTTTTTGGATTTTATGAAGAATCCTTCTTTGCATTATCATCTCCAGATGTTCCACAGTCGTCTCCAGAACAGAACCAGCCTTCTTTATCAGGTTGTTTAGCCTTTTTAAATCCCTGGCTCTGATGCTGCTACCCCAACAGATGAAGGCTGAAGAGATTACACTCTCCACAACAGACTTGTGGAAGATTTGCAGCATCTTGCTGCAAACCTTAAAGGACCTAAGCTTCCTCAAGAAGTACAGTCTGCTCTGTTCCTTCTTGTAGACTGCTTCACATAAAGGCAATAACAAGGTCAGCCTTCTATCACCTGAAGAACATTTCTAGGATTAAAGGACTGATGTCGCAACATGACCTTGAAAAACTCATCCATGCGTTTATCTTTAGTCGGATTGATTACTGCAACAGCGTCCTCACAGGTCTGCCTAAAAAGTCAATCAGACAGCTGCAGCTGATCCAGAACGCTGCTGCTCGTGTTCCTCACTAGAACAAGGAAAGTAGAGCACATCACCCCAGTTCTAAAGTCCTTACACTGGCTCCCTGTAGCTCAGAGAATATACTTCAAAATACTTTCACTTGTTTATAAATCATTGAATGGCTTAGCACCAAAGTATGTTGAAGATCTACTATTACTATACCAACCCCCCAGACCACTTAGGTCCTCTGATTCCTGTCTACTCAATATCTCTAGAATACGAACCAAACATGGAGAAGCAGCTTTCAGTTTCTATGCTCCTCTAATCTGGAACAAACTTCCAGAAAACTGCTAAACTGCTGAAACACTGAGTTCTTTTAAGTCACAACTAAAAACGTATCTGTTTAGAGCTGCTTTTGAGTAATGTTTTGATGTATCATATGTTTTGTGTATCCTTTTTGCTTTATTGCTGTTTTTACTTTATATGCTTTGTCTGTATTTTACTGCTATTTTTATTTTAAACCTTAATCCTGTAAAGCACCTTGAATTACCTTGTTGTTGAAAGTGTGTTATACAAATAAAATTGCCTTGCCTTCACTGTTCAGTCTTCAGTCCAGTCTGTTGTCCAGGTGAACTCCGAGGTATTTATACTTCTCAACCACCTTGATTTCTTCTTTCATGATGGAAACAGTGTTTGACTTATCCCTGTTTCTTCTGAAATATAAAATAATCTCCTTTGTTTTGTTCACACTCAAAGTAAGACGATTGTTTCCACACCATGGCACAAAGCGGTCCACCAGCTCTCTGTATTCAGGTTCTTGTCCATCTCTGAATCACCCGATGATTGCAGAGTCATCTGAGTATTTCTGCAGATGACAGGTCTCTGATTTGTACTGGAAGTCTGAGGTGTACAGAGTGAAAAGGAATGGTAAGAGTACGGTCCCCTGTGGTGCTCCTGTGCTGCTGACCATCTCACAAACTGTGGTCCGTTTGTCAGGTAGTCATTGATCAAGGCTATTGTTGAGGGCTCCACCTGTGTCTTCTGGGGTTTCTGACAAAGCAAATCATCCTAAATTGTATTAAATGCACTAGAGAAATCAAAGAACATGATCCTCACAGTGCTGCCTGTTTTTTCCAGATGACAGTGGGTTGGTTCAATCAGGTGGATGATATCTTCAACTCCAACTCCACAGCAATAAGCAAACTGCAGTGGGTCCTGAGTTTTCTTTGATACTGGAAAAAGCCATGATGTCTTCCACAACACTGGGACCTTCTCATGGATCAGGCTAAGGTTGAAGAGGTGCTGCAGAATCCCACAGAGCTGCTCTGCACAGGCCTTCAGGACTCTGGAGCTGACACCATCTGGACCTGCAGCCTTGTTCTGGTTCCGTTTCTCCAACTGCCTCTTCACCTGACTTTTAAGTGACAAGACAAGTGGGAGGGGGGGAAAGGGGGAAGCAGCATCTTCTGACTTGGTTGAAAACAAAATTGTGGAAGCAGAAAAGTCCATGACTGAGGTGTGGGTCAGAGGAGAGTGGGATGTCTGCAAGGGTGGGCTGGTGTTAAAATTCAGCCCAGGAGCTTGGTTCACAGAGGCCCTTTATCTGATCGCATGAAGGATGCAAGTGGAACAATAACTTTACCAAATATACTTTTATTAGTAGTATAACAGGTTTTTATGTTGTCATGACCAGAGGTTGGTAGTAACTAGTTAAATTTACTAAATTAGCCTACATTTACTTGAGTAGTTTTACTTAATGTAATTATTATGAAGTATCGCTACTCTTGAGAAAAAATTCTGGATGCTCTACCAACTGCAGGTAATTTCACTGAATCAAAACAAACTTATTCTAACCTAAAATGTATCAGACAAGGATACAAACCTGCAGTTTATGTTAAAGTGAGACCTCTTGTTTGTACACAAGCTTTGTTGTTCTATTGTTAGTTCTAGCTGCTGAGCTTTGGAGATTAACTGAATATATACTAAACACTATATAATGCCACTGGAAGCACGTTACCTTGTATATACATTACTTGTATTAGTTTAATAAGTTTGATGATGAACATTTTGATTTGAAAAAGTTTTGTCTGCTTTAAATTTATTATTTTGTAGTTATATTTGTATCAATTCTTACAATGTAGACTACTCTTGAAAAGACCGGAATTTACAAATAACTTTGTATTTTTGTCCGTCTGATAAAATCATGTTCAAAAAATCAGTGCTAATATATCTGATCTGACGTTCTGATCTGTAACTCAGTAGGCTACTTTAGCAGCCTTTTTACATATTACTATTTTAATATGAAATTATTTGAGTAACTTCTTGCACGGTTACTTTTACTTTTACTCAAACAAAAATATGTTGAAGTAATACTATCCTTACTTTTCGTACAATTTTTGTGTAGTCTACTCACCTCTAGTTGTGACGTAAAAACATGCCAGAATATTTCCAAACGTTCTGTAATTGAGAGCACTAGAGAGAGAGAATTTTTTTCTCCGGCTGAATTCGTGATTCAAGAATGGAAAAAACATCTTAAACCAGGGATTGTGGACCATATTTAGTTTTTATACAATAACCTCCATATCAAATAAACTGGCGCTGTCCAGACTTCCATCTTTCCAATCTCTCCTGTGCTTAAAGCCTGTAATCTTTTTCATTCCTGACCAGACATCTCTGATATTGTTCCTCTGTGGTTTGCTCTCCAGCTTCTTCCTGTATGTCTCCTTGCTGTCTCTGGTCTTGACCTTAAGTTGCTTCTGTATACTCCTCAATAATTTCCTGTCTCCCTCCCTACCCTTTTTTTTTGTTTAACACTTAGTTTCTCTCTGCGATCAATAAAGTATTCTTGAATGTGAATTTAATTGAATTCTTACATTTTACGGGTCTCCTGAGAGCTTTCATGAATGTGGGTTAATCGAGTATCTAAAACAATGACACAGCATTTCCTTTTTATTCTGACTTATCACAAGTTTGAACTTACATTGCTATATAGATTACATGCAGCAACTTTATTTATGCCTTATTTATCACTTACTGTCTGTAGTGATGCATTAAAAACATCCCCTTTACATAGAGATGCAATTCTGAATGGGATTCCTACAAGACTCAGTCCATTATTAAAGTTTTAAGGATTGCCTGGGAGTTTTGTTTGGAGGACCTGAAGCTCACTTTGAGGAAATATTTTTTGAAACTCTTTGATAACTTCTGTACCTTCTGTGTTGCTGCGGCAGAACAGACAACCATGCAAAATGGGTACTTGTACTCTTGTTTTAGGAAAATCTGTAGCCCTGCTCAGGATATTTTTCTTTGTATGATTCCTGTCATGTTTGGATCATACAAGCTGACAATTTAAACACTTTTTTGGGTAGTTTTGTTAGAGTTAATTTAATTTAAATGGTTTAGTTTCCAAGCACATATTTTGCTTTTAAGAATAAAACTTTCAATATGTTTGAGGTAACAGCTACAGGAAAGCTATTTCCTAAAACTTAACGCATGGAATGGTCCGGCATCTGCAGTGATATGAGGGCTGTACCAGTCTGCCGTGGTGAAGAGAGAGCTGAGCCAAAAGGCGAAGCTCTCGATTTACTGGTCGATCCTACCCTTATCTATGGTCACAAACTGTGGGTAGTGACCAAAAGAGCAAGATCACTGATACAAGCAACTGACCTGCAGGGTGATTGGGCTCTCCCTTAGAGATAGGGTGAGAAGCTCAGAGTAGAGCTGTTGCAACCGGCCGATGGACGACCCACGCCGCCGCCACCCCGGGACAGCCCCCACCGCCACCACCCCAGCCCCCCCACCAAGCCGGGGCGCCACAGCAACAGCCACAGCGGAGTGGCTTCCTTCATGTCTGCATTGATTCCTGTAGGGCAGATTGACAACTCCTCACACCAGCTATCAAACACTCGTATGGTAAACCTTATATGCACCAGCATGCTCACACACACACATAGTTGTGGGGACATCTGTCTCTACAGATATATTTTTGGGCTCAGGTTATCATCAATAGATCTTGAATAATTGGTGTCAAGAGCTTTTCAGGGACATTGTTGTTGTGTTTATACACCCACTTTTGTGTGTTGTGGATATGTAGTTCTTAGTTCATATTATTTGGTTTGTTTTGTCAATGTTGCTCCTTTATTTTTTGGTTGTTTCTTTCCCACCTCTCTGCCATCTTGCGGATGTGGAGGACTGGGTTGTTTTTCTTGTGTTCTTTTTGTTCCCCTTCCTCTCTTGTATCGTCAACTCACACTCCTACCTCTCCTGCCTCTCTTCTTCATCTTCTTTCTTTCTTCTCTCTTGTTTTTTTTCCGTTTCCGTGTCCATAACTTCAGGTAATTAAACCCACAGCAATCTCTAATAAAGATTTTTCACACATATATATCAAGTGGAGTACTATAGCAAAAGCTGTAATGCTCTGCTTGAGAAAGTAAATCTGTTGGGCTTGTACTTGGTACTCAGACACCAATTCTGAGTGGCACACTGCCAGACAGGACACGTGGATAAAAACAGAAAAAAAACAGAGGGAAGTAAAGGGCTCTCTGCTTGGGCTGCCGTCCCTGCGACCCGATTCTAGATTAAGCAGAAGATAATGGATGCATGGATGTAGAAAATAATTGGTTAAAAAATAATAATGAATTAAGAATATAAACCATAAATATAAGAAATGTGTAAATATTATAAATATTACTTCATATTCAGCGTTATTAGCAATGTACTTTCACAAACAAAACTAGAAATCTTTACAGAGAGCTGTTTCCTTTATCTCTCTCTGTTCTTGAGTCATGTTATCTCAGCTGAACTCTTGTCCTCTCCGATTCAGCTCAAAGTTCATTGCAGCTGTGCGCTGTCACCCAATCATATGATGCTGTTTTTGTTTTCTTCTCTTTCAGAGCTGTTAGGAGTAAACAGTCCTAATAATATTTTAACAAGCTCTATGTTCTTCTCCACCTCATGAGACATAATCTGTTCTGCCAAAAGCTTTCCTCTTTTTTTGAGAAAGTGCTGCAATCATATCATATGAAGATGAATGAATATTGGTTATTCGATTAAAAAAGATAGACTTGCGAGCCTTTTTCTTTAGGTATTTTTGTGCAGCTCATGCATTATTTCCTGTTCCTTTTCCATTCATCAATATCTCCCAAGACAAGTTGCATCTGACCAGTCATTTTCTCAAAATGGATTAGAGAAACTGAACATTTATCCAGTGCAAAACATTGGGACTGCAAAGTCAGCTGTAAGTCCAACTAATCAGTTTAAAAAGTCAGAAAAAGGAAGTTACTTGAATGATTTTCCATTGGATACTTTTATTCTGAAGTCCTCTAATTTAGCTCACTGGACCTTATCTATGAGATCTGCTGTGCTGGCTAAGCATAAGGAATATGCAAGGATCTGTGGAATTTGCACAAAACACACCCACAGATAAAACAGAAAGTCACTCTGTTTTCCAATTAATTTTTTACCAACTCATTTCCTATCTGGAGTATGCTTACACCCTTGAGATGATGGTAAAGCAAATAACAGATTCATGTTTTGTTTAAAAAAAGACAGCAAAAAGAAATTATTTGTACAGATTCATGCCTTGCACAGCCTCTAAATAATGCTCCTGAAATGGATCTTTAAATCATGTAAAATTATTTGCTTTAGCTGCTATTTACACAAGGAGTATTCAGCTTTTAATATTAATCTGTCTGTACCTAAATAAGCATTTTCAATGTTCTTACTATTTAAACAATGTATTTAAGTGCCATTTAAAGTACTCGTTCTGTTTTTGATCGTCTATCCTAGTTTAAAAATGGTCTAGCTTCCAGTTTTCTCCTTTTGAATGATAGAAAAAAACAGAAGCTATTCTGTTTACTTAAAAAAAAAAAACCCCGCTAACCCAATTCCAGATCTCTCATCTCTCTCTATCAATCTCCAGTCCTGTGTGACAAGCCTGGGAGTTAAACTTGATTCTGACTTGTCTTTGCCACCTCACGTTAATGCAATCAAGTCCTGTTTCTTTCTAGTCTCACATTACCTGGCTTAAACACATTCTTAATAGAAAATATCTAGAATCAGTTATTCATCAATTCATCACATCTAGGCTTGATTATGCGAATTCTGTCTATTTTGGTGTAAACAAATGGTTGCTTGACCGTCTACAGAAGGTTCAAAATGCAGCAACACGTTTTCTGACAGACACTCCTATACTGGCTAAACTGCACTGGCTCCCCGTTTCTTACCAAACTCAGTTGAAAATTTAGCTTTTTGTTTTCAAAGCTTTCCTTTAATTGGCTCCCTCCTATTTTCCAGAGTTGATCATTCTCTGCAAACAACCCGTCCGTGCATTAAGGTCTGCTGACCATCTTCTTTGTGGATTGCTAAAGCCAACTACAAATCCTGGGGGAACATGCTTTCATGTTTGCTGCTCCCACATTGTGGAATGAATTTCCACTTGTGGCAAGACAGTCCACTTCTCTAACAATCTAATAGGCCCGTTGTTTTAATTTAGCTTTAATTTAGGTGAATGATGTCCATGTTTTCTTACAGGCTGTGGCACCACTTTTTTAGAATTTCATATGGTAATATTCATCCAGATTTATTCCAGTTGTCTATTTGTTTGACAGCACTTTGGTCAGCTGTCATGCTGTTTGATAAAGTGCTTTATAAACAAATTTGACTTAACCATCTTGTTTAGAAACACTGCCATGTAACACTAAGTTAAAGAATATGAAACAATCAGCAATACTCATTTTTTATTTTAGCACTGGACACCATAAGCAACCGTTCAAAACTGGAGACTTGTCTTGAGAGGAACATGAATCCCTTTGAACATTGATCTGTTTGGAGCCAAATGATCGTATTTGGGCAACAAAGTTGAGCAATGAAGTAATTAAGTTGTTTAAGAAAACTAAAATATTGGTGTCTGTTTTTATCGAATTGGGAAAAAGGCCTGATACAGTCATGTGGCTTATAATGTGGCTGTCATTTCCCTGCCATAACCAAATCACACAGCGGTTTTTATTTTACCTTTGATCACAGCTTTCTGTTTTTACTTACAAAGATGATCAACAAATGTAAAAAAAGTATTAAAAATCCCACTTAATGTTTCCTGAAGACAACAAGCAATAATAGTTAGACTTTTCAATGTTTCCCTTTCAGAGTGTCTAAAAGGCTAAAATCAAAACCAGTGAGCTGAAACTGGTTGGGTAAACGCTGTGCTTTCAACTTCTGACATGATTTGTTTTATATGTTTAGCCTGACCGTAGCCAGGTTTAATGTTAAATGCAATAGATATAAGTAGGTGACAGGCAAACAAGGAAGAGAAAGTTTACTGAACTTCAGCCCAACTTTTGTTGACTTTCAAACAGAAAGACAAGAATCCTCTGAGCATATCCACTTCCTGTTTCTGCACAAAAAGCTGCCAACAGTCCACAATGGGTAGCACACATTCTTAAAAAAGGTATGCAGAGTTAAAAAAGACTTAGCCACAGAATTTAAAACTTGTGAACTTTGGGAAAATTCCTTGCATCGTCAGTAGGTGACTGGCATATAGGATGTGTGTCGGGGTTTCCAAATTCATATTACAGATGTGCAAATGTGTGCATTCATTGTGGTTTTAGAAAGACCATATTCTCTGGTAGATGTTTGACTGCCTTAGCCCCCTCATTTATCTCATCTTCTCTCCACATGCAGCCAATTTCCAACAAAATAATTAGCCATCAGTCTCGCCTCAGAGGCTCCATTCACTGACCTGCTGCACACTCATTGCTACACACGCACACGCAGACACACACACATACACACACACCAGGTTACATAACTGACATCAGACCTAAAATTTATATTTCTTAATCTACTCATGTCTGTGTTTGTCTGCAGAAAGCTATTATCAGCTACAAAGCGTCCTTGCAGGCAGCAGCTTTGGGCAAAGAAAGGACAACAGCACTCTCTGTACTTCTCCCCTGTGACAAAAGAAAGGCAAAAACACGAGGTAATGGCTTAGAGGAGAGTCTCATTACAATGAAATGAAATTACAGCAAGTAGAAAACGCACACATACACAGAAACACAGTAAAAAAAGAAGATTAATGCAAAACTACATTAGAGTGAAATGGGATAATGAAGGAGCAGGGGATTGTGAGGATTAATGCTAAACACCAAAGATGGCACTTAACAGAGAGGCACTTTTAATAACTTCCCATTTCCATAATCATTCAGTTTTTCTCATAATCATTTCTAATTTCTAATAAACAAATACATTCTTTCTCTATATCACAGGGAACAAAGACAACCCCCCAATATTTTATTCAGGACTTTTTGCAAGGCTATCAGACTAAGGGTAATGTCTTCCGACAACAGCTTTTCAGATTCTGACAGCAAATAAAGACTAACCGGGAGCTCCTAAATGCAACTGGAAAAGGGCATTTATCCCTGGAGAGTGAAAGGGCAAAAGAGAAAAACATGTCGCCAGTAAAAAAAAACAAAAGAAAAACATCTTCCTTCACAGACTGTGAGTTCAGTGTCTGATTAAGATCTTTACACTCTTTCAGATTCTTTTGAGGTATAAAATAGGTATATCGACACCACATTTGTTTTAACTAAACAGCTGGTGCCATAGTTACTGACAACCTAAGGAAATACTATAGTGTGGTAGAATACCACTGCATTTCAATAGTTTCAAATAATCTGCTTAAGTATGCCTTGTTTCCAATTTAATTCACTCACCAAATATATCACAGCCTCTGCAGTCTCTGCTGTCTTTTTGTTTTTGCCACAGACAGATATTTTATCCCAACTGGTTTCTGTAGGATAGCCTTAAAAAGCTGCTCCAACATGGGTGAATGTGGTTTAGGTAGCTACTATAATGTTCTGACAATATGTCACTTAATAGCTGGATAGGTTTATCTTTTGTTTTTAAATCAATAACTGACTTGAAACACATTGATTGTCCTTAAAAAAACAACTCACATCTTGCTACTTCTGATTATTTTTTGATTTGGCTGAAGTGCTAAGCTAATATTAGCTTGTTTATTGTTTTGATATGACTCAGCAGTGCTGACAGCTTGACAACTATAATTACTATAATAACTATTTTTCAAAAATCAACTATCAACAAACGTTTTCTCAACAAGTGGCAGGCTGCTGTGGGCCCCTCCCCCATCCGAAAACACTCACAGGCAGCCCAGTCCCCATGCAGCACTCCCAACTTGCACTAAGAGCCCCTCTACATCACAACTGCATATGGATTGAGCATGCCTGTACAGTCAGGGCAGAACAAAAATTTCATATTTTTTTCTTCTAAAGTTAATCATTGCTCAAATATAAATCACTACTTTGCTACTGTCTCTTTTTGGTCCATTTAGTTAGTTAATGTAGACTGTATTCAAATGAAAAATATAAAAATGTTATGGTTAAATTAATATATTTTACCGGGACTTATTATATGCCAACAAAGCAGACAATAAGGTTAAAAACCAAATACGACTTAAGAAGACTAAACAAACAACAACAACAAAAAATTATTAAAACATGCAACAATTTCAACAAAATCTTTTTTGGGTCACTTTTGCAGGTCACTCTTTCCAAAGATGAGATAAAGGAGAAGAATTTGAATTGTGACATTAAAAAATGTAGAAATATCGACTGAAGGAAGTTATTTTGTAGTTATAAACATACTGGAGCTGTTTTTACTCACTGTTGTTTGAGGTCAGTTAGTGACTTTTAGGACAGCAAATAGCAACTTCCCGTACTGAAAAAGATGCAACAGTGTGACTCATTACTACTTTAGCCTGTAACCTATGACAATATGGCTCTAGTTGAATTTTGGCAAGCGATAAAGAAAATGTTGTTTCGTACTTTATGAATTTCCTGCTTTGGTTTGAACATCTTAAAATTGAAAAACTAGTGTTTCAGTTGCTCTCAGCATTGCTGTTTCAGACAGCTGGGGGTATTTTTTTTTTTATTTTTATTTTTTTTACGTGTCCTGTTTGGCAGTGTGGAGCTCAGAATTGGTGTCTGAGTACCAAGTAGAAGCCCAACAGATTTACTTTCACAAGCGGAGCAGTACAGCTTTTGCTATAGTACTCCACCTGATTTGTGTGTGAAAAATCTTTATTATGAATTGTTGGGGTTTTTATTTTTATTTTCTGATTTTATGGACACGGAGACGGAAAATTAAGGAGAAGAAAGAAAGAAGATGAAGAAGAGAGGTAGGAAACAAAATGTCATGAGAGAGCGTGAGTTGGAAATACAAGAGAGGAAGGGGAACAAAGAAAACACAGGAAAACATTGAAGTCTGCCTCCATGCCCACAGGACGGCAGAGAGAGGGGGGAAAACAAAACACGAAAAAGGAACATCGACAAACCCAACCAAACATTGTGAACTTAAGAATAACACAACCACATCACACAAAAATAGATATAAAAATACAACAACAATGTCACAGAAAAACTCATGGTACCGATTAATCAAGCTCTAGTAATGATTACCTCAGCCCAAGAATATATCCTTAAACACCAGAGACCCCACATCTATGTGTGAGTTAGCATGCTGGTGCATATAAGGTTTCTCCATAAGAGTGTTCGATAGTTGGTGTGAGAAGACATCAATCCGTCGCCCAGGAATCGATGCAGACATGAAGGAGATCGGAGCAAAGACGTCCAAAGGACCGCCAGAGCCCCAGGCGGACCCGGCCGGGGCCGACCGCATCCCCCAAGAGAGGAGCAAAGGAGAACCCCAGCGGAACATCCAGCGGCCACTATGCAGGGGCCCGGGGGGGAGCAGTGACGAGCCCACAGGCCCCGCCGGCAACCGGCCGCACCGGGGCGGGCCGGTCAAGGGACCGGGGGAGCCGGGGCCCAGGGGCACCCCAACCCCCAGCAGGGATCCGACAAGGGACCGGCCGACGAGGGGCCCCCGGCACTGCAGGGGCCGCGGCCGGCCGCCGGCCGCCACGCGTCGCCTCATCCCTAGGCCAATCCCCACCGCCAACATCCCAGCGCCCCACCAATAGCCGCAGGGGACGGACAGCATCCCCAGGCCGGGCTCAGTCAGCATCTGGACGCCAAGTTGTACCAGCTCCCGGGTCCTGATCCCGCGCAACGCAGGGCGCCAAGACCAGGCCTCAAACGAGGGCCAGGGCCGGTCCAACCCGCCAATGAACCGGCCACGCACGGTACGCACAGAACAGGTGATCAAACGAGCAGAGACGCCGGATCCGCATCCCGCCGAGCCACCGAGCAGGCACCACCCAACAATCCCAAACCTGGCACCTCTAAAAGAGGTGCCCCAACCAACCAAAGGAAGATATCGGCCCAGCGCATCGGCCGACCGACACACCGGCCCCCCCAGGCCCGGCCAGGCACGCACCAGGTCCGAACCGGATTGACCACCAGCGCACCGGCAGGCAGGGGCCCCCGTCACCGGCGGGGAGTGATGGAGGGGAAATAGGCCCCCCATTAAGTGTAAGGCCTGAGGTGCGCCAGGCGAGGGGGCAGACCAAGATCCAACCTGACAGGTAGACAAAGACATACAGACACAGTCATACGTTCCCTCCCTCTTAAACACATACATTCTCACTGACTCACCAAGACACCCAAAAAAATGACGCTGTACCCTCACTCACACACCCCATGCACACTTTATGCTCCCAGGTCCAGGTACTGATGCCCCAGTAGAGCCACCAGCCCCCGGACCCGGGAGGTGGACCCCCTACCTTCTAGGATGGAGACAAGCAGACCGCCAAGGGCCCCACAGTGGCAAAGCAGCCCGACAACCCAGGACCCCAACCAGACCGCCTGTCCCCCTCCGGACCCCAACCCCTGATGGCCCGTAGCGAACAGGGGTGGGAAAAGACCCCTAGCCTCCATCCTCCCGCCCGAGTATGGTGTTGATGCGTGTTGTTATAATGTGCATTTAAAACAGAGGGGTGGGATGTGTGGGAGGCAGCCACACATCCCCCAACCCCCACCCCGAGCCCTCAGTGTCTATATGTGGTTTAACAGTGGGCACCGGCACCAGAGGTGAAGCTGATTGTACCGCTCCCCCTCTGGATGCCGAAAAGTGTGCCCACCCCAAAGTCCCTACATATGTGTCGTGTGAAAATGTTATAAGTGGGAGTGTCTAAGTTGTATATTAAAATTGGGACCCAGGACACCACGGGACAGAGAGGAGGGAAACCCCTCCTCGCACCCCAGTGATGTGCCCATGCCCCAAGACCCTATATGAGTGGTAAAGTGATGGAGCGGGTGGACAGAGGTGTCCAGGGATGGGGAGGGAAGGACTGGGAGACAAAATGTCTTCCCAGGGAGCCAGCTCCCCCACTGACCCCAATAGGCACCGCTGTTCACCGGGATCCACCAGGGGAAGGAGGCCATGGCATGTCTGACCCGGGGCCCACGGCTACAGCACCACAAAGCCCCACGGATCCCAAGGCAGTCCCCCCAGCCCCATCCCAGAAGGGGAACTAAACCCACCCTGACATTCGCTCTACCCTCAAAACACAAAAGACACTAGACACCCAGGTTGACACCCCTCCCCCCCGTCCAAGTGCCCTCGTAGGGGGAGAGCACCTGTTGCCACACAGCAGCAGCCTCCCCGCCAGCAAAGGAGGCCCCCAGCGCCACCCGCACACCGTAGGCCCCCGTAGCCCGAACCACGTCAACGTACCTGCCCAGACCAGGAGCAAACCGATGAGCCGGGCGGCCGACCCACCAGCCCGACATCCACCAGCCTCATTCTTTGTGGAGCGACCACTGTTGCTCAACTGCCCGGCAGGAGACCAGACCCAGCGCCCCACCCACCTACCCTGCACGCCCACCACCCGGCCAGTCCACCCGCAAGTCCGACCGATCCCGGCCAAATGCCCAACCCCAGCGCCCCACACAAAGACCAAGACCCAAGAGCCAAGTCCAGTGCAAAAAAGGACTGATCCGGCCCAGAAACGCCACCCAGCCGCCGCGACCAGCAGCCAGGCACCCCAACCAGCAAACAAGGCGAGACGCCATACAGGGACTGGCGATGACAATCGGCCCAGAGAAAAAAAAGAGAGGCGGCTGCACATGCCGGCCACCGGCCGGCCACGACCCCCACAGCCAACAGAGACCCCACGCCGGCCGACCCTGGGGGTATCTGAGGACCGCAGCTGGGGGTATCTGAGGACCGCAGCACAGAGTAGGTCACATAACACAGACAGGCTGAGAGCTGCAGGGACCAACACAGTCTCTCTTTCACTGTGAACATTATTGTAAATGGTGAAAAACTATTTGATTATTTAAAAAGTTCATACTGACTAAAACAACAACATAATTTGCCCGCCCAGTAATATGATTCTGCAAGCTGTGTAGAAAACAACAGGAAGACTTTAGAGTAGAGTTTACTTAGGGACTCTGATGTGTATAATTTAAAATGACCTTGATTCGGAGCCTGAGCCATTCATTAAGATTAAGATACTTCTACTTGAGAAACATGAACTGTATTGTAGTTTTTTCTGGCTCTGCCAGCTTGTCTCAAAGATGCTTTGAAAATAAATAATAATCTGCGGCAAAGGTATCTCCAGAAAGCAGCTTTTATTTTGTGGTCCTCACATAAAGGATTATAGCATTCATTGTAGCCTATCCTGCTGTCACTTATTCTTCAGGCCAGTAAAATTAGCTTAATTTCTCACCAGAGAAGAAAAACCAGAAGACTCAACTTGTCAGGCTGCCCGCTGACTGTGTTGAATAAGTCAAAAAAAAAAAAAGGCTGAAAACATGAAGGTGAGTGAGAGAGCAGATGATGACAGGAAGAATCTGAAAGAGTGTAAAGAATATTCTTTAAAAATGCAACCTGCCACCCCCCACCCCGCATTGCCTTTGTCCAATTGGCTGAGGTCCTGACCGGCACCACCAGCAATTGATGACATCACTGTGTGAAACACGGTGGGGAAGGTGGGGCCTCTGCTGCCTCTGGTCACCCTGGCAACAGGTTTTCAGTCAATACATCAACTCTGCCAAGAAGTGTGCTGCCAGTTTTCTTTTATCCGTTGCTGTTTTTGGCTTTCTTCACTTTCTGATTTACATTTTGACTTTAATCTTAAAATAGTTCAGGATTAATCATGAGTGACTTCTTTTCTGCTTTCCGTCTTCTCCATCCTCCTCTTTTAGCTCCTTTTTATTTCTCCCCCTTTCAACGCTTCTCTTTCTTTCTCCTCCCCTCCTCTTTAGTCCATTCAGTATTCAGTGGAGTCTATCGTAAGTGGATTGGTGGTGCACCCACTTAAAAGGAGTGGAGGAATCACACCACTAATCCCATTGTGACAGAACAAGAGCGGAGGCCTACCAATATGCTGGAGTGTGTGTGTACGTTCAAAATAGAATGAGTGTGGCATTATTTTCAGTATGGGGGAAATGCATTTTAAAAAAAGGAAGAGAGAGGGATATCCTATGGATGGGAAAGACGGGGAGATAGAGCGCTCTTTGTGTTTCTGCCTTAGTAAATCAGGCATAAAATGCCAGCTTTTAGGAGAAAGCCTCTCCAGACTCCTGTGATAAGTGGAAAGCTTCTCTGATCTGAACATAAAAGGCTCTGCACAGGAAGAAAGGAAAAAAAGTGGAGAGGATAGAACATGGAAACGGAAGAAAGGGCATTAATGTAGGAAGCAAAGAATTGAGAATCCTTGTAGTTTGCCCGACAGAAAGGGTCACATTTAAGCATCTTGGGAGCTTTCTGGTTGTTTTGCTCATAACAGGGAAAGCGGGTAAGACAGATAGGACTTTAGATTTATGCAAGCTGAAAATAGCCGTAAACTCTGTGTAATAATAAACTCGTGGTATTTTGATTACTTGAATTCACCAACAAACTCTAGGGAGGGGCGGAGCATAAATGGGGAAGAGGAAGGAAAACAAAAGAAATGCAGGTCAGAAAGAGAAGGTAGCACTCATGTAAGCATAACAATCTGGCATCTGCCCCAGGGACTCCCCATCCTTAAGCTCCTCCTGAGTGGGCTTGCTGAGCTCCAGGTATGAGAAAACACCTGCGGATCACACCTGGTAATGAGAGGAGGGAGGAGAAACAAACACACACACCAGCCTGCACACAGCTCCGTGGATATAACGCTACCGTGATTTTCGGACTATTGAGAGCACCTAAATATAAGCCGCACCAGCTGAATTTTAAAAGAAAATAAATTTTGCATATTTGTAAGCCACACCTGAAAATAAGTCACAGGTTTTCATGTTGTAACATGAGATATTTACTCAGAAAGACAGTACACGGAATATTTTTTTATAGTTACCTCCGCCAGGACGTACTGTTTTTGGGGCCAATCTGTCTGTTTGTCTTTTAGCAACATAACTCAAAAGATTATGCATGGATTTCGATTAAATTTTCAGGAAATATCCACAATGGGACCAGGAAAAACTGATTAAATTTTGGAGTTGATGCGACATAAAGCACATATCCACCCACCGACCAGTGGTGCTAACCTCCACTCCTCTGCTGTGTCAAAGAGTTCAAAATCGGCTCCCCTTGCACAGCAACCCCCAAAACTCTGCTCTCCGCTGGAAAAGTGCAGGGACAGCACGAACACAGCCGTGCGTCTCATTAACAGACATTTGTTTTGGAAAAGTAGGAGGTCTGCTCTCTCTGAGTGCTTTTCTAGTTTTAATTAAAGACGTGCTTTTTTGTTTTCTAATTCTGCCTAAAAATGGGCAGTACGGCATCAACACAACATAACAGTAACATGTCTGGTTAGAAAATAAAACATATTTTAGTCTACCAGAAAAGTCAGTGGTCGCTATCTTCATCTTCCTCCTCATCTTCCTCACTACAGCCACTGAAGTCATCTTCTTCAGTGTCTTTATGTTCTCTGAAAGATTTTGTCGTCTTTTTACACCGACTCAGTTCTTCCTGGGGCCTCCTCCAACGTCTCACCATCGATTCATTGATGTCAAGCTTACATGCAGTAGGTCTATTTACTTTTTTGACGGCCAGCTCAATTGCTTTTAACTTAAAAGCTGCATCATATGTATTTCTTCATGTGTTTTTCATGATGAGGGTGTGTGCATGAAAACTACCGGTGGTGTCTTCTTCAACGCATAATCTTTCCCTACATTGCTGTCTCACATTTATGCTTCCTGCTATAGTGCTCCTTAAAGGCTGTTAGCCAGTAATTTGTTTTTATAAATTAGCCGCATCGTTGTATACGATGCAGGATCCAAAGCGTGTAAAAAAAGTAGAGGTTTATAATCCGAAAATTACCTCTACTGCTTATAGGAGTCAAGCCAGCGATTACTTTTACTCAAGCTAACAGGTAATTTAAGTCACGCTAACAGCTTCTCAGTGTTAGCTCAGTGAATGGTAAAAGGAAATAGTGTCACAACTCGTCTTCAAGCTTAACAGCTAATAAGCATAATTTACCACAAAGAGTCAAGCTAACACTGTTTATAACCAAGCAAACACCTAATGATCCAAGCTACCGGCTCTTTTTCCAAAGGCACAGCACATATTGTCAATGTGTAAGTGCAAGGAGCCTGATGATTACACTTTATTGATTAGTGTGACGATCGTAGACTGTTCATCTGCTTAAAAAACTTTCTCTGAGTGATAACAGCTGTAGGCTCTGCATGTTGCCAGGGTGGCGAGTTCAGCTTCAAGTTTTCTTATGAGCAATCGTAACAACTGCAAGCAGGCCACAGCCACAGAAAATCAACCATTGCTGATATAAGGTTCCTCCACGCTTCAACACTGATATGCTGCCACCGCGATTATGAACCACCAACAATTTATCTAATCTCAATATTTGCTTTTAAGCATAATTGTACCCAAAGTCTTATGATTTCAAAAAAAAAACCGTACAACTTGTGAAGTTTAAAGTAGTTTGTCTCATCTTTTATATTTATTTATAAATTCTCTTTCTCCTCAAAATGACTCAATCTCTCCTACAGAGATAGCAGTATGTGTAGGTGTAGCTATTGTCTCTTGAAAGAAAAATAATGTTAATTGATATTAATCAAGATGATTTAACACTAATAAATCAAGTTCATAATGACTCTGATGAGCTGATTATGTTTCTCATCTCTGTATGGGGGGGGTCTTTGTTCATTATACACAGAATCACAGCTGGAATGTTTTTAAAATACACATGGAGCCTTTGAGAAAGAACAGATCACAGGATGATACTTTTTGATCTTTGTCCTGTTCTCCTCAGCTTTCATTTACCTTCTCCTGCCTCACACACAAAAGCCCTTTTCTTTTGTGACCCCTTTTCCTATAATCTCTCCTTTTTCTCTCCTTCACACACTTATCTCCCACCAGGCACAAACACACCTATCTTTCATTTGTGACACCCCTGTTTTCTTCCCAGTGCTCCCACCACTCCTCGCCCTGTGGGAGGTACAGAGAGGTTTATTGAGTCTGAAACGATATCGCTGTTACTGCTCCCTTCTGAAGAATGCGCAGCAACACACACAAGCAGAAATAATGAACGATCAAAGTCGTGCAGTTGACTGAGCAGGCAATGAAGGGACTCAAACTCACACAGAGACAAAAAAAACAATAATACCCACTCGTATACCTCAGAGCTCCTCTGTCAGCTGTCAAAAGAGTGTGTTCTCACACGGTGGGGAGGAGCGTGTCTCATGATCAGCCAGCTGCGTGTTTACGAAGATGGTGTTTGTGTGTGTGCTGTGACGCCAAGGCTGCTCCCTGGGGATTAAACTCGTGTCCTAGGGTCAGACGAAGCTGCACCAGTGCCGGCTGAGGAGCTCCCCACACTCACCACCAGTGACCTAGGGACAGAGTTAGCAGATGTCACTGTTGTCCACCAGATCATATTAGCCGACTCTGAGCTCCATCTTGGTGTGTGTTAGCTATTGCCCTGAGGTGAATCCATCAGGGTGACACAGATGGACACACATTCATTAATAGCAGCTTTCTTTTTAGACTGTCTACTCTAGTAATGGAGTTTTGCTTCATCACAACTGAGATGTTTTAATTCAATCTAAGGGAAAAAAAGATAATTAGCTATAGTTATGGATTTTTCTGCATGACGGCTGTATATGATCTGATTTTAAAAAATGGATTAAAATTTGTGCGGTGGGTAAGTCTGAATCTGTACTGGATTCTTAGCTCATAAAAGGGCTTGAAGACCAGTCTCGGACCAAAGACCATTCACAGTGGACCCCCGCCTATTTGTGGTTCAGTGAATTTTTCTGTGGAACGTGACTCTATGTTATTTGGGAAAATCTGCCTATTAGCAGATTCTTCTGTAGTGCATGTTTAAATTATTGGTAAAAAGCTGCAGCTCGAGAAGCTGGAATGCCAAATGACACACTTTTGGCTCTCGTTAGGGTTCTTTAAATTGTCCTTAAGTATGAATGTGTGTTTGGTTGTTTGTCCTGTGTGTTTCTGTGTTGCTCTGCGATGGACTGGTGACCTGTCCGGGTTGTACTCTGCCTCTCGCCAACCCACCTTTACCCTGCAATGATAAGAAGGTTTAGATAATGAATGGATGGATGGACGGATGGATGGATGGATGGATGGATGTAGACATTAGTGTCTGTGGTAGTGCTGAGATGGTTTCCACTGTGCATATTAACGCCTACCAAGGTATATTTGGCATATGAAATATTAAAGTTGGCAGTAATAAGCGTTTTTAACTATTCAGTCTCTGGTCCCTAACCCCCATGAATACCAGGAGTCCGCTGTAGTTGCAAAACCCAAAAACATCAACAGGTTCTTCACTTGCAGCTGTATGTTTATAAACAAGTCTAATTCAGATCAAAATGTATGTTTCTGTACAGCAACGATGTCCATTGCAGTTAATCACCATCACTGATTAATATCCATAAACATATTGTCACTTTTGCTTTACCTCTTTGGAGGCCTTTCTTTCAAACTGTAAATACAAAACTTTCACTGACCCAACTGAGTAGATGTATTGAGTAAACCGAATAAAGCAGATGGTAGAAGATACTGTAGCGCAGCGAATGATACTGAATAAAATAGTTTCAAAGACAGATTATGAAAACGACCAGAAGGGATGACTGGTTTTAGAAAATACTGTAAAGCAACAACAAAGGTAAATTGATACACCAAAAGAATAGACGGATTGTTGGTAAAACAAATTCAAATGCAACAACATAACATTCTGAGAAAATTGATTTGAAAATACAGTAGTAAAATGTGGTTAGAGAAAACAACAACACACTGTAATTGTTGATAAGATACAAACAGAATATGGGAACAAGGTAAACCAGAAGCATGAACGACACTAATTTCAACACAAACTGAAACCAACACGAAGAATAAACATACAAAATGTAGCTTGGATGGGTTCAGAATACTGAAGTGAACTTCAAGAACCTATCTATCCTTCTGATCTTCACCAAAGTTTTGACTATGAGACCGAGAGTTTTTTCCTACTGGAAGCTAATTTCCTAAAACCCCCTGTTCTACCCTGGCTGTCGATTGTGCAGACTTCCACTCTACAAAACCAAATTACAGCCACTGATGATAAGGATGTCATTCCTGCTGCAGGAGTGTTGTTGCTTTGGAAATCTATTAAAACTGAATGAAAGACAGCCGCTAAGTTCTCTAAAGACCATGAATCTGTGAAATTCCAGTATTCCCTATTGAGGGAATATTGATTATTGTTTGCAAACATAACTGGAATTCATCCCACATGCAGCTTCATTGATTGAGAAAGACAGATTTCCACCCACAACAACAACAGATTCCACAATGCAATGAAAAAAAGGGTGAAATCAGACCAATGTTGCATTATTCTCAATTGTTTTATAGAGATGATTGTTCAAAAGCAGTGAGAAGTAGCTCCAGACTGGGAAATGTGTATCTTTAGCGGTTTTTAAATTAATTGAACTAATCCTGAGTCCCAGCGGGTATGAGAGAAGTGTTCCAGTCACTAGATGAAAAAAGTGATATTCAGTAAATAAACTAAAACACATGATTATGTCACAGCAATTAGATGCATAACTTATGACGAGTCATTCCACACTGTGAAAAGATGGAGCTATAACAAACAAGCAGAATATAAGCAGATCTCGAGTCTCTAACTCTGACATCTGTTTTTCTTTCTTCTTTTTTTTATTATTATTGTTTTTTTTGCAGCGGTTACACTCTGAAAAAGAAATAACATTTCTCTAAACTTCAAGGAAGTGTGTAATATCTTCAGATGTTTACTAATTAAAGCTGGCCAGACTCGTGGTCATTTTTGTTTGTGCACTGGAGCTTAAATGGAGTGAAATGTTATTATTGTAAAATGCTAAACTTTTTCTTTGACAGGGGAATTTACTCCCTCTGTCTCTACAGACAACTGAAAGCAACTATCTTGTATTTAAAGTATACATGAAGTATGTTTTGCCTTTCGGTGTTGCCAGGTTTTATCATACTGTACATGGGGAAATACTGGATCTTTCCATCTGAATGAAGTACTACTTCTGTTTTTCAATTTTTCCATTATCTCTTTAGAATCACCCACTATTTGGATGACCTTGATTTAAGTGATGCTATTCTGACCATCTAATTGAGATTCAAAGGCCTGTCACATACAGACACCAAATGCCTTCACTCTGGATTAAATCCACCCCGTCAATCTGATATGAGGCAACACTGCTGGGACTCCTTTGGGATAATGGCGTACCATTAAAAATCTATACAGAGGCCTAAAGACTGAAATAAATTCCAGTCTTTACTTTTGATTTGATCAATCAAAACTAAATATCATTAGTATTGATGGTTTGTGCCACACAACATCATTGTTTTTGTTAGAAATAACTCTTAAACATTCCCCTCAAAGACCAGGATTTTTAAATAAATACATAAATAAAAAGCAGTGCTTGTTAGATTAAGATAATTATGTAGGAAGTGTTTTTTAGCGTGAACTGTGGAGGAGGATTACAAAAAGGTTTGTTCCCTTTTTACTACAGTTGGGCATTGGGGCTTAAAAAGGATCAACATTTCTCAGTTGACTGGCTTTGGGGGTCAGTGTATTTTTGTGTGATTATGAGACTGTCTAGACAGATGACATTATTTTTTGTTTTGTGTCTAACTTTGGAAAAACATACATTTCCATGTGTTTGAGCACTGAAAATGCCAATAATTTTTTAAGTCTGTGAATCTTTAATTGATGGTTGGTGTCAAGGACTTTCAATTATTGTTTTGCAAGATTTAGAGTCGTGCCTGTTTTTACGTCACCCGATACAAATGAGAAACAAATGTTTATATTTTTGCTAAGTTTAATCCAAAGCTTGTGTATTTATCCATATATGAATCCCATAAATTAGGGCAGGGATACAAAAGTGGGATAAACTGGTTTACTTTATGGCTTAATTTGGTCTACCTTATAGTTAACTTTCTCCACAAATATAGAACTGCTTGGCATGTGATGCCACAACACAGAGCAATACGTGTTTCCAAATAAGATAAAGTAATGTTGGAACGTACCATAGTATTTAACTCAGCTGATAACAGAGATAATCTCACACAAAACACCTCTTTCAAATTAGGCACTATGTGCAAGGAGTTACATAGGACTTTCCTAATAAGCCTCAAGAGACTGTCATAGATGATATCATGTCTCGAGACCCAATGAGAAAAAGTGCAATTTCCATAAATGGAAAAATGGGTTTCTACTCTGGAGACCCCCCGCAACTCTAGGATACGACAAGCGTGGGGCCAGGATCTTCAGATGGAGATCATAGACTCTGTTTGGGTCAAAGTTTAAAAAAATTTCCATTCTTCCTCCATGTGTGCAGGCCAGGCCTTCAATTTCGAATAGTGCATCAAATGCACATATTTTAAGTCAAACTGGTCAAAATGTTCCCACAGATTGATCCCACCTGTGACAGGTGTAGAAATACTGAGGCAGCTTTATTTCACATGTTTTGGTCCTGCTCTTGCCTGGAGAGATACTGGAGAGGTATTTTTGAAGTGTTATCTAATGTGGTAGGAACTAGGATAAAAATCAGATACACCTTAAAGGGTCTAAGCAGAAGTTTCTGAAAGTGGGGAAGTCATTTCTGACCTTTTTTGACCGATCCGATACACAGGTACAGGCCCTTTGACATGTTTAAGTTTGTTTGTTTCTGTTCTCTTTTTTCTTAGAACTATAGATGGTGAGTGACTATAGCTGATGAGCCGTACTGTTACTTTGATGATAATGCAACAGTATTATTCTACTGACAAAACATTGTTAATTATGATGATGCTCCACTTATATCAAAAGGAAACATAATATTTAACATTATACTGGATCAGACCAATAAAAACATTTTTATTACACAAATGAGGGGTTAATGGAAAGTATGTTTAATACCTGAATGAAGGTAGTTGTTTTTCAAAAGGTACTTTCATTCTGACAAACAAGCCTCATTGGAACGAATATTCTGATTTATTGAAAATGACTGTATTTAAAAAGCAAATAATGTGTTTTTAACAGTGCTAATTGTAATGATATTTCAAATTTTAACTTGAAGCCAAATTGAATTTGAGCATTTTTCTAAAGGCTAGAAGGGCCTCTGTTTGTTTATCTTGCTATGTATGTTGCCATGTATGCCATGAGTGTCTGTCTTGGGCTGAAAGTTTAATGCTCTGCGTTGTATATGAGTGCCCACAAGGGGTACAAAAATGATTTCCTTTTTTTTCTTAAAACAATGACAGGAGTTGAGTGAATCTTCATCAGCACATACAAAGCGATTTTAGAGAGTACAATTTCATTATGTAAAGGTAAAATTTGTATCAGCGTCAAATATGTGTGGCGTTTCTGAGAATGTTTGAGTGGCAGTACTCATGTCAAATATTTTTACAGTCTGGCTCAGCTGGAATTCACATTATGCATTCTTCAGCAGCAGATGTGCATTCTGGAGTAATACATCCTTTCCTTCCTGCAACTACTACATTATGATGTAGGAATAACAAAGCTGAAGCTTAACCTTACAAAAGATAGTGGCTTCACTATGTGTCCAGTCCAATCCTCAGCCTGTTTTCCCAACATGTTAAATATCTGAAATTCTTCAAAATGCGATAGACAAAAGAAACAGTTCACTATCAAAACAAGCATCTGGTGTCATCCATATGCCAATTGTATTTAAGGCTTAAACTCCACATTTCTGGAAACTGGTCACTTCGGTGCAGGAACTCCTTGCAAATGTTTTTCTGTATTATTCCAGAGAGCAGTCCTTCCTTTACTTGTACTTAATCTGATTGTGAGGCAAAAGAAAAACATCAAAAACTGCAGTCAGTGTGTCTGCTTGCACTGACTGCAGTTAGTTCCAGGTTAAAGGTTTGGGAATAAAAAATATATTTTTAAAGATTGTTCTGACTATAGTCAATGTTTCTTTATTGTTTCAAAAGCAGTACCATAAAATCTGCCATTTCCTATGAAATCTGCTGTTCCAATAAAAATAAATATTTTTAGATTAAGGGTGTGACCACAGGGGAACAAAGACAATGCAAGCTTTTTCAGATGGACCCTGCACCCCGACCTCCTCTTATTGTTCGCTTCAGCCCCAGAGCACATCCTAACCTTTAACAGGTCACTTTTCCAAGATTCAGAGGATAGCCTGGGGAGAGTCAAGACCCTTTCCAAAAACTTCCCAGGAGATCTGCAAAGAAAATGTCTATGTGTATCTTTGGTCATGCAGCTTACAGTTTAAACCAGAAGTTTACAAACAGTGAATGAAAAAGTCACATTCATTTATTTTTCATTGTCTGAAGTTAAATCAGACCAAACATTGCTTGTTTTAGGTCAGTTAGATTTACAAAAAATTGCTTAATGCCAAATAATAGTAATAATGAGAGAAAAATATGTCAGAAATTTATTTATTCCTGTCTTCAAAATCAGAAGTTTACATACCTTTCTTAAGTTGATTGTGTGTGAAAACCCCAATTGATCTACAGTTTTTGAAAAACTCAGATCAGCACACCTTCCAACAACAAAGTCTCTTGAATCTCCAGAGATTTCTAGAACACATCAGAGAACAAACATCGTCATGAAAATCAAGGAGCACATTTGACCGATCAGTTATAAAGCTGGGTTGTGAAATGACATTCCAAGCTTTTAACATGTTACGAAGCTTTCTTCAAGTTTGTTATCCAAAATCGGAATGAAAATGGCAGAACTGCAAACCGAAAACAGACATGGCTATCCAGCTAAACTAACAGGCAGGAAAAGGAGGGGATCATTAAGAGAAGCAGCCAAAATGCCCAGGGTAACCTTGGAGGAGCTGCACGGAATGACAGCTTAAACCTAGTTTATACTTCTCCTTCTGCAGAGGTGCGGAGACAGGCAGCACCAATATTCATCGACGCAAGGACTCTCTGTCACTCATGCAAGGACGCACAAAGTAGAGCCCAATTTTTTAACTATCTGTCAAACGCAACGAAGAGCGTACGTCTGTGATTGGTTAGCTCAACATCAGCCCCAGATCATTTCACAAAAACGGTGTTCTATAATTGATGTAATTAGTAGTCAATGCAGCTTTTGGCCACTAGATGCTTTATTTTGCAAGGCCACTTTATCTAATATGGTCTTTTGCAGATTTTGAACACCAGGATGTGTAGAGAACAAGAAAACAGACTGCTATGTTTGTTTGTTTGTTTACATGTGTTTTTAGAGTATTCAATGAGCTGCGCTTCTAGTAAAACCTCTCCAGCTCAGTCAGCACTCGCTTTCTGTCGGCCATTGCTCCTTGAGTGGATGTGCGTTTACAAGCTCTGTCGTTGACCAGAGACATCACTGCAATGGTAGGCAGACCCACCAGAAAAGGTCTGCGCCCCTTGCTGTCCTGGTGGAGAATTGCATTGCAACACTGACACACCAACAGAGAAGTATAAAAGGAAAACGTCTCTGTCAATACGTGTACGTATGGGTGGAAACTTGCAAATGGAGAAGTATAGACTAGGCTTTAGCTGAGTGAATCTGAAACCCATAAGAAGCCCTGATTGCTGCTGTGTGCCCTGCAAGCCATGTGGGGCAATCAGCAAACTTGAGGAAGGTGTTCCTGTCACATAAGACCTAAACTCAACTTTTGGGCCTACATCCAAAACACTAGGTTTGGAAGAAAACTAAAACTGCACATCTCCCAACACAAACCCAACTTTGAAACAGTGATGGTACCATTATGCTGTGGGCAGGCGTGGGCTGGTGCTGAAATTCAATTCAATTCAGTTTATTTATATAGCGCCGATTCAACGCAAAATGTCATCTCGAGGCACTTTACAAGGAAGTAATTTCAATACAAACATTCCAATCAGTTTAAACGTTTAGCTAGTTTTCTATATAAGGAATCCCAGCAGATTGCATTGAGTCATTGACTGGCAGTTGCGCCCCATTCATGCAGACTCAAACCATAGCAATCCTTCATACTGAGCAAGCATGTTGCGACAGTGGAGAAGAAAAACACCCCTTTAACAGGATTGATTAAAATTCAGCCCAGGAGCTTGGTTTTTAGAGGCCTTTTATCTGATTGTTCAAAGGATGAAAGTGGAACCGTAGTTTTAACAAAATTCTTCTATTGGTAGTAAAACAACATAATAATGTTTTTATACTACCAATAATATTAATAACATGTTTAAGGTAAAATGAGGCTAATAATATGTTTTATGTCGTCACAACCAGAGGTGGGTCTCTAGTTACATTTACTTAAGTCGTTTTTTTGGAAGCAAAAAACCACAACTTTAGGAGTAGTTTTACTGCACCACACTTTTAACTTGTGTAAAGTTATTATGAAGTATCGCTACTCTTTCTTGAGTAAAATTTCTGGATCCTCTACCTACTGTGAGTAATTTCACTGAATCAAAATAAACATATTTTAACCAAAAATGCACCAGACAAGGACACAAACCTGTAGTTATGATAAAGTGAGATCTCTTGGTTTTTCCACCATCTTTGTTGTTCTAATATTTTCCAGCTGATGAGTCATTTGGAGATGAATAAATATACGTAAACACTCTACATTGTCACTGGAACCCTGTTCTAACAGATACATTACTTGAATCAATTTTATGTTGAAAAGTTTTATTAGAAAAAGTGTTTCTTCTGCTTTAAATGTATTTTGTATTTATATTTATGTGTTTTTTTATTCTGTCATTGTACTCTTTAAAATACCAGAATTTTCACATAACTTTATATTTTTGTCTGTCTGATGAAATAAAAAATTCTATGGATAGCTATTTTATACATTTACTTTAGTGCTACTCTTACTTGAATACAATTTTGGGTACTCTACCCACATCTAGTCGCAACATAAAAACATGCCGAAATATTTGTAAACTCCAAAAACATCTTAGCCCAGGAACTGTGGACCGTATTTTGTTTTTGTACTGCAATCTCTGGATCAAATAAATGGCAGCAGTTGGAAATGAAATGGAAATAATTCATTGTGATATTATATCCGGCATGTTAAAGAAAGTTCAGCTGAAATTAATCACTTCCAAAAAGTTATTGCCTTTCCTGGAAATCTTTTATACCACATGCAGAATCAAACGGCAAGTCCAAATAGTAATGTAAGATTTACAACATGAGAACGCAATCTGTTGCTCTGCAGGCTGATGGAAGATACAGATCACCAAAGGTGTGTAACTAACTAACTAACTAACTAACTAACTAACTAACTAACTAACTAACTAACTAACTAACTAACTAACTAACTAACTAACTAACTAACTAACTAACTAACTAACTAACTAACTAACTAACTAACTAACTAACTAACTAACTGACACACTGCAGGATGATGACATTGGCTCAACTGTGACTGTTTTAGAGTACAAAAAATAAAAAAAAATAAACTTTCCGGCCACCGGCCCTAGAACAGACTGGCCGTTCTGGAAAACTCCCGAACCTCTTGATGGCCAGCCTGCCCCTGGCTGTGAGGATGCTAATTACAGAACCATACTAGAAGAAAACAAGTTAGAAAGAGTTAAGACGGCCCTTTCAGTTGAAAACTGCCACTAAAAAATAAAATCAGAGCAAATAGTTTATATCAAAGCTTATTCATGTGTTAGAATGGCCTAAATTTCAATAATAGTTTTGCAGGCAAAGTAATTCAGTTCATGTTTGACAAATGCAAGTTTTTTAGATTTTGGACTAGAGATACATAAATAAAGACAAGATTCAAACTGAACGCTGTCCACTTTCCTGTCATAACCCTGCAGTGAAATATGGCCATAATTTTCTACAGTGCTTATGTAGAGCACGAAATTGGAAACAAACAATAGAAAGCTCATTTGTTACACCTGACATTTTGTTTTCTTTTTCTATGTAGATATGTCCCCCCTGACACCGTGCCACTTTGGGCAGTGAGCCATATCACCCATATTAAGAAGCACTATGTAAATAAACATCTAATTGAAGAGTTACATAAACGTTACATACAACGTTCACATAAATCGGTAATGAATAAATAAACTGACATTCGAGGAGTTTTACAATCTCCGTTTCTTTAAAGTGAAAACAGTTAAAACTGTCCCTTCATGTTCAGAAAAAAATATACGCATTGCTAACCTGATGTCACCAGCTTGATATGAATAAACCATCAACCAACAAAGCCTGCAATCAGCATATGGTATCATCACAATAAATCAAGGAGATTACTAATATTTTTTGCTTGTCAAAGGAAGGACCTTACAGACAGAAATAGCCAACACTTTGAGCTGCATTCAACAGACTACTGGCCTGAAATAACAGCAATGGAAGTGTTCCTGATTGCTGATTGAAGTGGCATTTAGCGGAGTGACATCCAATCATGGCTGGTAGATAATTGGTCAAAAGGCCGGTCAGAAAACATTTCTCATTTCGAGGGAAACAAGGAAAGAAGGCCACAGGTTATTAACTGCCTCACAAAAAAGCAAAGACAAAAAGTAGGAAGCTGTAGTCACTTTAAGGATGTCATGAATTGTCAGATTCTCTACATCTGTGCAGCCTAGAGTTCATTTTGACGGTGCTCCCTCTGCAGTGCTTTACATCATTGACTATTCAAAGACCTAATCAATTTCCCAATAGGTCATTAGATGAAAGCACTTCAGCACCCAAAATAAAGGCTCATTTTTCTGGGGAGGTTTGGATCAATATAGAGATTATTCAGTTTTTTTTGTAACCTTAATTATTATTTTCACGTTTATCTATGACTATAGAAGAGGATATTGATTAGGCGGTATTGTATACATGTAGTCAATAATCCCATGCACTTTATTTTCCATATACTTTACCCTCCATTAGTAGTTCAGATGTGTATCGATTTCAGCGTTCTACAGAGAATGCTGTGTGTACTGTGATGGTGTATAGTCCCGAGGTTTCTCTACTTCATGAAACAGCTAATAACCCTAATTTAGTGAGCAATACACATTCCAAACAATTCTGTTTTGCATTTGGATGGATGGATGAATGGATGGATGGATGGATGGATGGATGGATGGATGGACAGATCTATCTATCTATCTATCTATCTATCTATCTATCTATCTATCTATCTATCTATCTATCTATCTATCTATCTATCTATCTATCTATCTATCTATCTATCTATCTATCTATCTATCTATCTATCTATCTATCTATCTATCTATCTATCTATCTATCTATCTATCTATCTATCTATCTATCTATCTATCTATCTACAGCATTCTCCACGATTATTGGTGTCCTTAGTAAACATGTGAATAAACCCTTAAAATAAATTAAAATATTCCAACAGTTCACATAAGAAATACTAGATTTTTTTGTCTATAAGATAAATGTGACTAAATAAATTTTCTGATTTATACTCCCTGTTTTTTTCTGGCATATACAGTATATATGCCATTACCAATTATCCATAACATCTATTAAACGATTTACACTCTATCCAGTTGTTTGGGAGGCACATACGGTAAACCCCCACCTTTTCGCTTTCAGTATTCACAGATTTTTGTGTGGAACGTGACTCCAATTAGGAATGGGTTGATATGCATTGAAAAACTAATGTAATGGCAAAGGTGACCAGCAGGGGACACTGTATTTTGAAGAAGCTCATGGAGGGCAGCAGAATAACACATAAAGAAGACTGGTGGTGTTGGACAATAAAGTTTTAAGCAGTAGCTCACAAGGCAGCAGTGGATCCTCATGCTGTGTTATTTTTAAAAGCACTACAAGAACAAAACGATTTGTGGGAAATCGTGGATTTTGGCCTGATGCTTGCAAAGCCAGCCACTTGCTGAGCAAAAAAAGAGAACTTGGCCGGGGCTTCTTCTGTTGCCAGATGTTTTAAACAATGGTGGATCGAATGGAGAGAGTGGCTTGGCTTTATTTGCTAAATTCCTGTCTCTATACAAATATGAGGACGGGTCATACTGTTCCCTGCGGTTGAACACAGCTACAATTAATTTGTCATCCATGGCTGAAATGATTTCTTCCTGCTCTGCTGCTCCATTCAAGAAATGTGTAGTGACGTCACTACAGTGAGATGCTCTGATTGGTTGATGCTCAGGGGCCGGTGTCGAAAGTTCAGGTAGCTCAACTTCTGTTTTGCTGGCTTTTGCCAGCAAAACAGAAAGCTTGGAAAGCAGCAAAAGTTTCAAAAATTGCATCGGCCAAAGCACACAGCACCGCGGAGACTCTGACGGCCTCAACCATAGACTTAACATGTAATCTTACCGTTCTGGGCGTTGATGTTTTGTGCAGTGTGAACGGGCCATAAGAGTGGAAATAAGGAAGTCTGTTTACATCAGCTTTTGCGGTAGTGCTGAGATGGTTTCAACTGAGCGTATTTGTGCATATTAAGGTATTTATGGTGTGTGAAATATTAAAATAGGTTGTTATAAGTGTTTTTAGAGGAGCTTTCAAATGTACGCAGCTATGGTTCCTAACCGTCGTGAATGCACTCCACTGTACAGTAAAAAAAAAAGGCTTTTTCTGTTCTACCATCACAAAAATAAAAACATTGAGTTTGGTTAGTGACACCTATACCTTAACTGGAACTATATGTGGAATAACATACTATGATGATGATGATGATGATGATGTTGTTAGTTTGTGAGACCAGGACATGTTGAATAAAAAATTGGTGGCCTCTGCCAGAAAACAGCCAGGAATGATACGTGAACAATATTTCAGGTATCTTTAGGTCTTTCAGAAAAACAGTTATCCAAAAATATATAACCAAATCAACACAGAAGCGGTTCACCAGCCACAAAATCTTGCCTTGTCCACCCGTAGCCCAGTATCTCACAAAACGAAGATATTTTTCTATGATTTGACCTGTCATCCACACGAAAACGCATATTTATGGCACCGAAAACGAATCTCTTTAAAAACTCAGGCCAAAGTGAAGATTTGCGTTTTCTCCGTTTTAAGCGTTTGCGTGTGGACAGAAATAACTGGAGTTTTTGGCTCCGCAACATCACTTTTCCCGACTTAATTTGTGCGACCTGTGTTTACACTCAGAAACAGCATTTATGCCCTAAGAGATGTGTTGGCATCATCAATAGTCCAAGCGCTTTTTGCTTGTTTGTTTTTACAAGCTGAATTACTGCTCTATGTAGAAGTTAGAACTTAGAAAGTTACTCAGAGCGGATAGGATTTGGATGAATTACTGCCCCCTACAGGTTTGGCATGTCTATGAATGTGCTTAACAATGCACTTATGTGGTTAGGTGTTGACGGAGATTTTTTTTAAAACGAGGTGGTGACAATATTTGTTTTTAAAGAACCCCGGCTACATGTGCACATGGCCTCAGTCTTCTCCAATGGTAGCTCAGCATCTGCGAGACTGAGGAAGTTTGGCAACTATAATTTTGTTAAAAACTGTTTTTGAACATGGGATTTTCAAATTAAAGGTAATGTTTTTCTTGTTTTCAGTGTTTCATTATGTTACCACGGTAAAAGACAACTTGATTTTAGGCATTTTTACACAGTTTAACCCAAAGCATTTAAATCAACCATTGTTGATCAGGTCAAATAACACCGTAAATTGTTCTCAGAATATTTCAAAAATACAAAGTATTAAAAGGAGACGCAAACTCAAGAATATGACATTCACTCTAATAGTACATGCAATATTCAAACTAAGAGAAAACATATGCTGTTTAGATAGGGGATTAACACAATTTGCCCATGTACTGTACATGATGGGATTCCTGCACACACAGGGAAACCGAGGCTTGTTTAGTCATGCATACACCCATCCCCCTCCAAATGTCAGAAAGCATTGATTGTGAGGCTCTGAGAAGAAGCCCACAGGCACTTCAGATTTTGTTTGTCTCAACAATGAGATATAGATAATATAAAAAACTGACAGTGTATTTAGAGGTCAGACCTAACTGTGCAGGCTTCTGTGTGTCTGTGTGCGTTCGGAACAGACAGTGAAGGAGATATTTGGCAAGAGAGGAGAAAGTGGGTGAAAATAATTGTTGGTAAAAGTATAGAAAATTTCCAGCAATTCTTTTTTATTCTTTTGTCCTAAAAGAAGAACCAGATAGTGATCAGTCTTAAATAAATATATCCATAAATACTGCTAATGTCTTGTGGGGGGTTTTTGCAAAAATTCTGCACCGGATTTTTAGTCCTTCCTTTATGTGCCCATGTGGTTTGTTAGATTTGTAAAAAAAAAAAAATAAAAGACAACCAAATGTTCTTTCTCACAGAATATTTAATAGGCAGTGTTTTTGAGGATCATTGCGTGTGGGCTTTCATTTGAATGCGAGCGACTTGGAGGCTTCAGCCTGCAGCAGGATGTGCTCCGAAAGCCTTTACAGATGGACTAAATGAATAAAATGAAGCCTTTTTCATTATTCTGCTGACAACAATATTACAATATTACAAAATTAAAATATACTGTGGGTTTCCTTTTGTGATTCTCTTTTCAAAAATATTTCAGATAGTAGAGCTTTTAAACATAAAATACAGCATTTTCAGAGATTGATCCAATTTTCTGGGGTCTAAATGATATGCCAGGCAAATCATTGAAGCAAGGTACAGAGAAACTACTCAAGAAAGTAATATTAAAATAGACTGCATTTTGAGTTTAGTTTGTATTTTTTCCACCTGATTTTCCCAACCCCCAATGCTGCTGAGTCTAACCAGTCTAATCCTTTGTGGGTGGATTCATTAACAGAATTTGCTGTCAATATCTGTATGTATTGTCTTTGTTTTTCCGTCAATAGAAAGTACCCCTGGCTATTTCCTTCTTTAGTTAGCAGTGTCTCCCTCCTGGATGGAGCCATTCAGGGAGTTATTTCTGCTGTTGTCTGTGTGTATTCTCTTTGTTTTTACTTTAGCAGAAGGTACCCCTGGCTCAGTCTGGCTTTCTTGTGGTTTTTCCAATGTTCAGTCTGTCATAGGTGTCTTCCTGTTAGAGGGAGGTTGTTCCTTTCCATTCATGCCACATGCGTTGTAAAGAAGAGGGTTTGCTGCAAAGTCATTGACTAAATGCGACCAGCTGCTTTAGATCTCAATTGTATACGTATTGAACTAATCTGACCTGTTTTTTGATAAGTGCCCTTAAGATATAATATATAATTTTACAGCCTTAGTTAATTTATTTGTTATAAATTAACTAAGGCCGCATGGCGGTGCACTTGGCAGCACTGTTGCTTTGCAGCAAGAAGGTCTTAGGTTCGAATCCTGGCTTGGGGTCTTCCTGCATGGAGTTTATTCTCACTGGGTACTCCAGCTTCCTCCCAGAATCGAAAAACATGAATGTTTGGTTAATCGGTCTCTCTAAATAGCCCTTAGGTATGAGTGTGTGCTTGTTTGTCCTGTGTATGTGTCATGGTTTTAGGAAGCTGTCTGACCTATAAATACGAAACCCTCAGGAGACAAAATCAAATGTAAAAGTTTATTGAAGGTCATATGGAGGTGAATAAGTCTGGAACAGGAGCTGCTGGGGACCGGGAGCTGGATCTTGATACAGAGAATTTATGATAAATCTCCTTTTAATTGATGAAGCAATTGTTTTGCCATGGAGGAGTGAGTCGAGCCTGGGGATGGCCAGTGTGGTGGTGATCCGAGGGATTGGTGTGAGCTGGAAAGTGAGTATAATTTCTGGTAGATTCTAATGAAGTATAACTGAGCTTGTCTTACAGGTTTCTCAAAGGAGGGCGGCCAGGAGGCACACTGAAGACGGAACTTGAAGTGAGGATCTCCGGTGGGCGGGTGGAAGTGGAGCAGGAGGATAATGGTGGTTTGAAGACACCGGTAGCCAGTTGTGGAGGAAGTACCATAGAAAATCTTGACTGTGAGTATGATCTAGAAGCTGAGTCTCAAGACTGGGAACCAAGGAAGCGAGGAACCTGCAAGGAACATGAGACGATTAGTCCTTCTCAGAAAAGCTTCAGGAAAAGTTCTTGAAAGGACACAGGGAAACGGGAAACCATCAAGGAAAACGGAGGGCTTGGAGTTACCACACAGGTTGACACTCAGGTGAGGGATGACTGACTGCCAGCTCCTTTTATCCTCCTCCAGTCCTAATGATTTGCAGGTGTGCGAGAACATACATGACGAAAGGATGGATAGAGGATGGATGGAAAATTGTGATCAAAAGAGATAGGAAAAAGAGAGAAAAAGTACATTTTAATTGTTGGCCGTGGAAAGTGCCGTTCCCATCTGTTTCAACCATTGCACTTGGTCTACAAATCTATTCTCCCTCATTTTGACAGTGATAGTTTCACAAAGTTCACATTATTAATCTAGATCTAGTTACTTACGGTCAAATTTGGTACCCTTTTGAACAAACAACTGTGTTTTTTATTTGTGTAATCATTTTTAAAACTTTCAAACCAACATTTTCCAAATGTAATATTTTGTGTTGTCATCTCTTTTATGTCAACCAGTAAGAAAACTGGACCTCACACATGCAGGCTGATTGTAATCTGTCTTTCCACATTATGAACTCCTGCTTGGCAAATTTAATCTCAGTCCACAGGCACTAATCCGTCAGATGATAGATTACTCACCAAGGACACACACACACACGCAAGCACACCCACGCACACACATGCACGTTATTGTCCACCATCTTTATTATATGTGACAATCCTCTCACAGGGAAAGCACCCCATGAACCTCTAACCTCACAGCACCAGATGAGACCATGGACAAAACAACTCACATTCACATGTTGCCTTCTATGCAGCATATCTTTACATGATCAGATATACATTTACATAGAACATGCAGGATTGACCCTGCATGATCACACGCTAACATGCTGTTCTTTTAGATAGACATAGTCTTAAGTGTAGCTACTCGCACACAAACCGTGATTAAGCACATATTAATCCGCTTCGGTTTTAGTCATGAGAAAAACATGCTGACTTTTATCACATTAGAAGAAGCCTTTTTATGGGGATTATTCTAATACAGACGTCTATGTGTGCCTTATAATCACATATAATCTGTAATTAAACAGACACTGGACACGGGCCTAATATAATGTATAATCCCTCTGACCTGGTAAAGATATAGCAGCAGGCTATATTTGCTGTTTAAACCATGTCAGAGACAAACAGGGTTAACATTGGCTGTAAAGTATACATGATGCCACTTAGATGGACTTAGATTGTGTTCTGAATTCATTGCACTGACAAGCAAAGTTATAATTTTATTTTATTGTTCTTAGATTTCTGCAAATAAATGCACTGAACAAGCAAATTGTGTTTGAAATAGGATCTGTGGCAGTTTAAATGAGAACATTGCTCCTTCACCTAGTAATTTGATATATATATTGTCATCGAGTAGATTTATTTCCCTATAATTTATGTCTTTAAGTTTTAAAAAAATAATAAACACCTGGATATGCAGTAGATGGACAGATTTCTAGACACTTAACCTAAGTAATCACAAAAACATTTTTTTTTTCGAATGATGATTTAATTTGCTAAGAGAAAAAAGTTATCCAAGTCATCCTGGCAAGGAGCTAAAATTGAATTGTCCATTTGTTAAATATTCTATTTAGTGTGAATACCAATACTTTTTGGTCCAGTTTTACTTGCCATATCCAGCCGAGATTACTGCTTGATCAATGGAATCAAGAAACCATTTAAATGGAACTTGCCTGACAACATGAAGTACAATAAAAGATCTCAAAGAACAACACATCATGATCAAAAGAAATTTCGAATTCAGGAACAGAATAGAAATAAACTGATTTACATGTATCTGTCTGAAAAAGGTTAAAAGGCCATTTCTAAGATTTTGGGACTCCAGTAAACCAAAGGGAGAGTCCTTATACGTAAGTACAGAAAATATGAAGCAGGTCGGCCCACCAAAACCCATCCAGGGGGTCATAACAGAACCCAGAACAACAACTAAAGCATTGCGGATCTCACTTCAGTTAAGGTTCATGTTCATGATTCATGAATAACAAAACAGTCAGTGGGTTTATAGGCAGTATAAGAAACCGAATTATTGCCTTATTCTGACCAAATTCTGACTTTTTAAAAGTATGTATACACCGAAGATGAACCGAACTGGCCTACTCCTAATCAAGCGCACACACACCTAGATGATGTGGTTGGAAACTGCATTTTTCTGCATGTAAATGACATCCCAGGTTAGTTGAGCTATGACTGGCCTGGGCGCTCCTTCCGAAAGTCACGAGACCTCGGAAGTGGAAATAGCAAATGTGGTATGGCAACAACACAGCAGTAACAACACGTATAAAAAATAAATAAAATCAAACAGTACAGTATGCGTGAAATATACTGTGCATGTTACATGAATATTTCAAGGTTATGTGAATTAATTGATTGATTACATATTCGTAAATACATCTAAGGAATATGGTATTATAATTCTAAATTGAATAATATTATTGATAATAAGAGACCATTATGGCACGTTCACACCGGTCAGCGCGTTTGATTTACGCATACTGTACCGGTGTGAACGTGCCATTAGACATCAGTGAGGAAGCCTTTCACCTAGTCTCCTCCAGCTGCAGAGAAAAGTGTTTTGGTTTACCTTGCAATGAAGACATAACATTGTGGGGACTGGAGACAGAAGCTCCTTACAGAAAAGCCAAACATGATTGGGGGTGCGAGGGAGTTCAAATGCTGGCCCAGACGGGCTCATGTACAAGACTGGCCAGGCAGCTTATTAAAATACAAGAAAACACCAATCCAGACTCCAGCCTCATCCTTGGTAAATGGAGGCAGATCTTTTCTTCCTTAGCATGCTGCAGCGATGTTGTCGTCCATTTCTTTGCTTATTGTTACCTCAGCCAAGGAGGTTATATTTTTTGCCAGGGTTTGTTTGTTGGTAGCAACAAAACTCAAAAAGTTGAGGGTGGATTTTGATTACATTTTCCATTACCGAAAAGGTGATTTCTGTGTATAAATACTTAACCAATAATAATATCAGTCTGAATCCAGCTGCTAAAGGTATGTTTTCATGGTCAAGGAATAAAAAAAAGTTAGAATTGGAACACAACATTGGGCGGGGGACTGAGCTGCCTAGGCAGAGGTTTGTGCTCTCCTAGTGCTTTTCCCGGTCATATCCTGCTCTTACTTTGTCTGCTTCACTGCCGCCAACATGTGTTTACTATTTGTGACTCTAGAGGCCAACAGGTAGAATGCCAACTTGAAAGGGGGCTCATCGCCACCTACCGTCATGGACTCGAACACACTTCATTCAATAGTTCAATTTTCTTACTGAACATGTATACTAGAATTAAGGCTCCTATTCCGGTTAAGGTATTAGCTTGATTATTGCCATATAGCTCGGTTTAGATGTGCATGTATACGTACTTACTTCTTTGGACTAATGAGACAAAAATGTAGTGGAACTTCTCAAAAGGTGTGCTCATTACATCTGGAGTAAAACTACCACATCATTTCAGAAAAAGAACATCATACTAGAAGTTCTGATGGTTCTGATGGTTGTGTAATGGTGTTTGGCTGTTTTGCTGATTGAGGAGAGACCACTTCCAGTAATTATTAGAACCATGAATTTTGCTCTCTAGCAGAAAGTCCTGAAGATCCAGACATCAGCTGGTGACCTTAAGCTCAAGCGCACTTTGATTGTGAAGCAGAACAATGATGCCTCTGAATGGCTAAAAAAACACTACAATAAGAAAAGCAAAAACAATGGAGCCTATCTTCAGCGGTCGGTGGGTGAAAGGCAGACAAATAGCCAGATCATCACAGAGACACAACTCTTACCTAATTATAGCAATTAACCAAAAGTCAGGTTTTTGAATGGCAAGAGCACCTGAAAAGAAACCCACATATGTACAGGGAAAACATGCAAACTCCATGCAGAAAGGCTGAGATTTGAACCCAGGGCCTTCTAACTGCAAGGAAACAGTGCAACCAACTGTGCCACAATAAAGACAAGCTTGATTATGACTGCATTTTTTTTCACAATCTATGCACTGTACTGACATAAAAATAAAGACATACAGACATGTCTATTAATTATAAATTGCATCTATTTTGAACAATCAAAATTCAACATGTTTACCTACAGTAGTTACAAGACGCAGCTGCAATAAAGTGATACAGGCAGATTTTTGTATAAAAGGTAAGTCTTCTAACCATTTCAACATATTTCTGTTCTAATTCGGTCTCATTTTCTGTTGTTTCTCATGGGCTCATTTTCAGTCCTGTTTGTCAGTTCTGATCTTGCCTTTGGGCTGCTTCCGGGTTGCCTGTGATGTCTCTGGTTTTCAGTCTTACTCAGATTCTTTTCAGCTTTGTCAAAAAGGCAGCAATCATGTCACATTATTTTAATGTATGTATTCTGTTGCCAAATAATTCATTCTAAAACAGTTGTTGATTAATGAAGATATAAGGATCATAAGGATTTTATCATGGCAGGAAACCCCTAAATAAAGACTTAATTTAATTTAAAGAACTGTGATTACATTCAGGCAGTTTTAGAAATGGTAAGTTTTATGCATAGAAAAAGAGAATTAGGAACAATTTTTATAGGGAAAACTACCATAGCTGATAGCAGAGATGGAGAGATGCCAAGGAGTCTGCATTAGTCTGAGATCAGAGGATCATGTAATGATCCTTCTGCTGTTCTCGATGTTCATTCATGTATGTGAACTTGGCATGGTTAATCGCTCTGACACTGATAGCTCTTCAGTCTCTCTGTATTTCTCCTTCCTGTGTTTGCTCATCACTGCTTCAACTCACTTATTAGCCTCCAGCTCAGCCAATCGGTCTACTCCTAAGCAGGTCACCAGCCATGCTATCAGAACACCACCAACCCGAAAAACCAGACAGTAATTGCTCCCTCATCTTGTAACACCACAGAAATGTCAAGTAGTGTTAATATTTTGTGTCCTCCATAGGAAACATGAGATTTGCTGCAGGTGAGGCTTACTTGGCCAGAATTACATTTAATGCAACGTCTTAAACCCAGCCAGCATGTGTACGGTTAAAACCAGAAGTTTACATGCACCGAATAAAAAAACACAAAGAACTTCTTTCATTTTCATTCAGGAAAATCAGTTATTTTTATTTATTTCTTAATTTATTTTTTAAATATTTAAATGTTACATTTTGTTTGTCCCTTTCCTGGGCTGCCACCTTATGGTGGTGGAGGGGTTTGAGTGTCCCAATGATCCTAGGAGCTAAGTTGTCGGGGGCTTTCTGCCCCTGGTAGGATCACCCATGGCAAATTTGTCCTAGATGAGGGATCAGACAAAGCGCAGCCCAAGGACACCTGATGATGAGAAGCAACAATGAACTCAGTTCCCTTGTCCGGTTGCGGGTCACTGGGACCCCCCTTTGGAGCCAGGCCTGGAGGTGGGGCACGATGGCGAGAGCCTGGTGGTTAAGTCTTTACCCATGGGGCCCACCCAGGCTCAGTCCAAAGAGGTGACATGGTCCCCCCTTTCCATGAGCTCTACCACCTGTGGGAGGGGCCATAGGGGTTGGGTGCAAAGTTGGATGAGGGGATGGCCAAATGCGGGGACCTTGGTGGTCCAATCCTCAGCTATGGAAGCTGGCTCTCGGGACGGAGCTGGAGCTGGTGAGAGGTTCCGACTGGACATCATTGGACTCACCTCGACACACGGCTCTCCTTGAGAGGGGTTGGACTCTTCCATTCTGGAGTTGCCCCTGCTGAGAGGCGCCGAGGAGGGGTGGCCATACTTGTTGTTACCCATCTCGGCACCCGTATGTTGGGGTTTACAAGAAGGAAGCCTCCCTCTGCCTACGGGTGGAGAGACAGGTCCTAACTGTTCTTTGTGCTTGTGCACCAAATGGCAGATCAGATAACCTACCCTTTTTGGAGTTCTTTGAGGGGGTGCTGGAGAGTGCTGGAGTACTGGGAACTCCCTTGTTCTGGTGGGGGACTTTAACACTAACGTGGGCAATGACAGTGAGACCTGGAGAGCTGTGGTTGGGAGGAATGCCCCCCCCCCCCCGATCTTAACCCGAGCGGTGTTTTGTTACTGGATTTCTGTGCTCGTCATGGATTGTCCATAACAAACACCGTGTTTAAACATTAGGGTGTCCATATGTGCACTTGGCACCCTGACACCCTAGGCCCCAGCTCTATGATCAACTTTTTTGTCATATCATCTGATCTGCAGCCGCATGTTTTGGACACTTGGGTGAAAAGAGGGGCAGAGCTGTCCACTACCTGGTGGTGAGTCGGCTCCGATGGTGGAGGAGGGTGCCTGGCAGGCCTAAACGTGTTGTGAGGGTCTGCTAGGAACGTCTGGAGGGTCCCCTGTCAGAAGGAACTTTGAACATGTCCAGAGGGAGGTGGGGGACATTGAGTCCGAGTTGGCCATGTTCCGTGCCTTCATTGTCGAGGCGGCTGACCGGAGCTGTGGCCACAAATTGGTTGGTGCCTGTTGCGGCAGCAACCCTCCAACCTGGTGGTGGACAGCGGCAGTGAGGGATGTTGTCAAGCTGAAGAAGGAGTCCAATCGGGTCCTTTTGGCCTGTGGGACCCCGGAAGCACCTGATAGGTACCAGCAGCCCAAGCAGAGTGATGGTCGCTGAGGCAAAAACGTGGGCGTGGGTGGAGTTTGGTGAGGCCACGCAGAACGACTTCAGTGCAGCTTCTAGGCAATTCTAGTCTACCATCCGGCGTCTCAGGAAGGGGAAGCGGTGCACCACCAACACTGTTTACAGTGAGGGTGGTGTGCTGCTGATCTTGACTCAGGACATCCTGAGTCAGTGGATGGAATACTCCGAAGACCTCCTCAATCCCACCAGCACACCTTACAATTTGGAAGCGTCTGAGGACTTTCGCTCGGGCTCTCCAGTCTCTGGTGCTGAGCTCACCGAGATGGTTAAAAAGCTCCTCAGTGGCAGGGCACCGGGTGTGGATGAGATTTGCACAGATTTCCTTAAGGCTCTGGATGTTGTGGGGCTGTGTTGGTTAAAGTGGCTCTACAATATTGCGTGGACATCAGGGGCAGTTCCCTTGTATTGGCAGACCGGGGTGGTGGACCCCCTATTTAAAAAGGGGGAGCACAAAGTGTGTTCCAACTACAGCGAGATTGCACTTCTGAGCTTCCCTGGTAAGGTCTATTCAGGGGTGCTGGAGAGGGGGGTCCAGCGGATATTCGAACCTCGGATCCAGGAGGAGCAATGCGGTTTTTGTCTTGGGTGTGGAACACTGAACCAACTCTACACCCTCAGCAGGGTCCTGGAGGGTGCGTGGAAGTTCGCCCAACTGGTCTATATGTGTTTTGTGGACTTGGAGAAATCGTTCGACTGTGTCCTTCGGGGAGTCCTGTGGGGGGTCCCCCAGGAGTATGGGGTACCAGACCCTTTGATATGGGCTTTTTGGGCCCTGTATGACCGGTGTCAGAGCTTGGTTTGCATTGCCGGCAGTAAGTAGGGCTCGTTCCCGGTGAGAGTTGGACTCCACCAAGGTTGCCATATGTCACCGATTCTGTTCATAACTTTAATGGACAGGATTTCTAGGTGCAGCCAAGGTGTTGAGGGGATCCAATTTGGTGGCATCAGAATTGGGCATCAGGATTTTTGCTGATGATGTGGTCCTGTTGGCTTCATTAGAATATGATATACAGCTTTTGCTGAAGTGGTTCATGGCAGAGTGTGAAGCAGCTGGGATGTGAATCAGCACCTCCAAATCCGAGACCTGATGCCTTCTATGGGTTGGGAACGAGGTCCTTCTCCAAGGGGCGGAGTTTAAGTATATGGGGATCTTGTTCATGAATGAGGGAAAAATGTAGCTTGATTTACGGGTCGGTCTACTTTCCTATCCTCATCTATGGTCATGAGCTCTGGGTAGTGACCAAAAAAACGAGATCATGGATACAAGCGGCTAAAATGAGTTTCCTCTGCAGGGTGTCTGGGCTCTCCCTAAGAGATAGGGTGAGAAGCTCAGTCATCTGGAAGGGGGTTCTGAGTAGAGCCGCTACTTCTCCACATCAAGAGGAGTCAGTTGAGGTGGCTCCTGGACGCCTCCCTGTTGAGGGCTTCCGGGCATGTCCAACCCGGGGGAAGCCCAGAGGAAGACCCAGGACTTGTTGGAGGGATCTGGGAACGCCTAAGGATTCCAGTTTTACAAAAGCCGGTTGATTGGCGATGTCTGTTGATATCATTTCCCACTGAGTTACAACCAATCAGCATGAGTTAACCACAGCTCCCGCCCATTTCTGAGTACCTACCCCAAAGCTGGTACCTGGCTGGTTCCGGAAATGGCCTGGAAAGCAGTCCTTTCAGGCCGGCCTGGTGAAATAGAGATGCGAGTATTCCGTGAAGCTCCGGAAGAATTACCCAGAAGTTCCCCGAAATGTGTCTATAGTCTCAAAACTCCAGCAAACATGCGAGCGAGGAGTCAACAACTGAGCGCACAGTGAGAGTTGAGAGCGCAAGCTTGTTGCTGCTCCATGCTCGATGGCCAACAGTTTGATCGACAGTCACTTGCGCAGATGTTTACGCAACGAACACTTTAATATTTCTTTATGTAGCAGGTATTGGCCAGGAGAATCACCGCTGACAGTTTATACGATTTATTTGGGGAAGGACTGATGACATTTTTGTTGTCTTGGCATTCTGCTACTGCTGAATTGCCTTACTTGTTTATCAATAAACAATAAAATGTACATCAGATTTAAATCTGTGTAGTTTTACACCATCTTCACCTCCTGCCATCTATTACAATATATTTTAACTTCTTCAGAACTGGCTGTAGTTAATCAATACAATTGCATTTAGTACTCTCTATATAATTAGTTGTTCTTGTATGTTATAAAACATGATAGGATTAGGCTACAACACAAGACATTGTTTTTCACCCTTTCTTCTGGAACTATTCTACATTTACAGTAAAATTTTCAATAAACCTATTTATGTGGTGGGTTGGGCTTAAAGAGTAACTAAACCCCAAAACAACCAATGCAGTTTTTCAGTTTCTGGGGATTTTTTTACATTTTGGTGTAAACTTGTTTAATTCTACACTTTTTGGTCTAAAAACGTCTTAGTGCTGCCCTCTTAGGGTTGAACTGTGGCTACTGCATTTGAATTTTGTGATTGGTGGAGAGCAGTACATCTCTACGTCACAGGCATTGACTGTGTCACAGCAGCCATGGTCTCACAGACACGCCCCGTGGGTTTGGGCATAAAACTATCAGACATACCGGCCCCGTGGCGAGTTTGGAGTTGGATTGCGTTTTTCAGGTTACCATTATTATCACATTAGCACTTAGTTAGCATAGCTAACATACTGTTTTGAACATTAGCCTATGTTAGCATTACCATTCAGAGACTCGACCCATCCTGTCTCTCTCTCCCTCAGCTGCAGCGCCAGCCTCGGACAGCGCTGACTCAGCGCCCCAAGCCAGCGGCTCGAATTGAGCTCCATAAAGCCTCCCTCTACTCCTCTATCTCCGGTGACGACGGAGGAGACCCGCTGGTTCAGGGCGCCGAGCCAGCGCCGCCCGAGCTCGGTGCTGCTGAGGCAGAGGGAGACAGGAGGAGTCCAGTCTCTGAGTGGTGATGCTAACATAGGCTAACGTTCAAAACAGATGAATGTTGATTGGATCCATCAGTCGCAAAACTGCCAACGTTGCTTTGGTCACTGTCCATGTTTCAGTGTCAGATTAAGCGAGCTGTCATTGTCCTCCAGAACACACCCCCACGTTCTCCCTTCTGCTTTTCCTCCATACTTGGCCACGCCCCTCCATTCTTCCAGGCACCGCCCACTTTGTAGAATTTTTTTAATGTTGTCTGGGGGCGGGGTTATGATTTTTCATGGGGTTCAGTTACACTTTAAGTGTACGGTGAGCCAAAAATAAAATAACGAGCTGACTTTAAGTTAAAGGACTGAGCACGCTGCTAAGCTACGTGCTAGCGCATGTTAACATGATGCTCATTCACACAAAACTCATAATAATTCTACAAAACTACATTCTAGCGCAGGCTATCAAGATATATGACGTGAGTTATCTTACATACTCCTAATATAAGTAGGTCTTGTGTTTGGTGACATTGTACGAACCTGGAAAGTAATAAAAGAGACGGAGACATAAAATTTTCGTTGTCTTGGAGTTCTGCTTCTGCTGAATTGCAGGAAGCAGAATACAGAGCGCCTCGAGCGCAAATAGAACACAAATAGTGGACATCACACTTAGGGGCTGTTTACACGACAACGTTGCCGTTTTTCTTTGAATACGCGGGTGAAAACGCGCTGCGTTTACACGACAGGGCGCGCGATGGTTTCCCCCTCACAACCCGGAAAATAAACATTTCATGATACCTAACAATGGCGGTCTTTTTGTAGTTCTCCGCTCAAATAAAGGCATATTGATTATTTGACGCACGTACTGTATGCGACCAAATAATTTCAGAAGCTGCATCAGCAGTAACCACATACCTGGATCCGCCATTGTTGTTTTCTGTAGAAAGGCGGAGTGCGCAAGTGCAACATGTCCGTAGGTGGCTGGCAGTGATGTCATCGTTTTCAAAAGTCACCGGCTTGCGTTTACATGACAACGAATCCCTCAGCGTTTTCAAAACTCTCCACTCTGGAAGCCGTTTCCCAAAAGCTGCGTTTTCGCCCCCCCGTTTTCGCCCCCCCCCCCCCGTTTTCCCGTTGTCGTGTAAACGAGAGGCCGAATCGGAGAGAAAAACCTCAGTTTTGCTGAAAAACGTTGTCGTGTAAACAGCCCCTTACAGTGTCTGTGCTGTTCTAACCACAGGGGTCCATGTTCTCTTTAATCTGATATATCTGTGATCTTTAAAAACCCTTATGCCTGAACAACTAAAAGATAACCTTTTTTGACATTCCCTTGTGGTGTGCTTTACTGAGGAGAAAGCCATTTTGCCCATTTGAAAAAGAAGAAACCCACAGACTTCACCTGACGAAGCAAGATGTTAATAGCGGATCCTGACACAAACTTCACTTTAATGAGAAATATCTTAATATAGCAAGATCTACAAGATTCCACAAGGTACCTAGGGCCTACCATTTCTGGTTTTCTATTTTTTTACTCTCACTCAATACAAGATCACATCATTTTCAAGTACTTGATTCAACACTTTATAGTTGGTTTGTCTTTTGAAAGAAAGATGACTGATTTAAAATCGGTCTTATTAACCACGTACTCTATAGACAGGGTACATATCTAGCTCATAAACGTTCTAGTTACACAGAATTTATGTTGTCTGTACTTTCAGAACTGTCCAATGTCAGCTAAACCAGCATCCTCCTGCTGGGTAGACCAGTATACAGTTATATTGCTTTACAGCTACACTTCTGGCCGTGTACTGTACATGCCTTGCCATGTAATGAAACATGTCTTGTTTGAGTGATTTTGGAATCATTTCTTCCATTTTGGCCACAAAGAGCAGCGCTGGACTGGAGCCAAGATGGCAGATGGAAGCTTGTCTGCAGGGTTTGGATTCCTGCAGAATTTCTAAGACGGCAAACACAGACAACTGGGTGGAGGAAGATGCTACCATGACAAGGATGATGGTTTTTATTGTTTCTTTGTGTCTTAATCTCTCCTCTCCGTTGCAGCGTCCATTCATCCTTGCAGTTTTTACTCACTGTTTTGTTTTAGCTTCCATACATAAAAGTATTCTGCTGCATTTGAAAACATGGTAATTCAGTGACAGAAGAAATAAAAATTCTCACCCACCTTTGAGTTTTTTAATAACATGTCAGAATACAAGTTATAATAACTTCCCAAGTATTAACTTTTTGTTTGCGTATACATTTTAAAACCACAGTTTGGTTTGTTTCTCTTGTAGCAGCATGTTTAAAATGCTTTGATTCTGATTAATGTGTATTGAATTACAACTTTGCTCTTCTTGAGATTAAAATGAAGAAATGCTGAGGTTTGTGGCTTTAACTTTATCTGTAAATTTGGCTTGGGGTTAGTTTTACTGAACCGTGTAATTCAGAAAAGATTATCAGAGCTGGGTAAAAGAATATTGCTTTGGCTGCAGTATGGAAAAATACCTTTTTGTTCCTTCTTTATTGTGTCTTTTTGGCTTTCTTTTAGTCATGCATTGCATTTTCTCCACATTTCACAAATTATTTTAATCTTTCACCATTTCCATCCTGTTTGCCTTCTGATTATGCCTGACTTTGACTCAATCCGTCCCTTCTGACTGTCATCCCTCAGCATCCCATTCTCTCCTCCATCTCCATCTCTCTCCTCGAGCAGAATGTATACACCCGGTTGCCACAGCAACCGGAGGAGCCCACATGAGCGGGTGGATGGACAAAAGAGCCAGATAGCATGTTTTCCACCATGAAAACAGAGCGAGAGATAGAAAGAGAGAGAGAGAGAGAGGAGTTAATGAATGATTGAGATGGAGGACAATCGGATTTCATTTTTCATAGGGGAGGGGGTTTGGTGTGTGTGAAAAACCTGGCGGAGTACCTGGTGAGGGAGGACGGGGGAGGGGAGGGATGTATGGTGTAAGCGAAATGAGAAGAGAAGGTGGTTTACATGGTTGACGAATCAAAAAGAAGTAGAAAAGGTTAAGATAAAAGGACTAAACCAAGAAGCGACCGATGATGATCGTTAAGACAGAGAATTCAGGATGACTAGGTGTCAGTCTGAGGTTGAGAAGGTCACATTTGAAGTCTTTTTAAAGTTGCTCTGTGAAGTTTGCTGAGAGTGCACTATGTACATAGAGGAACTGCATTCAGCAAAATGGGCACTCCTGTGACGTTAAAGCGAGTGCTCAGTAGTCTGAGCTCTACTACGGTCAGAGGCCCTTTTTACTCTTTTTGTAGCGCTGGACAAAATTCTTCTCGTTTGACTTACGTGCCATTTGCGGGGGTGTCTGGGCTGGCTAGCTTAGTTTATCTAGAGGGTAACTGATGGAAAACACAGCTTCCTAGTGAACGAGCATACGTGGGTATGTATGTGCATCATCATGTCATGGTACGCTCTCTCTCAAGCAACTGTCTGTTCGGACCGAATAACCTAAAAATAAATGGAATTGCGACCTCTACATTCAATCTTATCGTCAGGACATAATGCAGGTTTAATTAGATAGTCATTTTAAATAAGAATCAATATTTTCTTCTTAAAGATATAAGACAGAAATAAATACTTTTTGGCCAAAATATTGATTTTTATTCAAATATTTCAGAAATATGTCATGAAATGGAGGTACATGCAGTGTTACTAAACAATCAGCAGCCACATTGCCTGAATATTGAAGCTGTTGCACATTCTGGGTCTTTCTGGATATCATGTCTTTTAAATGGCAGGAGGTTAAACAGCTCACTGTAGGGTTGAGAGGGATCACCTTCAGTACTGGATTCTTTTCTCCTTGCATCTCACTATGAAAAAGGAGGTTGGGAGGTAAATGAGACCCTCTCAGCCATCTGACTATGGTGCAGTGCTTCCTCTAAAAGCAAGTGAGCATCTTTTTGATTGAAAATAGTTTTAGGATTGTGTCTAAGGTGAGCAGAAATATCTCAGCTGAAAATAAGGCCATAACACATGTTTTAAGAAGGGTTAGTAGACTCCCAATCCACAACAGCAACATCAAACCTTGGTGTGTTTTAATGGGATTCTGTGTGTTATGTATTACAACACCTACTAGCTTATCTTTGCAGTCTTCCTTATTTCTCCTCTTGGGGGTACAGCCAGTCAGCCCCAAAGAAAAAGAATGGCACTCCTGGATTGACTGCTTTTCAAACGCCAGCCAATAGTTTGTCAAATAGGATTTGGGTCGTGGATTTCCAGCTTTCCAAGCTGCATTTTCTTTTGAATATTTTAGATATGCTATACACAAAAAATCTGCAAAATTGACGAATGTTCCCAAAAAAAATTTAAGTTACGTTCCACAGCAAAATCAGCAAATAGGTTCTGAGCTGAATACTGAGCTGGGGGTCCACTGTATTGCACATATTATATTCAGTCTCATTTATTCTGGTACCCAAAAAGTAAAATTCAGTGCAACCAACTGCCTTGAGAAAGAATTTCTTCCACCAGTCCACCAGTATACAATGTAATCTCTGTATAAAGACCCGGGAATACAACAGACAGGTCAGGCATCAATTTCTAAAGATGTTTATTTTAACACGATCCATTTTGGGAATCTGGGGCGAGTATATTAATGTAGCCAACATCTTTCTTTGTCCAACTGTGGATTTTAATGATCCTTCCTAAACAACAGCCAATTGCTTATTCAGTGTTATTTGAAAAACAAGACAAAACACATCTGGCTTTAACTTTATTGATTGAATAAAGATACGATTTTCAACAACTGTTAATACACCTCAGTACATATTTTAATAAAATGGATGAATACTTATATATGAATATTTAATATTAACTGTCCACAGCAATCTTCAAACTGTACTCAAGCTTATGGTTATTGTCCCTGGCAATTTTAAAAACTCCCGCGTCACTCCCTGGCAAGGAGTGACGCGAAAAAATAGTAATGAAAGTACAATGTGACAGTAGCAGTATCAACATTAGCAACAATGGAGGCTACATGCAAGAACATGTGGAGCAACAAAGAAGCTGAATTTATTAAGCTTTGGCACCAAAGACAGTGTACATGACATTTTATCGTTGCCATCCCGGGTATCTGAAAAGGAGGTTAATCTGTTACCAGGACAACAGACCCAAACATGCTGCAAGAGTTTCAATGCTATGGTTTAGATCAAAACATGTTATATATGATCAAGCTTTTGATCCTAGACAGATGGCCTCAAGTTTGACTCTGGAACACTTTCGTATACAGATAAGTAAATGGTAGATCCCCAGGTCCTTTGGCTGTAAAACAATTCTAATTCATCCCTCTCCACCATCATGCTTTACAGCTAATGTGAGGTATTCGTGTTAATGCTTTCTCCAATCATAATAATGGCTTGCATTTATATAGCGGTTTTCGAGGCCTTCAAAGCGCTTTACAACTCCATTATTCATTCACTCTCACATTCATACACTGGTGGAAGCAATCTATGATTATAGCCACAGCTGCCCTGGGGCAGACTGACAGAAGCGAAGCTGCCATATTGCGCCATCGGCCCCTCTGGCCAACACCAAGGACACAACATGTAGCAGGTGGAAGCTGGAATCCAACCCACGATTTCTGGGTTGCAGGCCAACAACTCTTCCACTGAACTACAGTTGCCCTAATCATCATGCATTTTTGCAGAATTAAAGGGTTTCAAAATGTGCGCAATGTCCGAATTCCTACCATATTGATGTATAACAACACTTACTGTACCTCTCTAAAGTCATTGGTGCTTTCTTTCCATCTTGGCTTTGTGTTAACACCCACCTGTATACTCCAGACCAGTAAAGTGACACAGTTCAGGCTTTACTAGAGGTGGTCACACTGATGAACAGTTTATAAATAAATTTATTACTCTGTATGCAACGTGAAAATGTTTTCCACGGAGCATTATGTCAACTGTAAAGAAATCAACCAATGAGTAAACGAAAAGCTCATGATCCTTTATACGTCCTCAAGCACACAAGTGGGACTACTATAATCAATTATCCTGACGATTAAAACTTGTCAGTGACAGAGTGTGTGTGCGTGTGTGCATGTTCGCTAAAACAGGACGGCCCTATGCAAATATAATTGCACCAATTAAGCTGTGGATGGGCTTTTGATAGGAGGTCTATGTGGAAAACCTGGCAGCAGTTGCATGTAGGAGTTGGTGTGTTGGTGATGGGTATGGTGATTGGATGTCTGCATTCTCTGATATGTATTTGTGTACGTGCGTGTGTGTTAATGTAGGTTCATGTGGGTGTTGACATTCTGGAAGAGCACTACTCCTCTCACCCTTCCCTCCATCCCCCATTCGCACCACCATCCCCCCATCCCCCCCAAAAGCTGACTTCCCTTAGCTTGCCTGCCTTCTGGGAGTTGGAGGCGCTCAAAGCTTGTTTGCAAAAGAGATAGAGAAATGTATGGAAAGATGGAGTGAAATATGTAACATGATAAAAAAATGACATGACATTTAATGGGTTTAACGACTTCGACTTACTCTGAGTTGCAGTTACAAGTCAGCTGTGAGAGCTTGTTGAGAGTAAAAAGGTCTAATATAAGTGGATTGAATGAGGTTGAGGTTTTGGTAAACATATCTCTTAATATTCTTTAACACCAGAAATGAGCACAGAATATTACTGTATACAGGCAGGATGTAACATACATAGGGTGTCAAAAACTTCCCCTTTCTAAACAGTCATTAATATTTTTGCTAAAAATGACTTGTTTATCTTTTGTTGCTTGGAGTCAGCGATGTGGTAGATGTGCTCTGTGTCCTCAGCAGGTTAGTTCTGTGTTAGGAGTCTGGGGTGTTTGTTTTGTCTGTCTGTGTTTCTTTCCCTAGACCCCAATGTCTCATTGTAATCTCTTGAAAGTATTTCTTGTGACTTACCTAAGCTAATCATTTCTGTGGTCCTTCCAAGGTTCCTTTTAGACAAGGGTGTAGAATTAGCATGGATGGAAGGGACATGTCCCCACCAGTATCCAGCAATTGTTGAATTGTCCCCACCAATAATTTGATCTCCTCGAGAAAAGAAAAACAAACCCGATAGAAAGCAAAAAAGAGAAAGAAAAATACCGATCTGTCAACGTCTCATTCACCTAGAGGTGCAGAAAGAATTTAATTACGTTCTCTACTAGAGTCCTACCTCGTAACATATATGGCCAATGTGATTGGCTGTGCCTTTCCCTGCTGTCAGGTGAGACTCTGTAGCAATGTTTGGTTGCTAGCAGCTCCAAACTTGCAAGGAAAACTTTCCAGTCAGTGAAAGGAGTCAGGTGCAATGTGGGTGACACATGAGTGTCAAAAGCGAGTAAGGATGGCAGCAAAATAGAAGAATTTGGACATGAGGAACTATTTTTCAAAGAAACCTGTAAGTCATTTAAAGTCAAGTTTGCTAATGAAATGTGTCCGTCAAAATAATGTTACTGGCAATGCTACGGATCCCTCATCACCTCCCGGAACATTCTAGGAAGATCTCGCAGACGTCCTGGACTTCTTGCTTCTCCTCCCTGGCATTACTACCATCTGCACACAGTAAGCCGATCCTGAGTACTATCAAACAATTCTCATTAATCAAGGAAAACAACTTAACTGTGATCTTCCTGTCCTACAGTTCTCCATCTCATCTCCATTCCTCCGTGCAGTGTTCCTGGTTTCAGCGATTTGCCTACATTCATATTTTCAATTATTTTTATCACTTCTGCAATGGACTGGCGACCCATCCAGGGTGTACCCCACCTCTCGCCCTGTGACTGCTGGAGATGGGCACCAGTCCCCGCAACCTTGCATAAGATGGACAGGTTCAGATTATTTCACAACTGGTCTCCCTAGTGGTGTTCTGCATGTGGGTCAGAAAGCTAAACCCAAACATGGCATTCTGAGTCTCATGACAGAAACGTAAAAGCTACACACTGGACCCCAGGTATTCCCAGGGGATGGGGACCACAGCCACCTGTGAATAGCTGAATCCATGAACTAAACATGCCTAATTTAATAGTTCAAGCACCAAATACATATCAATATACATTAATATGCACTGTGGAAACTGTCTTAGCGCTTCCTCAAAAGCTAACATCTACAGTCTTATCTCCACTCTTTTGAGTAAAGGCAATCACGCCAAGGAAAATGAATGGCTCTTCTGGATTGGCTGCTTTGTTAATGCTTGACAAGTAGGATTGAACCTTTTGAACCTAGGTATTTCAGCTAAGGTGTTTTTCTGTTTTTTGTTACAATATTTTAGATATGCTCTCGTACGTAGGTTGATTACATAGCCATATCTTTGTTCCAGCCTCTTTTGAACACACTGACAAATACTACTTGATTGGAAAAACAGCAGGCATCTCACAAAACTGATGTAAAACCCACTGACATCTACTAGTGATCTTTGGGTCCACCTCACACACACACACTGGCCCGCACACACACACACAATCCTTTAACCAGATCAGAAGTCCCTGTTGCTTAGCCGAAGGGTAACAGCAGTAAACAAGCCTGTCAGGTTAAATTGAGCTTTATAGAAGCTACTGGTATCCAGTCAGGGGGAGACAAGAAGGAGTTGATTTATTTTGACTCTGCTTAACCACTCTGACAACAACACAGTTAAAACCATAACAAAGCTGTTAAGATATATTGAGTCAGTTAGCTCTAGCAGATTGACTGGGACAATGTGGTAGACTCTACTGCATTTTACAGATAGACAGACAGACAGACCAAGGTCACTTGTTTGCTTTGGACGACATTCTGCCTGAAGGAATTTTACTTTTGTCCCCATTTGTACCATTTATCACATAAGGGATCACATAAGAAAATAATGTCAAAGTGCTGTTGAATATGACTAAATCTTCCGTATTTTAATGGTCCTGTTCAAAAACATTACATTCATTATTTCCACTGTCTTGGTCTGGAGGGGTTGCTATGTGGCTTATTTCAGAGGGGGGCAATTAATAGTCATTTTTTATGTCCTGTCAAATCTGCCTTTATTGCAATCCCCTATTAATGTACATATTATACATCATTTGAAAGCTAAGCTTCTTGTGATTCCAATGATGTATGCCAATAAACTATATGATCTTAACTGTAGACACAGTAAACACTTTTGTCAAACCACTCAGAAAGCAAAATAATGTAAAACTCTCCGTTTGACACCTTCATATCGTTGACAGAACCAAGCAAACAAAAACGGTCTTTTTACGTCCGCAAGGGCCCAAGTGATGTACTCCGATAAAATAGCAAGTCCAAAACAAGTCTTACGTCTACAATCCAACATAATCTGCCAATCAAAACCATGGTAATTTCCTTCTTTGTGTGTATTTATTACAATGTTTTCAGCATAACTACCTCTAGCATTTTCATTTTGCCCTAAAATTACACAGTGCCCTTCTTTTTTGTGAATTTTATTGGCGGCTGGTAAACAATAAGTTGGTGCGTTACCGCCACCCACTCCTACGGAATGTTGACCAGAATGTGACTCAAGGTTGCACTTGGCTCTCTAAGACTGGTGATGTATCAGCATTGTCCCTGCTTGATATAGCTTGCTCTTGTTTTTACTAAGCCAAGCTCAAATGTCTATTTTGTCATACTTAGTAGCCTTTAGCAGCCTCTGCTGGTTGTCTTGAGTCAATACATTGCATGGTTGTAACCTAATTTACACAGGTGTTGTAATCTGTCTTGGGCACGATACTTAAATGGGTATTGTGCCCTAAGCCTGCCCCAAACACCTATGGTGGGCACACAACTGGACTTAGAATTTTTAAACGATCCACTTACTTCTCTCCAAAAACATTGAAATCAAACCACATCTCTTTTCCTGACTAACCAAGAAGTTAAATAAAAACAAAAATAATGGCAAAAAATTAAAAGTAAAGAATATTATTAGGAACAGCAGCACAATGAAGAAGAATGCAGGATGAATGACACTGTTCTGTATTTTTTCATCTCTGCACAGTATTTGACTTGTGGATGCACTAATTTGCATTTTCTTTAAAGCTAGTAGCTATTAAGCTATTAACTCTTTATGCCTCCCAAACCAAAAATAATACAGAAAATTAACCTTATTTGTTGAGAGAGAAAAAAATTCTGTCTATTTTGTATTTGAAATATCTGTCCCTTAAGGTCCCTTAGGTTGCATTTCATAGGTTTTGGGGCACTGAAATACTTTAGCTTTCACTCAATTCAAATGTACACATTAGGCAACAGTAAAGAGGTTAGCTGGGGTTGGACTTATAGCAGATATTTTCTGTCATCGTTCAATAATGCATTCACAAATCTCATGCAGTATTCAAAAAACGTCTGGAATATTCTGTCTCCTTGCTTCTATTTTAGGTATAATTCCCAAAAGCATAAAAAGGCAAAACCTCTCATATTTAGTGATTCTGCACTCGACTGGGCCTCCCTCTCCTGCTAATCAGAAAGCACATGCTTAGGAGGGACAGATGTCTCACTCAGTCTCCGCCCTCACGTCTTTCTCCCAACCAGCCCCCCAGATAATGCGCTCTGAGTTTCTTACAATCTCCAGTTGGAAAATCTTAAAATTCAAAAGCTCTTTAGTGAGAGGGGAAAAAAACTCATCTGCATGCACAGCGCTCGCATTAACACTTACTGGCCATAAGTAAAATGGTGGTTTAGATTCCAGTTTGTTGCAAAAAGATAAATCTCCTTCACACTCAATGGTTACTTGTTGAGTACCACAGGGTTCTGTGCTTGGACCAATTGATAAAGCTTATAGTTAGAGTGGCTAAGGTCATCCTGAGCTAGCTCTGTAGTTATGCTGCTACAGTCTTAGACTGCTGGAGGACAGACTGACCACTTTTCTTCACTCTGCTTCTTTTTTGTTCTGCTACTCTCCAATTGCATTATTTGTTATTGTTTCAACTGTTAGCTTTGTTTTCTATTAATGTTTTTCTCTCACTAGAAGCTACACCTGGCCTAGTACACTGTTCAGCTGTGATGCCTTGTTGGAAGGGTGCTTCCAGGAACTGAATGTTCTGAATGCCCTGTTATTAAGTTTTTGCTTTCTGTAACATAGAAAGTACCCTTAACTCAGTTCTTTTTGTTCTTTCTGTGTCTTAGCTCTGTCCTCTCTAACCCCCAGTCGATCGTGGCAGATGGTCGCTCGTACTGAGCCAGCTTCAGGTTCTACTGGAGGTTTCTTCCTGTTAAAGGGGAGTTTTTCTCTCCACTGTCGCTACATGCTTGCTCAGTATGAGGGATTGCTGTGATGTCAACGACACAACAGAGGCGACTGTCTAATGTCGCTAAATGTTGGTCCAGGAAGACCAAATGCTGCAAGTCAATAACTCAATGAAATCTGGTCGGTTTACTTAGAGATAAAACTTTTACAGGGATTAGAATAATGAGCTGAAGGATTAAATGGAACGCATGTACAATTGAATTGAAATAACTTTGATTGTAAAGTGCCTTGAAATGACGTGTTGTGAATTGGTGCTATATAAATGCACTGAATTGAATTGAATTTTATTGGTGTAGTTTAATCCCACAATTTGAATGTATTTTATGGGGGGGACAATTATGCTATGGGCTCTCTTCTAACAGATTGTATAGGATATGTGTAACCAAAGCACCTTAAGTTTATACTTTGCTAAATGACAAATATTGTGTTATTGCTCCAAAATATGAAGTGGATGTGGTTATTTCACTCCAACCTGCATTAGGACACACCTTTGAAGAATACCTAGGGGGTTTGGGACTTGGGTTCCTGCAAAGTGTTCAAATGTCTATCCAAGTTGAGTGAAACAGTTTGTGTAAATTCAGATCTATTTCCAAACCAAATCAGGCCAAACTTTTTTAATTCATATTTCTGCGGCATGCCTTCAAACGTACTCTCAGAGCTGTTTACTTGTGATGTAACAATCTAATTGTGTCTTACTGCCAGTTCCAAACACAAAGTAAGGCTTAATTTAATTGCACTTTAAAAATGCTTTATTTTAGGTGGAGATGGTCCGATAAGGTGTTCAACCAAAATGCATTCTGTTCTGGACAGTCTTGAAGCTGTCCTCAGCAGCTATAGTGGTCTGACACCAGTACAACCAGAGCTTTCTTCTCGTTCATACAAAAAGGGCTTTGATTCTAAAGGGTCTTAAAAAAATTCAGCTAAGAGACTCTGAAAAAGGAATATTCCACATCCCGCTTGGGCCCACACTTCCATGCAGATGTAAAGCTAATGACAGTAATCCAAATCAGTCAAGCTGTTAGCTTTGATTAAAAATATGTATGATTGTGATTCATGTGTCTAAGTAGAAACACAATTAGGGCTTTTACACTGAAAAAGAACCAGTGCTAGTATGGTGCTGGTGCCAGAGTCAGAGTTTAGTCAGTTCTTTCAGAGATCTGGTTGCTTTCCCAATGACATGGGGCCTAGTCAGTGCTACATCATAACGTCACATAAAGCGTTATAACGCAACTGCACATGGGGAGAAGAAAACAGGAAGCGAGGAAACAGAGAAATATTAACAACGGAGGAGTTCATAACGTCCTTACAAGTTCTGTTATTGTGCTTCAACACTATACTGGAGTTGCAAAGATGTGTACATAACATGTTCTTGGTTATGTCCTTTGTTACGAATGAAAATAGCAATTTTAGTTTTGTGTCGCTACGCTAAGCTTTTATAACCCCGCCTCCAACAAATTGGTTGTGTCACCATCTTTTTATATAAAGTCTATGGTCACCATGCGGGCGGGGAAGAAAGTGATACAGAGCAAGCACCAGCTTTGGCCCCGCAAAGAGTTGGTGCTAGGTTAAGCACCGGTTTGAAACCAAGAAGCGGGTGCTTTGGCACTGAAAGCAAAGAACCAGTGCCAAGTCAGGCTCTGAACTAGCACTGGGATCAGCCAAGTCGAAAAAGGCCCAATACCAGGGGTTGCGTCAAGTGAATTTTTTTTCTGAATTTGATGGGCTTTTTAGAATGGTGATGGAATAATCTGAAGGCCATCCATCATTTTGACAGATTGCAATTCACACTCCTGCCTTGATGCAGACATTTTCAGCTTTATAGAATACTGGTAACTAAATCAGTCAATCAAAAAATAAAGATTTTCATGAGAGCATCATCATTATCATATGGCTATGGGGAGCTGACAGCGTATGGAAGAGTTATGGAGGCTTCAGAGAACCTGAGGATCTTTCCTATTTCTGATCACTTCAATTGGAGATATGTTCCCTTTTTTCAAAACTTTGGCTGAAGTGACACTTGTATTTCCAGTCACTAGTTAGGCAGCAGAGCAGGGATTCAGCCTCCAGGACAAAATTTAAACCCCCATGAGAAGCCATCAGTCCTAGGCAAATGTCCAAAACCTCATGTTAGCCTCTACAGGAATTCCTCTTGAAACATTTGATTACGCACAAATGGATGTGCATTCGTGCTTTTGTCCACTCCAGAAGGATTTTATTGTTACGTGTAAGTGTGAATCCTTGAAACATCAAAAAACAACATACACTGCCAGTAACAGAGTGGGTTAGCTTCAACTGCAGAATTATTGTCAAATAGATGCTAGACAAAAACAGACTTGTTTAAAACTTATTGTAGCAAATTTGTTTAAAAATTTTAAATATCATGTAAAATATACAATTTTAAATTTGGAGAAGACAAACCATGTAAGTATAAAGTGATTTCAAATGATATAATTCAAATGATATAAATTCAATATCTAGTCAGCAAAATTAAAGAAAAAAATAAATTTGCTGAGTGATTTTTCAATTTTCTGGTCACTCTTGTAGATCAGATGATTCACTATGCAGGCATCTGTAAAACCTTCCCTCAAATGCAGAGTAAGCTGGTCTTAAAATGCAGTTCTTCTTCTTCTGCACTCCCACACTGAAAATCCTGTTTCTCAGGATTTACACGCAGCGGATCACCCAGGTTTTTCTCAAGTATTTTTCACACCAGTCGAGTATTAATGTCCCAGTGAGCTGTAGGGCTTCACTTTGTACAGAGCACTTGTTTCTTCAATTAGATCTCAGCAGGGTGGAGGGGGTACAATGTCGTAGTCGCCGCAGGCCTTCTCCCACTCTCTCGGCTTCTTCACACACTCTGGAGTGGGTTGATGGGATTAAAGGGACATGCGTTGGTTTGGGTCGAATGCCGGGTATGTGGCAGGGACTCCTTTATCATTTTTAAAAGTTGAAGAGGACGAAACATAGTGTATGTATGTCACATTTAAATATTTAGATATTAAACACACAAATACAGTTTGTTAGTCAAACCTGGGATTCTTAGATAGATGAGTAAATAGTCTTTATGACCAAATTAAAAGTAAACAATTTGCTGTTGAGGGCTGTGTATCTTTATTGTGTGTGTTTATTTAAGACATTGAGGCTGGTTCAGGAGGGGGTTCCTGTTGGCATAATCTGCTTAATCTGATTGAGGGTAGGCTCATCTTCACAGACTCAATAATTGATAGCACCATCTGCTGTGGAACTGGTCCACCACAATGCAAAGAATTAGGTTACAACACCACAGGCTAATTGCATTTTACCTTTGTTTGAGATACAGACGATTGAAACTAGTTAATTAATGTAGCACAGATCTTATATCTAAGCTACAGGATAATTAATACTGTATGTGTTCTGTGTAAATGTCATTTTATCATAAAATAACAAAGTACAAATAAGATCCTTTTGTTAAATATTTGTAACCTATGGGAAAAAAATTCTACATTCCAACTTTTTCAACACATGTCAAAATTAATTATTCTGTGGTAAATGGGAAGAGATGGTGCAATACATTACCAAAGCAGTAGTTTTTAAGTTGATCTAATTCTGTTTTCACTAAACCTTTTCTTATTTTAAACTTCTTTACTTGATTAGTGATTAGGAAAGTTCATTTTACTTTCAAAATCATTGCAACAGAGTTTTTATTAATTTAATTTGTCTGTCTGTCTAATACAACCGCAAGCAGTTTTGCACCACAATAAGTAATAAATACATAGATCTACAGCAAAAAATGCATCATTTTTATGCTAGCGAAGTTACTTACTTAATGATACAGCTTAATGCCGCCTTGCAGAGAAAACTACACCAGTGATTTTCATGCTAGTATAAATCCCCTGGAAAACAGGAGGGATTATTATTTCATGCAATATTAAATTTGAATTGGATTTAAATTTACAATTTTTAAGATGCTGTCACACTGCTGTTTCCTTTCTTACCATGTTTGCTGGTGTCCTACAAAACACTTTTTTTTGTCCAAATATGTAGAAATGAGATTTTGTGGAAGATCAGTGGGGCTGAATTCACAGTGTTCTGCCGTGTTACGACTGGTTATGTTACTTTTCAGATTTTATTCATTTATTACAGGATCAACTGGCCAGCTGGAAGTGAAATTCAGAAATTATAATGCTCTTTGATTGCCCCGAAGACATCGAATAGTTATTAACCAAATTAATAGAACAATTAAAAATAGACATAAGTTTCACTCTCAGTCTTAACCTGACTGGTTTTTATTGATGGTCTTATTATTGCCTCAGGCAGCAACATTTGAATCGCACGTGCATTGTTTCAGTAGCTTCAGAGCATAAATGCACTATACATGGAAAAGAAGCAGTTAAACTGAATTTTTTGGCATGTCCAAAATAATTTGTGGCAGGACAGTTTATATGGAGATTAAGTTCTTTGTGCTAACTTGTTAAAAAGAAAGGCTGAAATGCAATAGTGTGCCAGGAATTTTAGCCATGCAAGGCTATAGCGGCGTATTTCTGTCCATTCTATGGATTCAAACAATAAAGAACATGTAAAAGAACATTCTCACACATAGAAGCATAGCAGCAGTATGTAAGCCTCTGGTTTAATTATGATCTAATGATGAAAACTGCCAGAGACCCCAAAAAATTTTAATTCCCACAAAATATGTTATTTAATAAGTTCAAAAGCAAAATAAAATTTTGAACTGAGGGTGTTACAGCAGAGTAATATGTGAATACAGGTCATTTTAATCCATGCTGTAACTACCAACAGCTACTGATTTAAATTGTAAGCCTTTTAACTATTGGTTGTATTTTTATGATGGCATTGTTTTACTTTCAATTTTAAGTAAAAACGATGAAGTTTTGTAAAAAAAAAAATTACATAACGGTTAGAGTTTGCTGTTACGCAGTATAAAACAAAGCAACCTTAAAGAAAGATTTTGCCATCTCGGATCATTTGAGTCTTTATTGTGAGTCCTCAGTGCATCAAACCTGTTATCTAAATCATGCGCTTTTCATGTTCTTTTATGAGACTCGGTACGTTACCTCTGGTTAAAAGTCACTCCATCAGCTGATTAGAGTTTATAGGATTCAATTTCAGTGACCTTCGACATACAAGTGTGTGTGTTTTTACAGGGTAATCTTTATTTCTTTGACAAATCAGTCTACAAATTGCATTTCTAATGAATTGCTTCTACATCTAATCTAAGATGAACATCAGCAGGATGTGGGGTGCATGTGTGTTTTTCCCATGACCAGACTGTGTTTGTGTTGTTCTTTTGTTTGGTGTCTTAATAATTCATTGGCTAGCATTGTTTTAACATCTTTAATTCACAGCAGAGAGACCGATAAAGCACACAGTTTCCCCAAAGGGTGCAATGGTAGAACTGGCTGGAAATCATGTGCTAATATTTCTGTGATTTAAGCAGTTTTATTAATGATATAAACATAAAAAATGCATGGAAATAGGCATGGAAGATTAGCTTTTGCTACCTTTAAATTCTTGTCAAAATGGAACAAGTAAAACCTAATATTTTACTTCTAAATATAGATACAGGGAAGGAGGGGCTTTAGGTTTTTGGTTTCATTTGCCCAATTTGGCATACATTTGAGATAACTTTATAACAGCAGCCCTGCTCTTGCCCAATGACTTCTGGAGATAGTCACCAGCCCCCATGTGAATCTGCAAGGATAAAGGGGTTTAGATAATGGATGGATGATGGATTGATAAATTATTAAAACATGAAGAAAAACTCTTAAATTGACAGATTTAGCTGACTTGATAAGCATTGCAGTATTCTTTCCTTCTTTTTCATTTCCATGTCATCCTAACCTCGCTGCTCTGCTGTCCCCAGATTACAAGAGGATTTCAGGATTTCAAAGGAACAAAAAGCTCTTGTGATTCTTCTTAATGTGCTCTTTGGGCCACAATTTAGGTGAAAGAGAAATCATGCTGGAGAAACACTGAAATCAAAGCTGAGTGAAGGACATTGTGAGCTTTCACCTCAGAAGCCGAACAACGCTGAGAGCTTTTATTACAAGTACCTGCAGTTTTCCTTCTCACATTGCAGCATTGTTCTACAGAAGAGGTGGAGAAGTTAGGGAGTGAACCCTTATACATCTTATACATGCAAAGCACAAGCTCATCCTCTGAACAACCTCCCCCCATTGAGGAAAAGCTCTTTGTTTTATCAGTGCTTTGTCCCAGAGACTATATGCTTATTTTCTGACTAGGGATACTTGTGTTCTTTAAGGTTTACCCAAAATGTGTCTATATTTGAAATAAATCTAAAACATTTAACCTACAAAGTCAAGTCAGTTTGCATGGTCTTTTTGTATAGTAAAAGATATAAACAAAACAGCTGAAATAAGATACATATCTCTCCACTCTGAAGCAACAATAGTCAAAACTTCAGATTCATAGACATCATAGCATCCCTGAAAAAAAACATGTCAAATGCTGTATAAAGTAAGACATGAATTTCATTCATTACATACTGTCTGATGTTACCCAATAACTGATGACTATGGAGTAACCTCAAGAAATGCACAAAATGATTTGCTTAAATGTTTGCTAAAAGGTGGATCAAATCAAATGTAAGTCATCGGATAATGCAGTTGTCCAAACAAGTTAGAGAAACAGTGTAGTGAAAACCCATTTGCCCCCTTACTGACTTATTCTAAATTAAACGATTATTTATTTCATTAAGGAAATTTGATGTATTAAGGAGAAAAAACACAATCCAAGCCAACCTGACGCTGTGTGAAACAGTTAGTTTCCCTTTGGCATCGTAACACCATTGGCAGCAACAACTGTGATTACTGGTGACAACTCTGACATCACTTTGAAGGAATTTTTGGCCTACTCTTCTTTGCAGGATTGTTTCAATTCAGCCACAGTGGAGGAACTTTGAGCACAAACATCAGGTTAAAGTTCATGCCATGGCATCCTGATCAGAATCTTCATTTTGTCTTTTCTCTCAGTCATTTAGAGGTACACTACTTTGCACACTTTGTATAATTTTTCTGTGGTATAACCCGAGTCCACTTGTGCTTAAGGTTATGAAATTATAAATGACATTGACACACATTCTCCTTTAGGATTTTTCATGTTCTCCCTTTGCATGCGTAGGTACTCTCCGGGTACTTCCCCCCACAGTCCAAAAACATGGCTGTTAGGTTAATTGGTCTATATACATTGTGCACAGGTATGAGTGTGGGTGTGCATGGTTGTTTTTCCTGTGCATCTCCATGTTGGAAGATTGTCTGCTTAGCTTGGACAGGTGCTAAAGCTCACCAGAACTCTGGTCTGCCTGGAAATGTGGGTCCTGGTTTGATGGTGAACCCAGGTGCAGCTTACTTAGAAATCCAAGTGGACTTTCAAGCCAATTAAAAAGAGGAAGTGGTGGCTCTTATTCATATGATTTATGGACATTTATGTGATCTGAAAAGTTTTATTTCCTTGCAATACCTCATGGTGTAACCAATACATCCCGTTAAGCTTTTCCTCTCTGCCATCTTTTTTTTTGGGAATGCTGTATCTGTGGAACATCCTGGATAACTCACTGCCTCGCCTGCTGCTCATTTTGGGCAGCATTTTTTGATAGGTTCCTGAATAAACCGCTGTTAAAAACAGCAATAATATACAATCCTTTTAGATTAGTATAGAAACAATTCATTGTTGGATAACCTGTTGGATTAAATTGTCAAGATTTTTGGAATAATAGGAAAGTGTGAGTTTGTTGGATCTAATGGATTCTCATGGGGCATCAAGAAGGAAGTAGATTTGAGTCGCTGGATAAAATGTGGTTCTGTATATCTGCATCCTCAAGGATGGGGGTAGTATACTTTCAAGTATTCAGCAGGTATGTATCTTACGATTCTCAAAGAGTACTAAAGCCAAGCTGAGATTTTAATACTATTTTCTAAAGGTTTAAATAATATTACTTACCCTTTTTTCCACTTGAGTAAAACATGGTTATTCATGAATCATTTGAGTGGAATGGCTGTAATGAAATATTTTAACTGGTGTGTTGATCCAAATCTGGAGGCTTACCTGAGCTCAGTGTAGATCAGCTCCACTGCTTGAATCCTATCCACCCCCTCACAGAAAATCAAACAGCACAATCCATTGTTTGCGGATTAGAGGCAAAGGTTTTTGAGCCGTTTGTTCCATTTCCTCCTCAGCAGAGGTAAGGGATGGGGGGTAAATCAGTTGGCGACCAGCCGGCTGCAACCGAAACACCGTGTAGTAAGGAGGGTAAAGACTGACCTCCACGCAGGTCTGGTAATCTTGTTTAGCCAGACAATTAGCATGAAATTGATACATGTAGCATTGTACTTTGCACTTACAATCTTCTTGACCTTTGGATGTAAATGGAAATAATTAGTGAAACATGTAAACACTTCAATTTTAGATTTTTCAGACCACAGCTCAAGTCTTCAAAAATGAAGATCTTGTTCACTCTGTTGATTTATCCATTTGTTTTTTTGTTGACTCCCAATTTTTGCGAAATCCTACATTGAAGATTCATTCATAAGGGAACTAAGGACACCAGGGTGAGGGAGGGCAGAGAGATAGACAGTCATAACTCATGGTATCATCAATTTAATTCAGAAAATTAAATCTTTTATCTAAATGAATTGGATCTGAGACTCTGTGAGTTCGTGCGAACACTCTGATCCTAAGGGCGGAACATAATTCGTCTTTAGAGACCTCTGCACTTGCAACACACACTCAAAACCTGTGACTAAAACGCTTCAGAAAGCAATTATTATCTCTGAAAACACACATTACACCGAAATACAGTACATCAGTCACAGATTTGCTAGATTTGAATGCATGCTGTTGGTTTATTTAGTTGTTTTTGTTTTTTTACTAAATGAGTGTCATGTCTATGTCCAAGAACAAGGTCAATGTAGTGTGTGTGTGTGTGTGTTTCTGTCCGATCAAGAAGCGTCTCCCCAAGTGATTCAGAGTCATATAATTACATTTGCTGGAGGAGGTGGTCTCCAATCTGTCCTCATCACTTTCCTTCTGTCTCATTTTCCTTTCTGTCGTCATCTTCCCTCACAACAACTCCTCTAGCTTTTATCCATTAGTCGCCTGCATGCACCGTCATGTAGACCCACAAAATCCTTCTCCAGAGCCTGGTTGGTAAGGCGCAAACCCCATATGCATGCACATGGTAACACATATTTATATTTAGGAACGTGCCATGCATGCACGCCGACACCTACATTAACCAAAGGAGTCCAGGGTCACGGATTGCAGTCTCTTTACATCAGGTTCTGAATATTAATGTGCAGGGACGGATAAGCAGCCGTGACAATCCCTTTAAGGCTGTACCAGTCTGTGATTGGTGTATCTGGTTAATGTATGCCAATCTTTAGCTCCAATTTATGCAAATTTGGGTTTTTTAAGTGATCTGCGGAGTGATTTGTTGGCTCCAGTGTGACAAGAGTTGTGCGTTTCTTTATTTCCTTCATAAATATCTGGAAGATAGTTTTAGAAGTTTATTTTTTATTTTTAACCAACTACTTTTGAATAATAAAAAAAAAATAATTGTCTCCTTCCACCTTTACCTGTCCAGAAGGGGGCAGCAGCTGTGCTTTGAAGATATCACCCTCTTCATGTCCGCCTATCTAACCCAAGCTGGACTCCAGTTATTTTAGAAAGGGACTGAACGTATAGAGAACTTAACACTGGCATTGGTAAATATGCCCACCTCCCAAAAATTCACGGATGTGTTTCTTAAAAATGCTCTGAAATCCAAAGGCTGCTGTGGCCGCTCCTGATGAAGACATCTTTTGTTATACAGAGCAATGTTTAGCCATTCAAAAGTCATCGCCTGCATAAAGATGCGACACGCACAGCGTGAGATTAATCAGGCTCGATTTGAGATGGCGCCGCTCGCCTCTTAGCTCCCCTTGGCTTCTCTTTACCATTGCTGCCTCACCCTTGACCCCTGCTGCCCTCCTCCTCCTCCTCGAACCATCATAGTCTACCAAATCCTTTAATCTGGTCTCCTCGGTGACCCTTTCCTTTAGAATGACGACTGGTACAAGTCTGTGCCCACACCCCATGAAATCTGTTGGTTAGCGCTCCAAGCTTAGCTACTCTCCTCCTGGAAAGAAGGAGAAGAGGAGAAAGAAAAAAATTAATCAGAAACGGGAGCTTATGGCTGGAGTACAATTAATCAAGAGAGATTAAAACACAGACGAAAAGGACTGCAGTAAAAATTTTTAACCTACTTTTTCTAGGATTATAAAGTGTTTTGTTCCACTTCTGCTGTATATGTTATCTATTTCAGATGCCCTGCCTCCTTGTGATGCTGCGTGATTGACAGGGGTTGCAGAAATCATAACACAGAAAGATCCCAGTTAAAAATGGTCATTACAGCATGTAATCAAGCCAGAATCTTAGCTTTACCTACATTTACCTTTTATGCCTTGTCCACACATAGCCGGGTATCTCACAAAACAATGATATTCTGGTACAATTTGGCCTGTCATCCACAAGAAAACTTAGATGTATGGCACCGAAAACAAATCTTTCTAAAAACTCCGGCCGAAGTGAAGATTTGCGTTTTCTCCGTTTTAAGAGTTTGCGTGTGGACAGAAATAACTGGAGTTTTAGGCTGCGCAACGTCACTTTGCGTTAGACAAAAATCCTCCGACATCACATGTGCGACCTGTGTTTACACTCAGAAACAGCATTTATGCCCTGAGAGCTGTGTTGGGTTTATCGATTACAAGCAAGCACTTTTTGCATGCTTGTTTTTACAAGCTCAATTACTGCTGTACTAGAAGTTAGAACAGAAAGTTACGCTGTGGATTGGATTTGGGAGAACTACTGCCCCCTACAGGTTTGGCATGTCCATGAATTTGCTTAACAATGCACTTATGCACTTATGCGGTTGGGTGGAGTTTTTATTTTTAAACGAGGTGACGAGGATATTTGTTTAAAAAAAAACCCCGACTACGTGTGTAAATGGCCTTATTGAAAAGTGAGTCTTGCCACACAGGTTTAAATGAAATGAAATACTATTTTAGTTGTTAAAAAGTTTAAAATGGATTGATTTAAAATTATTTAACAAGAGTGGTTTAGGGATGTTGTCAGTGATGAGGTTTTTGTCCTCGATACCGATGTGATTATTTTAGAAGGGGCATGAGCCCATTCAAAGTTGTAGTCTGATAGTTTATTGAGAAACGTTTATGCCAGAAAACTTAATAGCCTGAGTAGAAAACTAAATACTGGGTTCTTTATTCTTTGAAATGTTTTTAATTACATCCTTTAAACTCTGGGAGCTCCTTGTATTTTTAGATCTTACTGCAGCATTTGATACTGTGGACTAAAGTATCCTTATTTAAAAGGAAGAGAACTGGATTGGCTTCGTTCTTACATTATAGGCCTGGTTCACACTGCAAGATTTTAAAGCAGATTTCATGCCAGATTCTCCCCTTCCAACAATCCCGAGGACGCCCCGATTATCAGGATGCCTCTAAAGATAATCCTAACAGATATTCCTGCCATGTGTGGTGTGTTCGATTGCTCTAGTCTCGTCAGAAGGAAGTTGTTATCACTCCCATATAAGGGATATACAACATGTTGGATTGTCTTGGCCCAATATCCCAGCATGTGTGGTGCCTAGCATGGAGTCTGCTGAATGTGACGTGTAGCCAATTAGAAAGCGAGGCGATGAGCAGCGCAATACGCCTTGGGAGTGTCTGTTAATATTTACAAGTGTCTGCAGTCCATAAACGCATGGAAACAGAGATTATTCTGAGCAAAGTGTGTAACGACGTTTCCAAGTGAAAGAAAAAAATAACTCAATTCCATATCTTTGTGTAGCAAGTAGAGCCCATGCTTCCGCTGTCTCATTTCTTAAATCCAATGCCTTTTCCTTTTTGTTTTTTCTCCTTTCAAACTAGTTCACATACTATTGCCATTGCCTCCTTCTCAACCGCCATGTTTATTTACTCTGTAGTCACGTTTTATCTCATGAGGTTTTGTGAGATTTCCCTTCTCACTTGGGAATGTTTGTAAGTGAAATGTGTTCGTGTGTGGTGTCTCGTCATTGCCATGTGGCTGCACACCACAGACTAGAACCAAAACAGTTGGTGATTTAAAAAAATTGTGAATCTAACTGTTTGGTCTTTCAAAGTTTGGAAACTCTGTGACCATTTTAAAATCTTGCCATGTGAACCAGGCCTTTAGTGAGAGAATGTTGATATTGAAAAATTTCTTTACACCCCAGCCCCTCCGTCCTTCAGGATTCCTCAGGGCTCAATTCTTGGTCCTCTTCTTTTGTACCTGTTACCTTTGGGGTCTATTGTTAGTAAAATTCTGCTTCGTTCAGTTGTCTTGATGACATCAAAGCTTGGATGGCTCCAAATGTTCTCAGCTTCAATGAAAAGAAAACTAAGCCTAATAGTTCCTCACATAATGTGTCAAATACATATCAACTGGAAGCAGTTTGAGACAATTTTTCAACAGTAATCTAAAAGAGGCGTCGCTTCAGCATAGCAGTAACTAACTTCAGAAAGCTGCAACGATGTCAGGACAATATGTAACTTATAATGTGCAAAGCTTTGCCATTTGTTTTGAAAGATATATCTTGATACATGCAGCTACAGTCCTCAATAAAGTATTTTCGTGTAGTTTGCTGAAGTTGCTATGTTAAAGTTGTTTACTGACTGTTTAAAAAAAAACAGGTCAAAAGTTGGGCTCGCAACATACATCAGTGATGTTCATGTTATACGTCTGCTGAGAAAATGTACAGAAAATGCTTCTTTCCTGCTTCACGTTTTAAACGTCAATTGCTAGAGATTTCAGCTGCTATTATACTACAGACATTTTAGGTGAAATCGCAGTTTTTCTTCATGAGATTATTTTACCCCGATCCCATGAAAGATGTCATCAAATAGTATTGGTAGCGTTCAAGCTGCTCTTTGTTTTTAAAACTTATCCTCTGCGCACCTGCCGGTGTGACATCATCATCCTCACACCTGGACTTCCCTCCTAGAAGAGGGCGGGGCCACCGGCTTCCACTCAGCGCTCGAGCCTCTCTGCTGAACACATCCTCAGCGCGAGTCGCTGTCACAGCGCTCCGTGATCTCGTTTCTGTACTCGGGACCGAAACGAACCCCCGAAACGACTCTTTCCTCTTTCGAGTTTCTCAGAAGATTTAAACTTTGAAAGGAACAAACGTGTTTCCCCCCCTGGGACAAGCTTGGACACAGCAGGCACAGACCGGAGGGTGAAGAGCGAGGCTGTTCGGATTATTATAGCCCGGGACATTGGACATTATCCCCAGAAGAGAACGGTACTTTGACTTACTTTGTTGCTCAGTTTCTGCCCGGTATATCAAAAATCAAGCTGGCGTTTCTCGCTTTATTGGTGGAATATAAACCTCTTATATTTGCGCCGGGCGGATGCACACACTTCTGTGCGCTTTGTGCAGACGGTGGCTGGTAAAAACACTAACCTGTAGGAGGATAACAAAGTAAAACGCGTTTTAGAAGGGGAAAAAAAAAATCAAACTGTTCAGGTAACGACACGAAGCCGGCAACTGGATCAGGATGCATCGCTGAAACCACCCTGTTGTTGAAATCACATCTGCTGTAGTTTCGGGGATGGGAGACGGGATGACCCTAAGCGGTGTGGCGCATGTTCTCGTCCCGATGTGCTTCCTGATGTCCGGAAACTGCCTGGCAGCGACTCTTTTACCTGGAGGTGAGTGCAGTCTAGAAGAAACCCACTGTTAGAATCGAAAGAGTATTTATATGTGAACTTTGCATTTGTGAAATCAAACCAACCCAGCGTGGCAAGCGAAAAGGGAGACTCCTGCGACTTTATGGAGTTCCAATGTTCCTGTTTTTTTTCATTTAATGCTCTCGCTCCCTGCCATGCAACGGCCTAAACAAAATGATGCATGACTCAGTTTGCCTGCTGGCAGTCATTTAACCCGGCTGTTGTGTTTCTGTGTTTGTGTCCATGCTCTGCGCCCCGGTTTTACGCGCTCCAGAGCGCAGAGCCAAACGGCTGCCTCCAGCCTTTGTTGCAGGAGTTGATAAATGGGGGTTTCTGGCAAAGAAAGCAGGTGCCAGACTTGTTCTGCTCCAACCCTGACAACAAATGCACTGGCTGGGCAGAAAGAAACTCCAAGTTTCAACGCGGGCTGATCCAAACACGCGCTGGGTTTAGAATTTAAAGGAGCAGTTCTGTCAAATGGAGGAAATTTGTTCTTGTCTTGCAAGAATCGGCAAAGGTCAGATCCTGCAGCTTTGTGAGCGGGTAGGGTTTTTCTGTTTTGCTCATGCTCAGTAAATCGTGTTTCCAACAAAATGCATCAGCAAAATCATCTTTATCCTCATTTCAGTGTGTCTGGAAGTAATAGACTTAGTTAAAGAATGATGTGGAGTGAAAAAGATGTTTATATGGCTTTGAGTAAGGGTGAAGATAAGAAAAGCCTAACAAGCTAAATCTTTGTGCTGGTTTTATGAACAGATGTACAGACTTTTATTTCTCCAAGAAGCTGACTGCCATGAGGAAATCGATTTCGAGACCCTTTGGGGATTGGGTTATAATTTGCTTTCTTTGAATTTGAAACTGTTAATGAATTAGTCCAAACAGTCTTTTTCTGTATTTGATGCTTGCAGGTTTAGTCCAAGCCAGTTCCTTCTCTCTTCCCCATGTGATGGTGCTTACGCCTGGGTACAGCAGGGGAGGAAAAGATTTAGAGGCTGCGTCACTCTGTCCGTTGACCATTAGTCTGCTCTCAGGTCACCTGACGGTATTAAAGGGCTTTTCTCCCACTAGCTTTATTCTGCAGCAGAGCTTCTCATCCACATATATGCCTGCTTTTGGATCAAGCTGGATGAATGCAGTGTCTCTAAGTTAGACGCTGTTTTGTGTTATGATGCAACCATGGCCATATACAGTTCGAGCAAATTGCGAGAGCTACGCAAGAGAAAGGCAACACGGGGTCCTTCAGATGTTTTGCACCTCAGAGTGGTGTCTTTTATTTTTTTTCCATCATGACGGTTACAAATGGTGATATGCCTAGTTTGTCTGCATGCAATGATAACTAATTTCTGCGTTTTTTAAAAGTGGTTCCGAGAAGTGAAAAGAGCTACTGTTGACTCACAGCAGGGGCGTCCCTACCTCGTACACTCATTTCACTACTCACCAACTCTCAAAGCCTATCATGCTTCTCTGCTTCTGTTATACCTTAAACTGAATTAACACCTCATGCACATAGTGCTTTACAAAAGTGTTGTAAAGTAGAAGTAAAACGTGGAGAAAGACGATCGACTCATTAGGTGTAAATGAAAAGTGCATGACACAACTGTTAACCCACTGAACTGACAGGACAGACAGGGAGAGCATTAACCAGAGAAGGAGCCAAGGAGCCTATAGTAACTCTGGAGGAGCCGCAGAGAACCACAGCTCAGGTACGATAATCTTTTAGCCCTGTGGTTAGCAAATCTGGCCTTGATGATAGATAGAGGGGGGAACATAGCCAAAACAAGTCTTTTTTGCATGTCACAAGCCATGTGGAGTACCTGCTTCAGCCCACCTGATTCAGATGATTGAATCATGCCCTCAGTATGGTGTGGGGGTGCTTTTCTTCTGCAGGGCCGTGGAGGTGATCAGAGTTGATGGGGGAAAATGCATGGAGCTAGGGCTGGGCGGTATGGCCTCAAATCAATATCACGATATATTGAGCAGTCCACCTCGATCATGATAAATGGACGATAACTACCCCACCGAGACTTTTGGAGAAAAAGTTTCTAGATTTGTTACTAGTCGCTTTTTTGAAAAAGAGTCTCTAGAGGGGTCTAAAAACTTGCTAAATATAGCAGCAAAGTAGCTAAGTTAGCAACACTGCTGGATGGGGTGGAGTCACATGACTGCATGTAGACCGTGATTCCACCCCATTCAGTCTGTAACGTATGGCTGCAGCATCTTAAAGGGACATGAGGATTGACAAACTACATACCTCTTTAAAATGTTTTTTAAATACCGAAGATATTGACATGGGCAAAATGACGTCGGTTCCATTCATACATTTCGGTATCAGTAAATATTAGGGTTTATCGCCCAGCCCTACATGGAGCTAAATACAGTGCAGTCTAAAAGAAAAACTATTGGAGACTGGAGCAGAGGTTCACCATCCAGCAGGACAACGACTCTAAACACACAACCACAGCTACAAGAGAAGGGTTTAGATTATTGTTTATTCGTGTTTAAGAGTGGTGCAGTCAAAGTTCAGACCTAAATCCTATTGATAATTTGTTGCAGGTCTTAATAATTACTATTCACAGACGCTTTTCCTCCAATCTGACTGATGTTGAGCTATTTTCCAAACAAAGTGAACAAAAAAAAAAAAAAAAAAACGGTCTCCACATACCAAAAAGACTTGGAGCTGTAATTGTAGCTAAAGGTGGTTTATTTAAAAAATGACTCAGAGAACACAAACATAAACCCACACCATATTTTCTAAATTTGTATTTGTTAATACCTGGAAAGCTGCATATAATTTTTTTTTAAATAATTTGCAAATGTAGAAGGGGTTATGACTGTTGTTGTTGACTTAAAGGTTACCTGAGGTGTAGATTTAAACACCACATCTTCTAAGGTCAGGTACATCTCAGATTGCACAAGTGATGAAAATGTTTCAGTCGGTGAGTTAAACAGTGAGAATCTTTGTAAGGCAATGTCTACAGGCTGTGTTTGCTTAAGTAGTGTTACAGTGCATATAAGCCTCTTACGTAAGACGCAATGTTTGGTTTGCAGAGTAAGTCAGGTGAGGTGTGTGTGATTAAAGCCAGTGTAAAATAATATCCAGGAAACATCCTGCTTCCAGGTACTGTTCCTATCTTGTCTGGTCTGGCAGCGTTCTATGCTGATGCAAGAGTGACTATATCTTTAGAGTGACAAACATCTGAGCTGTATCAGAAGGACTTTATTTTCAGCAGATATGACACACATTGTGATAGTTCTTAGAGGATCTGATGTATCCGTATTTGTTGACAGATGGGTTTACTGTTGGGGCTGTTCACTTTCAGGTTGAAGAAACCACTCTGCAGACCCCTCCACCCCACCCTACTCCAGCCAGTTTCACTGGTTTAGCACCAGTCTTAATGCTTCTCACATGAAACTCGTTAGGGAGTCACCAAACAGAGGATTGGAAGGGTCTGGCGCCCACCCATGCAGCAACTAAATGGTTCCTCTGATTTACGGTGAGAAAGATGAGAGTTATGACTTTAATTTCCCTGGCTGGTCAGGAACTATGCAGGTGCATAAGCTTGCTCTTGAGGCCACCCAGTGTCCACCGATTGTATCTCCTGAGTGGGCCTTCAAAACTATATTTAATCTTTGTTTGCAGTCAACAAAAGCTTTACAGAATCTCCATTCAAGCACAATTTCTCACCCTAGTAGCCGTTAGATTTCAGATTTATTACCCTCTTGTGACTTTTTGTCATTAAGCTGACACACTTGGATAGTGATGGTTCCTTTTTGGTATTACAGGAAGGAACACATTTTTATTGCATTCTGCTATGCGTTTGTGTGTCTGTTGGTGGGAATGAAGACTTTTGGTGGTCATTAAACTTTAAACATTAAAGGTCTAATCAGTGCTTCATGGGGATTTCACATGCAAAGTGCGTGTTAAAACTCAGAGGATGCATCCGGTGATTCTCAGTAATGCGGGATTGATTTTTGGGTCACCAAGTTGCAAGGAATTTCACTACTCAAGCGAATGTTCAGCTGTCCATCTCTCGGGCATCTATGAGAGACTTGCAACAGTTACAGACGATCACAGTTTGAATCATACAGACTTTGTTAATTTATTTAGATTTCTGGAGATCCTCATAATATCCCCACACCTGGTGTTTGATGATAGGTATATTTTGGTTGTATTTTTCCATTGCTTTATTGAAAAGAATGTTACCTGGAGGACTGTAACATAATTTCCATACAGATAGTTTGTGTATTTGTCATTAATGTCATATAGGTAAAATGATTTACCTTTATGTATTATTGCCTTCCATTATTGACGTGATTGTATTTAAATGGGACATATTGGGCCTCTTTTTAGACAAGTTTTGGTCTATAATAAACATGTTAATGAAGTTCTTTGCAGAAAATCACTCTCACGTCAAGTCACCAGCTCCATTCTCGACAATTTCAGCCCCTTTTTAGAACGAGCTGTTTAGTGGGCTCTGTCACTTTTATGCAAATTATCTGTTGCTGACCACGCCCACCCATCTTGTTACTAGGCTGCGGGTTTGCCACACACGGGAATGGCATGGAAATGGCATTGGTGGGCGGGGTTTGACAGGTGAGAGGCGGTTATATGCAAATTCTGCTTATTGTGACGTCACAAAAATGCACTTTTTCAAACGCCTTGTAGAAGCACAGGATTTCTGACAGCAAAAACTTGCAAAAACGAAATTGACTAATGGTTTTTACTCATGTTTGGAGTGTTTATAGAGGCAGCAGAGACCCAAATGGGAACAGAAAAGGATGGAAAATGCCTAATTTGACACCAGTAACATGTAAGAGAATTATCTCAGTTAACTTTATCTTTAATATCTTCACCTGCATTAAATGACTGAATTTAAATGTGTCGTCTAGTAATTAGGTTGAAATTGGACTATAGGTAACTACTAAATTTGGTCTGAAATGGATTCCTGTTCTGAACTGAAATGGATGTTAGGGCTGCACTAGTGGTCTGCGATATAAAAGGTATAAGGTAGAAATCATATAAATTTAGCCAAAGTAGAGATTTTGACTATACCGGCCTACATTTGCACATTTGATGTCATCAAGGAAGATAAATACTGATGTTCAGTGTTCGTCTTTACACTACGCATTGCAAGTTTAAAATTTGTTGGTTTCCATTAAACTGGAAAAAAACTGTTGAACTTGAAGCATTTTTAATTCAAATATGTGCATGTTAATTCTTGTGCGATATTAAATTTATGAACAAGTAACCAGGTAAGCTGACAATTTGAAACTTTTGGTTTTTTAATAACATTTAGCTTTGAATTTATTTAAAATATCTTCATCTTTATGTTATGAGAATTTTTGTGTTGCATTTTTTGGAAAAAAGTTTTTAATATTTTTTCAAATGCATTTTGTACAATTCATGTTCTTTAAATGGCATTCTAAACGATTTTGAAGTTGTTCTGCTGCAATGTATATTTGAAATATGTATATATATATATATATATCTCGCAATAAATATTGTTGCCACACATGCTTTAGATTATATCGTAATATAGATTTGACCATATTGCCCAGCCCTAGGCTGCACAATATATCACAGATAAATCGTGATTGCAATATTAGTGTGTGCAATATTCACATCGCAAAGAACTGTCTGGAGTGCAATAATTGTTGGCTAATATTTTTCTAATGTTATGAACCTGTATTTCTTTATGCTAAAGTTGACCAGTCTTACAGCTGTAGATGTTCACACCGGACACTAATGACGTTGCCCATAGTGAACATTTTATAAGCCGTAATGCTCCACTGGTGAAAGTAAACCTGTGGGCTTCTCCTCAGCACTCAGACAACAATTCTGAGTCCCACACTGCTGGACAGGACATGTAAAAAAAATAAGAGTTAAACAGAGTGATGGAAGAACAGAGAAGAAAGTGAGGCTAACTGGACTTGTCAACGAAATATTTACCAATATCTCAAGCACAAGTTTTATTAATATTTTGCAGCCCTAATAATAAGAATAACTCAAATACAGATAAAACCCATACTTGTATCATTCACAAAAAGAGATAAGATAGGTGCAGGTTAATTGTCAAAAAGGTGCTATTCAAGTCATTAAGCGCCTTGAGATGGCATCTGTTGTGAATCGACTCTATATAAATAAATTGAATTGAATCTGTTGAAAACTTCTGTATTTTTTCATATCACAATATATATTGCAGGGTTGGAAAAAAAATCAAAGCATCAGTTTCTTTCTAAAGTCATGCGGCCCTACTGGACGTGAATTGAGACTAGTTTGTCTTCCAAGTGCCTCAAGATTACATTTATTGTGAATTTGGACTATATAAATAAACCACAATTATACATTTTGGAAGAACTGCTTCTTCTTTTTGACAGCCATACATGACATGACAGCTCTTATAGTGTTTGCTTATTTAAATAGATCATGATGGCTCATGATGCTCATTATTCTTGTTACTGCAGTGTTTCCATACCAGAAGATTGTCGTGGGAATAGGCCAGAAACTTTGTAACTACCGATCTGAAACATGCTTTGCCTGTGAGCATCCGTGTGGACCTCAGATGATTATGTGTTTGGGTTGTAGCTGCATTGTTGTGTCCCCTGGAGATTGTAATGTGGTTATACAAAGAAAAAAATAAAACTGCCTCCTCTTTCTTATCCCTCCATCCCATTGTCTGCTTCTCTGCCCCTCTGCACCATCCGTCCTGGAAATGGAGCTGATGGAGTGTGGTGGAGTTAAGTGCTTCCAGGGGAATGGAGGAAGGCTTCACAAATGCTTTTAGCTCTTCTTTCAACTCTGCCAAATAAGCCCTTGTGCTGACCACCTAAAGGTGTTGCATTTTAAAACTTGACTTCCTATCTTCCCCTCTCTTTAGCTTTATCAGAAATGCAGACTCCGTTTCGTGACTCCAAACTTGCATGCCTTTCTGTCACTGTCTTTTGTTTTTCTTCTTCTTGGACACTGCCTTGTAAAAAATATTTATATCCCTTGAACTTCTTTAAATTTGGTACAGTACAACAACATTAGTATGTATTATATTCTGAATGTATGTACTATACCAACTCAGTCATGCATTGTTGTAAAGTGTTTTTTCATTTGAAATGGCATAAATGCAAACCTACTAATACATGGCCATCAACCTAACCTGTTTGCCTAGGAGAGCATGAATCAGAGAAGCAGACAAGAGACACATCATAGGTATGGAGGAGGTGCAAAGATCCACAGCTCAGGTAGGAGAATTTGATGACAGGACAACTATTAGTATTCCTCCCCAAGAACAAACCTATTGTTGAGAGAAAGCCATAGGGAGTCCAATTTGCAGTTTGTCACCACCATCTATGGGGCACCACAAACAAAACAAAAGAGCAGTGCCATCGTCAACCGATTTTGTCGGAGCTTCAGCCCCGAATGTTTTCAGCCTGTTCTTTCACTCAGCAGCTTCCGGCTCACCGCTCCCACAAGCACTTTACAACAGGCCGGGTGTGCTTTACTCTGATCAGCGCTGTGGCTGGCTTGACTCTGTGTCAGGTTACAGTAAGTTATGGCAAGCCATCAGTATCAGAAATAAAGCCTGTATTAACGCCTTATCTAGGTATTAACATCCAAGGCGTATGTTAACGCCTTACCATACCATGGCTTGCCAAAGTCAGTATGTCGCTACCGTGGACACACGGCCCCTCCCCTCTCATAACGAGGCCACTCTGTACAAATGCATGCGCATATAACAAAGCGCCAAATCAGAAGATATGTTATGATTAGCAACATTTCTAAGACTAACAAAAATCGATGTATCCTAAAACAGGAATAAAAAAAACTGTTGGAACTACTTAGCTTTTTCTAGAGAGAGACCAAAGTTAAGATGTATCTTTGTAAAATTAAGTGATTCACAAAGGCAAACGCTGGCTTATAATTTTCTTTAGCTGTCCTGTTGGTAGCAAACTATTCCCCATTTGAGAACTGCTGCTTTAGAAAGAAAGGCTGAATGCTTCCGTTGCTGGTGAACATGTTGATTTGGTTTTAGTGTCTGCGTGTTTCTATTACATTATTGTGTTACTATATATGCAACTTGTATTCTATTGGTTGGTTTGACATTTTGATTTACAATTTTGTGAGAAGGATGCAAAGATGAACTCCAGACAGAGAAGGAGCCAGCAGCAGCAGAGCTTTTCCAATCAAACATGGAAATTGGTCACAGTTATTGTAGTCGAAGTTTTTTTGCCACACTTGATGCCTCATGACTTGATGTAGCACAGTTGTTTGCATAAGGATATTTAGTTTGTGTTTTGTATTATTAGTTTACAATAATCATACTTTGCACACTTGATTCTGATGTCAGGATTTTGTAGAGGATAGGAAAAATGCCTCTGCAGCTGCAGCTACAGCAGAAGCACCAGCATTATCTTTAGGCATGTGAACTGGTAACAATTAAATATTCTTACACTGTCATAGATAATTAATAAGAAAAGGTCCTTTTAATTCCAACTATCATATTACCTATGAAAATATAGATAGAAGCAAATTCAAAATGGGTCAATAACAGTGCATCATTGAAGACATAAGTAAAGCTTTGCTTTACCTTATTAGCTCATTCACCATTTTGGCAGTTTTGACAGAGCCAAAAAGACTATCCAAGACAGAACCAATGATGGGAGAAGAGCAAGTGATGAGAGAGAAAAACAGGAGAGACAACAGCTAAAGATATAGACAGTGGGAGCGATAGGTGAATAGTGTATGAATGATGGTATGTGCACTGTGTTTGTGAGCAATCTAATTCTAAATTTAAAAAAAATTGGGGAGTTCACTGGTGGAAGGAAAGAGATGAAAAAAGCAAAGACAAATGTGAAAAATAAAGGGACATTCAAGTAAAGAAAAGAAAAGTGAGACCAACAAAAGCAAGTGAAAAAAGTTTTATCAACATAAAAATTTGTTTGCTTTTGCTGTTTTCAGATGTAATTTTCCAAAACACAAAACATTGAACATTAAACATTAAATTGAGCATTAGATATAAAAATATAAGCCATAGTATATTAGATGACAAATTACACAGTTTTGACATGCATGCATTGAAAATAAATTAGAATTTGGGTACCTTAATATGTATGCTAAAGTCTATAATCTTTTGCAACACTTTTCTGGGCTAAGCCCAGGTACTCCTTAAAGGCTGGAGACACCCCTGGGTAAATATAACTTTTTGGCCTACATGTGTCTTGTCACCCTGAACACAACATCTCCACAGTGAAACAGGATGGTTTCAGCATCATACTGTGTGGTTTTCTTTCTTCAGCAGTTTCAGGTAGGATGGTTAGAGTTGGTGAGAAGATTGGATAAAGCTAAATAAACCCAAAAAATCCTGAAAGAAAACCTGCTAGAAGCTGCAAAAGACTTGAGATGAAAGACTTAGGTTGGACGTTCACTATCCAGAAAAACAACGACCCCAATAGACAGACTGAATGCATATATAAGTCTTAGAAATAAAATCACATTGAAATAGATTAAAGCTTGTGGTTGTAACGTGAAAAAATGATGAAAAATTCAAAGTGTATAAATATTTTTCAAGGCAGTGTACATTTATACCTTTATGCTGTCTTTCAAACCCCTTTCATGGTCTTGGAAACAAAACCAGAGGTCAGGCACAGCTAAAGCTTCTAAGAAGCTACGACAGCAATAATCTGTCAGGTTTTAGTTTTTGAATAAAAACTATTTTATACATGCAGTTACTCACCTGTAGTTATGAAACAATCTTTTATTTTAGACATTTTGAGAAGAAACAATATGCCAGAAAATCTCAATCATAAATTATATCATGGAAACAAAGAAGATGGAGAGATTGAATGAAAGAAGTATCAGATGCGTAAACTGCCTGCTGTTGGAGGCCACCTACAGGAAATACTCCCTCACGCCTCTTTATGCTCGTCACCAAAGTTCATTAACTTTCCATACACTCTGTCTCATAATGCTCTCTCTATGAAGTCCAGACTCTGTCTCTGATGCAGAGAAGTAATGGGCGGACCGCGCAAGCATTGCAGGAAATGTAAACCCCTTTGTTCGTAGCACTCCTGTGACTGAGAACCAAGGGACTCAGAAGTCAAAGGTCACACACATGTAATCAAAGTCAAGCAAATTTATGTTCCTCCCAAGAAGGATTGCATGATCTATGCCATTCTTTTGACTCTTCTAACTTTGTGTCTCTTGTTCCTTTTTGCCAAATTCGGCCTCGGTGAACTTTCCAAACTGTGCGACGGGTCAACGACATGCCTGATGGAATCCAGCATTGTCTTCAATCGTTCATTCATTCCGTCTTCCCGCCTGCCTGGTTCTCACTCCTCCGTTTGGGAAGAGCTCATGAAATATGCGTGCCTTGTGTCAAAACCCGCCTTTTAGGGGAGTTAAGTATTCAGGAGTTGAGCAAAGACTGCATTTCTGTGTATTGCCTTCAGAGCGAGAGCATTTATTAGAACCTCATTGGGATTCTCACCTGCTTTCCTCTCCTCATTTCCCTCGGCAGCATGAAAATCCCATCTGATAGAAGGCGAGATGAGACCAAATAAAATGCATGGAGAGTACTTTTCTGCATTTAGATGAAGAAAGCACACTTAAACTGTAGATTACTCTAACTGCTCTTATCTCTATTCTGCTTGCGGACTTCTGTTTATTACCATTTATCAAAAATATCAGCATCGAACCACGGTGTTGTACTTAAACTAAAGTAAGAAGAGAATAAAAATGTGGCAAGACAGTTATTGATTGCTCAAGAAATGTAGGAGTATTTAAGTAATCCTGTGAAAATTGGGGTTGCAATTGGAGAGAGGTCAGAATTTATCAGGACATACGTGCTAGAAACTAAGGATTATTTATGACTTGGGGAAAAAAATAAGTAAACAATTGATCTGTCTCAGTTAGGACAAAGCAAACCAGACACACTGGCCCTGATACGCCTCACATTGTTGAGATGAGGTCAGAGGTCACGCCAAGCCACTTTGCTGATTCTGAGATGCTGCATCCACTTAGCCTGTTAGCGTCTTTGCTATTTCAGACATGGAGACACACGTGCTCAGGTGTGGTCAGAGTGAGATTATCCTCAGAGAGTCGGGGACTGTTTACTGAGCCAGGTTAGAGGTCCTGAATCAACAAAGGTCATCAACAGATTGACCTCTCAATTTATTAGTCTGCTTCTTTGTGTTAAGGTGTGTGTGTGTGTGTGTGTGTGTGTGTTTAAGTCAAAGAGGACATTTAATAATGGGAAACCATGGATGTGAGGGCATGCTCCATGTATTTATCCCACATACAGCGTTTGTTTTGTTCAAATCATTCAAATCTAAGCTTTTTGGCACGTAAGAACAAAAACATTAGATTAAAATAATGAGTCTTAATAACTCATTACACAATAAATATGTAGGAGTTTAATGAGTTATATTAAAACATGACAATATTTCTTGTCCAAGTGAATTTTGTCATGGTGAAGTACGCTGTTAATATGTGTATTTTTCTTTTTTAAAGAGTAACTAAACCCCAAAACAACTTTTTTTTTGCTTCTAAACTGTATAAATGGGTATTTACCAATGCAATCTTTCAGTTTCTGGGATTTTTTTTACATTTTGGTATAAACTTGTTTAATTCTACACTTTATGGTGTAAAAACCTCTTAGTGCTGCCCTCTTAGGGTTGAACGGTGGCTACTGCATTTGAATTTTGTGATTGGTGGAGAGCGGTACATCTTTACATCACAGGCATGGCCTCACAGACACGCCCCGTGGGTTTGGGTATAAAACTATCAGACATTCCGGCCCCGTGGCGAGTTTGGAGTTGGATTGCGTTTTTCAGGTTACCATTATTATCACATTAGCACTTAGTTAGCATAGCTAACAAACTGTTTTGAACATTAGCCTATGTTAGCATTACCACTCAGAAACCGGACCCATCCTGTCTCCCTCTGCCTCAGCAGCAGCGCCAGCCTCGGGCAGCGCTGACTCAGCGCCCCGAGCCAGCGGCTCGAATTGATAGGGCTCGGGGCTGCTGGGCTCCATAAAGCCTCCCTCTACCTCCGGTGACAACGGAGGAGATCCGCTGCCTCAGGGCGCTGAGGCAGAAGGAGAAAGGATGAGTCCAGTTTCTGAGTGGTAATGCTAACATAGGCTAACGTTCAAAACAGATGAACGTCAATCAGTTGCAAAACTGCCAACGTCGCTTTGGTCACTGTCCATGTTTCAGTGTCAGATTAAGCTAGCTGTCACTGTCCTCCTGAACACACCCCCACGTCCCCCCCTCCGCTTTTCTTCCACACTTGGCCAGGCCCCTCCGTTCTTCCTGGCACCGCCCACTTTGTAGACTTTTTCAAATGTTGTCTGGGGGTGGGGTTATGCTTTTTCATGGGGTTCAGTTACACTTTAAAGTAGCAGTCAAGATATTCATAATTTGTAAGTGCTACAAAAATATCATGAATAGAGCTATATGCTAGGTGCTAACAATGGAAAGATAGCATCAGATTCTTAGCTTCCAATCATTGGCTAATAAGGACACTTTTAAAACATTATGTGGCAGACTTTTGGGTATTTGGAATAAAATAAATAAGCTGAGTAAGAGACGAGATTTATAGCCACTGTGAGAATACCATGACTGGATAGCTTTTAGCTGCTAATGATGCTAGGTTGGCACCTGTTCCTGGTTGCTAATAAAGACACCTCTTTGGGCTGGCTAATAGAGTTTTGCCATCTTGGGTGCCTCGCAATTTCGATTCGATCACGATTTGGGTGCTACGATTCGATTGTAAAACAATTACTTTTGTTGTGTATTTTTACCCCATTTAGGGTTTTTTCTTCATTCCTTCCATGACTACTTTCTACTCTTGAATCCAGCCAGTTTCCATTAGTTAAAGTATCCAAGCCAATTGATGTCCTGTTTATTATGTATTTGAAACCACAAATCAAACCAACACATGTCCAAAATATGCTTCATAATCAAATCAAGGTCATATTTTCAATGAAAGCTAAAGGAAATGTGTTTTGGCACTTGGCCCAATCCTTAAACACATGCTCTGTTTACTTGAAGACTTTTGACTTGCATATTCCTGCTCTGTTGTTGGAAGGAAAAATTTAATAAATTTCAGATCAGCTTTTATAAGTAAACCATTACAGAAATTACTTTAGAATCTAAATAGAAATAATTAATCTTCTGTATTAGAAAATAAACCTATGACATCCGTAGTTCCCTTTTTAAGTCATACAGGACAAAGATTACACAAAATATGAAATTATATACTGAGAAAATAAATATTTTTCAATTCAAAGTAATAGAAAATAAAAAGCAGCATTCTCCCAAAGACACTTGGGGTGTATTCAGACCTGCACCTTTTGGTCCACTTGAAAGGACCAGGGTTCGTTTTGAATTCTGGTCCAGACCTTTTATGCAGGTGTGAATACACACAAACGAATCCTGGTGCAGATCAGAGAACCGGACCGAGACCACCTAAAAAATTGATCTCGGTCCACTTCCAAACGGACTCTGGTACGGTTCGCTTCGGGTGTGAATACAAACCAGTGTCGTTCCGAACCAGCTCCAGGATACATGTCTTTTTGGGCTTAACAAGCCACTGTAGCAAAGCAACGTGAGAAAAATCATAACACTAATACTGTTCAACGCTTCTGCCAGCATGTTGTGGGTCAGGGCACGCAGAGCACATCATCTCCTTCGGATTACTGCACGTGTTCGCTGACACTGTTTCAAAATTTGAAACAGAGCGTTACAAAACCTGCGTTAAATTAGCTGCTCTTGACACTCAATATGATTTTGCAGCTCCAATAACAGCACAAATATGCAGAGCAGGAATGCAGCACGTAGGACTTCTATGTTTTCCTCCATTTCCAGGTCTGTGCTCTGTGTGCCGCCCTAGTCATTGCTATCCAATGGCAGCACCGATAGTCACACGCATGGATGCGTTTACAAAATATAGTTCACTTGCAAAAAACACAGTTTGAATGCGAACCGCACCAAAAAAAAAATAAAAAATTAAGTCCTCTTTTGGTCCGAACCAAACAACCGGACCAAAGGACTTTTCTTTCTGAATACACCCTTAAAGTGTATACTCCAGTCTTAGTTTTTTTTCTGCTGTCAATTTAATACAGATCTCTAACTTTGCACAGTGTTTTGATAATTTTTGCTTCAGTTTGACCAATGGGATGTTTGCCACCTGACATACACAGAAACTAATCTGCCAGGTATGAGTACGCTGCTCTCGGACACCTCTGAACAGGGGTAGAAGAGGAGCCTATAGAATTACTATAATAAAAAATTCCGACCTAATAACTGCAGTTCCACTATATATAGACCACAACGAAATGATTTTTATGTAAAAAGGAAGAATTTAAAAGCATGATATGTCCACTTTAAATGTATTATGGGGATTAGGAGCACTGTAGAATGAACATAAAACCCACAGTAATTGGACTTGTCAAATGTAGACTGAATAATTCGGCACTTATTGCAGATTTGTGAAACCTTTATTCTATTTGACGTTCATATTCCTAATTATTTACAAAAATATTGCTAAAATCTCATGTCTCATTCCTGTGAACCCAATATTTCCATAGTCTCATCTTTTGAGCTAAATGTATCATTGCACCTATTCATTTGAATCATAATGACATGAGTTGCTGAACCTGAATATGTTTGTTGCTGTGTGTGTTGGTCTTTGCGTTTGACCTGTGTCAGCAGTAAAGCAAGGGAGGAGGAGGAGGGTAGAAACCGAGGGAAAAATATGCACTCTGTGCTCTCCTACGCTTCCTTGAACCTTTTCCTGCAGGAAACACACATAAACAAACACACACTTCATCAAACCATGTTTGTTTTAAAACCTTTTGATTCCTTCTTTCCAAGTAGGACTTCATGAACTGCATACTGTTGTCCCAGTGTCTGTATCAAAAGTGGATTCAAAGGTAGAGGAATTAACCTTGTCAAATCAACGCTGCAGTGAGCAGTCAGCTTTTTTTCCCCAGATTTGTGCCTGCTGGCATTTTTTTTACCCTCAGTGACAGCTGGAAGCTGGAAAAAGCCACCGTGTGCAGACTACTGAGTGGAAACGTCTGGTTCAATTCAATTTTACGCTCTCCTCAAGGCACTGACACTAAAACTAAATAGGCTATGCCACACAGCAACATGACAGTGTTCTATATACGTTCAAACACATTAAGTATGATGAACATTCTTCAATCAAGTTGGCTGTGGCTCAGAAGGTCATTCTTCAATTCTAAAGATTACAACTTCCTGACAGGACATATTGATGTATTCTTCAACAAGGCCTCCCACTTCACCAAAACATGTACCTAACTATCGTGTTTCTTTGGACTAAACATCATCTCAACCTAAATGTAATAATTTTTAACAAGCCACTGAAAGGCTTGGTGAAAGGCTTGAAAGATGCACTGCAGAGTTCGACTGTGATGGGTTAGAGTCACCTGCTTGTGTGGGCTGCTTTCTCCTACAAGTTTGCATTATTGACACTAAACACAACGTTAGGCAACTTAAAGGAAAGCTCCGTAATCTACTGTTTTCAGTGGCAAACATCTCCCAAATCCACTTGCAAATACCCTGATTTCAGGGCATTCTTAGTCTTGAAATAGCTATATGATTGTGCTTTGACTCTTACAGACGTATGTACTCAGCTCATATATGTGACATCAAAACACCAGAAATTAGTCCAGTAGGTTGGATTTCTTACTACTATCTGGTCAGGCTACATGTCTTTAGGTATTTTTTATTAAAATGTAATACTTTTTCATAAAATGTTGTTCCTAAAACGTTTTCTTGCAGATTTGACCAATTTTAGGTGATTCAGATTTCCTACTTTTAGAACTATTACTGTTTCAATCCTTTTTCCCAAGCTGTCTTGCTGTTTTTCATCATGTACCGGTAAGTTAGAAGAAGCGGTGATGTCACACTGTGTGAGATACAGGGTTTAACTATATGAACTATTTCTTTTTTTAAAAAGTCAAAATGATTATGGAGATCTTTAAAATTGTCTTTAGCATCTTACACTCATAATGAGGTTAGCTTTACTAACTATAAACATCCATCTTTGTATGTTTGTTACCTAGAAATTGTTGATCCTTACATTAAATCTGGGATTTTAACATGGCTGCCAATGTTTCCAAATCTGGCATTTTCAAAATCAACAGATTAAATGCTTAAATTGGTAAAAAAAATAAAAAATAATGCAGATTCAACCAAGTATTTACCCAAGGTGAGAAGGAATTAGGGATGCACAATATCAGGAAACGTTAAGTTATTATAAAACTGGTATCGGTATACTGGTATACCAATACTGGTATACTGGACTCTTTTCCTTCTTTTTATTTGTCACAATGTCCCACCATACTTTGTGAGCTTTGGCTTACAGAACTTGCATTCACTTGGATTGTAATATTAGACAAAATATAGCATTCAAGCAGAGCTTTGTGATTGCAAAGTTGCACATATCGATATTAGGATGACACCTGCGATTCAAAACATTATGGAGCTCTAGTACGAATTGACATCCTGTGGCCAACGGCACGGTTCCATGTCCGAAAAACGCTGTGACCAAAACAGAAAAAGCTCCAGTCTGTGTGTGTTGTAGCACCCTGATTGAACAGCCAACATCCAAGAGAGTTACTGTTACTGAGACCTCTTAGCCTTTCGTTATGGTGCATACTCAAATTACAACACAGCAAATGTAGCATAGTTGGGTAGGAAGAATGAGGGTAACATGAGAGCAGCAATAAATATTTGTTCCATATAATTAAAAAGCAGTTAAATGTATTTTGCACTGTTGTTGGGCCCAGTCATTAACCAAGTAATGAAAGAGGAAAAATTAGATCCTCATAAGACAGAAAAAGTAAACTAGATTTTCAGGTTGAACCGGCCAGTTGACCGCATGACACTTTGCCAAAGGAAATAGATGCTTATCCACAGGATGTGTTATTTACATGTCACTAAAGATGAGAAAGAGAGCATGTTTAGCATATATACAATGACCAGTTGTATGACGCATTGTGCAAAGCTTTTTACCCCTCACACAAGGATCAAGGTAACACACCTGGTTATAGAACAAACAGAGCAGCAGCTCATCTGTTGCTCACAACTGAAGTCCTCAAAGAGAACCAGAGAAACGGATCTTTGAAATTAAACGAATTAACCGACAGAGCTGCCGCCGTGTGTGAGAGAGTGTGTATACAATGGACCCATATCCATTCAGCTCATGTATGTGACATCAAAACACCAGAAATAAGTCCAGTAGGATGGATTTCTTACTACAATCTGGTCAGGTTTATTAAGTGTATTAAAACTTAATAAACAGATCTTTTAAATTAAACAAATTGACCGATGGAATTGCTGCTGTGTGTGAGAGTGTGTATACAATGAACCCATATCCATTTCCTCTGTGTGAATTATGCCAGGTCTCCCTTTGGCAGGCTAGTAAATCAAAGCACCTCTCTTCACTCCTTCTCCCACACTTTTTTATGCCTGTGTTTGTGTGTGTGTGTGTGTGTGTCTCTTGGCAGTCACATTTGGCACATACTAGCATGAGGCCCATTTCATCCTTTCACACACATGCTTCCTCACACAATGACAGCTTGACAGTAAGGGCTGCCCTGCTGCACCAACTTTGAATTTATTTATTGATCAAGACTTTCTTAACTGAATGTTTCTGTGGTATTATTTTACATCCGTGTGTGTGTTTGTTGGTCAAATTTCAATGTTAATGCTGTATTGGTTTTTTGTTTGTCAATTTCCAGTCTTCCTGATTTGTTTTTATGGTGCTCTTTTGGCAAATTGACCTTCTGTCTCACTTGTTTTTTCACATTGGGAAGTGTACACTTCTGTTTTTTGTGTACTAGGAGGACTGTATGTGTGTTTGCACTGTTAAGGGAAGCATGGCAACACTGGGATCCTTAATGACAGGAAACAGGGTTGGGCAAACACAAAGAAAAGCTGTCATCCATCCTCCCTGTCTCACACACAAACGCTCTCAGATAAATGTTTCTGCAAAGGTTTGGATATAAATGCAAAGGTGTTCCAATACAGATGCTTAAACAAAGATACAGTAAAAGGTTTGGGTAACTATGCCTTATTTTTACAATGATAAAAGTTTAGATTTGAATAATCTTTCCAGAGCATAAATTGTATACAGTATCAGGAAATTACATTTGTTTACAGAACTGCAGCTATGACACATTTTAGTAATTGACTAATCTATTAAATTCATCAATGAAATAAGTATTTGAATGTGGACTATGTATATCTTTCTAAATAATCTTTCTTGAAGCCCCCTACTTAAATCTACAATGCCAGCTGCCCCCCACTGTTCTTCGTCACTATGCTGACGAACACACCTGCTGGAGGACAGGTATGTAAGGGAAGGACAGTAATCTTAGACTTTGTGCTACAAGCTTACCTGCTGATAATCCAAAACATTCCTCTGTTTGTTTTAAAATATTGCATTAAAACCTAAGACCTATTCCTTGGATATTCTGCTGCAAATGTAGAAGTCCAACATCTTGTGATTCCTTCATAAAGACCAGACAGCATCATTAAAACGGAACTCAATTTCCTGTCAGATAGTTGAAATACGCTCAGAACCAGGGGGCGGTTCTATCTCTGGTCACCCTTTTTTTTATTTTTTTTATTTTCTATCTTAGGTTTATAATCCAGTTTGCTTGCATTTGTGACTCTGTTCATGGTCAAAGCTGGTTCAAGGATCAAAAGTGCTTGCAAAGTTTGTAAGCTTTAGCACAGAAATAGATCAGTTTACAGTAGTAAATGTTTTCTTCTATTTTGGTTAATATAGTCCTACACTTATGGCATTTGAGGTATTTTTCTCAGATTTTTCTCAAGTTATTCTTTCACACTCTCAGCAGAAGCATGTTTTATGGCCGGCTGTAACTCACCTGTGTAGGGTTGAGTACCTTTAGATTTTTTTTAAAACCGTACTTTAACAATACCTGGTTTTCGATACCGGTAGCTGGACAATACTTTTTTCAGTACCTATATTTTTAAGTTTATTTTAAGAGAAAAAAAGTACATGAAAGTTTGTTTGTTAATTATTAAACTAAGTAAAAACACCGCAGACTTTAAGTACTGAGTAAACTATATTTAAACATCTTTCTTTTTAGAACAAGATCAAGACAGAATTTTTATTTTGCATCTTGATCTTGTATAAAAAAATAAAATAAATGTGTGTAAATATATTTTTTTTTAAAATAAAAAGGTAGTGTTTAGTGCAAAACAAAAGTATGTACATAAAGTGAAAACTATTCTCTACTCTTTGGTGCAAGAAATATGAAACATCTACGTTAAAAACCTGAAATAAAAAGTATTTGGTAGCAGCGGAGGAGGAAGGTTTAGGACTTGGGTCTGCTTTTTCTTTCTTTTTTTTGTGCTCCGCTCGCAAAAATGATTCCATGAACAATGACATGCTTTATTAAATTTCTGATATTTCCTTATTAGGGCTGCACGATTAACCTTTATCGCATCGATATTGAGGTTTTAACTCCTGCGATAACCTAACCTCAGGAGGCTGAGGTTTTTTTCCCGCCCCTGACATTTGAGTGACAAACCTATTCTCCAATCAAAATGGTTGAGTCTCGCATTCCTGGCTTGCTGGCCAATCAGAAACAGTGATGGGAAACAAGCTGATGTGCAGAGCAGTGTTGCCAACGTGGCGACTTTGTCACTATATTTAGCGACTTTTCCGACCCCCATGGCAATGGTTTAAAAAGAAAAAAGTGACTAGTGACAGATCTAACGGCTTTTCCATGTGTTACTAGAGACTTTTGGCGACTTGTCCAATGTGAAAGCAGGATGTATTTCTCACTGTTCTCAGCGGGTAGCGGGAGAGGAACCTGGCTGCAGATCTCTGCTGTCAGTCTCTCTCCGCTGCCGCGCTCAGGTTGACAACCGTCCCGTAAAAAACGGAATCGTCCCGTATTCAGAGAAAATATTAAATGTTCCGTATTAAGGTGAGAAGGAACGCGATTTGTCCCGTATTTCAGCTAGAATGAAAAGACACAAAGCTGGAGTTATTCTGTCTTTACGCTGCGCAGCTGCCTCTTCTTCTCTCATTCTCTCCCCTCCCTCTCCTGTTGCTCCTTCAATCATGAAACTGATCAATGATCAGCTGATCGGCTTTTCTGTCGCAGTCCCGTTTCTGTTTGTTTATCGCGGACTTTTAGCAGATGGAGGAAACCAGCGGGTGTCGCGCTAAATAACAGCAGCACGTTTAAGCTTGATAAACTGTTGTTAGAATTGATTTAATATTACTTTCTGATGTTTGCTGAAGGCACAGCTATAAAAGCTGCTGGTCATGATATGTGGTGAGATGGAAACATGAAGATGAAACCAGGAGATGTTCTTACTGAATCATCAGAGCTTAACAGCTGATTGAGAAACACATTTACCTTTTAGGTGACATGAATGAGTTGAAGGGAAGTTATAAACTGTTTCTGAGAGACAAATAAGACCAGGATAGTTTTTAAGCTGAGAGCTGGTAACTGTGCAGGGGCGGCTCTAGCAAAGTTTTGCCTGGGGGCCAGGTAGGTAAATGTCTAGCTTTTAATAAATAATTATCTGAATCTTACAACCAATTGGATGTAGTGGTCATAAATCCTTTATCGTATACAGCAAATATTAAGTCTAATACAGTATCCTACTAAGCTATAGTCCTTTTTCCTTCGGGAAGGTACCATCTGTGCAGTCTGCAGTTCTGTCAAAGAAAGATGGTGAATCTATTTAATTATTATAGAAAAATTATTAGTTTTTGTGCATTTGTTTCACACGTGCATTAAATTAAAGTCGATTAGGTTGATTAAGCATCATGAGGCGGAGGGTGGGGGTGGTTCCTTATTCTTTTTGCTGGGAGTTGGCAACCCTACTGTCAGGTTACTACGTCTTATCTTGCAGAAGGCTGGATAAGGTCTTGTTTTTAATTGTTATTGTCATTTATTTTAAAATGTGTGCAATATAACAGTTTCATGTTTAGTAAATGGCAGTGGACTGCAGAAGATTTTGTTTTCTAATTGTAAATCTAAATATGAGTTCATTTTCTACTTTTCAATGGCAAAGATTCGTCAATAAAAGAAAAAAAATTAAGCTACCTGTTTAAGTTAATTTCCATTATGTCTTATTATTCTTTGGTATTTAGGTTCAGGTATTTAATAATCCCGAAGCATTGAACAATCTCATTACCTCAATCACTATGTAGTTTATATTAGAGATTTTTCAGGTTCAACAGCAGACAAAAGCCAGAAGAGGGCCCTGGCCACATGAATATTTTTTAGGTTATTGTATATTGTTCGCATGTGTGTCAAGTGTGTTGTAAAAGTAACAATATATTTCATTCATAATTTTAGTTTTATGCCCTTAAAAGTATCGAAAGTAAAAATCATTAACAAAGACATTTTATTGGGAAAAGAGCCAAATTAAATGTTAAGGAAGGCTTTTTTGGGGGGTATCTGTACTGATCAAATGGTATTTGACAATCATATTTCACTGCATGGTATAAGGTCTGATACAGTTAGGTAAAAGGTTTGACTTTTTTTTTTTAAAGGTTTTATTATCAGTTGTGCATTGCAACGCTTTGTTTGCAAACAAGACCTTGTTTTGATGTCTCATCGGGATGTAAATTGCCAACCTTCTGGGGGTAGATAAAACTTATGGGTACAAAAAAGCTGAGCATCCTCTCTAGCTTAGTTGGTGTTAGAGAAAAGTTGTAAATTGAAGTTTAATGTATGGTTAGATAATATGGTTAATTTTCAAAACTAATGGAAATTCGTATTACAATTAATGATGGCTGCACAAGTTGTGGTCAAACTGCTCATTAAATTCCTTCTTCTCCTACTATACCTCCCCTTGGTCTCCCTCCTCTGCTCTCCTTATTGTGGTTTCTTTTAATTGGAGTCTGAGGTGGTAATTACAGGGAATGAAGGAGGAAGGGAGTCTGGGTCAGGAGGAGGAGGGGAAGGTAGGAAGCAAAGGGGGAGGAGATGGAGGGGAAGGAACAAGAAGGAGGTGAAAGGAAAGGAAGTGTTGGTTTTGGATGCAAGAGGAGAATGGAGACACTTTTTTTAAAAGTAGGTCAGTTGTGCAGAACTGACCGCCAAAAATTTTATTTTTGTCATTGTGATTAAAAACTGAGAGTGATTGTAGATGGACTTTTTATTTATTGGTACATCTGCACTGAGTAGTTTAAGCTTCCAAATAGCCTCTGCTTGTTTTCATACTTCTGATATCTCTGCAGATAATTACTTTTATAGTGTTAAATAAAAAAAAAAAAAAACAGAAAATAAGGCTTTACCTGAAGCAGAATTTTCCATCCTCCTTTTTGCTTGTATTTTCTTTCCATTTACACTTATTCCCACATGTGAATTCTGGTAAAACTTCAATTCTACCTTTGGTTTGAGGTCCCTATTTGTGTATTTTTTGTGTGTGCAAGGTTTCTGCAGGGAGTAACCTATGTTAAATGAGGTACAGTGAGCACCCGTCCCCTCCTGCTGTCTGGAATGCTCACACACGTTCACGCCCAACGTCGCTGAAAACCCACCGCACTGTAAGGATACATTAATGCTGATCCACATTATCATAATTGAGGTGTCTGTGGATCCTGTTTGTGTATTTTGTGTGTGCGTGGCTGTGCACCCAAAGGGAATACAGATGCAGCGAGAGAGGTTCTTTAGTGCCAGACAGACACCGTACTTTCATCTTTTAGCTTAACATTACAATGAAAGACAGACCATGTGTGTTTGTGTGTGTGGTAAATCATAGGCAGGAAAAGCCTTCTGAAAGCATTATCACTGATCTAGAAAGCATATCAACATTACAAAGCACTACATGGACACTTCATGGATATAGATGGTGCTTTCACACTAAGAACACATCAACTGAGCTTTTGTTTTGATCATAGCTATGATGAAAGCTCCAGTAAATTACAGACAACATACTTCTTTTTTAGTTATTAGACCACGACTACACCTTTCAAGGTTTAAACTATTGGATACACGGAGAGTGAAGCTGCTGGATGCTGATCTAGATGTGATTTAAAGCTACAATTAAAGGTTTCGAATGACCTCACACCTCAGAGTGTGCAGTCAGACAGCATCATGATACCACAGTGGCCCCCGTCTTGGTGAATCTCATCAGATTAAGTGCTTTTATACAATGGGTACATGGAACAGAATGAAAATTACATCCTTGCAGTCCAGAGTTGATTAATAAAATGCTGCCTGATGCAGAGGCTTCCTAAGGAAGCACAGGCATTGAATGAAGACACAAATCCAGTCGGCTTGCGGACACAGCCTTTTATCCTTGACTATTAGGATGACATCATAGTTTGTATGAGTCACTGAACAATTTCAGATTTAAGTTTTTTGCTTTCGACCTGCAAAATTGCAGAATGAGAGACATGGTAAATCAACTACTGGTTGAGAATACAAGCAATATTAATCAAGGATATAATGACAACACAAACAGCACCCACATATGTTAAAAAAAATCTATATTTAAATACTGTTGCCTTGCGGGATGGAGTTTACATGTTCTTTTCTTCCGTGCATGGGTTGCCTCCAGGTACTTCGACTTCTTCTCCCTCATTTCAGAACATGACTGTTAACAGGTTACTCTAAATATATTCCTCTCCTCTGCAACATCATCCTTTTCCTGTTGGGACATCTAAAAGTAATTGCAGGCCAGAAAAGACACAGTATGTAATCGCCCCTTACATTCCTCCAAAGTTAAGTGCCTGAGAGGCCTCCCTATCGGATGAAATCAAACTTATTTATAAAGCGCTTTTCATACAAGAAATTGCATCACAGATTAAAATGACCCCACATAAAACCACCTTCCCTTCCCTCCCCCACAGATTTAAAAGCATTGTCACAGTTATACCCCCCTCTCCCCAACCCAACTCCCATGCACACACACAGTTAAAAGTAACATTAAAAAAAGGACATTGGACCGAGTGCAGATCAACCATGCAAGGAAACGCCATCAGAGGAGCCATCTGCGCCGGCAGCGGTAGATCAACAGCAGCAGCCGAGGCGCTGACACCGGGCGCCTAGTGGAGGCAAGGCCAAGACCCCCACCTCCACCCAAGCTTGCAATGTTCTTTAGTTGATAAAAACCTGTTTTAGTAATAATTTTAATGTGAGGGATAAAAGTCAGCTCGGAGTCAAAAATCACACCCAGATTCTTCACTTGTAAAGAAGGATTAAAAGACAGTGATTGTAGTTTTGGTAAAAGTTTCTCTCTCTGAGCCTCAGGACCGATGACTAAAACTTCAGTTTTGTCCTGGTTGAGCTGGAGAAATTTTTCTGCCATCCAGGATTTGTTGTCTAAAATGCAGTAAATAAGTGCATCCATTGGCCGTGTGTCATCAGGAGACATGGAGATGTATAACTGTGTATCATTAGCATAACTGTGAAAGTTAACTCCATGTCTTCTGAGCACACTGCCAAGAGGGAGCATATAAAGTTTAAAAAGCACTGGGCCTAAAATTGAACCCTGGGGCACACCACATGTAATCCTGTGGACCTTAGAGGAGCAGGTATCTAAACTTACCATAAAAGTCCTGTCTGTGAGATAGGATGTGAACCATTTGTGAACAGCACCAGAGAGGCCAATCTGTTTTAAACGAGTTAAAAGAATAGTGTGGTCTACTGTATCGAAGGCAGCGCTTAGATCCAGTAGAACCAACACTGGCACCTTCTGTACATCATAGTTTAATCTAAAATTATTTAAAATCTTCAAGAGGGCAGTCTCTGTGCTGTGGTTCACCCTAAAACCAGACTGAAATCTCTCCAGGACATTAGCTGCGTTTACATGGATACAAGTAATCGGATTAAAAGACTGATCGGAATAAAATCGCTTCATGTAAACACGCCATTCGGAATACTCTGATCCGATCACACTCATTCGGTTCAAGATTTCATTCCGATTGAGACGGCTGGGTTATCCCGATTGTCAATCCGATCGCTGTTCATGTAAACACTTATTCCGAATGTCGGTCACTACTGGGCATGTCTGTTACATCATACGAAGACGTACGTTACCTCGGCTTAAAACAATAAAGAGATTCGGATTAGAATTTGACTTTGTACACAACAATAAAGGCTTGTAGATGTAAAACCATGACCAGAAAAAAATAAAAGCACACTCTTAAGAACTTCGTACCGCTCCATTTTAAACACTCGCAGCCATATTTGTTTACAGCAGAAGTCTGCTACTTCTTCTTCCATGGCTGTTTCCGGTATTTTAGATCGTTCTGCGCATGTCAAAATGATTTATTCCGATCGAACTTGTGGTGGATGTAAACGCTTGTTATAATCGGAATTATATTTTTAGGGCCCATGTACACAGTCAAATTAAAATCCAAGCTATGATCCGATTAAAGACATTTTGCACATGTGTTCATTAATAAAATCATTAAGTTGAAAATGCTAAGTTAGATACCAGTCTAAAATTGTTAAAATCATTAAAATCTAAATTGCTCTTCTTCAACAGGGGCCTCACTACCGCCCCTTTAAAGAAAACTTTAAGAGTCTCAGCTTCCACCAGGACAAAACTGTCCAGAGTTTCCTCTGGTAGAGACACACACTCAGATTTGTCTAAAACCATGTTACTCTGAGAAGATAAAATATTACATCTGATGGTGTCTACCTTCCCTCTGAAGTGGTCTGTGAACTCCTCACAAAGAGTGTTTGAGGGGTTTTTAGGAAATGCAGTAGTAGCTCTGTTAAAAAGTTTGTCAATGGTGAAAAAAAGGACTTTGGAATTATTTTTATCTCCTGAGATGATTTTGGAAAAGTATGTGTTTCTTTAATTTCTTACTGCGTTATTGTATAATTTGAGTAGATCTGTGTATATTTGATGGGTTGTGGTTTTACTTTTCCTCCATTTTCTCTCACCCGCCCTACAAATTCTCTTTATTTTTCTGAGGTTTTCATTTCTCCATGGCGGTGCAGCTTTATAGTGTAAACTTTGAACTTTGAGTGGAGCAAGCAGGTCAAGAGCAGACTCAAGCCTACTGTTAAAAGACAGTGGCTTGCAAAAGTATTCGGCCCCCTTGAACTTTTCCACATTTTGTCACATTACAGCTACAAACATGAATCAGTTTTATTGGAATTCCACGTGAAAGACCAATACAAAGTGTTGTACACGTGAGAAGTGGAACGAAAATCATACATGATTCCAAACATTTTTTACAAATAAATAAGTGAAAAGTGGGGTGTGCGTAATTATTCAGCCCCCTGAGTCAATACTTTGCAGAACCACCTTTTGCTGCAATAACAGCTTCCAGTCTTTTAGGGTATGTCTCTACCAGCTTTGCACATCTAGAGACTGAAATTCTTGCCCATTCTTCTTTGCAAAACAGCTCCAGCTCAGTCAGATTAGATGGACAGCGTTTGTGAACAGCAGTTTTCAGATCTTGCCACAGATTCTCGATTGGATTTAGATCTGGACTTTGACTGGGCCATTCTAACACATGGATGTGTTTTGTTTAAAACCATTCCATTGTTACCCTGGCTTTATGTTTAGGGTTGTTGTCCTGCTGGAAGGTGAACCTCCGCCCCAGTCTCAAGTCTTTTGCAGACTCCAAGAGGTTTTCTTCCAAGATTGCCCTGTATTTGGCTCCATCCATCTTCCCATAAACTCTGACCAGCTTCCCTGTCCCTGCTGAAGAGAATCACCCCCAGAGCATGATGCTGCCACCACCATATTTGACAGTGGGGATGGTGTGTTCAGAGTGATGTGCAGTGTTAGTTTTCCGCCACACATAGCGTTTTGCATTTTGGCCAAAAAGTTCCATTTTGGTCTCATCTGACCAGAGCACCTTCTTCCACATGTTTGCTGTGTCCCCCACATGGCTTGTGGCAAACTGCAAACGGGACTTCTTATGGTTTTCTTTTAACAATGGCTTTCTTCTTGCCACTCTACCATAAAGGCCAACTTTGTGCAGTGCACCACTAATAGTTGTCCTATGGACAGATTCCCCCACCTGAGCTGTAGATCTCTGCAGCTCGTCCAGAGTCACCATGGGCCTCTTGGCTGCTTTTCTGATCAGCGCTCTCCTTGTTCGGCCTGTGAGTTTAGGTGGACGGCCTTGTCTTGGTAGGTTTACAGTTGTGCCATACTCCTTCCATTTCTGAATGATCGCTTGAACAGTGCTCCGTGGGATGTTCAAGGCTTGGGAAATCTTGTTGTAGCCCAAGCCTGCTTTAAATTTCTCAATAACTTTATCCCTGACCTGTCTGGTGTGTTCTTTGGACTTCATGGTGTTGTTGCTCCCAACATTCTCTTAAGCCACGTTCACACCGGTCTGCGCGTCCAGGCGTCAAATCGTTCAAACGGACGAAAGTCGACGCTTTAAAATTAAAACCCAGCTGCTTGCACACTTGTGGTCTGCGTTGGCGCGTCGGGGCATCAGCGCTAGCGTTAGCTAGCGTAGCGTTAGCTAACATAACAAGAAAGTTAAAAGAAAAAATATTTTATTACCTGGCACTCCAATATCCTCCGATATCTTCCTCCAAATCAGATCCGATCTCTTCCTGTCTTTGTAAAAAGACAAAGACGGGTCATACAGTTCACGAACATTACATACAGCGACGATAAGTTTGTCCTCCATCTTGAATAAAAAATTTGCCGATTCCCCCATGGAAGGAGTTACTACGTCAGTACAACGAGTCGCTCTGATTGGTTGACGCCGCGTCTGCTGCCCGAAAGTTCAGTTTTCCCAACTTGACGCAGCAGACGCCCCGACGGACCGTCGGACCGTCGGGGCATCAGCCGCGGGGACGCGCTGATGCCAGCTGCGCCGACGCGCGCGACTTGCTGCTTGGCAGTTTGGCGCCCACTAGATGCGTAGATACCATAGACTTGCATGTAATCTAGCTGCCCTGCTGCCTGGACGCGCTGACCGGTGTGAACGCGCCTTTAGACAACCTCTGAGGCCGTCACAGGGCAGCTGTATTTGTACTGACATTAGATTACACACAGGTGCACTTTATTTAGTCATTAGCACTCATCAGGCAATGTCTATGGGTAACTGACTGCACTCAGACCAAAGGGGGCTGAATAATTACGCACACGCCACTTTTCAGTTATTCATCTGTAAAAAATGTTCGGAATCATGTATGATTTTCTTTCACGTGGAATTCCAATAAAATTGATTCATGTTTGTGGCTGTAATATGACAAAATGTGGAAAAGTTCAAGGGGGCCGAATACTTTTGCAAGCCACTGTAATTGATAATAAAATCACAGGGAGCAGGTAATGCAATAGGAGGATTCTTGATAACTGGGATGACCCCAGTTGTCTCGTTTTGATGCATAGGAACAGTATCTCTCTGAAATTTTGTACACATCTTATCTTTTGGTCATAGGTTAGATTTGCTTCAAAGCAATCTAGCTTCAGTCTCTTGCATTCTCAACCCTAATGTTTCTTGTTCTACTAACAGATCGCATTTATGGAATGATAAAATAGAAAACATCGTCTCCTGAGCTTCTGAGTTGAGTTGTTTGTTTAATGCTTGAATTTTTTCTGATGTTGTACCAAATGTCAATGTCAAGATATGTCTGCGGCTCATTTGGGCTGCAAGAAAGGAAAAAAGGGAGCGAGAGGTAGACTTTTGGAAGATAATAGAAAGGCTGAATAGACTGTTTAGTAAGACAATTCAGCATGGACTTAAAGCCTTTTGGTCATATGACCTAGAAGCTATTGAAGAAAAAGAAACACAATTTTCCCTAAAAATATTATTATAAAATAGATCAATGAAAATCTCATGAAATCGGTTACGTCTCATTAGTCTGTCTTAGTAAAATAATTCAGCTTTGATTCTTAGTGGTTGGGTCACCTGGAAGCTATTGGGGGCCTTTTTGTTTACTTGTGTTGACAGTCTGGACTTTGTTGATGGTCCCTAAGCGAAACAATGCCTTCAGGAATGAGTACACGGAGTCTCACTAACCACTGACTTCATGACTGTGCACAGTATGAATAGCCATCGTGACTGTGGTGAATCACAGAGAATAGGACTCAAAACATCAATAAAAGGGGGAGAGGGAAGTTTGGGTCTCTCTGCTCAAGCTGCTGCCCCCGCGACCCGACCCCGGATAAGCGGAAGAAAATGGATGGATGGATGGATGGATGGATGGACATCGATAAAATGTTCTACATAGTTGTGACTACAAAATGTGTTCCATTACTGTTGTCCCCACTCATGCCTATTGCGGCTGATTTGTATCATACTTAAGTTCTTATCTTATTATATGTGTGATATATTCATCTTAACAGCAGCTTCTTAACTTTACATCTAAATGAAAACAGAAATGGATTAATTTAATTTATTTATTATATAATTGTAAAAATATTCAGAGTAAAGGCTTATACTGAGATTAGATCAGAGAAAAGAATTGTCAAAAATCAATGTTGGAAATTAAAAAAATAAATGCAATAGGGATATATGACCCCTTTTATTTCTGTTGAATTCAAAACTACTACCTTTCTCAAGTAACCTGAAGAACATTTCTTTCTCTTATGTTAACTTAAAACAAAGATAACTGGGTTGCGTTCATGTATGTCAAAGCTGACAGGTCTAACCTGAAATAAAACTGTTATCAGCCTCTAAAAGCCTCATTATCATAATCCAGTTTTCACCACAATTATTTAACTTTATGCTTTTAAACTTGTTGCAAATGAAAGCCTGCAGCTACAAAACTAATAGGGAACTGAAGGAGGAGGAGCTATTTATTAGGGCAGTATGCAGAACTTGGCTTTTGCACTAATAGTAAATAAAATAAAACACTGGAATTAATGACAGTAAGAGGGGACGTGGACTTATCCCACCCTGACATATGGGTGAAGCCAAACTCTGTGTGTGCTTACAGGGAGAGGTTGGGGGATGTTAAACAGCTAATAAGCTTTAACTTTTGAACCTTGCGTCAATTACTTTGATAATGAGTTTTTCTAAAGCTTGTGTGTGTTTCCTTGTGTATATGTGTATGTCTGTAATATGCCGCTCGAGGATGGTAACTTAATGAAACACTGAGCTAATGCATTACCTGTTTATAATTATGATGTCCTGTTTTGGAGCAAGTAAACACAAAGAAGGCTTACTAGTTAACAGTAGCACCTTGAATCTCTGAGGTGTGATAACATCACACCTATTATTTACTTTACTTTTTCTGTTTAATGATTAACATTATAGATCGTTTACTTATGAAATCCAGGGGAGTGTTATTTACCAACCTTAGCACCAATTAATGAGTTACACCATGTGTTGAATGAATCGTTAGAACGGAAAATCTCTAAAATGTTGCATAATTTAACTGGACTAATCCTAGCTTTGTTTAAGTAACGCTTTATAGAAATACAGGTGACCAAAAGTTCTTTGCTAAGTCATGTAGACCAAAAACAAAACTTTAAACTGGGTTATATTTATAAAAAATAACTACATATAATCCAGCCTTCATCAGTTTTCCTGATGTCATTTAGAAAACGCAATTCTAACTAAAATATCTAGATACTTTCTTTTTTTTTTTTTTTTTGTGGAAAAACATTTGACATGCTGTTTGGGTTTCTTGCTATGATGTGAAATTGAACTCAGACTTGTTCAAATCTTGGTGGAAATCACATATGCATAAACCAGCAGAAATTTGTTAATTACTTCAGAAAAGACGTACACTTAAAAATAAAATCTTACTCTTTGCTTTGGAGGTAAAATAATCAGTTATACTGATTCAGCTATGAGGGCAAAGTCCCCTATTAAACAATATAAATGACATTTACAGCAATGTTTATAGTGGAAAGAGTGTGACTGATCAGGCTGCAAACCACTGAGGTTTGACCAAGAATGTGAAAGACATGTTTTTATATTTTTTGTTTAACTGTTGGAGGAGCTAGTTTCTGAGAAAATAATGCAAGGGCAAGACTATCTTTTGTATTTATAAGTCTGTATACAGTCAGTGTCACATTGAATGTCACGGCATGGATGTGTTTGTTTTAGACACACTGACTCGTTTGCATTGGGAACGCGAGAAGAGTTTGCTTGTCATTGTTGTGCTTCGAGTGGAACGCCTTCAGAGATACTTGGACATAAAACTGAGAAGGAAGAGGTGCTATAAATGAAGACGGGGGAAAAAAAGAATGTTACTCATACTTTATGGTTTTCTTTTTTATTTTAGCATACATAAAAAATAGAATGTTGCAATTCTCAAACAAAAGTGTAAGGGAGTTAAATAAGATGCAATTAGTCATTGTCAGTAACTTAAAGCACAAGAAGATACGATACAAAATCACTTTTTGTCTTTATTTTATAGAATATATTTTGAACTTTCTTATTTTATATTAACTTATTTGTTGTTTAAATGCGTATTATTCTTTTCTTTTGTTTCATTTAAATAGATTTTTTCCTAATCAATTTTTATTTGAATAAATTTAACATTTGTTTGTTTTATGTTTATCATTTTATTTTATATATTGTATTTTATTTTTCAACATGGAATGCATTGATCTGTTGTCACTGTTGAGACTGTCTATGCTAGGAACCACTGGTGAAGATTTCTGATAAAATGCATCACTAGTCTTATATAAATATAGTTGACAGGAAACTATTTTACACAGATAAAGGAACTGAAACATGTGCTGACACATGTCCTTATAAGAACATATGGCTCTGGACATAATAAATGTGTGACTCACAATGCTTCTCTTAAAAAATATAATCTGATTGTGCTGATAAGTGGGAGGTCTTCCCCAGCATGTTGACTTACAGATAAAAAGCATCCAAAGGACAAAGCGTCCCGTGTTGGGTCAACCGCACTCACACAGGGATTATTGTATTTAACAGGAATGAGTTTAGGGTCATTAATCTTGCTTTGGAGTTAACCAACTAAATTCAATGTTGTGCAGGCTCTGAATATTCATGTTTACATGCACAGAAACACACACAAACTGAACAGAGCTGACAGGAAACAACCAGCCTTTGTGGTCTGATGTTTCCCATCTTGTTTTTCTTCTCTGAATTATTCCCTATCCTTCCTCCGTATTTACTATTTTTCTGAAAGAAGGTGCTACTTAAGCTCCTCCCACCAGGTGTATGCCCTCATACAGGTGCAACAACATGTTGGCATGCTCTCAGGTGTTGAAATGTTTGACTTGAAGCCAGGTGGAACAGCTTCACTGGAATACTACTGGTTTTCTTTTAGGTTGAGTCATAATTGACTCACATTTATATGTTTGTTAGTCAATAACATTTTACAAACCAAACAAAACATTGCATATGAATATTCAGGTGGTAAACACGGATTATGTGGTGTGAAGCTGTTGCAGTAAAGAGGAGGATTTTATAACCTTGTGCAGATTATAAGGGCAGGCACTAGAGGAGATTAACAGAGCTCCTTCTAATTGACAATGTTGGTCAAAACCTTGTGACCTCAACCCAGTATTGTCTTGAGCTTAAATGTGCTAAGCTCTTTGTCACTGTTAGATTCTTGGTCCTGATGCATAAATACATTGTAAAATTAGCACATTTTATCTTCTGTATTACAGGTCCTCCTCAAAAAATTAGCATATTGTGATAAAGTTAATTATTTTCCATAATGTAATGATAAAAATTAAACTTTCATATATTTTTGATTCATTGCACACCAACTGAAATATTTCAGGTCTTTTATTGTTTTAAAACTGATGATTTTGACATACAGCTCATGAAAACACAAAACTCCTATCTCAAAAAATTAGCATATTTCATCCGACCAATAAAAGAAAAGTGTTTTTAATACAAAAAAAGTCAACCTTCAAATAATTATGTTCAGTTATGCACTCAATACTTGGTCGGGAATCCTTTTGCAGAAATGACTGCTTCAATGCGGCGTGGCATGGAGGCAATCAGCCTGTGGCACTGCTGAGGTGTTATGGAGGCCCAGGATGCTTTGATAGCGGCCTTAAGCTCATCCAGAGTGTTGGGTCTTGCGTCTCTCAACTTCCTCTTCACAATATCCCACAGATTCTCTATGGGGTTCGGGTCAGGAGACTTGGCAGGCCAATTGAGCTCAGTAATACCATGGTCAGTAAACCATTTACCAGTGGTTTTGGCACTGTGAGCAGGTGCCAGGTCATGCTGAAAAATGAAATCTTCATCTCCATAAAGCTTTTCAGCAGATGGAAGCATGAAGTGCTCCAAAATCTCCTGATAGCTAGCTGCATTGACCCTGCCCTTGATAAAACACAGTGGACCAACACCAGCAGCTGACACGGCACCCCAGACCATCACTGACTGTGGGTACTTGACACTGGACTTCGGGTATTTTGGCATTTCCTTCTCCCCAGTCTGCCTCCAGACTCTGGCACCTTGATTTCCGAAGGACATGCAAAATTTGCTTTCTTCTGAAAAAAGTACTTTGGACCACTGAGCAACAGTCCAGTGCTGCTTCTCTGTAGCCCAAGGTCATACGCTTCTGCTGCTGTTTCTGGATCAAAAGTGGCTTGTAGCCCATTTCCTGCACACCCCTGTGCACGGTGGCTCTGGATGTTCCTACTCCAGACTCAGTCCACTGCTTCCGCAGGTCCCCCAAGGTCTGGAATCGGTCCTTCTCCACAATCTTCCTCAGGGTCCGGTCATCTCTTCTCGTTGTGCAGCGTTTTCTGCCACACTTTTTCCTTCCCAATGACTTCCCACTGAGGTGCCTTGATACAGCACTCTGGGAACAGCCTATTCGTTCAGAAATGTCTTTCTGTGTCTTACCCTCTTGCTTGAGGGTGTCAATGATGGCCTTCTGGGCAGCAGTCAGGTCGGCAGTCTTACCCATGATTGCGGTTTTGAGTAATGAACCAGGCTGGGAGTTTTTAAAAGCCTCAGGAATCTTTTGCAGGTGTTTAGAGTTAATTAGTTGATTCAGATGATTAGGTTAATAGCTCGTTTAGAGAACCTTTTCATGATATGCTAATTTTTTTAGATAGGAATTTTGGGTTTTCATGAGCTGTATGCCAAAATCATCAGTTTTAAAACAATAAAAGACCTGAAATATTTCAGTTGGTGTGCAATGAATCTAAAATATATGAACGTTTAATTTTTATCATTACATTATGGAAAATAATGAACTTTATCACAATATGCTAATTTTTTGAGAAGGACCTGTACATACCAGCATCTAATTTACTTAAAGAAACCAATTATGTGCCTTGTTCATTTTAAACATTAGTTGTTCAGAGGAAAATTGCAAACACGCTGAAGTTAAAGGTGCTTAACATTTAACCTCCTACATTAAAAACTTACAAAACTAATGTGGTAAAAATGTAACATTTTAGTATTTTCTGCATCCAGTTAATAAAGGACCATGTCAGAACTCCACAGTTTCCTTCTGAAAGCATTTGAGTTTAAGATCATGAATGCAGTGGAAGTTTTTGCTATGGGCGAAATAGCTCTCTGCTCAGGACATCACAACTTTGGCGGGGGGGGGGGGTCTACAGACACTCAGGACGGTTCAATTCACAAGTTTAGCCCCATGTCAGTTTTCTGTTACATTTTTGTTTGTACAGTCAATCTTTTTCTTTTTTTTTCCTTCAGCACCCCCATTATATTTGCAATTATTGTCTATTTTTGAAAGCAGGGTTTGTAATATTTAGTAAGTGGGTTTTTGTTTAAAACTCAATTCCACATCAGTGAATCTCAACACGTTTAAGGGGATTAACACACGCTTTAGTCTTTTGTATCCTTTATGTAAAAATACTGATGGTAAACAATTTGAAATATGTCTTTTAAATCTTGAGCCGTAAAGGGTAGAGTGCTCTCCAGGTCGAGGACAATGTCCTTCCCCGACCCTACATTTGGTGGAAGATTATGGATGAATAGATGGATATTTCTTTTAAAACTTATTAACATCAAGATTAGGGGAATTTGGGGAATTTTGTATTGTTTACCATTAAACAGGTCAAATTAATTGATAGCTCTAGAAATTGAAGGCTTTAAAAAAAATTGGCTTTGCTGAAGCAGTTTCATAACATACTGTACCTCTTCGGTGACACTTAAGCAACAGTCAGAATGCAGCATGGTTGTGATATTTTCATGGTTTAAAAATTGAAATAGACACTGAGATATAAACAGTCCTTTTTGAAGATAAAATTAGCCTTTAATCTCAGGAGGTAACGAGTTTGAGAGGGATGAAAGCAGATGTCTTTCAAATAATTAAATAGACGAGCAGAATAAAAAGACATTACCTTTAAAAAATTAAGTTACTAAATTATTTTAGTCTGGAATAAATTATTTAGGAGTTCTACTTGTCTTAGATGATCAGTCCCGTTTATGTAAAAGGCTTGTATAGGGAAAACACTTTTTGTGGAAGAAAACTCCAAGGGTGTGTCCACACGAGAACACTGTTACATCTACTTTTTCATCTAGCGTCCATCCACACGGGAACAACATTTAAGGTGACGGAAATTTATATAGATTATATTTAGAAACCGGGTCTTTGAAATGACACTTGTCCTTTCGTTTTGATAAACAATACACAACACCAATTTGTAAGCTTTAAATGCATGTTTGATGCCTTTTTCTCATTTTTTGGTGTATTTCTGTGACAGCATTAGAAAGTCACACACAGGCCTGGCATATTTACTACAGTGCTTTGCATCATTTCTGGTGTTTTCTTAAGTATGTATATATTTAAAGAAAAAAATGTGCTTGCAAGGAACCTTTTTTTTGATGTTACAAATAGAAAAATGACTGTAGAAATATACAAAGGCCTTGGGAAGACGAGGCCTCAGAGAATGCTACATAGAGGAGAAAGATGAGACCAAAAGTCAGAAAGTTATGATGTCAAGTTTTGTAGACCGATGGCAGTTTGATTGGCTCCTCCTCTGTCTCCCCTTCTCTTTTTCTGTCTCCATTTCTTCCTTTGGGTTTAATCAGGCAGACAGTCGGTTGAACCCGATCCAGGGTGGAGAGCTATCATCAGTGGACATTAATCTGTGTGACAGGGGCTTATTTGATAAGAGTGGTCTCCCCTGCTGGCTTACACAGTGGATGGAGCCAGTCCTGACAGAGAGATGTGGCTGAGGGAAACATCGCTGTGCAGAGAGGGCATGTGAAGGGGAGACAGGGATTTAACTTTAAGAAACTCGTCTCCCTCAGAGGGAGCAGAAATTGGATGGAGGAGAAAAAGGGAGGGATTCATTTCTGTTTGCTCTGAGCTGAGAGGTGGAGCGCCTGTGTTTGGAAGGTCAACAGTGGCTCTATATGCTGAAAAAACTCCATGGTGCTCTATGGAAATATCATTACAACTCTCTGTAAATTAGAGTGTGTGAGTGTGTGTTTTTCCTACTCGTCTGGTCGCACACTCCTCACACATGAATGATTGATCTTTAGAGCAGATTACGTAATCACCCAGCAGCTCTCCAGAGTTTTTGCATCCCAGTGTCCCCTCGGGCAAAAAAATAATGTGATTATATTTAGGTCTTCAGTTTTTCTCCTCAGTTGGACCTACTTGTTTTTTTTTTTTTTTATGCCCAACTACATGTGACTAACTCCTTCAAAGTCATAAACTGCAGAAACGAAAGTAATTCATTTCTGTTGAGTCACACCTCTTTGTACCTACACTGATTGAGAGAAGACAATGAAGTAGAATGCGGTGCAGACAGTTTTCAAACCTGTTTGTTCACATACAGTGGCTTGCAAAATTATTCGGCCCCCTTGAACTTTTCCACATTTTGTCACATTACAGCCACAAACATGAATCAATTTTATTGGAAATCTACGTGAAAGACCAATACAAAGTGTGTGTACACGTGAGAAGTGGAACGAAAATCATACGATTCCAAACATTTTTTACAAATAAATAACTGAAAAGTGGGGTGTGCGTAATTATTCAGCCCCCTTTGGTCTGAGTCCAGTCAGTTACCCATAGACATTGGCTGATGAGTGCTAATGACTAAATAGAGAGTACTTGTGTGTAATCTAATGTCAGTATAAATACAGCTGCCCTGTGACGGCCTCAGAGGTTGTCTAAGAGAATGATGGGAACAACAACACCATGAAGTCCAAAGAACACACCAGACAGGTCAGGGATAAAGTTATTGAGAAATTTAAAGCAGGGTTAGGCTACAAAAAGATTTCCCAAGCCTTGAACATCCCACAGAGCACTTTTCAAGTGATCATTCAGAAATGGAAGGGCATCACAGAGACACATACCCACCCACATTTCCTCACACCATAGCCTAATTCAGAGTTCTAAACAAAAAATGAAGTTTGTATATCACAAAAAAGGATCATTTTCAATGGAATATTTCTTGCCATTCCACTACTCAGACTGTAAAAAGGAGTCTCAAAGCAATAGATATTTTCAAATGACTCTGACGACTGTCCTCCAGCATGTTAAGGTCATATAAGGAGAAAAGAAACCAGGAATATGCAGATCAATGCAACTGATACCACCACCGTAATCTTTAAAGCTAAAACCAAACTCTAAAACAAATACTTTTGTACTATGGGAGGAAGTAAGAGTAACCAAAAAGAGCCGGGGCATACATAGGGAGAAAGAGGGTTCAGAAGAGATTTATTTCTAGAAGTATTCTGCTGAAGGGGAAACAACTGTCCTACCAAGAAACCCGTTCTTAGTTAATCCAGACCAACACAACAGTTCATGGCCATCTATTTACCCAGGAAAACTTCAGCTGGTAGATGGTATGTAATGGAGTCATATTAGCACATTTCCCTACTATAGATCAGTGGTTGTCAAGTATTTTCTGTGATGTCCCCCCTAGGGAACAAAATCTTTCATGCTTCCCCCCCTATTGAGAATCTAAAAATATTTAATATTTATTTGTACTGATTATCAAAAAAGATTGACAAGATGAGCTGATTGTAGTTCATCTTATTGTTTTAGGTCTTAACACAACTCAATTGGTAACATTTAATTAAGACTGATCAGCCCTTGTGATGCTTAGAACAGAAAAAGTTCAAATGATTCACTGGACTGTGCATTTGCAGACTAAACAGTAGCATTCAAAACATTGGTTACTTGTCAGCTCCATCAGCTTATTACTTTTCAAAAATATAGGCTACATAACTTCTTTGCCTACGTCCATTTTTCCACCAATTTTCTTTTCAACTGTCACAAACTTCTCTAGAGCCATATGAAATCCCTTTAATTGTTTTACAAATTGTTTTATTTCAAAAATTCCACTTTTTCCATTTTAATTTTTCTGAATTCCACTTTTCACATTTGGACCATATTTATTAATCCAAAAAGTGTGTAATTATAGAGTGACTGAAAACAATTTACCAAATCAATGACCAAAAAGATCCATATTTACTGTTATTCACAACTATTTTCACAGATCTAACTGTGGTGTGGTTCAAGCATTTCCTTGTCATTTTTAAAGAAGCAAAACATTATGTGCAAGACGGACGAATCTCATTTTTCACATTTTATGAAAAAAAATCTCATAAGGAGACCTGGAAACAATAAATCCTCGTGCTCACTTCCATAAGGATCCGGACCGTTGTGCATTCTTATTTCCTAACTCTTCTCCAGATACCACTGAAATAATTACATGAGATGTCAGTGCTTTTGTTTTTGACTCTCATGTTCCTGCAGCCCTCTGTTTGCAGTGCTTTCTTTCCCCTGAAGAGTTACAGAGCTTGCTTCTTCTCCTTATTTCTGATGTGACTCTTCACTATCAGTGGTCGTCAGCGTGATCAGACAGAACTTATAGAAGGGTTGTTCTCCCGATTCATAAACATCGCTAGCCCTGACCCTTGCGCTAAGCTTAGAGTTTTTTGTGGATGTCTGTGTTTGAGTTTTTTCCCCTAACCAGGTGACAACAGTTAGCCTACAGGAGCTGCTTGCAGCTGCCAGATCACTACACGAGTTAAATTCCGCGATTCCATCCGCCTTTCCCACACCGTGGACTTCATAGAGCTCTACTCAGTCTGTCAGCTCTGTCTGTGTAGACTTCTTCTTCTGCTGGATTGAACAGGCAGCCTATTGATATGTTTGAGCACTGCTGCCACCTAGGGTCTGGAGGCTTGATCATCTGTAATGTACTTATTGGTTGCAAGTACAGGGAGACATGGAGGAAACGGCTGTAGATTTTTTTTTCCTTTATTCAACTACGCACAAAAACCCGGAAGTACGGGTAGTGGCAATGGGCATAATGCAGGTGTGACTTTCACAGTAAAACATACATTACATCATCGTTCAAGCGTGAATAAAGACAGAAGTCCTCCTGCCTCTCGTGCCCCCCCGGCCGCGCCACTATTTGAGAAGCACTGCTGTAGATTGTGATTTAGTGCTTTATAAAAATTATTTTAAGTTAATAGATGTCAAAGCTGAAATTAACTTATGGTATGCATAAAAAGCATCACAGTAAGCCAGCTTCACAAGAATGAAAAGACTAAATTTGCAAATGACAAGGGGGCAAATTGACCAACACCAAATATATTTATTTCAATTCAAAAGTGAAATAACAGCATCTGTCAGATAATGTGAAGAGTTGCTACATAAATGTTTATGAAGGAAATGAAGAGAAGGAAGTAAAACTGAATTTTCAACATCATAGAACAGCCATGAACAGACTGTGATTTAGAGACAACACCTTGATTTCTCTGTTCTTTTCCTATATCATCATCACATCATTCATCCCCTAGTTAAAAGCAGTAGGAGATGGTTTAGGGTTCTCAAAGTCAATCAAAACCAGAGCAAAGAAAACATCTATTGTCTTCTGATCTTCTTTCACTCTTTTTACAATCATGATTGCCTTTTTTAAGTCAAACCATTATCAGCTGAGCTTTGACTGCAAATCATATGGTTTGTGTTATGATTGTAGCTGCACAAATGTCAAATGTAACAGATAGTTTTAGGATCAATTTTGAGTTCTGAACTCAATGGTTTGTCTAGGGCTGATTCTGATCAAACCACTAACAAAAGGAATTCCATCACGCAGCAGAATCTATCTTACTAACCGGGCTGTTATGAGGAAATGCATGTAGGATGTTGCTCATTGTATGTGCATCTAACTTACCCTATGCTAAAACCACATCTCCCCCAAAAAATGTGCTTCCTGTTCCTTTAACGTATATCTTGTTTCACAACATTTCAACAAACTGGTTAATGAGTAAACCTCAGGTTAACCCAATTTTAGATTCAGTTAGTTTTACTATGCACTCACACATACACACACACACACACACACACACACAGTGGCATCAGTAACGCTGTACTGGTGTACTGTCTATGGCATTGCATGGACAATTATAACATTTGGACAAACATGATGGTGTTCCTGCACTACTGTTCTTTGTTCCATGAAGCAACTCTACTTCACAGGAAGCGTCACAGGATCTTTTTGCTTCTTTCTTTGCTGACTGTAAAGCCTTCTGCAACGCCGATTTAATAATCAGTGTTTGGTGCTAAACAGGCCATGTACTTTTATTTATGTTTTTTCACTTATGTCAATGAAATGCTTTTTGGACAGTGAGGGGAACGCAGAAGTTCAGTTCTGCTATTTCTGGCTGGAAGACTTCCACAGCATAAAAGGAACCAATTATATCAACCTTCTGCTTAATGATGTTTACAAAAACCTCCTGCTCTTTAGCTTCAGTTCTACTTCCTGTTGCAGGTAGAACCAATCCACATCTAAATCCTGCAGCTGGTCTTTTTTGTTTGACAAAGTTCATTAAGACTCAGAAACACATAGACGCCGACAGAGTTACCATCCAGGAGCTTTTCCTGCATGGACCAAAACAGTGTGGGTCCCCATTGTATTGGAGGTTTTTTCAGAAAGGAAAACCCCCGCCCCTATATTTCCCTTTGTCACCCAGAGTGACGATGACGTCACAGTGGACCCGAGACCTGCAAAGCATCGTGGAAAAAGACCTTTAGATCTGTGCACCTACACTAAAAAGATGCATGGAAGCACAAATGTTGGGAAAAAAGTAAAATAAACCTCATGTCTTTTAGGCAAGGGTGTAACCTGGGAACAAGGTGTAAAAGGAGAAAGAGATGAATGAAACCAATTTAAGGGAGTCCTGCACTTGTTAGCAGAATGTTTAATAGAGGGAGCACAGGAATTAGGTGATAGTTAGATGAAGGCAAAACCAACATCATGATGAAGAATGAGACATTATCTGTTGAGGTTTTCAATCCTGAATCGGTACTGTTTGTACTATAGTGCTGTTCGGAACCTCAAACCTATTAAATATTCTGCTCTTTTAATTTATTTATTATTGAAATGGGACATTATACTGCTATCAAGATCATTGAACATAAATGCAGCTTGTTACCATTTTCAGTGCGTCTCAACATAATTTTTGTTTTTCTACGTTTTAAACTCGTACCCCCAGCAAAGAGAGTCATCACAGACATAAACCCCTGCCTACATGCTAAGTTAAAGTGGAACTGAACCCCATGAAAAATCTTAACCCCGCCCCCAGACAACATTTGAAAAATTCTACCAAAGTGGGCAGTGCCAGTAGGCATGGAAGGGCGTGGCCAAGTGTGGAGGATGAGCGGAGGGGGGAACGTGGGGCTGTGGTCAGGAGGACAGTGACACCTCGCTTAATCTGACACTGAAACATGGAGGGTGACGATGTTGGCAGTTTTACGACTGATCGATCTGCCCAAGGACACAATGACTGAGACGGATGGCGCGGGGGCTCGAACCGGCAACCCTCCAGTTATAAGACAAACTCCTCACTCCTGTGCCACCTGCTCATTAAAACTCTTTACCAGCTGGAAACTACTGATCAGGCTCGAAATCCGGGTGTAGTGATAGAGCTGAACCTCCAGAGTTACATAAACGCAATCAGAAGGTCAGCCTTCTATCATTGTAAGAACATGTCGAGGATTAAAGGACTAATGTTACAACAAGACCTTGAAAAACCCAGCCATGTGTTTAACCTAGGTGGATTGATTACTGCAACAGCGTCCTTACAGGTCTGCATAAAAAGTCAGACAGCTGCAGCTGATCCAGAACGCTGCTGCTCGCGTTCTCACTAGAACCAGGAAAGTAGAGCACTTCACCCCAGTTCTAAAGTCCTTTTACTGGCTCCTTGTAGCTCAGAGGATAGACTTCAAAATACTTTTACTAGTCTATAAATCATTTAATGGCTTTGCACCAAAGTATGTTGAAAATCTGTTGTCACTATACCAACCCCCCAGACCATCAGATCCTCTAATTCCAGTCTACCCAGCATCCCTAGAATCAGAACCAAACATGTAGAAGCAGCTTTTAAGTTTCTCAACCTTCACAATATCTTTGTTTGAGATATGCTGGAAGGAGTCAAAAACCTTATATAAGGAACAGAAGAGATGTTATGCCATGTATAAGAGAGAGAACAGTTGTAAAATTGGGTTTTCCTTGTAAAAGCAAAATGATAAAATAATGACATTAAACTGTTATTAGCACCTTATATTACTGGTTGGCAGCAATTTCACAGCAAGTATAAAAAATACAGCTTCTTTATTATTTTTGCTCAGTATGTTTATAAGAACAATGTAGTATTTGGTAGACTGAAACACTGCAAAAACAGGATTTTCAAGAAAGTAAAAAAAGCCTTGTTTCTAAAAAATGTTTTCTTATTTTTTGTCTAAAGAGAAAAAATATTCTTAACAAGCAATTTTTGCACAAGAAAATTAATCTTATTCTAAGATTTCTTTGCCAGTTTTAAGAATTCTAGCCAAGCAACTTTTGCTCACCCCATTGGCAGATTTTTTTTTGCTCAAAACAAGAAAATTTGACCCTTTTTAAGAATATTTGGCTCATTTCAAGCAGTGCTGTTTTTGCAGTGCACATTTCATCTAAATGCGAAACCACAAACAGTATGTAGCTCCTTATGTCTTCCTCACCTCCTTTTAACCACTGATATTTTAGAAATGTCAAGCCAACATTATCTCAACCTCGCAGGTGAATAATAGACACTATTTAACCTAACTGTAGCAGCAGTATCTCACAGCAGAAGTGGACAACACCGAAGTGACCAAAAAGGCATTCGAGTCTGACAGCGACGTGCCTTTTGATGTTTTCCAAGGCGAGCTTTCAAATGGTGGCCTCAAACGTACAAACATTTCCCCATTAGCATAGAGGTAGTCGATGAGGAATCCCTTAGTGTCTGCATCCACTCACACATGGAGGGGGGAATATTGATTTCAGGTCAAGCATTAATTTCATGGGGGGAAAAGAGAGAGGGGAGAAAAATCTTTCTGGTGAATAAATGGATTGGTTTCAGGCTTAATTTATTCAGAAGGAACAAAAATAACAGATGCAAACTTAAGTTGAATGCACACATGAGACCCTAGTTGATTTTGATTTTAATCAAAGAAAGATCAAAATATATCTCATTTTTAAAATCAATTCATCTAAAATCTATAACCTACAGCAGCTAGAATACTGATGGTGGGTCCCTGGTATTTGCGGGGGGTTAAGGCCCACAACCATGCCCAGCTTGAGACGCCCTCTTAAAAAACGCTTTTAACTGCCTATTTTAAATATCAACCATCAAATGTACGTTAATATGCAATAATACGCTCAGTGGAAATCGTCTTAGCACTACCACAGAAGCTGACACCTACATTCTTCTTTATCTTGGGGGTACAGCAAGTTGGTGCCAAGGAAAATAAATGACGCTCCCGGATATACTGTGTGTAAAGTAGGTGAATCTGTGATTACTGAAACACAATTAAACGGGGTCCCACTGTATTTTAATTTTAACGATGTTATTTCTTACATTTCTTTAAGCTTATTTTGATAAAATAATTATATTACAGCAGAGTCATCGGTCTGTTTTAAACTGTATGTTTTAGCTGATGTGCACAATCACAAAATAAAATGGTTAATTCTGACCTACTATATTTAATGAGGGGAAGAAATAAAAATGTGTAATCTGCAAGGCTGCTTTGTTTACTAATCAGCTTTGGTATTATCATCTGAGGGCTGAATGGTAGAACAGGTTTCTTGTAGCAACAAGGTCCTGGGTTCAAATCCTGGCAGTGGGTCTTTCTGGAGTCGAGTTTGCACCCCCCCAAACAACCCTGGAAGGATAATGTAAAGATTATAAAATGGATGTATGATCAGCTGAATTTGGACTGTGTAAATAATCACATTTATTATTCAATATAGATTCTGGCTCCAAACAGTCACAAAAACAAAATTGTCAAACATTAATTTTTATTGTTCTATTTTCTTACTGTTCTGTGCTAGTATGCTCTGATTCTGTATCCATTTATTTTGCCTTTAGCATTTTGTTTGGCAGAGATTGTTCAAGTTACATTCAGAGGCTAAAAATCTAATTAGCTAATTAGTTAGCTGGGGTTATCTCTCCCTGGGAGAGAAGCGGTGTATTGTACCAACAGACATGCTAATTCTTGTAGCTTGTTGCTGTCGTTTTATCCTCAAGAGATGACTAGAAGGGCTGGGTGATATATCGATTATATCTGTTTATGAACATTGAATTTCTGGAAAATCGAAAAGAAATTTCAGCAATGCACCTCTTGGTTTTCCATTATCCAAAGAGATGTCAACCTGCCCAAGGCCTACCATCTTTTCTTACAAGCATGTTTCACTGCGTGCATTTATTTGGACTTTGAATTCAGGTCAACACCGAGACGGGATAAAAGCACGTTTTCTGTCACTGCTAATTTTTTAGAATAGAAAAATAGAAAGGAAATTGAAAAGGAGAAACAATTTAATTATATAAAAATCTAAATGGCATGAAATTAATTTTAATTAATTAAAATGAATAAATTTTCCCAAAACAGTTGTATAATGTCCGATGACATGTTGAACTTTTAAGAATAAATCTTCAAATCAAAAATAACCTTCTGATATGTTTAAATAGTACCAGGGAATGTTAAATATTGACAACATTTTTTATTTGTTTTATATCGTGATATATATCGATATCGACAGATATGAAAAACATAATCGTGATAGGATTTTTTTCCCATATTGCCCATCCTTAATGACTATTCTGTGTTTTTCACTCTTAAAAATTTGTCTCTTTCTTTAATGAGGGAGGGGGTTTAGCTCTCTTGGCTATCGTATACTGACTGAAAGCTTGCACAAACCAGTAGTTTAGTGTGTTTTGTTTTACACAGACTTTGTCTCCGAAATCTTTTTTTAAATCGAAGGAGGATTTGACAATAATTTGCATTTTTAAAAGTTTCAGACCTTCTAAAACCACTCACTTCATGGTTTGAAATGACACCTACTTGTGCCTATGGTCCATTTCCTCTGTAATCCTCAGGTGGCTGTAGGTATCCTGATTCAAGGGTTCCTTGTTCAAGTCCTATTTCACATCTAATAAATATGAGTGACATTCATATATGCAGCAGAAAACTGACAGACTGGTACAACTTGATCTACATACAGTGGCTTGCAAAAGTATTCGGCCCCCTTGAAGTTTTCCACATTTTGTCACATTACAGCCACAAACATGAATCAATTTTATTGGAATTCCACGTGAAAGACCAAAACAAAGTGGTGTACACGTGCGAAGTGGAACGAAAATCATACATGATTCCGAACATTTTTTACAAATAAATAACTGAAAAGTGGGTGTGCATAATTATTCAGCCCCCTGAGTCAATACTTTGCAGAACCACCTTTTGCTGCAATTCCAGCTGCCAGTCTTTTAGGGTATGTCTCTACCAGCTCTGCACATCTAGAGACTGAAATTCTTCTTTGCAAAACAGGTCCAGCTCAGTCAGATAAGATGGACAGCGTTTGTGAACAGCAGTTTTCAGATCTTGCCACAGATTCTCGATTGGATTTAGATCTGGACTTTGACTGGGCCATTTTAACACATGGATATGTTTTGTTTTAAACCATTCCATTGTTGCCCTGGCTTTATGTTTAGGGTCGTTGTCCTGCTGGAAGGTGAACCTCCGCCCCAGTCTCAAGTCTTTTGCAGACTCCAAGAGGTTTTCTTCCAAGATTGCCCTGTATTTGGCTCCATCCATCTTCCCATCAACTCTGACCAGCTTCCCTGTCCCTGCTGAAGAGAATCACCCCCAGAGCATGATGCTGCCACCACCATATTTGACAGTGGGGATGGTGTGTTCAGAGTGATGTGTAGTGTTAGTTTTCCGCCACACATAGCGTTTTGCATTTTGGCCAAAAAGTTCCATTTTGGTCTCATCTGACCAGAGCACCTTCTTCCACATGTTTGCTGTGTCCCCCACATGGCTTGTGGCAAACTGCAAACGGGACTTCTTATGGTTTTCTTTTAACAATGGCTTTCTTCTTGCCACTCTACCATAAAGGCCAACTTTGTGCTGTGCACCACTAATAGTTGTCCTATGGACAGATTCCCCCACCTGAGCTGTAGATCTCTGCAGCTCGTCCAGAGTCACCATGGGCCTCTTGGCTGCATTTCTGATCAGCGCTCTCCTTGTTCAGCCTGTGAGTTTAGGTGGACGGCCTTGTCTTGGTAGGTTTACAGTTGTGCCATACTCCTTCCATTTCTGAATGATCGCTTGAACAGTGCTCTGTGGGATGTTCAAGGCTTGGGAAATCTTTTTGTAGCCTAAGCCTGCTTTAAATTTCTCAATAACTTTATCCCTGACCTGTCTGGTGTGTTCTTTGGACTTCATGGTGTTGGTGCTCCCAACATTCTCTTAGACAACCTCTGAGGCCGTCACAGGGCAGCTGTATTTGTACTGACATTAGATTACACACACTTGCACTCTATTTAGTCATTAGCACTCATCAGCCAATGTCTATGGGCAACTGACTGCACTCAGACCAAAGGGGGCTTAATAATTACGCACACCCCACTTTTCAGTTATTTATTTGTAAAAAATATTTGGAATCATGTATGATTTTTGTTCCACTTCTCACGTGTACACCACTTTGTAATGTGACAAAATGTGGAAAAGTTCAAGGGGGCCGAATACTTTTGCAAGCCACTGTTGTTTCTCATGAAAAAAGATGCTCAAGCTTCGTGGGAAACAGTTTTAACCTCCCTAGGAGTGTACAGCTACACTTGATACTTATAAAAGCAAAACTGTTCATATAAGTGAAACATTTTCTGTCTATCAAATAAACACACCAACCCATGCTCATTGCTTTTCTTGAAGCTGCAGCATGCATGCAAGTTGTGAACTTTGCTTCACCCTCAATGCCGCCCCATCAGACGCTTCATGTAAACAGTCTGCATGCGTTCACTCCCCACCTCTGTTTTTACAAATGCTCCAACTGTGTTCAGCATTTATGATCTGAACTCATGAAAACACAAACTTATGTTGGAGTGCAACTTGACGATGCATGCTTGCTGAATACGTGTTTGTGTGCGTGTACTACAGCTCACTGAAAATGAAGCAAATCAGCAAAAGAACCTCAGCCATGTGAAAATAACACGCATCATTTATTTAGCATTGACTGTCCTGTGTGTGTGTGTCTGAGGTACTGCAAGGCCACATGACATTAAAGCTGGAGTGCAATGTGTGTGTTTGTTTGGTAATATCATGCTTGAGAAAAAGTCAGTTTTCCCACCTTTCTGATATTACTGTGCGCGCTAAATGATGACAGGACATTTCTTTTAAAGTGTCAAATAACATTTTGTCTACAAACATCTAACAAACCAGAGGATGATATGGTATTTGTGACAGATTAGGATGTAAAAGAGATCGTATTGGTATTCACCCATATAATCAGAAAAGCGGATGTTTAACAAATCGTTGTTTATCTGTATAAAAAGATATAACCACTGATAAAACTGTTGAACACCTGTGGTTCTTAGGTCTTCTTGAGACATTTTTTGCATTAAAGTTCTTTGCAGATGCTATGAACAGATGCACCTAATGGAAGACTGATGTCTGATGGAAATGCGTTGTTCCGACAATAAATATCCTAAAGTGGACACACGCAACATGGCGCATAAACGAGGCTGTGGAAATTTCCCTGTTTAGTTCACAACACATCATGAGTGACAGAAATGCTTCCTTTGAGGCTGTTATCGTTTTGATATTAATCTTCTGTGTGTATGAACCTGTCCACAGCACTCTCAAGTGACACGCATCAAGATGCTGACTCTAAACCCTTTGTAGTACAGAGGTAAACAAAGACAGTCTGGGGGAACAATATAATAGAAATAAATCCCAATAGATGCACATTTTTAAAGCCCTTGTGCAAGTATGAAAAGTAGCTTTGGACGGACTATTTGATAATATTTTTTTACACAACAGATTTCAGATCCCAGAAAACCAGTAGCTGAAATGTTGCTCATGATTAGCCTCAAACTGGTTTTATAAGATGAAACTTAACCAAAAGCAGATCTTTTTAGCATCGATCTTGTTTGCATGGCTTAAATCTACTTGTTAATGTTATTAGCTAACCCTAGATTTTACATCACTTTTTTTCCCAATTATTCCAATTTACAACAAGCTTTGGTCACCAGTATCCAAGGTTTATAAAAGTTCAGACTTCGAAACCACCCAAATTTTACATTATTCGTTTGCTTTGGTTTAAGTAATTTTGATTAGAAAGTGCCAGAGTGATTAGAGTTTTCTCTTGGATGGATCATCTCCCTCCCCCACATCTTACTGCACACTGCCAGACAGTTTTTCTTTTGGTTCAAGCAGGATGCTTATCACTATCAAGGTATTCCATGATTTGTAAAGGTTATTGCTAAAATCGTACATTTTCCATAATATTGTCCTTATGGTTTAAAGTCATGAGAAAGGGCTGTGTTGTCCCTCTCTCACCTGTTGCTGGATACTGCCAGCCTGCTGAGCGGTCACAGTGTGGACATTAAAGAAGCACGTCCATCACTTCTATTCATGAATTACTGTTTTACATCCACAATCGACAAGCTATGAGCTGCATGTATGTTAAGCAGCTGACTGCAGACTTTTCCAGAGTAGATGGCCTGACTAATTAGCCTTCTAATAACAGATTACACTTACTTGTGGTGCACAATAGGCACCTGAAAAGTACTACTTGTTTTCATTCTGTATTTGAATATAAAAAAACGAAATGTTATTTGTTACATAGAGACTTATCTTCACTTGCTTTTCTTTGTAGTCCTCTGGTTTGCAGTTGTTCTGCAGCAAAATTAGGAAACAGGTTTTTAGTAATGCTGGTAGATCAGTTTGTGCAGTCTGCTGTATTTTGTAACATAGTAGATGCCAGGTATAGTGTTAATCATTTATGTTTATTAATCATTTGAAACTAAATCTGAATTTTCAGGGCGATACAGCTCCACCTCTTTGTTTCACCTTCAAAAAGAATTAGGAAGGCCAGAGAAATGCATAGATAGAGCTGGTAAGTCTCCAAATGCCATTCAGATGTAAATGTTCTCGTGTGTAAAATGTCACTTTAATCTGTAAATATCCAAGGATTTTATTTAATATTTTACTAGATGACTATGCATGTATTGACTCTTTGATGTCTCAGCAAAACCTGTTATGAACTAAATCGTGCCCACATAAAGCAAAAGTAGCTCCGAGAGGATTATGATATTTGATTGTTAACTTGTGAGGCGGGTGACCTTACGTTAGAAAAAATTTTTTTTAAGCCCATTCATATGAGCAGCAATGAAAAGGTACAGAGAACCGAGACTCAGAAGGAACATAATAAGGCTTTCATCTTGTTTTTTTACATTCTGATGCAGAAGTCACTGACGATTAGATAATGACATAATAAAGCCTACTATACCTGATAGACCTTTGACGTTCATCCTGTCTGACTTTGTATGAATCTATTGTTGTGATGCATAATGACAAGCACACACACACACCCTGATGTCTTTAGATAAAAGTTTTCTTCATTTATGACTGTCCTGTACTGTAGAAGGTGTGGCTCTTCGGTTATTAAGCTCAACAACAAGAGAAAGGTGGACAATACATTTACAGCTTCAAACAGACCTCTAATAGAGTATTTGCTGCTCTTGTTGTTCTTGATCTATTGTTTCTATTTAGGATTTTGCTTTCCCAAGCTATGACATCACATGTTATATCACCTCTTAAATAATTAAAAATCCACCTATATTCCCTTTTGTGGCCCACATAAATGTTTACTCATATTTAGAAGCTCAGATTTAATTATTTTATGACCAGAGGTATTTATTGTTCATCCAGCAAATTGTGGAGGAATATGAGTTTCTGGTTGGTAGAAGCAATAAATTATCATGGTGAAACAAACTCATATTAGTTTAGTTTTCTCCATGTGACTTTGAACTCTTTGATCGCTTTAGTAATCCTTCCTTAATATATAAATCTTAAACCATTTATCAATAGTGCAGAGATTTGTGATGTACGACGCTCCATCTGCTCTTTCAGTTTGGTCTCTAGATCTGCTCTGCAGAGACGCAGAGCACCTCAGCACTCATTTGACAAGAACAGAGCAGTTAACCTTTTGACCTTTAAAGACATATATCACCTTTGACACGAGAACTGAACCGCAGCAGCACTAGTTGTAAAAACGGGCTCAGAGAACGACCCTGGCTTGATCGCAGATCCATTTCTGTTCACCCTGCACTTTCCATCTCAGACTCTAGCGTCAGCATATTCATGAATGACACAAAGAAAAGGGGCGTCTTTGTCTTTATTCATTATCCAATATGTCAGTATGAATATTCCCAGTGTGTTGCTCAATTAATCCTTGATGACGTTTTAACTCAGCTTGCTTAGGTCAAATGAATACATTCTGAATTTTTGCAAAACGTTTTGGATGGTGATTTTGATTAATTCTAACATTTACAATTTAATGGTTGTTTTCATTTGTAAACTGAAAAGTTTAACTTTTATTATGAAAAGGTAGAAATGCACCAATCATTTTCTGGCCAATACCGATTTCCAAGACTATAACACACAAACTTATTTAGATAAACTTAGTTTTAAATTATTTAAGAATTAAATGTGCTAAGCACTAACAATAATAGAAAAATGTCTTGTAGATTTCTTTTTGAAGGTCATAGTTTTGAATCTAAAATAAAACAAAGTGTAGATGTTTGTTGTCATTTAACTTGATATGTATATGATTTTTACTAGGCTTAAAACAAAGCCCAGAAAGGAACATATTGCCATGTGTTGACCTGTTTATAAAACAAAACCTTATGATACATTTAATAAAGATGATAAAACATTTACTTCAGTATTTGACCCACCAATCGGAGCCGATCGAGGGATAATTGGCTGATTTTGACTTGGGCGACTGATTCATCACTAAAAACAATTGTTGCTGTTGCTTGCTGATAGCATTATAAGTAAATGTGTTACATGTAAACATACCTTTTTTAGGAACATAGTGGCACTATGCAGTAATACTATCTCACTGACCAAGATAAGTAATCAAAAGTCAACCAGAAGACGATACGAGTCGACGGAGTAAAACTTAACCTGGTTGAAGATCATTCAATTATGACCAGCTCTGCTCAGAAATAGTTGTTCTAAAAGTAGAGAATTATGACTGCGTCATGATTGCATACTTTGAATATATTCAACCCTTTAATCTGAGTACATTAATTTTATAAGGTGCTGACTGGTGCCACAATTATCAGTACCCCTAAAAATCCTTAAAAAAATTTTAATGAATGAATTATTATTGTTTTTTTGTATTTTAAGTTTCTTAAGTGTCTAGGACTTTATCAGCAACGCACAATTTTCTGTTTTCCTGGGGTTTATTATTGATGTGACGCAGAGGTCAGTTTCGTTTAGCTACTGGCCTCCTGGATGAATAAGGATCCATATTTATCTTTCCTTCAACCTCAATAAGGAGAACGGTAATGGAGGGGGAAAATCTCAGTTTACTGTTAAACTCAACAAACACTGTGCAATATCACAAATCGTACAGAACTTGAGCTTGTTGGAGTGTGCGAGTTTGATATCGGGAAATCTTAGTGATCTGTGTCAACTGTTTGATGGAAAAGGCTACAGCACAATTTCTTGCTGCAGTGAAATCACCTCAGAAATATTTAATGGACATATTATCCCAAGAATGAATGAACAGCAAACTGCAGGTGTTACTGTACTTACTGTTAGAGAGGGAGACTAAAAAGAAAAAGAGGAGGCGCAAGGAAAAGGGAGAGCCATGGAAGCATTAATTGCTGGGAAAAATAAAAAAAATTTCCTATAAAACATCTGACCCTGATCTTTCTCATAATTCTCACCAAACATTTCATCTAAAGTTCCCGATAATTGCGCAGTGTGAACCCAAGTTTAAAAGACTGCAGCAGCTTGGGGGGTCACCATGTCTCCATAACTGCCTTCCTTGTACAGACCTGTTGTTTGCTATCCATACCAGTGGAAAGGTTTCACCATCAAAAATGTAAATATTAGCTAAAATCACCCTTGATTTTAGTGGAACATGTGAGTAAAACCAAAAACAAAGTTTTAATATTTGGAAAAGCAAGCATATCCACTGTTAAGCATGGCGGATGAACTCTAATGCTTCAGGCTCATTTCTCTTTCAAAGGAATTTTCTAAATAATTGTACTCAAATCAAAAGTCAGATTTTTCTAACATTTCCAGTGAGATTATGTTCCTGCAGTGAAAGGGATTAATTTAATGTTTTCCCCCGACTCTAGCAGGTGTGTCAATACTTCTGCTCTACACTGTACATGCTTTTCTTCACAAGACATGCTTGAGAATTTTACATCTTCACTGGCCTTAAAAATTAGTAACCTATGGATTTCCTTTTTAAAAAGTGTTGGAAGGTGCCAGAAATTTTGTTTATATTTTGCAACCTTCGTTGTAAACCTGCCCTGGTCGGTCTCAAGTCCTTCTGCTCTCATAATTTCACTCCTTGCTAACTTCCTCCTGTGAATCAACATATTTTCACATCTATTATTTATATTCACAATATTAACATTCATGAAATGAAGCATAGATATAAACCTTCCTAATAGACTACATTTTTTTGGATATTTCTCAGTTTAAGGTGTAGTTGTTGTAATTTAACCAGATTAAGATCAGTTTTATGGGTTTGTTTAATCAGATTCTACTTCTTTATTTTCTAGCTCACTCTTTTGGTTTCTTCTTCTTTTTGTGGAGCGTCTGGCTTTGTGATGGCATCATATGCTAAATAGTTTATAGAGCTGCTCAGACAGCGAGCTGGGAAGGAATGCAATTTAAAGGAGTGTCAAACAAACTGAGATGCAGCCTGACCCTAATGAAGCTGCCAAGAAGAAGGAAGAAAAAAGAAGTTTAAATCAAGTAGCATGCAACTTTTAGTTTCCATCTCCATCTCTCTGCCTTCTAGTTTTGGAATCTGGCTAAATTTCTACTCTTTTCACTTGATGAAACGAGTCTCTGTTCAGCTCCAAGTCCTTCCTCTTCCGCATAGACACACACTGATACTGAATTATCAGCTGATGTGGCACAAAATTTGTGTGAAAGGCTCAGACTGTATGGCGAAGGGATCACAGGTCAGAAAGGGTGCCATGTTTATGTCAGTTTCTGCTGAGAACTGCTGGACTGAAACCTCTCGGATAAACACCGGCTACCACATGGTGAGGTGGCTGCTTGCATGGCTTTACGCTTTGCAGCACGCTTGGAAGCTTTGACTGCATATAACCCAGCAAGGGGCAATTATTTTTGTAATGTGAGAAAAAGACTAAAAGAGTCACTTATGTCTCTGGAACAAGGCAACCATTGTTCTTTGCAACTCACTGAGAAGAGAAAGGGAGAACCAGAGTAGCAGAGCCACTTAAAGTGTCTTTCCCTTCTAAGGGAAGCAGGTCTCAGTGATGAATCTACGATGAGGAGCAGCTACTGTACCTGGAAGGAGGCCAGTCAGTGGATAAAGGAAGAAGTAAAAAAAAAATATTCACACCAGCTGTCGGATAATGCAAGATAATATCATACATTGTTAGGGATGTTTTTAAAATAAAAACGATGACTGCTGATGGCAATATTAAAGGGTTTTTCCATTTCAGCTCAAAGATGCACTGTGGGTTAGTCAGTTGCTGATGGTTAAATGTTGGCATCTTTGAACTGTGGCCAAACTTAGTTCGGCACATAGGGTGCTTTGTTCTGTGTCAACAATAGACATAGACATCAGTAATGCCCCAAATATGTTGCCGTTAGAATATCTGATGTTTAATTTTATATTGTTGAGGAAAATTGTTAAATGTCACTGGTTCTATAGGACAAGTTTTATCTAATGATACAGATAAATACCTCTAAGTAATTTGTTTCCATGTACAAAACTTTACTTTACTTTAGAAAAAAGTACAAGTCAGTCCAGAATTGACTGAATTTGAGTGTATAACATACTGTAATTGGGACTACCAGTCGGTTAATTTGTCTTTTTAAGGAAGTCCTGCCTGTTAATTATCGTCCTTATCGTGTTGTTTATCGCTATTGGGATTCTTATTGCGATAAGAATTGTGATTTTTGTGATAATGATAACCTCTCATCGATTATATTTGCAAACTAAGGATGCTGTGTAACATTTTTGTCCATTGGTCCCATTAGAGTATTAACAAATATAAATTTATTTGACAGTATTTTTAAAAGAATTGTGTACTGTTCAGTAGTCCAATTGCTTTACCTGACGTAAATGTTCAACTCGAGTAGCGTCTGTATTTTAGGCACTTCTGAGGCGTCAACTACATGTAGTGGCATACAGTCATAGTCCTACAATCTGTTGTCCATAAACAGTGCAATTGATTTTTGAATACTCTTCGTCAGCACTGTTATCTCATTAAATGCGACCAAATATTGCAATTAAATGTTTTAATATTTTTCACCCATCTCTGCTGCCGAGTACGTCAAGACGTTCCCTGAGACAAGTGATGCGACTTTCATTTCATAAAACTGCATTTATAAACTTTTTTTTTTTTAAGTTTAGATGTAAAATTCCAGATATTTACGTTCAAGCTGCACCTGAAGGAACTATCCCAGACAGCTAAATCTTTATGTACTTTCTAAATTCTATTGAACAATGGAGCTATATTTGGCCAGAATATGACTTTTGGAGCTGGCATACCCAAGCTCCTTACTTTGCCTTCCACCCAGCTCTGGGTACCTGAAGTCAAAATCTTTTTCTGCTGGTGTTGGGCCCATGTGGAGGGGACTTTCTTTGTTTTTCGGGCAGAGCACCAAGACCCAAGCCTTGACCATCAGGTGTTTGTTGACGATTAGCAAACACCTGATGATAGTTAGTCTCTGCCTCAAGTTATGGCTGGATAGAGCCGAAGATGAATTGGCAGGTTGGGGCCTAGTTTGCATTATGTACTTCGCGGAAGCAACCGTCCTCCGCTTCGCGTCGGATGGTTCACGCCTCCGCATCGTCCATTAATTTCTGATAATGGACACCTCGTTGGGCATTATCCCACTTACACCATGGTCACTTACGAAAGAAGGAAGTATTTAATCAATTAATTATACTTTAATGTGTTTTAGAGTTAAAATCGTGAGGTTTTTTATTTTTATAAGTCGAGCGCACTATTTAATATCTCCCGTATAGCAACGTGGCCACAGCGACCCGACCGCAGCAGTTGATCAGTGATGGGAAGTGAGTTTGTGGCTTTACCTTACTTTACGTTTCCATCCCAGTCTTCAAAGTTGTCAAACTCACCAAATAATGATAAAATCACTCATGTTTTGTCTGTCTTGCTGTTGCGATGAGTCAACTGTGAAATAACGTTGAGTCTCCATTGCCATGGTTACCATCTAGCGTTCGAGCCAGCGCAATGATTTAGAACTCTCATCAGGCAATTTGACGGAACGCCTTTCCTAGGTGTACATTATCACTTTTTAACCTACACCCTCCAGCCAATCAGAATCGAGTATTCACCCAGAGCATGGTATAATAATGGATCAGCTCTTATGGTGAAAAAAGAGCTGAACCAAAAAAAAAAAAAAACAAAGCTCCTAATTATATTGGTACCTCATGACAGACTTAGATCCTGAGCTTTTACCATATGATGGCTGTGCTCAGCCTTAGAGATGAGAGAGAGGCTGAGGAGTTCAATCATCAGGGGGGAGCTTGGAGTAGAGCAGCTGCTCCTTTAGTTTGAATGGAGTTGGTCAGTGGCGGCTGGCCAATAGAGGGCGATAGGGCGCCACCCCCCCAGTGTTTCCCAAGTGTTTTTGATTTTTTTTTAATTAACAATAATCACATATTCTAAGTTAATTGTGAGTTTAAATTCGTAACAAAGTATCATATATAAAAATATATATCATTTTTGGAGAAAAAGCTCCCGCTGCTGAGCAGCTGGGGCGACAGAAAGATCGCCTCAAGCTGTGCAGCAGCCAGCCAATCACTGACAAGAAATTCGCCCATAGCAACAGGAATTTATCCAATCAGCGTCGTTGATTCTGACTGATGAAGGGCGATAGAGAAATCGCCCCAAGGCTGGGGTGAGGACGGGCAAGATATCTGGTGGTGACATTGGCAGTGTGATTTCTCTGCCACAAGGGGGCGCTGCTGTAAGCTTTGTGTGTAACATTTTTGTGTAAACCTAAGTTATTTGTTTCTAGTTTGGTTTTAAACTTGTTTGTGCCATATTGTATTTATGTTTAGTATAAGAATGCCTCAGGTTGTTAACATTGGCATTAAAATAATCAGTATTTCACATAGTACTGGTATCCAGCCTTTTATGTTCAATTGTTTTGAGATGATTATTGAAAATGACTTGATAAGCTATATGCACAGCTCCACTCCTTCCTGAACTAAGTAAAGCCCTTTTATTTCCTGTCTGTATTGGACAAACTGATCAATCCAGGTGTGTCTGACCTCAGTAGTCACAACAACAATGGTCAGACACACCTGGATTAATCAGTTTGTCCAATGATGTAAGACAAGAAATAATAGAGCTGTACTTAGTTAAGGAAATAGTGGAGTTGTGCACAAAGCTCAGAAACCACAAGTTTGATTTAAAAAAAGAAAGAAAAAGCACAGCCCCACCAAGAATATTTTTCACCAGCCACCACAGGAGTTGGTGTAGGTGGCTCAGGCGTCTGATCAGAATCCCTCATCTGAATGTTCTCTTGGAGGTTTTCCAGGAATCTTCCTCCGGGAGGAGAATATCGGTCAGACCAACAACTTGTTGGAGAGGCTAAACTCCTTTCAGGCCTGGAAAATGCCTTGTGATTTCTCCGAATGAGCTAGAGAATGCTGCTGGGGAGAGGTATGCCGGGGTTTCTCTTGTGGACATGTTATCCCTGTGCCCAGATCTTGGATAAGGAGAAGACAATACAATTTATTAATGGACATCTTAGGCTTTAAACAGTGTAAATGTTGTGGAGGACATAGAAAGGTTTTTGATCCCATACATGGAAAACTCAGTTCTGAGAGCAAAGACGGTCTGAAATAATCACCAGATTTAATTGAAACCACAATTTTACTCAAAACCAGCAAAGCAAGTCAGGTTTCCTGACACAACACATGATGGAAAAGTGGTCCATGGAAACAAATGTTAATGACTCTGTTGGAGGTTTAGATTATGAGATTTAGGATGTGGGGTCACCTGGCATGTGTTTGTGTGGTTTGCCAAAATGACTCCATGGATGGAAACATTTCTCCTTTTTTAACCACATGTGAGGCACCTTTCAGGTTTCCTCTAGTTCCGTGTGACATTTGCAAACGTGCTGTGTTTCCATATCTTCATAATAAGTTCTTCAAGTAGTTTCTTCTCTTCTCTCCCTTTGCTTCATCTTTGGAGATCTTGTGGTCAAATAAAAAAAGAGATGGACTTTAAATATTTGACCTCATGGGCTTCTACACTGAAGAGTTTTCCTCCTTTAGTCAGAGTCTGTCCTTCAGGAATGAAAACAAGGCAATAATGTCCCATTTAGTTGCCTAAACATCTCTTTAAATGAACTGCCATTATCCATTGGTTGATGAGACACTTATCCTTAATGCTCGTTCACCCCACTGTTTTTTTCCTCACTAATTTACATCTTATTGAGACAATGAGATCACTATTAGTGACATGACCTTTGCCCTCTAGCTTTAATCTAAGGGCACAATGACTCCATTACAGAGGACAGATCTGAGAAGGAAGCAGCAAGAATAGACAGGAAACAGGACATTAATGGATAGTTACTGTGTTAAAGGGAATAAAAATGCCCCGATATCTATCAATATGTCAAGGAAATTTGTGTCTAAAGTCCTTGTCCTTCATCCTCAACTATCCAGTTTTTTTTTCTGCCATCCATGTTTTATTTATTTTAGTAATTGGTTAAGAAAACCAAAGAAAGGGACATTGTAAAACGACCCATGTGGTCTAGAGGAAAGCAGCAGGATGGATCAACCAAAGATTCATTGTTATAAAACTATAGTGAAAGACTATGAATTGAATATGTCCCTATGACTCATTTTATTCTCTGAATTTCTCTATTATCTTCATAATAAAATCAGCGCTTTCAAATATAAAACCAAGCAGCTTGTGCTTTTATTTGTCCCTGCTTTCTATCATGATATTTAATACAGATTTCCTGCTTTTATTAATTTATTTGTTCTTATTACAGAAGGGAATTGTTTAATCATGAAATGCATTTATTAGCCACTGGAAATAATACTTTATTCATGTGCTAAACCTTTTTAAGGACTAACCCTTTTGAACTAGTATGTGCTACAACAACATCTAATTTCCCCCTGGGATCAATAAAGAATTTTTTAATTTGAGTTGAATTTGAATAGGCCATCAGCTATAGGACAAAACCAGCTTAGGTTAACTTGCACTGATTGGATTGACAGTTGCTTTTAAAATACTAAAATACTTTAGATTATTTCTTAACTTGCTATGCCTGAATGCAACCCTTTTTTTCATTTATTTAGTACTTAGTCCCAGTAGCCATCCACTTTACTTTAATTACTTTGGTTCTCGCTAACATGTAATGTTTTATTATATAAAATGCCTTGAGATGTTATGTATTATGAATTGGTGCTATATACATAAATTTAATTGAATTAGGTGTTAATTACATGTAAAAACCCTCAATAGAGATTTATTCACAGAAAAAAATTCAGATTTTACCAAAATCTTACAGGAAACCTGTTTTGTTTTGCAGGTTCCTTGATGAATGTAGTCGTTTTAAATCCAACAAAATAAGGAAGAAATTGTAATATCCCCATTTTTAAATCAAAGCATATGTTTCTAACATTTATACTGAAACTGAATTAGGACACTGTCACCTTCAGCACATTACTCAGAATATGTAGGTTGTGATATTTCAGAGAAGTGATCAGTTTCATGAGAACAAACCAATACTTTTGTCCTTTTTAAGAGAAAGAGATAAAAATACGTAGCAACAAAAAGCTGAGTTGTAAACATCCAGAACAGCAAAGTTGAAAACTAAATTAGTCTTTTCAGTTGTTGTTGCTGCTCTATTGTTTGTCTATATTGGTTTATTTGTTCTTGCTTGTCAAGCTCGAATGGCTTTGGCGCTGCGAACCCCACATGCGACGCTGATCAGCTGTCGTTTAGGTTATTGCGTGCGGTATCTGGCCGTAGTGTGCGAGGGTTTTATCACATGCAGATGTTAGCTGCCACTGTGTGGTTTCTGTAGTTTTAATGCGAAAGGTGTAGGCTGTCTGAGTGGCTGTGTGCTCAGCAGATAAAACACATGAGAATGCTTCAAAGAGCATGCAATTCGGTAGAAATCAAAACTGACTTTCTGTTTGGGCAGTTTTGTTAAATCTTATTTTTATTTTAAGCTGCTTGTCTTTCACTTCACATTGATAGTCTCCTGTTGCTTAAACTGTACCGGGGGAAAACATCTGTAAATCACTCAACTGAGCACAAAGCACAGGCTGGGAACCCAGTAATGAAGCACATATTGTTTTCTTTAAAACAATATGTGTAATATCTGCTTTAAAAGCAGTAGGAAAAAGAGAGCTTGAAAACGTAAAAGATGTAATCCATTCAGACATTCGTTAAGTTGTTGTTGCTTCAAACATCTAATGTAAAATCTCATGCAAGGCCTTACACGTTTTCTACTCCTTGAGCACGCAGTGAGGAGGCGGTTTTATTCGTCAGGATAAAAACAGCGGTGACAGAAGAACTGTTCGTGTGTGGCTGATGTTATGTTTGCTTTGGCTCTTTTTTGGCCGAGGAAACAAGGATTTTTCCTGTTGTTTAGGCTAAATCAAGCACCAAGAAACCCAAACCCAGTAAGGCAGGTGTTTGACTTCCTGTGTTTGAAAATAAGTTTTATTCAACTCTAAGGGGCCCTCTTTACAATGATTTAATGATAGTCAAATTATTTAAAATAAAGACTACTTCTACCTAATTATTTTGTTTACTTTAATAGATACTGTCTAATATAGAATTCAGCCTCTGTTCTGTACTAAGCAGTTTTTTTGGGGGGGGGGTTTGTATGAAGAAAGATTTGTAATTCCTCTAGGAAATGTTCTGAGGAACTAATTATGCAACAGAAACTGCTGAATTATTTACCAGTACAGTTTTACCTACTGTAATGCTAAAAATAGAACAACTATTTCTACTTGATGACTCATTGAAACAGAAGTGGAGTTTCTCATTCACACTGGGCTTTATTTACTTCCTCTCTGTGCAGCCTGGCGAATCCTGCTGCTGGCAACCAGCTTCTGAATCAACAGCATGCACACAAGCTAATCTTGCGGGGCATGGGCGAATTTAGGGCAAGCCTGATTAGTAGTGCCACCGCTTATCATCCACAGCCAGAGGGAGAGGGGAATGGGGGTGGGAGAGACATTGGGAAATTGGGGGGGATGGAAGTGAGGGTGGGAGGCTGGAAATGGGAATATGGCGAGGGAGTTGAAGGTGTAGCATGAAAGGATTGAAATAAATTCATCAAAATTTAAATGGATAAATACACTCCCTCAATCCAAGAGGAAGATTGGGATAAATAGCATAAACTGAAATAAGAAAGGAAAGAGTATCATTCCATTAAATGATAAAGTGTACAATCAACCATTGCAACCTTTACGCTTATTCCTGCATTTTATATCGATTTCAGCTCCTCTACTCTCTCACTCAGCCCTTTTATTCATGGATCCTAATCCCCCATTTCCCTTAAGTCCTGATGTGTGTGTTGGTGCCCCCACTTAAGCAGAACCTCAAAGGAGATGCCAAGGCTGTGTCTCAGGGTCATTTGGCTTTTTTGATGTCTTCACCTCTGAGTGGAGAGGAGGGAGGCCAGAGCGGACGTGGTCACCAGCCTTTCGAGTAAGGGAATTGTTAACAAAGGGGTTTATGAGCTGTGACTAATGGCTTCCCCCCCCCTCCTCAAACATGTTTCCTGCTTACTGTTACATCACTGCTGAGGGATAAAAGCAAACAGGTTGTTCTCATACTGCAGAGCCTTGTTTTACTAGAATTCACCTGAAATCTGTGAAAAAAGCCACTCAGATAGCTGCTACTCTAGGTCTAACACAACTTGCACCAGACCCGGACATTTTATGGGCCCACTTCCAGTCCTTTAGATATCTAGCTCAACAGAAAATCTAAAACTCAAAATGAATCAAATGTTAATTCTGCATGCAAAACTAAATACGCTTTTATTTGACGGTCACAACCTCTGTTTAGGTAGCTACATTAGCACCTTGCATATCTATAAGGCTCTTTCACACGCCAATGTCAGCAGATGTTAAAAAGAGAAGCTATTCCATATTGCTTCGTACAGCACAAGTATTTCTAAGTAAAGGGTACATAATATATAATTACTGTGGTATTAGTGCATTAATAGTTGAGCAAACAACTGTTTTGCAGTATTTTGGGTTGTTATTTCCAGCTGGATGCAAGTAAGATATTCAGGCTGTTCAATGGAGTCTCATTGCAGTAGATGCAAACACCTCACATAGATTAAATGGGTTAATACAAAATTTCCACCAATTTTCACTTTGTAGAAAATACTGCAATAAACTAGCACTAATACATTTAATTACCATTGATACAAATCTCTTTGTGATTACGATTTAAATTTATTTATTTTTTTCTGGCACTTGAGGCCTTTATGTTAAGTAATCAGACAGGAAATAGGTAGAGAACAAAAAGGGGGAAGACATGCACCGCAAACCACATGGTCGGGAATCGAACCCTGGATGGCTGCGTCAAGGACGAGCCTACATATATGGGGTGGCCGCTCTACCCCTACACCGCACACCACTCCCCTTAAACAAATGTTTATAAATTATGATTGTATTACTAATTCTAAGCTCCTCTAAAAAAAATCCAAAGCTTTACTTGTAGCACTGGTAACTGATTTATGAACCAATATTCTTAATGCTTCAGAATGGGGTCTGTTTTGACAGTTGAATCAAAATATTAAATATTTTAGTTGAGCTTATGTTTTTAGAGAAGTGGAAGTTGCATTTCTTATTTCCGTTGAACAGTTTATGATTCAGTGCTGGCATAGATTTCATTTCTGACTGCAAAGCTTTTTACCACACCCAGTTTCACTACCAATGTTCTTTGGTGTTTTGTGCTGTGGTTTGCTAAGCAGAATCAGCTCACCCACTCCAATACTGACAGTTTAACAGGAAATACGTTTGTTTTTGCTGTGTAGATATTTATGTCTTTGGCCTAGACATTGTAAATGCTGCAGGTCTACATTTTATAAGCTATTAAATTTGACATGCTGACATTTCCAGACACTCTGTAACCAGATAAATAAATTGGTGTGGATTTAGTATATCTAACTAAAAAGGAAACAAATTGCAGGGAAATAAACAATGGTTTAACACCCTGTGAGGTGTCACTGTGGAGCTTATTTTCGTTCATTTTGCATTCTAACCCACATAGTTGAATATTAACCAGGGTAATGGATGGTTGCAGTTAAAGTAATTGCAGTTAAATGTAATTTTATGGATGTTGTGTTGGTCAAAATGGTTATCAGCACATGGGCCGGTATAGGAGTCTCCTGGTTTGATTACCTTGAGCTAAAATACCGTAGTCTTACATTATTTATACAAACCTTTAAAACAAATGGATAAAATAATCAAAATACTTTTGATTGAAACAGAAACGCATCAATTATTTCTATTGCTGCTAAAATAGTAAAGCATACTGATTATTACTCATCTGCCCAAGTAGAACCTACAGTCAGCTACCTAACATGCATGTTACAGTTTGCCATAATAGGTGGTGCTCCCATTTTCGACACCCTGACTGTCCATGATTTTTGTTTGATCAGAGACATTTCTAAATAGCTGACCAGCAACATGTATGGGAGGGGCAGGGGTATGTTACTGTACACTCCATACAGCAGGAGATAATTGAGGTCAGTCCAGCACTTTCTCTGTTATCCCACTGAAAGGACTATAACTGGTCGGAATCTTGGAATGAATAAAAATCGGTTTTGAAACAGTAACTTTGACTCTTGCTATGTTGTCAGCGATCAAGATTTTATACGTTTATACAAATGCAACCGGGTTTGTGATAAACCTGTTTGCAAACTGACTTCTGTTCTAACTTTAACACACTCTAAAAACATTTAAAGCAGGATATACTTGAATAGCTGACTTCTGCCATCAGTTGAACCAGAGACAATGAGCCATTTAGAAGCAATAGGTAAACAGACAGAACCACAAACAAAAGATAGGTAAATGTCTCCACCTTTTAGATTCTTTCTTTGAACAGAGCCTACATTTATCCTGTAAATGATAGTTAACATTATTCTGTGCATATCATGATTCATCCCATTTTTTGTCTCAACTTGTGTGTGACACTGGTTTAATAGAGCAGAGGTCAGTTGGTACCGGGCCGCACAGAAAGAATAAAACCTACAGTATTTCCATCTTATTTATTATCCAAAAATAGACTATGTCTTATTTAAAAAATGTCCGGATTCTCCCCAAGACAGAAGAAGAGTCTACGACTTCCAAGAAAAAGAATCTATATTTGACAATACCAGAAATCATTCTTAAAATATAGGTTTAGCGATTTCCATGGACCAAGCCTTCATTCTACCTAATCTTGCCCCTTTTACACTAGGGTTGGCTCGGCCCGGCCCGGGTCAAGTCAGCCCCTGTTTAGCGTGTTTCCAGTACCTTTGTCTGGCCTGAACTGACCCCTTTTTTCAGACTACCTCTAACTCAGTCCAAAGCGGACCGAGGAGACCCAACATGCCCCCCTATGGACTGATTGGTCTGGAAAAGTGATGTCACACTCACTATTACCAACGCAGTGGTAGCCACTGATTGGCCTGGCGTTGTGAGCATTAAGTGATGTCTCAGAATGGCTTCCACCAGAGGTCAAAACATTGCTGGGGAAACTAAAATTAAAGTGCGAATTTCGGCCTGTGAATGACCACAATGACCTAACACTTAACAGTCAGAGCAAACAGATCGATACCAAGCATATGAGCAATGACAGACATAAAAAAACTGTAGTTACAAAATCTTGAAAACATAAAAGGTTTGGAGGATTCAGTGTGTAAATCAGTTACATTTCCCCAGAGTCGTTTACTTGATCTTTTAAAAGTGTTTTCAATTGACCTGAAAAAATCTGAATTTAAATTCAAAAATACTTTATTGATCCCAGAGGGATAAAGTATTGGTATAGCTCATATAATTAATTAATATGTAGCCAACAGAGCCACTCCAACATGCAGCCACCCAGAGCAGCGCAATTCTAGAACTTATCTTTAATTCCTTGTAATTTAATTACATTTAATTACATTAAATTTAATTAAATTGAATTCCTTGTAATTTAATTTAATTTAATTCCTTGTAATCTTTAATCTTGTAATCTTTAATTCCCTTTGAAGGTTATTCCAAGAAGATAGAGCAAAAAAATTATGAGCTCTTTTACCCAATACTGTTCTGATTCTAGGAATTGACATTTGTAGGGCAGCACTAGAATGCAGATCATGACAGTATTGACCATTTTGCAGATGCACACACAGATAAGGAGTCAGACCAAGAAGAGAGTTGTAGACAAAAGATATCCACTGTGTATAATCTGCGAGTGTATATAAAGAGCTCAGAGAAGCAGCAGCATACAAAGAGCAGCGATGTACACGATGACCAGAACCAGTGATAAAATGTAGTGCACTGTGATACAGTGGATCCAGTTTCTTCAGATATTTATCAGGTGTACACAAGTACAGCGAATCAGCATAATCTAACAAAGGTAAAAAGGTTACAGAGATAAAGTTTTGTCTTACCTTCAGAGAAAAACAGAATTTGTTCCGATAAAGAAACCGATTTTGACCTTCAGTTTGTTGACAAGGTTTTCTATACATATGTAAGTGAAATGAAAGGTTCTGATTGATTATGATACCTAAGTATTTGTAAGATGCCACCATTTCAATAGGAACCCCATGAACATTTGAGATTTTTGGAAGGTTGGGTGTGTAAAGAGTAACATGCATTTAGATTTTTCAGCATTCAGCACCTGTATTAGAGTGGTTAAACAAGTCTGTACTACCTCAAAAGCTGCCTGGAGAAATTCTAGAGTTTGAGTAATGGTATGAGATTAACAGTAAATATCTGTGTCATCTGCATACAACTGAAGAGCAGCATTTGATACCTGATCACCAATGTTATTATAAAAAAGTGAAAAGAAGAGGTCCAAGTATGGAGCCCTGGGGTACACCTTTCAACACCAGGGCTTATACCTGTTACCTCTATCAAGAAACTGCCTTCCCTTGCTTTTTATGGTTTATTACATTTAATATAAAACAAAATCTTACTCAAATTTATCGTGGACGATAGAAGAAAAAGAATTATGATTGGCCATAATCAAAATCAACAGCCCGGACTTCCAAGAAAAACGGAACTCGGCCAAGAAAAGCCTGATAGAGACATATCTAGTCCTTGAACTCATTTATAACAATAAATAGAAACAGAAAAACTCAGAACAGTAGCAAACACCAACTAAACATAAAACGGCAACTTGGCATGACAAAATGTACAAGCTGAGTTCAAACTGAACACAATGCTGCTAACAGCAAATCATTCAAAAACTGTTACAAATTATTTGTTTATACTAAGTTTCTGTGTTTATTTCCTTCAGGACTTTGGCAATGCACATCCTTAGACATTGTACCTGTAAGGATGTGAACAAAGAGAGCAGCATTTCAAGCACAGCTGCATAGTTTGAACAGTGAAACACTAATAATGAAAATAAAACATGACTTAAAGACTATCTATATGCTTTAATCATGCTAGTTGAGTAACTCTCAACATGTGTTCATGTTCGTTCTTCAGCGTGCTTTAATTTAGGGTGAGATGCAAACACGGAGAAGGTCAGACTCCCAGTTCGTTCAGACCGTCCACCAATAGCTTGTTTTCTACATTAACCTGTGAAGTAGTTTTGCCGAAACGTATAATTTAGAGGAAGCTTCAGCTGCATAATTTAAAAAGGCTCTGAGTGGCTGTACACATGTGTGTCTGTGGGATTGTGGTGATCATGCAGCTGTGTCCCGTCTCTCTGCAGGCGCCTAACATTCATGTGTGTGCTTGTGTATGCGCTTGTGTGCGTGTGTATGTGCGCGTGCGTGTTCAGAGACTGTGGGGGAAGTAACATTTGTGTCTCCCCCTCCAGCTTTGCTCTCCATCCCGTCGGTTTTGATTGACAGAAGAAGGAGGGAGGTGTATAATTTATCACTTCCCACTTGGTCCCTCGGTGCCCTGCAGCCACAGGACTGAGTTTGGTCCCTCAGAGCAAAAGTCAGATTATTAAATCCTTAATGGACAACACACACATGCACACTCTTTCTCTCACACACACATACACACTCTCTGTCGATGTACCTCCCTGGAAGCCTCTCTGTCATGTTTAATGTATAATGAATGAATGATTCATGGCGGGGGAGAGAATTTTGTATTTTAGAAGTACTTACTCATTTATACAGCTTCCACTCGCTTTTTGCTTTAGATTAGATGTTTTCTCAACATACTTAAGATCATTAAACACTCTACATTCATATTTGCACATTATTGTTATTGTCTTGAATCAAAATTCCAACTTGCTATTGTTTTTGCTATCAAAATAGCTCATTAGTTGTCTAAATGTAACCATAAATGGGATGAAGTGCTTCACACTCTTACATAAGACGTATCCTGATGATAATTTAACAACAATAGAGGCTCAAATCATTCTCAGGAAAACTGGACAAGATCAAGAAAAAGGACCCACTGGTAGTCTACAGTTTCAACCAAATCATATGAAAACTAAGCAAAAGAATAAAAATAAAACATCTGAATTACACTCCATGTGGGAAAGCAGGCGTTCAAGATGTCATCAATCCTTGCTTGACGAAGGATCCAAATGGAGGCATAGAGGCAGTGAATCAGGAGGCAGATACACTTAAATAATTGAAATGAGAATCCGGAGCTCAAAAAATAAACTGTGAAACTGGCAGCTTAGCATAAGCCAGTAGAAACCGCCAGGGTACAGGAAAACAACAAGGGGATCTGATAAAGACCAGGAAGTATTACTGATTGATGACCGGTGCGCTGATTGCAAATGAGTAATAGGTGCAGGAAGCTGGAAACCACCCGGGGACATCTAATGGCAGAAATTTAGAAAATCCCCACACAGAATGAGAGCAAATCAGAAGTCCACGTAACATTTCGAAAAAAGAATTGTTATCATTTGCTCCGGATTATTCTGCATAAACATACAAGTGCAAAGATGTCTGGTAACTTGTAACCCAGTTTTATTTATACATATACTTACAATGCATGTTTTCTGTGCCTATAAAAAAAAAAATACAGTGATACCACCTGTATTACATCTGACTGGACATTGTAATGCTTATCGTAACTGTAAAGATTTTAGCATCTGTTGATCTTTGTTCAAACCTGCACTGTCAGATTATCATGGGTAAGATGTGGACTAACCAGAGCCTTCATTGTGAATGTGCAAAATAAAGGGGATGCGCTCAGTACTGTTAGCATTGCAATATCAATGGTTGTAATGTCACAATCGGAAAGGTCTGCTTGGATGTTGGTTGTATGTTTGGTTGGATACATTTTGATTGCCATTGCCAATTCACACTTGGCATGTTAATATTGTATTGGTGCACTAGGATAGTTTCTAATGGTATCGAAATGATATTTTACTGCCCTACTCTAATTACGATCATTAAAAATATGAAGTGCATCTGTAAACGTTAAAAGTACTGTGGTTTGGACTTAGTATGCTGGTAGAGGGGGGTGTACAGTGGTTTGATACGATTCCCAAACATTAGCTTGTTAATCGTATTTATAAATCTATGCATACATAGATTTGAAAGATTATAGCTTATAAATAAAACACTTTCCAGCTGTTACTTGCTACTTGATATTGAAATCTTCACTATAATGACCAGGGTTCCTCTACCTTTAAATGGCGTTAATATTGTATGATTATGTGATTGCGTTACAGGCGAAATGGTCTGGTGGTTGATTTGAGTTCAGTTAAGATATTTTCAGAGGTGTTCTTGAGGAGCAGAGGGGCTGAAAATCATCCATCCATTATCTATATCCGCTTACTCTTCCAGTGGTTTGGGGAGGTGGACCATTTAACCTAACAGTAATGCTTTTGACCTGTGGGAAGAAGCCGGAGTAACTAAAGAGAACCCACAGGCGCACTGAAAGAACATGCAAACCCAGGACCCACTTGTTGCAACACAACTCCGCAAGCTGTCAACCTAACTGGCAATCCAAAACAAAAGTCAATTTCTAATGGTTTACACCACTTATCTTTAAAATATTATTGTTTATTTGGAAAAGCCCCAACTCTTCCTGGTTTGTCTTCCTTGTTGAGCACCTGGAGCAAACCTCTGAGATGAGAAAGGTAGAGCTGAGAAAAGTTCTGTTACATCTGATTTATTCTTTTAACTAACCTTAGTTTGTCATTTGTATTTATGTCAATATTTGCTGGCAGCCCTTTTATTGATTCTGGTGTTACATGCATGTAATTATTGTCCATCCTCTGTTTTCATCAGCCCCCTTTATTGTGGTGTCTTCCTATAAACACTCCAGTGGGACTGAGTATACAAGGTAGCTAGTTGTCTTCAGGATTGGGGTAAACAACCTGAATGACGATTAGCTAACTAGTTAAAAAATGAATTAATCTCAAACTTCATTTTATTGTGATGTTTCTTCGTTAAACATTAGATTCCCGGTCAGACTACTGACACTCACATGTGCGTCTACACCCAAGCACGTATCATGTACATGAGGAAGAAAAATCACACAGACTGGATGTGGGGTTTAATACGCATTGAGGTGCAGCAAACTAACAGATGTACGTAGGTATCCCCACAAAAATATAAATTAAACCTCTGTGTTGAATATACGCCTGCATTTTGGTCATGTAGAAGCAGATGGTGCAGCTCTAGGAATCATCTCTACATTGGGTGAACACCATTTGGTGGCATCATGTGCAAGTGGTTGTGTGTGTGTTTGTGTCCTACACAGCAAGTGAGGAGAGTTCACAAGGACATGGCTCCAGATCTTGCCTTTGGCTCGTGTCACTAGCACTTATGTCTACTTTGCTGCACATGGCTGCATGCATAGATGTGTGTGTGTGTGTGTGTGTGTGTGTGTGTGTGTGTGTGTGTGAGAGTCCTGAATTGAAGAAATACGCTGTTGAGGAAGTGGTCACAGTGCTGTGAGGTGTGAGGACAAAAAAAACTAAGATGGAGACAAAATTAGAAAAGAAGAGGTTTTATTACTTCGTTCTCCCTGTTTTTAAGAAAACATTAGAATGATCAGTGGGGGGGTAGTGAAACTGGGCCTAAAATATTTAAACTTTTATTTTCCTGGTATTGCTCAACATCTCCGTACCCAATTTGACTCATTTCAGGGAAGCGCAGGGCCCCACTGCGGCCAAATAAGAGCCGCTCTTGTGATTTGACAGCCTGGAGGCCATTAGCGGAACAGATGGCTTCTTAGTAAATGAGAAAAGACATTCATGTGAAATGTTATGCGAAACAGACACAGACTATCTGGATGACGGGGTCTGGACAGAGGCGAGTGGAGTGAAAGTGTCTATGATTGAGTTACTGGCAGATGTCAGAGTGGTGTTGGGATCTTCTCATTTTGCAGAACAGAATGACAGAGCGCAGACAGACGGACGGCCTTTTAAGTTGAAAACCATGTCAGTGCTGAGCGCCATTTATCAGAATACCCCGATGTGGCGCTTTGAGTCTCATCCGCTGTAAAAGAAACAGAGGATGATTGCGCGATGTAAATCTTTCAGTTGAAGGCTGCCACTTTGGAGATCTTGTTGCTCCAAAGTGTATTTGGAGTCATTCTGTCAGCTCCTTCAGGTATTCTTAGTTTTATGTGATTTATAGAACATAAACGGAGCTCTTTATAGACAGTTGATGTCTTCATATAATCAGATGATGTCTTTTATTCTTTTGAACTATATCAGATATGTATGATTTGCTTTTATATATTCTGTATTTGCTAAATAATGCAGGATGTGTGCTAATGTCTGCTTTTGTGACACCATCATTTCTCTCTATATTTTCCCATATTATCAGTGCAGCAGACAAATGATGAAGGGATGCTGCTCTAACTGTTTAACATTTGTCAATGGTGGTTCAGTGTTTCCCACAGATTTGAAAGCAATGTGTGGTGGTAATATATAAAAAAAAAGTTAATAACTGGTTACAGACTTTATTAACTAGGCTAGCCTACATTTTACTCCAAACTTGCGACTATAGTTAACTTTCTACAGAAGGCGCAATCGCTTGTTTGCTAAGGGTCGGGACCTACAGTAACATCAACACACTGTAACTATTGTATTCAGAATATAAAATATTTTTAAGCACTTTTAAATCTGTGATCGTGTGTTAAAAGTGTTCACGAGATACCATTTCTTCTTGCATTTATCATTAAAAGCATTTATTTGATTTTGTTAGAGCAGGAGGGGAGAAACCAAAGAGCCACATGGGGCTCTGGAGCCACAGGTTGCAGTTCCCTGGTTTAATTCGATTTCGGACAATTCAATTGTCATTCTCAGAGATAAACTAAACTATTTTTGATGCTGCTTTTCTCAATCATGCCCTGTCATTATTCAGACTTGTGTTTAAATATATGTCGTACCCTTGCAGACTGTTCCCTTTGTAACTGACATATAATGTTTATTTCATTGCCAGCTGAAAAGTGAGATCTTAAATACTACAAAATAGTGTTATTTTTGTTGAATCTTAATCAGGAGAAAGAATTATGTTAAATATGTGAGTTTTGGCAGCTAAATGCTGCTAATCACATTTTGGCACTGTCAATAGAAAATAGTGGGCATGCAGCCAAGGTTGCTTGTTTTTGCTTTTTGTCTTTTTTTCCCCATTATGGAAATATTTAATGGAAATTTGAAGTCCTTCAATGGGAAATACTAGTCATTGTAGTGCAGAGCATAATAATTTGTACTGTTTGCCACAGGAAATATCTAATAATTAAAAAATTAAATTTGAAGGCAGATCATACAATCTTTTTCAAATTATTGCACAAAGTGGTCTGTTTTTATGTCATTGTTTTTTTTCATAGTACTTTATTTATTGGCAGATTTCTTTGACCAAAAAGCATTGGTGTTACAATGGATTTTTGTTCGCAGATCAATGAACTGCTTAGGTTGTTAAAAGTGGATTAAACACTTTCATACATACAGCAGAAATGTGATGCAGCTTCATATCGGGGCTCTGCCACATTGTTGATGCGAGTCATGATTCAATAATTAATTGAGCAGTAAATCAAGAGTGATGTTTTATCTGTTTTGTTTGTGTTTTTTTGGGGGGGGGGGGTTGTGGTTTCACAAACTTCCCATGCTTGACTTATGATCATTACTATTAAATCCTCTGTAATCATTGGGTACAGCATGTGTGTGTTCACTCAGCGCAAGCTCAGGTTGTGTGTGCAAACCAATCTCTTGCTTTACCTTGTTTGGACATGAGACTGTGAGTGTTTGCGTCTGTTCTGTTCCTGATCATGTCTGACGTTTTTCATTAAAAGTCAGTTCTGTAGCAGTAAAAAAAAAGAAGCTGCTATATCTGTCAGATTTCCACACATTCAAACAAACAGAGGCGCACCTAAAGTCTTCTACCAAAGGCACCGAACACACAGCTGTGCTTTCCCCCTCTCTCTAGTGAGGGTGCACACAAGCACACTCACACACACATACACACACACAATGCTTTGTTGTAAAGAGGAAAGAGTAGGTGGGAGAGTGACTGACTGAGAGAGCAAACAAGAGCTTGAGCGCTATTCAAAAGCTTCGGGGATTTGATTTATGTGATCTGTTTCAGAAGAGGAGACAAATATAGCTGATATAGCACACCATGTATTATGTAGACGAGTCTATTGTTAACTGTACACTACTATGCTACATTATTCAGCTTGTTTTATTTCTCCCAGGGGACTGAATTTGAAACTGAATAAATATCTCCACATGCAAAACAGATGCAAAAAATCCAGAAAAATATTTCAAGACAAACATGGAAAAATACTCAGTAATCAACTGATATGTTTCCTGCAGAAACTGCTCATCTAGAAAATGGTACTAATTCTCTCTCTCTCTCTCTCTCTCTCTCTCTCTCTCTCTCTTTCTCTTTCTCTTTCTCTCTCTTTCTCTCTCTCTCCTATTTTTATCTGTTTCGTATTGGCAGACATGATTCTGGGCCGAGAGACGTTCAAGAGTGTGACGAACTTCAGCACCTTCCTGCTGGACTCTTCCTCAGGCACCCTCTTCCTGGGCGCCAGGGATGCCATACTAGCTGTAGATACCAAGAACCTGAATCAACAACCAAAAAAGGTGATACAAGGGTGGACAAGAGCAAATTTGCATGTGTCTGAATGAGCTGTGTTGATAGAAATGGATCCCAAATTATCAGGATATCCGTGTAAATGTGGGCTCAAATATGAGCTTTTCACACTAGATGAAACAAACAAGTGAGAAGAAATAAAGTTTAGCCATTGGCTAAAACTATCCACAATTATGGACCTAGGAGTAGTAGAAATATGTAACCTCCTTTGAAAGTAAAATTAGCTATTCTTTTATTTTGTCAAAAATCCTGGTGATTAGATTATAAAAGTTAGGCAGCTTGTACATAACACAAAACTTTAGAGAAGTCTTGATCTTGATTCGATGAAAATTTTAAGGAGGAAGTAGTTCATTTGAAAAAACACACTGATAGATCGACCTTTTAAAGCAACATTTTTATATCAGAGAAGAGGATAATATAGGTTTAAATCATTTCTGCATTTCACATATATGTCATTGTATTGTAAATCACCAAGTATGGTATTTATAACTGATTTGTTTATAACATGTTTCAGGCACACTGAACAAGAAAATGTTTCCCAAAATTAGAGGAAAAGAGCAAGTCTTGCCTCTTGATCATATGAAAACATATATGTGAAAAATCTAAAATTGATTCCCAATCAGGTTCTAGTAAGCAGCTGATGGTGACTTATCTGGTTCTTTTTTCTTGCCTTCTTTTAGATTCTTTGGGCTGTACCAGAAGAGAAAAGGAGGTCTTGTGTGGGGAAGGGAAAGACAGAGGTGAGACCCCTTAAAGCCCTTCATCCTCTGCTTGACTTGGGTTAGATAGAATTACCTCTAATTTATGGACATATAAAGGTACTCTCTACTAAATAACATATTTAAACCTTTGTGTAGCTTGATTTTGAACGGCTCTTATTGTTTACTTTTTCCAATGTCTTTAATCCTGCTGCAAGACTCTGGAAAACACAAAAAAGTCTATGAAGTCTTTGTTTTTTTCTACACATTGGCCTAGTTTCCCGTTTCAGAGTGCACCACTGTTTTAAAAATTCAGGTTTTAAAACCACCAAAAACCTACTCTGAAACGTTTCCACTTGTTGTGGAGGCTGCAGCCAAAGCGGAGAGACCCAGACTTCCCTCTCTCCAGCAACTTGGGCCAGCTCCTCTGGGGGAATCCCAAGGCGTTCCCAGACCAGCCAAGTATCATAGTCCCTCCAATCTATCCTGGCTCCTTCTCTGGGTCTCCTCCTGGTGGGATGTGGCCGGAACCCCTCACCATGGAGGCGTCCAGGAGTGATCATAACCAGAAGCCCGAGCCACCTCAACTGGCTTGTCTAGATGTGGAGAAGCAGTGGCTCTACACTGATGACTAAGCTACTTAGCTTATTTCTAAGGGAGAACCCAGACACCCTGCGGAGAAAACTAATATCAGCCGCTTATATCCGTGATCTCGTTCTTTTGTTCACTACCCAGAGCTCTTGACTACAGATGAGGATAGGAATGTAGGTCGACTGGTAAATCAAGAGCTTTGTCTTTCGGCTCAGCTCTCTCTTTAACAAAACAGACCGGTACATCACCCGCATCATTCCAGATTCACCAATCCACCTATCAATCTCTCACTCCATTTTTCCCTCATTCGTGAACAAGACTCCCAGATACTTAAACTCCCCCACTTAAGCCAGGACCTCACCTCGACCCAGAGAAGCCACTCTACCCTTTTCCGACTCAAGACCATGGTCTCCGACTTGGAGGTCCTGATGTTCATCCCTGCCGCTTAACACTCAGCTGCGAACTGCTCCAGTGAAAGCTGGAGACCGTGTTCTGACAAAGCCAACAGAACCACATCATTTGAGAAAAGCCGAGACTCGATCCTTGGGCCACCAAATCTTTACTTGAAAATATAAAAAGGTAATTAAAGAAAAATACCTTGTATTCTATGATGGAAAACAAGCAATAAAGACAAAACAAATCTCAAAATTTTTATTTGAAATAATGTACATATTTTTGGTAAACACTGTTTTTAATGTGTACTGTATGTGATATCTATTGGGTCCAAGTCGTATTTACTTCTGCACCTATTTCTGGTGGCGTAGATGTGTTTGTGTGTGTGCGAGTGTGTTTCACTAGCCCATGCTGCTGGGCATCAGATAGGAAGTTCTGGGATTGATGCCAGGGCCTCATACAGGGTGTTAGCTCGCGAAGGGACACAAAAGCACGGAGACAGGCTGTATATAAAGTCACAGATGTCCACTAACTGACTGTGGAAACTGATTAAATAGAGCGTAAAGTACAGTCAAGCTGTGCATCTCATTCTACTGTGTATGCTTACAGTAAATGCTACACTCAATGTGTATTTGTTGATTCATGTGATTCATTCGTTTCTTAAATGCAATGTCAAATTAAAAAGGCTTCTAAGCTTTTATGGATACTTGTGACATTCAACCGTGTTCCAATAAATCACCTTTGTATGCTCAAAAAGGCCATTTTAACACAGTTTCAGTGATAGCTTTGAGCATATCTCTTTGTTCCTGTGTAAAGAAGCGGGGAGCTGACTCACTGATAAAAGCAGGAATACAAAGGGATATTTTATTCTTGCAAAAACATTGATTAAAAGATTATGCCTGAGTCAGAGGGAATAAGAAGACTGGAGAGAAAAGGAAGTGACTATGAGAAAATGTAACACTACGATTAGAGAACCAAGGCGACAGACTCAACAGAAGACCACCTGTATGTGTTTGTGTGCTTGGGTATCTTTGAAAGCGACAGCTTAAAACCACTGAGGTGAGAACTATTTGTAGAACTGAGGACATCTCTCTCTTCACATTTCACACCACATTTACGGGTTTAGACAGTTTTAGAGTGAATGTGGTGCAGACACTTAGATGTACTGGGAAAACTAGGAGAAATCATCAACTTGGAGACTCTTCCCATGCTCTATTCCTAAGCTACACTTAACATTATGTACAATTTATGTCATATTAATTCTGGGCTTTTTTTTATTTTTCTAAGATGCACTGCTAATATAACTGATGGTGAGAAACAGATATTGGGTGCACAAGTTTGAATGTTAAGATTTTTTTAAATCCACTTAGGATCAAAATTGCACATAAAGGCGTAAATATTTACATGCAGCTTTGTTTATATTTCGACAAATACCCCAAAGCAAGATGCATCTCGACTGCATACTTCTGGTCTTTGACAAGCTATATAATTCTAGATGGATATTACACCGCTGTTCTTGAGAAAACTGGTAGGAGATTATTGAAATTGTTTGATTCCTGAACCAGTTCTTTATGTTTTTGGATTGCTGTCCTGTTGAAACATCCAGCTGCTGACTTGAGGTGAAATTGCTAAACCCACCTAGGTATCAGTACTACTGGGAGCGAAAGTGAACCCAAGCATGATACTGTCGTCACCATACCTAGCGGGCTATGTTGTGTTTTTGCATTTAAAAACCTCACTAGGACTCATTAGCTGTTTGTCATTGTTGTTCAACACCTCTGTATTTCTCTCATTTGACCATAAAACTTTTCTTCAGAAGGTATTTGGCTTGTTCATGTGGGCAGATTTAGATATCAGCTGAGCTTAAAGGTGTCATGTTTTGGAGTGGGACTTCTTTATTAGTTGGTAAATAAACTTTAACTTGTTGATGGCTACACAATGTGTGTGGTTAAAGTTCAACTTCCTGTGGAACATCTAAAAATGAGTGGGGATGTATGTACTGTATGTTTTTGACTGTATATCAATTAAATTGTGTGAAAAAACCCCAGTTCAGATCATCATCATTAAAGCCCAAATTAATGTAACATGCATGAATTCATCTAAACCTTTGAGCACAATCGTAGCAATAAGTGAACAATACCATAAATTCAGCTCCCTGTGACTGAATGTGTCACATTTGCCTCATTATCACATTGCCTGACTTCCACCTGCACTGTTTTACTAACAGCAGACTATGAATGTGGAAAAACTTGAAGTAATAGGTTTTCTTCCAGAATATTCTCATCTTTTTATTCATGATATGAATGATATAAAATGTCCACAACCAAGCAGTCAGTTAAAGAAGACATACTTTATTCTATCTGACCCAGATGCATTTAGTAAATAGCCAATAGGATGAAATCATGGAGTATTTAAGCATAAAACATCAATTATAAATAATTAAACATAAATCGAGTAACAATATTCATGTTGTGTTAATTTTAAGCACCACAATAAATGCCTAATTCTGAGTTGAGCCTATATTTAATGACTGGAGGGCATTTTTCTACCTCCTGGCTGGCTGTGGGCCTCCCACTGAGCTGAACCAGCATGGGGGTGGTGGCTGGTGTGGGTTAGTGGTGGGGGCCGATTCAGGTGACATGATCTGGTCTTGGGAGAGGATCTGTTCCCTGGGGAAGTGGTGAGTAAGGCCTGAAGCTCATCCAGGAAAACATGCAGTCTTTGTGTTGTACAAATATGCACACACACACACTTCAACATAAATTACCTGCGTCATGGTTTCCCGCTAAGTGAGGGGAGACCATGAGGGTATTTTTCCACTTCACACAGACAGAAGAGAGAATATTAGGAAGATCGCATGTAATGCATGCTTTGTCTTATTTATCTTTCACCACCATACTGTGAGGATGAGTCAGGGTGGTCCTTTTGGTTTGCCATCAGGGGTTTGTTGGAGCCACAGATACCCGTTCTATTCACTTCACCCTAAAATTTGTTTGGATCATTAAAAAATATATATTTTCATTCCAAAACAAAACTTTTAGAACAAATGCATCTGTTTTGTAAATATTAAACCACATGCAGATATTTCATCATGGTTTGAGTTGCTTATTTCTGTAGCCTACCTAGTTTGATTTATGTCTTTAAATGTGTTATTTGCTCTGAATTTTTACATGAAAATATTTTACACAGAAATGTAAAAATGTGTTATTATAGATGCTAAATATTGAAGTTCAACCAAGAAGTGGCTCTTATTTCTGTAACTCTGTCTCCCCCTGCAGGTTGACTGCAACAACTATATCCGTCTGTTGGAATTCCTGAAAGATGGTCGCATCTATGTGTGTGGCACCTATGCCTTTGATCCCCAGTGTGCATTTCTGGTTAGTGTGTCCATCATCGTCTTACTTCTAAGCTAAAGCTGTGATTCCTGTGCACCAGGAAAAAACACACCCCAACAAAATAAATCACTATCTTTACTGTGTCACAATTAACAGTAGTTATCACATTGCAGAGATAAACCTTAAGGCATTTTATTTGGATTTCAGGTATCAAACCAAAGCAGTTTAAAACTTTAAATTTCATAATAAATAAAACATAATTTTTCAACTTTTTCCAAAGAAATATCTAACAAGTGTGCATTTGTATTCAACCTCCGTAGTTGACAAGTTAGAACCACATCTCGCTATGTCCTCACCACCAATGTGCTGTGTGCTTTGAGAGTGAAAGGTCAGCTTTAAAAAACAAATAACTGTTTTTTTTTTATTTCATTCATTTAAAATCTTGGTTCATCTTTATAAATAAAAGCTGCCCATTAGCTTTTGCACACTTATTCATACCCTGATTATGGTTACGAGAACAGGACATTACAATGTGCACATAAACACTTTTCCTCCTGAATCACACTCAGTATTGTCTCTAGAAAGTCTTTAAAAAATTATAGTCAGATAATCTTATGGTACTATACCAAAACCAAGAGCTAAAACTGAATTTCAGGAGTTTCATGATGCTGTCATTATAAATATGGGACAAGGGTGTGGGATGATTTGGAGTCAAGTGGCATGCTATAAAAGCCAAAAAAATTACTAAAGTAAAGAAAATACATTAAAATAAATGGAAAAAATCATATTCTTTAGCATATGAGACTATCTACCCTGATAGTCAAGTGAGGAGGGTCTGCACAGTTTTAGGAGGAGCCATAGCTCCCTCCCCAGACCCTCGTTGGGACCCCCACTGGCCATTGCTCCCCTGAACAGACTAGACTTTAGTTTTACCCATGTGCTTTCTTTCTCTGTCGTTGTTGTTTATGGATGGTATGGGTGTGTCTTGTTGGCTTGTCATTTAAGTTACTGGTTTGAATGTTTGCTGTTTTCCTTTCCTTTGTTTAATGGATGTTGGAGTCTTCTGGAGCAGCGTCATTTTATTGTTGGTATATTGTGCTGTGGAACCACTAATAATAATAATAATAATAATGGATTGCATTTATATAGCGCTTTTCGAGACCCTTAAAGCGCTTTACAACTCCATTATTCATTCACTCTCACATTCATACACTGGTGAAAGCAAGCAATGATTGTAGCCACAGCTGCCCTGGGGCAGACTGACAGAAGCGAGGCTGCCATATCGCGCCATTGGCCGCTCTGGCCAACACCAGTAAGCAGGTTGGTGAAGTGTCTTGCCCAAGGACACAACAACATGTAGCAGGTGGAAGCTGGAATCGAACCCACGATTTCTGGGCTGCAGGCCGACAACTCTACCACTGAACCACAGCCGCCCCATATACATATATTTCACAACTTCATTGGCTCACTCATGTATGTGTCGAAAGATGATTGGCTGATATACATTTTTTTGGTAATTTATTTGGGTATTTTCTTTTTTTTATAGGTTTCATTGTATTTAACCTGTGTGTGTATGTAATTCTTTTAATGGCCCTGATGAAGGCTTTACGCCAAAACGCGTCGGTCTTGATAAAGTGGATCTCTTCATTTCCAAGTGTTGCCGGGGTTTCCATTCATCCTATGATTTTCTCTGTCGTCCCACAGCACCTTTCATCCTTCATCTTGGAAAAAACAGAGGATGGAGGAGTGAAAATGGAGACTGGGAAGGGCAAGTGTCCCTTTGAGCCCAGTCAGCGTTACACAGCTGTAATGGCAGGCAAGTGAAAAACTCTTGATCAGTTATTTACTTGCTTATCTTCTGCTTCCCTTGCCTGTTCTGTTAAAGATGTTTTTGTTCAAACCTTTCTCTTTCTTTTCTTCAGATGGCATCCTATACACAGCAGCCACCAGTAACTTCCTGGGGACGCTCTATGACATCTCCAGGGCAACAGGCCCTGAGCAGGAGCGTGTCCGAACTGACCAATCCATCAACTGGCTCAATGGTGAGACACTCATATGTTGTCCAGTCCAACAATACACGTTTTATCTCGGTGTCACATGTTGCAAATGACCTTAGTGAACTTTTATTTTTTTATGCATGTATTTAGACCCGGAGTTTGTGAGCTCAGCCTTGATAGAGCAGGCTGCAGACAGCAACCCGACTGGAGACGATGACAAAATCTACTTCTTCTTCACCGAGATGGCCAAAGAGCACGATCTGTACACCAAAGTGCCGAGGGTGGTACGGGTCTGCAAGGTAACAGAGATTAGACTAAATTGACTTATTTCTCTTTATTGGCTTCATTGGACTAAATTTATGCTGACTAAATGTTCAGTCTGATGTGGGAGGGATGAAGACTCTGCAGCGACGATGGACCACTTTTCTCAAGGCCCAGCTGGTCTGTGAAGACAAATCCAGTGGTCAGCGCTACAACATCCTGACAGATGTTTATACAGCTCAACACTCTCCTGGAGACCCCAGCAGCACACACTTCTACGGGCTCTTCACCTCCCAGTGGTAAGATGAGAACAATCAGAGAAGATTTGCCTAAAAATCTACTTTTTTGGTTTTTTATTACAATGTTTAGCAAAAATATCAGTACCTCTTGTTTACACCCATTGTAAAGTGACAGTGATTTTAATGTGTTTTAAAAAAAGATTTTCCTCTTTTTTTATTTTCTTTTTACGCAAACATCCAAAAAGTGTGTTTTCAGCCCCTTTAACTATGGTACCCCTCAATAAAATCCAGTGCAATCACTTGTCTTCAGTAGACATTTAATTAATAAATAAAGACCCTCCTGCGTGTAATCTGATCTAGTCTAAATGTTCTATGAAGGCCTCAGAGGTTTGTGTGAAAGCATTGGTGAACAAACAATGTCATGAAGATTGAGAAACGCACTAAATAGGTCATGGATGAAGTGGTGGAAAAGTGTAAAGAAGCGTTTAGTTACAAAACAATGTCCCAAGCTTTGAACATCTCACAGAACACTGTTCGGTCTATCATATGAAAATGGGAAGAAAAATGCTATTAATCTAGAGCAGTATTCAGAGAATAATCTGTATCTGAGTTTTGAGCAGTCCATCATAACTCTGAAGGAGCTGCAGAGATCCACAGCTGTAATTGCAACAAAAAGTGGTTTTATAAAGTATATACTTGACTGCTAGGGGCCATGAATACAAATACAAACCATATTTTCAGGTTGTTTTTGGGACCCTTTATTCCAGTTGGACCTCCTGGTACCCCTTTTATTCACTATAATTTTCTGTGTAGAGACAGTAGTTGCAATAAAATAACATAATCTATGGCATCAGATTACTTTATTTTTAATATGAGGGCGCAATTCATAACAAAGCGACTGTACAAACAGGTTGGGGACAGGGTAAAATGATATTGCGAAGAGTAAAACTGTTATCAAGGGGGCAATATTTTTTAGAACAGGGTGCATACAATGACATTTTTCCCTCACATTTCCAAAATCTTATCCACTTTTGCAAAAGTCTCTCTCAGTTGTTTTCTTCCGACACTTACTTATTTGGTGTATGCTCTCTCACTTCCAGATTTCCCTGGGAGTGACGTCACAGTTCCAGACTAGACTAGACGATGCACTATTTTACTTCCTGCAGATAAATGAGATCTGCCCACCTTGTCGTAATCGGTTACTGAATATCTGGTTGAAATGAGAAAATGAGATTCAGATCACTACAAGAAAAATTAGATCCTGGAAACAATGCAGCCTAATTGAGTCAATCCAAATTAGAAAATAACTAATTACAAGACTGTAAATGTAAGTTTTGGGCTGATACAATCATGCCTTATTTTAGGATGACCATATTTTGATTTTGTGTTACTTCTGTGTTTCTTCTCTCTGTGGTTTGGTAGAATAGTCAAATAACAGACTTCAGATAAGTTTTCACGGGTCAGCCAATACAAAACTTACTTTGGAAATGAATAGTTTAATAGAAATAATGACTGTTCTGTATTAGAAAATTACACTGTAACAATAATACCTCACTTTTTAGGTCATACAGGTAAAAATCATACACAAAATCTGAAATTAGATTCTGAGAAAATAGGTATACTTTTTAATGTAATAATAAAAAAAGCAGCGGTCTCACAAAGACACTAAAATAAAAATGTATACTCCAGTCTTTAGTTTGGCTCAGTTTAATAGATAAAGTCTCACTTTGCCCAGTCTTTTTATAGATTTTGTGTTTATGTGACCTACGGGATCTTTGGCACCTGTCATACACCGAAACATATATGCCAGCTATGAGCACAGTTTCACCCAGCCACACATTTTATTGTGCAGAAAGAACACTGACCAGAAACACAGAAAGTCTAGTCTGAATCTGTGACATCCAGAGAAATCTGGAAGCGAGAGAGCACAGGAAGAGAAGTGAGAGAGCGCACATCGCATAAGGGTAGGGAGAATAAAACAGACAGAATTTTTGCTAAAGTGGAAAATATTTTGAAAATGTGAGGAAAAAATTTAATTTTATGCACCCAGTTATAAACTTCTTGTGCCCATGAAAACAGTTTTACTCTCCACAATATCATTTTATCCTCTCCCCAACCTGTTTTATGCTCATTTTGTTATGAAACGCGCCCTCATATTAAAGAAAGTAATCTGACGCCATAATATTTTCAGTAAATGTCTACCGGCGTGCAATGAAGCTAGATAGGTCAGACTTTACAAATATACCCTTTTTTTCCCCAAAACCATATATAATTTATATTTGTATGTGACTTCTGGTTGTGCTTCATTTTATGTATGGTCATCAGTAAAGCTGGTTTTAAATGTGCAGCAGATTTTTACAATTTATTGGTAAAAAATTCTAAATTATTCATTATTTTCCTTCTACCTCATAATTATACACCACTTTTTTGGGGTCCATCCCATTAATATCCAAATAAAGTAGATTGAATTTTTTTTGTTGCAATGTAAAAAAAAAAGAAGAAGAAATAAAGGTCAAGGGGTATGACTATTGTGAAACTGTTTTAGACAGTTAAGTTATTTTGGGAGCAATAAAAACTGATGAAGCTGCAAGAGAAATTTGTAATTTTTATTTTCCATTCACTTTGATACAAAAGAGAGAAAAGTATTCAATATGTGGATAAAAATGGCACAGTAAAGATCAAATTATAAATGTATTTGAACATAAAGGAAGAGTAGCGCTCCACTTCCTTCTTTCTGGGTATCAAGTCATCCATTTTTTTGTAATATTTTACCAAGGAGCTATGAGAATGTTACTGGCAATTTAGACAAAACAATTTTCTAAAATTTAAACCACTCTGTGAAACTGAGCCCTTTCTTTCCGTCCTTTTTTATAGGGAGCCCAACGATGTTTCAGCTGTGTGTGTTTTCAGTCTGTTTGACATCAGCAAAGTGATGGATGGTCCTTTTAAAGAGCTGAAGAAGACATGTGAGAACTGGAACAGTCCTGAGACTGTCCCCACACCAAGGCCAGGCCAGGTACTAAGCCGTACCTCCATTCTGCCTGTTTTCATTGATATAGTATATTTTGTTTTTATCCTCATAGATCTATTTTCCTTCTTCCTTTAATGTTCAGTGTCTGAACAGCGCTTTAAAGACTCAAGGATTCGAATCCTCTTTGAAACTTCCTGACAAGGTGCTGACTTTTGTGAGGGACCACCCTCTGATGGAGAACAGCGTCACTGCAGCACCCCTGCTGGTCCGAAAGGGAATTAAGTACACCAAGCTGGCTGTAACGCTGATGGGCGAGGCAGAGGACCGGAGAGGAGCTGTCCTCCATCTTGGAACAGGTCAGAAGAGAGTGATTGAGATTAAATTTCTGAAAGATGAGTTGAGGTTGACACAGTTTTATGTATTTTTAAACAAGTAATTCAGACTCCTAATCTTAAAGGATAAACTGATGTTTAATCATAACAAGGAAGCCATTTAAAGACATCTGGCCATTTAAAAAAGCTCTGAAAGTGACAGAGGTTGCTTGGCTTAAAACTTGTTAAGTATTTAAAACATAGCAGCAGAAAACAGAATTCGGTTGATATCAGTTTAGTTTGATATTTTTCTGTTTCTGGTTTAATTGAAATAATTTAAAAGGTAAGCTTGTTTCTTGGTCTCTGTATTGTAGATCGTGGGGAGCTCCACCAGATGGCAGTAGCGGGCCAGAATGCAACTTTACTACAAGAGATTCCTCTTTTCTCATCACAAGAGCCTGTTAACAATATAATACTGCATGAGGTAAAACACTTGCTTTTCTCCCTCACATCCAGCCTTTTGTTTATTTATTTAGTTGAGCCTGAAAACTGAATAGGTCATTTTAGTGTTCAGTGATTCTACAGAGTTTCACTGCGTTTCCAGGGCAAAGCGCTGGTGGGGAGCCCACTGTCTGTGGCTAGACTCCAGGCTGAAGGCTGCGCTTTGTACTCCAGCTGTGAGGTCTGTGCCAGAGCCAGAGGAGTGGGCTGTGAGTGGAGCGTGGAGGACAAAATTTGCAGGTTCACAGACACCGAGTGAGTATAACAGGACAGTCACACAGAACAAGATGTCTGAAACTGGAAACTTAACTTTATTGGTTTTTCTGCTTAAAAACCAATCACAAATCTTTGGAATATATACATATCTCTTTCTGGCACTAGTTGCTTTTTTTCACAGTATTTAGACATAAAGTGGGCAGAGAGAGGCGGGGGGAAATCATGCACCTTTTCAAATAACACTCAACATTTGAATTAGTACAGTTAACATAGTTGGATTATTCTTTTGTCTCTCCATTTTCCAGTCCTTGAGTGATTATATGTATTTTTTCTGCTTCCAGTCCTGGTTCTGGTGATGTTGTGGATGAGGCCTTAAAAAAGTGTGACACACCAGAGGGTAAGCAAATGTTTGATTTCTTATTAAAAAGCTTTTATGTCCAATGGTAAATATTATTTTTAAGATCTCAGCTTTACTATCCGTGCTATAGGACGATGCAATCCATCCATCAGGGAGCTGAAAGTCTCCATTGGGCTGCGGATCCTGCTGCCTTGTGTCCAGCTTTCTCCTCGCCCTTGCAGCTGGGAGTATCCTCCCCACAGACACACCAGGCAACATCACTCCGACTTGGCGGTGACTGTGACAGACGACAACCTGGGGAAATATGTTTGCACTTGCCAGGTACAGATTTATTTTTAGGTATACATTGCCATGCAAAAGTATTCAAGGTGATTCATCTTTATGTGTTAGACAAACAGATTTTACAAATAAAAATCAAAGAAATGTGAACTTAGTCAACACTTTGTAGAATCACCTTTCGCTACAGTTAGTCTTTTGGGGTAGGTCACTAGCAGCTTTGCATATTCTGGACTTTGACTGGACCCTTCTAACATAATAATAAACATAACGGCTATATTTTTAGAAGCGGAACCTCCGGCCCAGTCCCAAGTCTTCTGCACCCTCTAACAGGTTTTCTTTCAGGTTTAGTCTGTATTGAGCTACATCAAATTTTTATTTAAAATGTAGTTCAGCTCATTGATAAAGTGCTAATTCAATTACATACATTTCAGTTTGATGCTAAATATATATGCAGTCAGGTTCCCTTAACTGGAACAAAAATAATGTTTGCTATCTAAGAAAGAGATTCCATCGAGTCCCTGGCTATTCAGCAATCTTCCCCCTGAACAAGCATGTGGCGACATTGGAAAGGAAAAGTCCCTTTTAACAGGAGGCAGGATCCAGCCCTATGTGATTGTTCATCTACTGCAACCCACTTGGGGCTTGAGGACCCCTCACATCTATCCTGACCAGCTTCCGTGCTAAAGAAAATCATCCCCACAGCATGATGCTGCCACCAACATGTTTTATAGTGTGGATGTAGAATTCAGGGGGATGTGCAGCTTCCACTACACAAACCTTTTGCATGTAGAAAGTAACTGTGTCCCCACATCTTTTGCATTGAACTTTAAACAGGACTGGTTATTGATGTCTTTCAACAATGGCTTTCTTCAAAAATACATGAACTGAAAACTTTCTTCCACTTAACATCTCTGCAAACCTTTTTGTTGCTCTGTTGCATAAAATCCCCATAAAACAAATCCAAGTTTTTCGTTGTAACAGGATAAAATATGAAAATAAGTGTAGGCTACAGATACTTTTTAACCATTGTGTTACACTTTTTTACTTGATCCCAGAAAACCATTGGTCAAAAGATGTTGTTTTCTGTCTCCTTCAGGAGGGAGGACCTAACATCAGAGACCCAAGCCCCTGCCGGCGAGCAGCTTTTTTCCTGAACCTGGAGGGCCCCAGTGTTGAAGGCACGGCCGCCCTAGCGGGAAACCGACACGTCTTGGCAATCTACATCATTTTTTTCTTCTTGGGCCTACTGTTTGGAGCATTTCTCCTCTTCTTTGTAACCCGGAAGCAAAACAGTACCCGCCCTGGCCATCGAGGTCCCGATAATTCGCTTTCATCCGGAAAGGACCAGAACTTGCTGGGCTCCTTGACAACTCCCCAGTCCCAAAGCAGTTCCAGCCTGGTGTCCGATGGATTTAGATCGATGGAAAAAAAAACCAGCAAGACGACTTCAACCACAGCCACTACACTCCTCAGCAATCAAGGTAACGGTGGACCCCATGCTAACAATTACAGTGGTGCCAGGATTGGCAGCAACCCCAGCAATGGGCATTCTCTGTACGCCAACTGCGACACCAGTAGCAGCGGGCTGAAGCTCCACTCAGAGATCCAAGTCACAAACACACTCGGGGAAAGGACGGGGGTGAGGGATCGGGTACAGTCAGAGGTGGGAGAGGAGGAGTCACGGGAGGGAAGTGGGTTGGATGAAGTCCTGGGAGAAAGGAAGAAAGGCCTAGAGGACCCGTTCGTTAGTTTAACGATGTTAGAATTTCAAGCACCACTGGCTCCATGTGAAGAAAGCTCAATATGAAGGAAAGCATTCTGCAGCCTGCAAATAATGCCACTTTAGGTACTGCCAAATGCCTTTGAATAGGGGCTGCGGCATAGAGAGAGAGAGAGCTTGATGAAAATATATGTCAAAGTCTCTGAGAGGACTTCTATAAAATAACTGAAGCGCACCACAGAAAATATAGGCTTGTGATGCACCTCTGTTGTACACACTCAGGTGAGCCACAGCTTACATTGTTTGGATGTAAATGTCAAATGTAAATAACTGAGTTGTGAACATGAAATTCAGTTCTCATGTTATTCCAATGTTACAAGGAAATCAAAGATTGAAATGCCTACCGGCGTAGACATGGAAAAGCCATATTTTGTTGTTATACTGTCTGTCATTCACCTGTTCTGATGGAACTGCAAAGGAAAAGTGCACTTCAGTCTTAGCTCCTTTATCTGTAACTAGGTGTCGCTAATTCTCTCTCTGTCGCCGCACCACTCATATCGCACACCCTGACGGATCCAAAGGCACCAACGGATGGCTGGGCCATACAGAGCCCAGTTCTGCAAAGTTGGAGAGATGTCACTGTCGGAGACGAAAGAACCAAGAGTTGACTGCAAAACCAAAGGCGGGGCTGCCCCTGTCAACATGACTGTGGTTCTCAAGAGGTTCAGCGATTCAGGATCAGATTCCTGTTAGTGTTTGGGAGCTGACCCACTTTCCAGATGATTAATACAAGTCAAACGTTTTTCAAATGATGTCTTAAAGAATGGACCTTTTTCTTCTTTAAACGCAGAGCCACCATCACCTCATTTTGTGAGTGGATTTCAACCTATATGTCTTGTTCTGGTTTGTTTTGTCATGTTTTATAATAAAAAAACTGTAAACAGTGGCTGTTGCTGTTGCTTTCTTGTTATTTTGTTCCCTGAATTCATGAATTGTTCAAGCAGAAATTACATTTTGTATTTACGGTGCTCAGGTTGAGGATGCAGTTACTCCAGATGGTGTAGTGGTGTAATCCAGGTTCTAACGATACCTATGGTTGTATCCGAGTGTTTCTTCTGGAAACACTCGTTGCAAACTTAATAATATTTAATTATGTAAAAGTGAAATACAGACAGGTGATGAAATTACAGCACCCCAATAAATATTCTTTTATAGGACATTTTTACACATCAAAGTCTAATCTAAATTAATATTGATCTATTTAACAAAATGTTACGGAATTATAAGCACCAACAATGAGTCTTGTTTTACTCATAAACAAAATAGATCAGCAATTTTTTTTTTTATAGCTGGGGAAATAGGACATCCTACTCCCTAATAGCTAGTGTTAAAACTTCATTCTGTACCGGATTTTCCATTTCTTTGTTTTACTTCAGTTATTGGTGGATTTACTGGTATATTTTAGGTCATGTTCATGGTCCAGTTCTGCTTTGGCTTCTTTTTATTTGTATAGATCTTTAATTTAAATTTCTGACAAAGGGAAAAAATTTCTGTGGCAAAGCATCCAAAAACCATGACACTTCCACCTGCATGCTTGACCGTTATTTTGAAGATATCCTGGAATGCTGTTTTTGCTTAAAAAGCATTTACTTTATTATCCGCATTTTGATTAAAACATTTACATTTTAATGAAGCGATTCTTTGCAAACACTTAATCTCTACACACTTTACAAGTAAATCAGAAATATATGGTGACATTAATCCAATCATATAAACACATTCACAGTCACGCGTTACTTTGTCTAGTTATGAAGTTTTATTTTCACAGTTCGGTTGCAAACACATTCCTTCCGCGATGCTTCATTATATCTGTAATGTTCTCCAATGTGTGACAACATCCTAATACCTGGTATTCAACTGGCACAACTGCTATCAGTACTTGACAGACTAGATGCGCAACATTGTTTCCCTTTTATTTTTATCCAGGTGTAACATTCTCTCACATATTAAGATTTCAATCAGCATTGTCTTTTGTGTGATCTTATCCATTTGTAGTCACCGATCTTGAGACGTAGTGTAAAAAATGGTTCAAAAATGTTATTTCTGAGTTCAACAGCTGTTTGCATTATGTTCGTTAGATCAAGAGAAGATCATGAACAAGTGGGTTTTGAAGTAATAGACAAAAGTTGTACAAACGTTTGGACAATGGAGGTTTTGTTTTTAGTGAGTGAAAGGTATCTTGAATTTGCCACATCTTGACATTTTCCAGTCATTTGAATTTGATTGGTCATGACCCCAAAACAGACTAAAAAACAATAATTAGTTTCACAATATCAGGTATAACATCTTTTTTTAAACAAGCAAATTAACCATGTGTTTGTGCTAAATTACTTTAATTCAATTCAGTTTATTTATTTAGCGCCAATTCACAACAGATGTCATCTCAAGGCACTTAACAAGAGAAGTCATTTCAGTATAACCATACAATCATTTCAATCAGTTTAAAGTTTTAGTTTTTTTTCTATTTAAGGAATCCTAGCAGATTGCATCGAGTCATTGACTGGCAGTTGCACCCCGTTGATTCAGACTCCTACCACAGCGATCCCTCATACCGAGTAAGCATGTAGCGACAGTGGAGAGGAAAAACTCCCCTTCAATAGGAAGAAACCTCCTGCAGAACCAGAAGCAGGCTCAGTACGAGCAGCCATCTGCCACGACCGTCTGGGGGTTCAAGAAGACAGAGCAGAAAGAACAAAAGAACTGATGTAAGAGTTCTTTCTCTATGAAAGAAAGTAAAAAGTTGATAACAGGACACAGGATGCTCCGTTACAGGGGGCATCATCCCAGTCGATGCCCCCTGTCCAACAGGGCATTGCTGCTAAGCAGGATACCAGACCAGGTGTATCTTCTAGGGAGAGAAACAACAGCAGTCAAAATAACAGCAACTAATACAACTGGAGAGTAGTAGCAGAGTGAAGAAAAGTGGTCAGTCAGTCCTCCAACAGCCTGAGCCTATAGCCGCATAACTACAGAGATAGCTCAGGATGACCTAAACCAAATTATAAGCTTTATCAAAAAGGAAAGTTTTAAGCCTGGCCTTAAAAGTAAACAGAGTGTCTGCCTCACGGACTAAAGGTGGGAGCTGGTTCCACAGGAGAGGAGCCTGATAACTAAAAGATCTGCCTCCCATTCGACTTTTAGAAATCCTAGGAACTACAAGTAAACCTGCAGTCTGAGAGCGAAGTGCTCTGTTAGGAACATATGAAACAATTAGATCTCTGATGTATGATGGAGCTTGATTATTAAGGGCTTTATATGTAAGAAGGAGGATCTGGATTTAACAGGGAGCAAATGAAGGGAAGCTAAAACAGGAGAAATGTGATCTGTCTTTTTAATATTCATCAGAACTCTTGCTGCTGCATTTTGGATCAACTGAAGGCTTTTAATTAAGCTGAATATGTTTTGGGGCCCCTCATAAAGCTTTTCTGCTGATGTTTGCAACATTCTACATCAATGTCAAAGTATAACATAGTATATGTATTAACTTGTTCATAACACTTGTTCATAACTTATATAAAGCATATTAAAGTGATTAGAATTTATAAAGCACTTTTAAAGTTAGCTTGTGCATGTCACATACCAACATTTATAACATATCTATTTAATTAAAAATGTTCATCGTATTAGCAGTTGGAAGCCTAATAGTGGCCTTTGGATGCCATTAAAAATATGACTACACTTAGAATTCCAAGAGTGGATTTTAATTTAGAAAAAAGACAATTTCTGACATAATTTAAAAAAATAGAATATTGAAACAAAGCCATTCACTGCACTATGCAAACAATTAACTTAAAAGTGCATAAAAACTATATACATATTTACAAAACAAGTACACTTCTGACATAAGACAGAAAAAATAAATGTCAGGATATTGCAGTAGTCATCCATTGCACTATGCAAGCAATTCACTTTAAAGTGCATAAAAACTATTTAGAAATTTACAAAACAAGTACACTTCAGACATAATACAGAAAAAATAAATGTCAAAATATTGCAAAAGTCATCCACTGCAGTGAAATTGTTTTTTTCTAGGCTAAGTTCAGATTTATGCTCTTCTACTTTTCTTGGCTGCAAAGTCATTGATTACATCCTAATATGAAATGAGGTTGCCAACTTCATGGTTAACACTGATTATTGCTAAACCATTCAGGCGGTCTTGAGCCATAGAAGAACGAAGAGACTGTTACAGGTAAAGTGCAGGCTATTCTCAACACTGCCCAAAGATTTGAGAAGAATTCAACCAAATCTTTTCATGGATGTATGTGAGCAGATCAAAAGCAGTCATTCTTGCTGAAGGGAAGTCTGGAAGATATGTAATCTCTGTGGCAAGTTCTTGCCAGGAAATATCACTCTCCCCTTCATCATTTAGAGTGTCACCGAGTTGCATACAGTGTTGTTTAAGTGAATTCTTATCCATGTCGATGAATGACAAAAGGGCACCACAATTTTCACTGACATTCCTTAATGACAAGAATCTGTCTTCCAAAGACTGGATGGTGCAATCAACCACAACATTAAAGAAGTTTACTTCCATCCTCTTCATTGAATCGTTGCGAGCTTCTTCTGCTGCCTCATAGGATCACTGCCTTTTAGTGCTCTTAAGTTTCTGCTGCTTCAGCATTGCCTCTTCGTTCATATTCTCACAGATTTTTGCTGCCTTCAACTGGGCCTCAGAGAAGCCAGTGTCCCTGTACTTTATCAGGAATGTTTTGTTTAATACGTTCACAGCAACATCCAATGGCATGGTAGCTGACTGCAAACATTGACATGAGTCAAAATGTCATGCCACATGAAAGTGCAGATCGGAAATAGAAAACATCCGATTTCTTCCCCCAGGTCTTGGGCAACACTCACTGTCGTAGAATCATTAGGCAAGTCAAGGCAATTTTATTTGTATAGCACACTTTCAACAGCAAGGTAATTCAAGGTCCTTTACATGATTTGGTGATTTAAAAGAAACGCATAAAAGAAACACACATTACACATGATACACAATAAAGCAAGAGAAAAATAAAAAAAAGCAAGAGAGCATGAACACATTTCATACATATGACATCAAGCATTTACTCAAAGGCAATTCTAAACAGATGGGTTTTTAGTCTCGATTTAAAGCAGTTCAGAGTTTCAGCAGCTCTACACTCGTAAGGAAGTTTGTTCCAGATAAGGGGAGCATAGAAACTGAAAGCTGCTTCTCCATGTTTAGTTCTGAGTCTAGGGATATTTAGTAGGCTAGAGTTGGAGGACCTACCTTCAACATATTTTGGTGCTAAGCCATGTAATGATTTATGAACTAGTAAAAGTATTTTAAAGTGTATTCTCTGAGCTACAGGGAGCCAGTGTAAGGACTTTAGAACTGGGGTGATGTGCTCTACTTTCCTGGTTCTAGTGAGAACGCGAGCGGCAGCGTTCTGGATCAGCTGCAGCTGTCTGATTGACTTTTTAGGCAGACCTGTGAAGATGCTGTTGCAGTAATCAATCCGACCAAAGATAAACGCATGGATGAGTTTTTCTAGGTCGTGTTGCAAAATCAGTCCTTTAATCCTAGATATGTTCTTCAGGTGATAGAACGCTGACCTTGTTATTGCCTTTATGTGACCCTGGAGGTTCAGGTCTGAGTCCATTACTACACCTAGGTTACGAACCTGATCAGTAGTTTCTAGCTGTATTAATTGAAGCTGTGTGCTGACTCTTGATCGTTCCTCCTTGGGTCCAAAAATAATCACTTCAGTTTTGTTTCTATTCAGCTGGAGAAAGTTATGGTACATCCATCCATTTATTTGGTCAAGGCATTGATTTAGGGTTTGAATGGGTTCAGAGTCACCTGGTGACATTGTAATGTAGAGCTGAGTGTCATCTGCGTAGTTATGGTAGCTAATGTTATTGGTCGCTATAATCTTGCCTAGTGGGAGCATGTAGATATTAAATAAGAGGGGCCCCAGGACGGAGCCCTGGGGAACCCCACATGTGATTTCTGTTCGTTCTGATGAAAAGTTTCCTATTGAAACATAGAAGTCCCTGTTCTTTAGGTAAGACTCGAACCAGCCAAGTACTGTACCAGAGAGTCCGACCCAGCTCTCCAGTCGTTCCAATAAAATATCATGATCAACAGTGTCAAATGCTGCACTGAGGTCCAACAGAACCAGCACTGTGGTTCTTCCACAGTCTGTATTTATGCGGATGTCATTGAATACTTTGACGAGGACAGTCTCGGTGCTGTGGTGAGCGCGGAAACCAGACTGAAAAGCATCAAAACGGTTTGTCATTGTTATGAAGCCATTTAACTGCTGAAACACAGCTTTTTCAATAATCTTACTGATGAATGGAAGATTAGAGATTGGCCTGTAGTTCTGCATTAACGTGTTGTCCAGATTTTTCTTCTTTAGCAGTGGTTTAATAACTGCTGTTTTTAAAGCCTGAGGGAAGACACCTGATAGCAGTGATGAGTTCACTATTTGAACAAGTTCAGAACCAATAACAGGAAGAACCTTCTTTAGAAAAGCTGTGGGTAGGATATCAAGACAGCAGGAGGAGGAGCTTAATTGGATAATGATTTTTTCAAGGCTGTTCTGGTTTAATTCGTGGAATTCAGACATTTTCTCTACATTGCTGTTGATTGGGGATGGCACTGGTTGTGGGTTCGATATTGAGGTACAGATTGACCGTCTAATTGTTAGAATCTTTTCAGTGAAAAAGCTGGCAAATTCATTGCAGGCCCTGGTAGAGTTTAGTTCAGGGGCTACTGTCACTAAAGGATTAGTTAGTCTTTCCACTGTTGCAAATAGAGTCCGTGCATTATTAATGTTTCTGTTGATGATTTCAGAAAAGAACGATTCCCTAGCATCTTTTATAGTTAGCTGATATCTATTCAGTCTCTCTTTGTAGATCTCACAGTGAACCTGGAGTCGAGTTTTCCGCCATTTTCTCTCGGCTCGTCGACACTCTCTTTTTTCACTACGTACCAGTGGATTACTTGTCCACTGAGACTTTTTTCTACCTGAGACTACTTTCACTTTAGTTGGAGCAATGGAATCCATGATGTCGGAGATTTTCGCAAGGAAATTATCTACCAACTTATTTACTGAGTTTGAGTTGGGAGATGAGGGGGATGTGGTGGAAGGATAAATACGTTTAAAGGTTTCTACTGAACTGTCCCCTAGAAAACCTCTACTGAACTGTCCCCCACCTTTTTATAGTGGTCTTACTGTGGCTGGATAATTTAGCAGAGATGGTACTTTGAAAGAAAATACAGAAATGGTCAGATAATGCAACATTAATTACAGAGATGTCAGAAATATTTAAACCTTTGCTGATAATTAAGTCCAGAGTGTGTCCTTTATTGTGTGTTGGTTGTTTGACATGCTGGATCAGGCCGAAGTTGTGGAGAGTATCATCTAACGTTTTTGCTTGTCTATCTTGCGGGTTGTCGGTATGGATGTTCAAGTCCCCCACGATGATTAGTTGGTCATAGTCGATACATATTACAGAAAGAAGGTCATTGAAATCATTAAAGAAGTTAGAGTTAAGTTTTGGTGGTTTATATAACTTAGAAATAACGCTTTGTTAGGCTCATTTATCTGGGTGGCTAGGTATTCAAAAGAATCAAACGTGCCCAGAGTTACCTTTTTAAAGTTCATTGAGTTGTGAAAGACGGTGGCTACATCTCCGCCTCGTTTGTGTTTTCTGTTCTCGCTTAAGAAATTATAATTTGGAGGACTGGATTCTATTAATAAAGTTGTTTTGTTATTTTCATCTAGCCAAGTTTCTGATAAAAAAAGGGCGTGTAAATTATGCTCAGTGATGAAGTCACTGATAAGAAAAGACTTCCCGGATAGAGATCTAATGTTTAATAAAGCTAACTTAAGTATTGTGATGATGGGCAGCTGAACCTTCTGACAGGTTATCAATTTGAGATTTTGTTTAATATGAGAGCGTGTGGTTAACGGTTTATGTTTCCTGCTGCTGATAATCACTGATATAGCCTCAGGGGTGCCGGGTGAATTCTGGGAGACGGTAGGGGTGGATTTATTGCCCGGTTCCCTCAAATATCAAATATCTGTAATAATCAGTGGGGGGAAGCTCCCAGGCTTATGGACACTAGTCCCAGGTGTTTGGTGTAGTCTAAGTTTAGGTGTTAATTGTGTCCCAAATTTGATTTGCTCGTTCAGTCTGTCTGTAAAGTTTCTAAATGGAGACTCATTTGATGTGGCTGAGTCACAGGAAGATGAAGACTTAATCTCTGATGGTTGTTTATCTGTTCGGTCCTGTGGTGTCATCCAGACTTGCTGTTTTTGTTCTCTGATATCCATGGGCGCCTCAAGGTCAGCTTTTGGGAGCAAGTGTTTTGCTTTCTGATTTTGATAAGAAAAAATGTTTGCTGCTAACAGCCTTACTCCGGCCTTGTTAAGATAAGGGCCTGCTTTGAACAGATGATTAGCACTTCCAAATACTTTGAAATTATTAATAAATGTGAACGACTTCTCAGCTGATTGTTTCTTCAACCATTTATGGAGCATGCGGAGTCTGCTAAATCTTTCATCATTCCCTTCAGGGACTGGTCCGCTGATGAGGATGTTTACGTTAAGTCCATCAAGTCTCTGTAGGAGATCAGAAAAGTCTCTCTTCAGAATCTCTGATTGTCTCATCGCGATATCTGCTGATCCAGCGTGAATGACGAGCTTTTCCAAAGCAGGATGTTGGTCCAAGATTTTAGGGATTTTTTCTGATATTTCTTTCACTGTATTTTTGTAGCAGCTATAAACTTTGGTATTCTTGCTACAAAAAGCCTCAATTCCATTAATTGATCCGTCTTGTATGATAACAGTCTTTGCTGGGGGCGCTCTTACTTTGTTATGTGTCCGTTTGATGCGGCTGGGTTTCTCCTGGTGGCTTTGACTGGTCTTGGGGGCTGCGTCATCTTTCGGGGAACTCAAGGCTGCGAATCTGTTTTTCAGCGGGATTCCAGGTGGAGAAATATCTCTTGTTTTTGGCTGAAACCTCTTTTATTTACTTTTAGCAGAAGCGGCAGTTCTGGGTTCAGAGGTTTCTCTGTGTCGGAGTTTCTTTTGTTTTTTCTTCCTCGGAGAAAGGGCTGGGGTTGATTTCATGCGTTTTAAAGCTGGCCAGTTTTCATTATAGTGCGGAGTTCTGCCGCTCAGACGCCTGTAGGGAGTCTCTGTGACACGGTTAGACCTATGTAACACAGGGCTGTTTGTATTCAAAGGTAAAGTTGTGTCATTTTGTCCATAATCAGCGTGGAGATCAAAATTAATTTCCAGACGACGTAGCTTCGTTTCAATGCCCTCAATTCTCTGGAGCAGTTTTTCAAAATCCTCAGCTGAGCAAAAAGCCATGTTGATAAGTCCATAGAAAAGTAATCCAAGAAGAGATCTGGTCCAATACAGTAACTCCAGGGGCTGGGAAAATTAAGTAACTAAGAAAAGGTTAAGAAAGAAAACAAGAAAAGCAAACAGAAAAGAAAATAAAGTGAACGGATCTGGAGAGAGACAGAGAGCAGCTGCTCCTCCTTCAGCAGACAGCGAGATTAGCCTCGTCTCTGACCTTAGTCAAGGCTTCTCTGACCTCATCAGTGCAGTGTCACAAAGGTGTTATTTCTACTCTACCATGTTGTTTCACTCCATTATTTGAACGAGAGGGGGATATCTTCCTTAAAGGGGCTATATGCAATTTTCTGAAATTTAAACTCGCGACTGACACCTTTGGCCAAAAAACAGAACTGCTCTTCCTTTCTGCTACCTCTCGCAGCGCGCGCTCGTCCGCCAGTCGCTCTCAATCTTCGATCTTTTTCGGGCACTTGTCAGGGTTTAACTTTTTTAGTCTTTTGTGCAGTCACTGTTGGTGTCAAAGTTGTCCTTGGTCTCTTCTGTGTATTCGTACAATCCATTTAACTGCTTGCGAGTGCTGACTAGCAGAGGTGGGACAAAGTCATTGTTTTGCAAGTCACAAGTAAGTCTCAAGTCTTTGTCCTCGAGTCCCGAGTCAAGTCGAGTCAAAGATGAGGCAAGTCCCGAGTCGAGTCAAAAGTCAAAGCCAACAAGTCTCAAGTCGAGTCAAAAGTCCTACCATTTTAGTTTCGAGTCATTTCAAGTCCTCTTACCACAGAAATAAATTTATACAAGTCATGTATGTCTGTAAGATTTGTATTTATTTAAACCTTTATTTATACAATAACATTAATCAAATACAGTAAAAAACTGAAAATTTAATTTTCACAAAAAATGCTTGTATTTCAACAGCATATTGCACTGGAACATTGCACAACAGCTTCAGTCCTGTATTGTATTGACCTCATATTGCAAAACAGTTAACTTTCAAATAGACATGGGTCCTTTTAACCTAAACTTTTTTAAACATGTCATCAATAAAATCCTCACACCTCAAAATGATCACTTCTAAAAAACTGGACCAACCTGATAATATAATTGGAATGCCTCCATGCAATGTTCCCTCTAATTCTTCATGTGTCTGAGCAAACACACAAACGCCCTTAGCGCTCCCTTTGACCACTGTGAGCAACGTCAGATGTGTGCCCTGTGGTCATGCCAGCATCGCATATATCCACTTTACATAGTTTATTAAAATACAATTTTATTGCATTGTGCTATAGAAGGGTAATATGTGCATGGAAGAAGCATAATATCCTCCCTTTAAGATTTTCGCTTTGCAGGCTTAATTAATATGGCCGATATTCCTGGTTCAGCTCTGAATTATCTGTGAATTAAAAGTTTTTGATTGATAACTGATCGAACGTCTCATTTTGTTCTATTTCATGATTTTGTTTTGATTTCTAATGATGAGACTCATATCAATGCATATACTACATGTAGGCTATGCTTCACTTGTACGTAGCGAGTTGTGAGTTAAGTGAAGCTGAGCTTTTTTTTTTCTCAGCACCCCCTGCTGAGAATATGTTCCCGCGGCTATGCATCCATTCATGATGTATCAAGAGTGTTACAAAAGTGCTTACTTGGTTATCACAAAGAAAATCTATTCAAAGAACTGTGACCAATTTCCATGTTTGATTGGATCTGCTGCTGCTGGCTCCTTCTCTGTCTGCAGCTCATCTTTGCTTCCTTCTACAAAATTATTAAATCCAATCAAGGTGTGCAACAAACCTACAGAAAACAAGTCACACATATTCTAATACAATTATATATTTCAAACAAGTGGACAACAAAATCAAATCAACATGTTCAACAACAAGAATGGAAGCATTTAGCCTTCCGGTCTAAAGCAGCACTTCTCAAATGGGGAATACTGTGGAGTTCTGCAGGAGGTACTTAAAGAAATGACCAGAGCTATAAAATAATTTTTTAAAAATCAACGGAAAATAACAGAATTAATCCAATTTTATAGCCAACATTGCTATTGTATATATGATACAGGGCTGCACGTTAAGTTTTTCAGCACTGGTGCTACAGAGGTTGCTGGTTATGTAGCAAAGACAAAAACGTTGTAGCATCAACACAAAATGTCTATTACAATCTCTTAAAATCTTGTCTTCAAGAAGAGACTGTGGAACAGGTTATATTATTTTGCCTAAAGTATACTGTTGGGAGAAGGGAGCTGGCACAACAGTTACAAGATATCAAATTGCAACTGGACATCCTAGACATTTTAAACTAAATTTCTAGTTCTGAAAAAAATGCGGATATTTTAAGAAGACACAATTAATAGAAAGAATATAGCTTTTGTTTATTCTTTAGTACTATGTAGAAAATAAGTCTGCTATATTTAGTATGCACCAAACGTTGCTTATCAACCGCCATTAAACAAAAGTTCATTACTTACGTTATTATTTTCAGTGTTTTTTTCAGAAGTTTTAAATTTCCAACGTTCCTTGAATGCGCCATGTGTGTGCGCTCTGCCAGATGTTTGTGCGTGGCTTATAAAAGAAAGATCGCTCTTATATACTTGCAAATTTGTAAAAAAAAAAAAAAAAAAAAGTAGCTAAAGGTGTTCATTAGCATGGAGAAGTCATTTCAGATAACCCAAACATTTGCCTTCAGCGAAGACGGAGCAGACCTGATTTCTCTTTCGTCTTTCAGGCTGAGCAGAGCCTGGGCACACAGGCAGATGTTGCTGCATGCTGTCAGCGCTCTGGGCTCACTGCAGCACAGCTGTTCGGTGAGAACAGTAACAATGATGCATGCTTTACATCAGTGATTCCAAAGGTCTCCAAAAACACCATAAAGGGCTCTAAACACTTGCTATATATAGCGTCGCTAAATTGGCAACACCGTTCCCTTGTTTCAGCCTGAATGGGGTGAAGTTACATGAGTGTACCTAGTGAACAGGTGGTGACTGCAGCCACTGTGCAGCGTTGAGACACCATCGCTTCATCTGTCACGGTGGCATCTTACAGTAAAAAAAAACAAACATGCAGTTTAAAGCTGTGGCACGGGTGCTACGTATGAAAAAGTTTATTTGAAAGGGTTTTTTCATCGCACTTGTTGCACTGTACAGCCCTGCTAATTGTTTTCTTATGTTTTACTGTGCATGCTCTGCAATTTAAAAGTTTCATCGCTACGTTTGTATTAGTCATTTTTCATGAAATTCCTTATTCCAGGTACTTAAGGATAATTAGTTTGCTGCCAACAGGACAGTTAAAGAAAATTATGCATAAGCCAGCATTTGCCTTTGTGGAATATTCCATTTTGCAAAGATAATTTCTTACCTTTGGTTGCAACTGTTTTTTCAGATTGTTTCTATTAGTTTTGAAAATATTGCTAATTGTAATATATCTACCAGTTTGACAGATGCAGTTTTTTGCTTGTACAAAGGAGCTTGTTAGTAGAGGGGAGGAGCCATGTGCCTGAGGTAGACAAACTGACTTTGGCAAGCCATAGTATGGCAAGGCGTTAATATACGCCTGGAGGGTTAACAAGTTAATAAGGCTTTAACATATGCCTTATTTTGATATCAATGGCTTGCCATAACTGACTGTAACCTGACATCAAGTCAAATCAACATGGCAGCATTGATCACACAGCCGCCCATTCTGTGTCATTAAGGCCACGTCCACACGAAGCCGGTACGTTCCCTATCCAAAAATTGTTTTTCCTCGTTCTAAAAAAAAAAAATTCCGCAAACACAGCGTCGTCTCAATAAATATCTGCGTACACACAAAACCACTGAAACCGACTGAAAACGGTGTAGATATATGCCAGACCAGTATGGGGCGCTGTAATTCTGCCACAGAGATACACTATACACGGAGAAGAAGACTTTGAGCATGCGTATAACCTTGCGCGCTGCATACGAACCAAGAAGAATAAATTTATAACAAAGCAATACATTTTGCTGTAATAAAGCTAGTAGGGTTAGTAGCTTCTGCAGCACGAACAAAATCATGTGTCCGCCATTATTGTTGTTGCAGTTACGTGTGACGGAGCCGAGACGTGATGTGATGACATCGTTTCAGAAAATATACGGATTCGCTATACACACGAAACCGCAAGGACGTCGTTTTCAGATTCATCCACTTTGGGACCCGGTTTCAAAAAATAGCTGTTTCATTCCCCGAAAACGCCGGAGCCGTGTGGACGATACGCTGATACAATAAAAAATTTATATGTATACAGCGAAATGCGTCTCCGTGTGGACGGGCCCTAAGAGTAGCAAGCCTGCAGCTGGTGAGTGAATCACCAGACTGAAAACAACCGGGGCTAGACTGAAAACATTCTGATCTCCACCATAGACAGTGTTGGTGGTGTACTGCTTCTCTTTCCTGAGACACTGGATGATGGCCATGCTCCAACATGCACAGCATCACCCAGTTGATATTTCTAAGTGGGTGTTTTGCTTATGCCCAGCTCATTTCCTTATCCAGACTGCAGAAGTGCCCAGAACATTGAATGAACTGAACCATAACAAAGAAATTTCAAGTTTGATATAACTTTTAGGTTTAGACAACAGGTCTTGAGCAGAGATTTCCCCATTAGCTGATGTGGGAATGGGCCTGTGAGAGCCAGATAAACTTCTCGTGCCTATCTAGAGTGGTTATTGGGTTCTCCACTTCAAATTATTGTGAGGTTTAAGATCTCAGTAATCTATTAATAAACTATTTTTGTCTGGCCTGTGTATAATACGTGAACAAAATATATAATATAATAAAGTTGATATCCAAACACTTTCTAGATAAAAAAATTATTTCCACACTTTATTTATACCAAGTTTTCCACAATGTTGAATCTGAATAAAACGGATCTAACTATTACATACATTTTTTAATAGGATGTATACTGGTGAAGGTTACCTTAGGAACAAAACAGTAGATCAGTTTGTGAGTGTCATCCACAATGAAGTTCTCATAGGTTTCTCTGAATGTTTTATGGTTGCCAGAAAGTTTCTCTTTGGCAATGTCACACATCTGTGTTATCAGCCACTTTCTCAGTGTTTGTTGTAGGGCTGCTTCCTCTCCTGTTGTAAAAAATGACCCTCACACAGGTTAATCCGGTTAACACACCCAGATCAGAGCCCCAGCACTACAAACAATACCCTCTGCACAATGTTAGATAGGAAACCAGTGAAAAACGCATTAAAAACCTAATTACTTTACATCAGTGGTCTCAAACCCTTGTCCTCGAGATCTACTGTCCTGTAGGTTTTAGATGCATCCCTTCTCCAGCACAGCTAAATCAAATGAATAGCTTGCTATTAGGTCTTTCGCAATCTTGATGGAATGCTGAAGAATTAATTCAATCAATAGATTTAGGTGTGTTTGAGCAGGGATGCATCTAAAATCTGCAGGACAGAAGATCTCGAAGACTAGAGTTGGAGATCACTGCTTTACTAGTAAGATTTGATACAAAAAAAGTTACTGGTGAGGTATTGGCAGTACAAGCAATAAATCAGTTAGGTACATTTACTTTTGACCAGAAGGGTTAAGAAACAGCAGACACACATAACATACCTGTATTTTGTTGTGGCAGACTCCTTTGGTTAAAGTTCAACACAAAGAGAAACACAGGGATAAAAACCCAAAGAAGAGTTGGTAATGTTATGAACCTCCTCATGTTGTTTTGTTGTTTTTGTCAGAGTGAGAACCCAGTGCAACAGTAAATTAAACTTTAGACAAGATGAACTCCACAGTGTTTTCCATGATAATGAAACCACACTACCACCAGCAGGCAGACTTTTTGACACACCTACATATTTTGATCAAATAGGTGTGTCCAAAAAGCAGATATTTGAAAAATATCTCTTTACTAAATCAAGACCGAAGTCGGAATAAAAAATGAAAAGGGTTTATGAATTTCACTATCATTTTATAGCTTATCTTATTTTTTAAAAGGATAAAATAGGAAAATTAGTCATTGCAGATGCCTCTTTTCCTTATATCAGATCGCTTAAATAAAACACGATTTCTATAATTTATTCTGCATCATCTCTGTTTATACATTTGTTTTATCCACTGTTTTTAATAATGTGCAGACATGAAATGGCATGAATAACACATTGATAAAAGTAAAAACAGAATGATTGTATACATAAGCTCTGTAAAAGCTCAGCTTGGCCGAGCTAAATTTAGTGATCACAAAAATTTGACAAACGTCTAAGAAATTGAATAATGATCAAAAATTAGAATAATAGGTTTGCACAAGTTCGTTGGAGCTGTTGCTAAACAACTGTAGATTATTCCAAACCGTCATTCCCAGATGACAGGAAATGTATAAAAATTTAAAATTTTTAAGATTAATCAAGAAACCATAAAAGTTTGTAATGAACTGGCAAAGTTTGCTTATCAGTCATTACACAATTCTGTTTTTAGTGAGAAATGTTAGTGATAATGGACTGTTTTTGAGTTTGGTGTTTTGGTTTGGTCATTTGAGTCATTTTTACATCAGGTGATGTTCTTTAAAATGACTACTCAGTTTTCTTGTTCCTACTGGTGGCCCCCAACTGCAATTCAAGAATTGCACAAATTTGGCCTTCCAACAAATTGAGCTTATGCATATGGAAAAGATTGACTTATTTTATTACATCTTCTTAAATGGAAAATGGTGGGTGAAACACAAAGTATTTTTCGTTTATATATAACCCATGTTTACAAGGTCACAAACATCCAGCAACATTTTCCTCAAAAATAGAATTGGATACATCTTTTCATTAACCTTGGCAAATAACGTGTTTTCAAACATTTTCAGGATGAACAAATTAGAAAACATTTGACCCAAAAAGTTAGGGAACTGTGTGACCTTCCTTTTTGAAGGCAAACATTTGAGACCTATTTTCAGTCCTACAATAATTTGTGTTTTTCTCTTTTGTTTCATTCCAGTAATGCATGTTTAATTTTTGCTGAAAAAGCAAAAATAATTAATTGTAAAACAATTTGCATTTTGCCTGCAGTTTCCACACTCAAAAAAATAAAACCTAAGATTTACTTAAAAATGTTATGTCAAGTGGTTCCACACAACTGCTTTAAGTTACTTTTAAGAAATGCTGTTAGTATGAACTCAATACTGTTTAGTTAGATTTACATAAGTGTATTGGCTAAATGTAACTTAATTGCATTACTTAGCTGGTACTTAGCTTCGTTGCTTTAAACCTACATAACCTGGTTAGGTAATATCTTTGTAATACTGTTACTTAGCTGGTACATGACTTTGCTGCTTTAGAATTACATAAAAATGTTAAGTACTTTCTTTTCAATACTCTTACATATGCATAATTTACACAGGTTATTTCCATACTAAGTAGCCAAGTTTCTTAAAACTTACTTAAACCATTTGTGTGGAACCACTTGACATAACATTTTTAAGTAAATCTTAGGTTTTAGTTTGAGTATGACACTTAAGAAATGAAGACAGCACCCAAATTATCAAACAAAATCCTGCCTTTATTAAGCAGATTCAGTGCATATTAACAAAAGACTTGTTTACAAACTGAAAGACTGTTAAGCACAGCAGCTTAACACAAAGTGCAATCAATGCAGACAACTTGTTAAAACGTTAAGTGAATATTTTGTGCACAAAACTATATTTTACTTCCAAGAACAGTAAAGTGCTAACCGACTTGTCTTCCAACTGGTTTAGACAGCACCCATGCCAATGAGCGTCTTTTCCATTTCACTTTCGGCCTCACGAAAGTCCACATCCTAAAAACAAAAAAAAACAAAAGAAACATTGTTATAATACAAGTTCGTAGCAGGGTTTCTTTCAATTAAAGGGATATTCCACCTCAAAGTGAAAATGTGTCTCTTACCATATTCCCCAAAGTTAGATAAGTGAGAAAAAAGCATTTTGTAACCAGTGCAGTAATTCTCCTGGTCTGACAGCAGTCCCTTTTGCTTTGGCCTAGCATAAAAAATGGGAGTGAATGGGAACTAGAAGCATTTTTGTTGCAAATGACTCAATGATACCAATTAATCTTGGTGAGCACAATAATCGTGTTGACTGCAAATTACAAGTAAGAAGAAACACAAAGGATTTGCAGGAGCTGATTTAGACTTGGGTCTACATTATGGTTATGCCAAAGCACCGCTGGAACCCCCCGTGGCATGGCACATGGATATAACACAGTGGTTGAAAAAGCCTCTGGTGCCTCTCGAGATAAAATTCATGAGGCACTACAAAAGAACAACAAAATTAAAAATAAAAGGAAAGAAGGAAAATTTTGACTTAAAAAGTGTGAAGAAAAAAATAAGGTAACCACAGGATCCCAAAAAAAGACAGAATTGGTAGACACAGCAACATGAAGAAACCAGTGAGGAAGAGGAGGATGGACAGGAGGTCACAACAAAGCCAATCTGAACAGATGATTTTTTTAAAGGAAACCACTGAGTCCACTGATCTCAGAAAGATCTCAGGCATTCCATGTTTTGAAAACACAGACAATCAGAATAGGCAAATGTATGCTGCTGTCTACTATGAACTAACCTGTAGTGCTTTAATAGCTGAGCTCGTGATGACATCTCATCTCGGCACAATTTGCACTGCCACATCAACGTATCTGGGGGGGAGCACAAAATACATTATTTTCAAAATACTGTCCATGAACAACCTATTCAATTTGCACATAGTTCATGTTTCACATTTATCTGTTTGGTTGAGGGATATTTTTATTATTATAGGCTACAACAATGAATTTATTGATCTACATCATGACTACATACTGTGTAAATGTGTGTGTAATCTGACATTAAAAGTCGAGTGAGAAATCATATGGACATTGTACAACATTTATGTATGAATTAGCAGTTCATCTTATACCAGCTTACTAGATGCTTTCTGCTAGCTACATCAAAACGTAAGCTGAAATAATATCAGACTGAAAATACAGAATTAATCTTATTATTAGTATTGCTATTATCTCCACCCGGCAGCAACGAAACATGGAATTGTGAGGAAAGTAATAAATAAATCACAGGGGCTTTGCTATTGCAATGAAGCCCCCTCCAAAATTCACGTGCAGCAAGTCCACTTTTGCAAAGTTTTACCGGGCGAAATGAACTTAATACCACTTGCGACACCATTAACTGACATGTAAACATGTAAATGAAGATGGGCTTTACAAAAAAAATGACTTATTACCTGTTTTTTGGACAAAAATGTGGCTGAACGAAACCACACGACGAGGGAAAAGCAAGCTTGAGAAAATTGGTAGTGCACATGCGCATTGGCCCTTATTTAGGCGGGCAGCTCACGCAGGAGTACAGAATCTGCAGAGGGACAAACATCTGTGAATTTACTCAACAATGTTACGTTGACACAGTTCAATGGTTTTGTGTAACAACAGAAAATAACAGTATTTAGTTAAAGTTACTCAAATACATTAACTATTTTTCTAAAATCGAAATTATTAAGTACATACAACAAAATGTATTTTATTAAAAGCAGAGATAGGCAGAGTTCATTTTTTTGAGTGCATGATACATAAACAGTATATAAACATTAAGTCTTTGACGGGGAAGTGTTCCTTATTAATGACCTCATCACCGGGCACAATCTACACGCGCTATTTCTGTCAGATACCTGGTTAGATGTAAATAATGAAACATCTACATTAATAGAGTCAACTCCTCCAAATCACAATTTTCTAAGCGAGAGCAGGAAACATAGATGAGGTAGAGGCATAGCCACAATTTTTCATAACTCCATGAACTTTAAAATGTATTCTTAGGCACATTTGACCCTTATGAGTATCTGCTCTTCACACTGTAAACCCGAATAAGTTCAGAATACTCAAAACTTTTGTGGAAACCGATTACCTCAAAGTTTTTGAGTAAGTAAGTTAGAATATTTAAGTTTGGAGTACTTGCATTTTTCAAATCATTTACACTCAAATAGTACTTTTTTTTATATATGAGTGTTCTGTACTTAAAACATTTGTTTTAATTTGTATATATTTTTTAACTTCTTTGTAATGACTTGATCTGATGCTATGGTACTTAATTGATCAACATCTTTAAACTCAAAAACTACACTGGTTACTTACCAAAAAGAAAATGTTATACAGCTCATAAACTATTATTTTTTTAAGTTCAGAATACTCAAATAAACTTTACACAATATATGTAGAACATTTCAGTGTTTTTATTAAATGTCTTTTTCTCCAACCATTTTGGACACGCCAGCAGAACTGTAAACATACAAACAACACATACACACATAAGTGTGTGGGTGTGTGCATAAATCTTTGCAAACGTGTATTACAGATAAGAACAAGAGCAGCAGGACCTTCAGTGCTCAATATCAAAAAGTATGGCATATTAGAATAATTTTTCCTCGGCCATCTAAAGACAGGCCAACAAATGCACAACATCTGAAAATGTAAACAACCAGTTAGGTTGGAGGAAACCTTGCATATCACGAAAAAGAACAGTAAACATATATACATCCACACATACATTATATAAAAACAGGTTTGTAGGGTTATGTGTACATCACCGCAAATGTTTAAATGTTTGCATCTAAGGACATTCTACTTAAAAAACATAAGTTAAGGAAATAAATAACCAAAAAGGAAATCTAAAGATATCAAGATAAGTCACTGCACATAAAAAAATTAATTTAATGAACCAAAAAGGTAATTTAAAGATATAAAATCTATGCCTTTTGAAAAGAGAGACCAACAAAAACTCAATCACTTTTTCTCTATGTAAACGAATCAAACACACCCTTTTGGTCCATTGTCTTTCTCCTGCACTCACCCTGGTGCATTTTGGGAAGATAGTGTGCATCTATTTTGAGTGTTACTAAGACACATGTACACACACAAACACACTCTTCCAGAGCTTTAAACCCCATTTTCATTTTCCCTAAAGCAGGAAAAAAAAATCCTGTTTAATAACCCTCCAGGGTCAAGGATGGAAGGAAAGAAAGATGGAAGAGAACAGATTGGATCAGGGAAGGAAGAACGAAGAGAAAGAAGGGAGGAAGGAAGTGAAAAGGACGGTGGAAAGAAAAAAAGAGAAATAGAAGAAAGATGGGCAAAGGGAACAGATTGGGTCAAGGAAGGAAGAAGGAAGGATGGAGGGAGGGAGGAAAGAAAGAAAAAGAAAGAGGAACAGATTGGGTCAAGGAAGGAAGACGGAAGGATGGAGGGAGGGAGGAAAGAAAAAGAAAGAGGAAGGAAGAAGGAAGGAAGAGAAATGATTGTGGGCAGAAGGGAGAAAGGAGGGAAAGAAGAATGGAGGAACAAAGAAAGGAAAGGAGGGGGGGAGAAGGGATGGAGAGACAGAAGGAAGGGAGGAAAGAAGGACCATTTGAAACAGATTGGGTCAGTTTGACCCAGAAGGACAGCAGAAGGGCTAAGGCACATCTTGCAATGAACAATCAAAAAACAATAAAACAATACAACAAACATGCTGTCATGATACAGGTGTCTGGACAAATCCACAACTTCTACATTGTCATTAGCAGGTCTTTTTCAAACAGAGCAAAGAAGGTCTGAGCGGTGCACCATCATCCAACCCCATGAGTACCTTCTGAACGAAGGTGAACGTGTTAACAAGCTTCTTTGGGTAGTCCAGATGCAAAGCATAAACCAGCCCAAACAGTAACAGATATGAATCGGCAAACGTGGCAATGTCCGTCATTACCAACTCATCTTCCACCACAATGGCTGTGCTTGCAGGACTGAAGTGAACTGGAGATGTACTTCTCTCTGTGACCACTGTGAGAATGCCAACAGGAGTGTCACTGATGTCTGGTTCCTCCGATTCCTCACTCTGGAAAATACAAATGGGATTCAAATATATTTAGATTGAATGAATCAGACAACTGCATTTTTGCAACAGTTGAGAATTTCTTGTTGAGTTGTCATTACTCAGCAAGAACATGGATAGGTATTTCACAATAGAGTCATAATGCAAAAGTACACTGGTAAGTATTGAATACTTTTCTACAGCTACTCACTCAACAATTAAGTATATGACTAAGTCTTACACAATAACTACAAAGATACATAACCCCCTCCACTACTCCTCTTCCCCTCCAATTATGATTAAGCGGCTCAACTAGAAAACTTCCTCAGAAATTTTGAGAAATCCCTGGAACCTCTCCTGGGGGTGCCATCTTAACCTGTGTGTATGTGTCTTAGAGAGACAAAGAAAGAGAGGAGTGTGTATGGGATTTGAGAGAAAGAAGACTCAGGGCCCTAATTACAACACCATGGCACTTCAAAATAGCTCCAATGGTAAAAGGTGATTAGTGATGACATCTTTTATATAAATATATTAAGACTTACGTTCCAAGTCTTGAAAAACTGCGTGTCCTCTTCCCGCAGGTATACTGAGAGAGCACGAAGGGCTACAGTGCGTTTCATGTTGATATCATGAACATCCTGGGTGGATAAACAAAAATACATGAGAAAAAACCAGGGGCCCTTTGCTGCCAACATATGACTTACTGTGCTAAATATGTACATGTTACAGGATAACTGATTCAGAACAAGTTAAAGGTGAAGGACTCCCCCTTGTATTGTAGTAGTATATAGTAATGATGGTAGTAGTAAATGCTGAAAACCCTGGGAGCCAGCGGTTCCATGTGGACAGAATTTGGGCAAAGTCCATTTTTAGCATTTTTTCAACTCACCTCAGTTTCATAATACTGTAGGATGTCTCGCAGTGCTCCTGCCACCCTTCCAGTACCAGCTGCCTTCTGTCTGTAAAGTCCTATGAGCTGTGGAATATTTCAACAGCCGGAGAAGCAAATATCTACGTTTTTTTAAACACACAAACCGATTCTGGCGAGCATGCTAACGTTTACACGCTCGCTCCGCTAGCCTAGCTCTGTCATTGGGCCTGATCTGATTCAAATAGTTAACTCATCCCTCTTGTCAGGTGTCTTCCCTCAGGCTTTAAAAACAGCAGTTATCAAACCGGTGCTAATGAAGAACAACCTGGACAGTATGTTAATACAGTACTATAGGCCAATCTCTAATGCCCCTTTTCCTCTAGGGTCGGTTCAATCTGGAACGGGTAGACTCAGCCCCAATTTAACGCATTCCAATTACCTTTGTCAGGGCCAAGCCAACCCCTTTTCTTTGAACTACCTCTGCCTTGGTCCGAAGCGGGCCGAGGCAACCCAACACGCCCAGCTATGAACTGATTGGTCCGGTTAAGTGATGTCACTCTCACTCCTACCTAGCAGTGGTAGCCACTGACTTTCTCCAGCTGAATAGAAACAAAACTGAAGTAATTATTTTTGGACCCAAAGAGGAACGATCAAGAGTCAGCACACTGCTTCAATTAATACAGCTAGGAACTACTGATCAGGCACGAAATCTAGGTGTAGTAATGGACTCAGACCTGAACCTCCAAGGTCACATAAAGGCAACAACAAGGTCAGCGTTCTATCACCTGAAGAACATTTCTAGAATTAAAGGACGGATGTTGCAACAGGACCTGGAAAAACTCATCCATGCGTTTATCTTTAGTCAGATTGATTACCGCAATAGCGTCCTCATGGGTCTGCCTAAAAAGTCAATCAGACAGCTGCAGCTGATCCAGAATGCTGCTGCTCGCGTCCGCAATAGGACCAGGAAGGTACAGCACATCACCCCTATTCTAAAGTACCAACTACCAAGACCACTCAGGTCCTCCAACTCTAGCCTACTAAACATCCCTAGAATCAGAACCAAACATGGAGAAGCAGCTTTCAGTTTCTATGCTCCCCTTAAATGGAACAAACTTCCTGACGAGTGCAGAGCTGCTGAAACTCTGAAATGCTTTAAATCGAGACTAAAAACCCATCTGTTTAAAATGGCCTTCCAGTAAATGATTACTGTCATATATATCAAATGTGTTCATGCTCTCTTGCTTTATTGATCTTTCTCTTACTTTATTGTGTATCATGTGTTGTGCATGTTTTTTGTGCATCATGTGTAATCTGGGTTTCATGCTAATTTGCCACTTTTACTTTTAAATTTCCAATGTGATATTCTATGTTGGTTTGTTTTTTAATCACCAAATCATGTAAAGCACCTTGAATTACCCTGTCATTAAAGGTGTGCTATACAAATAAAATTGCTTTGCCTTGCCTTTTTTGAAGTGATGTCACAAAGAATGGAGAAGCTTGTCTTCCAGCAAGTTCAAAACATTGCTGGGGGAAGACTAAAGAAATGAAAGTACAAATAACGGGAAGTGAAAGATCACAACAGCCGGAGTGGGGCAGACTGCAAGCACTGGAAGTGCTTTGCAGAGATGGACGGCATGTACGGTAAAAGGCCCGCAAGCAGCGGGAGAGAGAGTGGGCTAGATACCCGCTGCAGCTTCGGCATCTGAAAACTGAGTGATGACTGATTTTTGTCAGGCCACCTAAGCTTCTTTCATACAGGCCATGAAAAACGGTAATTTTCCAGACTTTGTCTGTTTTGCTTTTGAGTCTGAAAGCAATCTTCCGGACTTTGTCCGGATACCCTTTACCGGTAATCTTACGGATGAAGACCTAGAAACAAGAGCTGACTTTTCGCAGTATGGTGTTTGCATTCAGATTATCAGGTAATGTTCCAGATAAGGTGGAGGGGTGTGGGGCGGTGGGGAAAAGGGGAGGGGGGCAGAGAACACTGTGAGTGCACACGTTGATGACGTATAAATGTCACTATTTTCCTTTCAGCTTCTTCACCTATGTCTCATAAGTGTTTCCATGTGCGCAAAATTGTACACATCACAAAGACGAGCACTGCGAGTAGATCTGCTATTTCGTCAACCATCTTAATAAAGTGGATCTATTCATTTTCGAGTGTTTATGGAGTTTCCATTCATCATCGACCATCTTTGCAATAATCCATTTGTTTGGGGAAATGACATGTACGCACTAAGTTTACGTAATATCCACATACAACCCCCCACTCCCCAGACATTCATCTGGATCCTCCGGTACATTTCTTGCTGTGTGAAAGCAGCCGAAAGGCAAAGTTTCCGGAAAAAAGTTGTGTATTTGAAAACACAACTCTGGTTAAATTGTCTGGAATTGTCTGCAAATATTGAGTTGGCTAAATCAGACTAGAAGGCTGCAGCTGGAGTCTCAACAGACTGGATGATCGCTGGTTTGGTCAGTACTGGCGTGAAGAACACAGATCAGGAGCTTGAGGCATCAAGGATCGATGACTGAGCGATGTTAGGTGAGTGAATGAGTCTTAACTTGTGAGGGGATCGGTGTTGGGCATGATGACTTCCTGACAGATTTTTACTGGAACTTTTGCTAAGTTGTCCTCGCCCACTACCGCGCTCCTCAGATGGTGATGGAAACACAACCAGACCGTTCTGTACCAACCTGACCCGACACGGTCTAGGCCAAACCGACCCTAGTGGAAAAGTGGCATAATCTTCTTATCATCAGCAAGATTATTGAAAAAGCTGTGATTTATTTGGTTAAAAACATGTCCTCGGTTTTTTTTGTCCACATTTTGTCTGATAGATTTGGTTTAGTTAAATTTCTATGAAGCAACCCTTCACAAAATTTTTTCTGAATTGCTAATTCAATTTCTTGAAACCTCCACCCATTTTGTTAAACTCTTAAACACAAATCCAAAAATGTTTCACTACATTAACAAACGGCAGACATTTCCCCTCAGCTATCACTATCACTTCAAAATCAGTGATCCTGTGTTCAAAACCAAACAATGTGTTCACCTCATACACACAGCAAGTCAAAATATATTCGCCACAGAAGCTTCGTTAGACGCTACATCAAAGACACAATATCCAGGAAATAATTTAAGTGTATTTAACTAAACATTACTGTGATTAGAGTGATATAAAAGGCTGAATGTAGATTAAAAAATAGAATAAAATAAAAACACAAAAAAGCACACACTGATTTATAGATATACAACAGTGTACAACAGTTGCCCATATTTCATGAGTAATGACTCTTCTAGGTCGTCCTCTTTCCCTTCCTCCTTGTCCACCACCTCCCACATGGACTCTTCCTCTATTTGTGTCTATCCATTGTAAATGCATACGTGTCACCTGTGCCATGGCTTTTTCTTGCCCACTTGGTCTGATCACATCACCAGATACATCTGTGTAAAAGATGATAGCTGTGTTTCAGTTGTGTTTACATTTTGCCGCCAGTGTTTACAGTTTTGCTATACAAGTGTGAAATGTGTTTAGTGACTGAGAATGTGTTTAAGGTTTTGGAAGAAAAAAAACAGTGGTTGAGTTTTGCAAATTGTTTCTAAGTATCTAAGTATTCTAAGTATTGCAATGTAAAAATATGTACAAATTCTGGAAAGAAGTTAGGGCTATGAAAGCAAAAGTATCTCTGCCATGTGTTGTTGATGGCATCTCTGGCACAGATAATATTCTGGATTTGTGGCGGAATCATTACAATAGGGTTTTTAACTGTGTCCAGAGTGACTCCTACAAATTCGGTGGAAATGATGTTGACAGTGTAGATGCTATTTTGTGTCATGAAGTTGTTAATGCCATTTCCAGGCTTTCAAATAATAAAACTGCAGGGTTGGATGGTGTTACTGCTGAGCACTTAAAGTTTGCAAGTGCAAGGTTAGCTCCTCTACTCTCTATTTGCTTCACAGCATGTTTTGTACATGGGTTTTTACCTGACCACATGCTAACTGTTTTGTTAGTCCCTGTCATTAAGAACAAAGCAGGGAATATTGGCAGCTCTGACAATTATCGCCCAATCGCACTGGCCAGTATTGCTTCTAAAATTGTTGAGTTAATCCTGCTGGACAGGATCTCAAAATTTGTCTCTTCTGCAGACAATCAGTTTGGTTTTAAAGCAAAGCTGGGCACAGATATGTGTATATATGCTCTTAAAGAGGTTATTGATAAATACAAGAAACAAAATTCTTCTGTTTTTACATGTTTTTTAGATGCCTCCAAAGCTTTTGACAGGGTTAATCATGGCAAGTTATTTTTTAAATTAACTCAGAGGGGTGTACCCAAATTTCTTGTACGGATACTTAGCTATTGGTATGCTCACCAAGAGATGTATGTCAAATGGGGGAACAGTATGTGTGCTCCATTTAAGGTTGGCAATGGGGTCAGACAGGGGGGGATATTATCCCCTACTCTTTTCAATATGTATTTGGATGATCTTTCAAAGAGACTAAATGCTTGTAAAACTGGATGTATTGCTGGAAATGTTGTGCTGAATCATCTAATGTATGCGGATGATTTAGTGGTTTTCAGCCCGAGTACAGCTGGGCTCCAACAGCTGCTTAATATCTGTGCGCACTATGGTCTGGAGCAAGATATTAAGTATAACCCAGCAAAGAGTGTTATAATGATCTGTAGAACTAAGGAGGATAAAAATGCAAACTTCCCAGACTTTTATTTGTCTAATATGATGCTGAATGTGACTAACAAAACAAAATACCTTGGGCATATTTTAACTGACGACCTGATGGATGATGATGACATGGGGAGACAATGCAGGACATTGTATGCTCAGGCGAACACACTGGCACGCAAATTTAAATTTTGTACGGATGAAGTGAAAATAGCGTTGTTCAGATCATACTGTACACCGCTATACACAGCTCACCTTTGGTTAAACTATAAAAAAAGTACAATGCAAAGGTTGCAGGTGGCCTACAATGATGCTTTTCGTGTGCTTCTTAGGAGGCCAAGATGGGCTAGTGCGAGTGAGATGTTTGTTACAGCTGGAGTTAATACGTTGCAAGCCACATTGCGGAAATGTATGTACAGTTTCATCTGCAGACTCAACATCTCTGAGAATCGAGTGATTGTGTCACTTATTAATATCAGTTACAGTGCTATTCGCTACCAGTCTGGTCTATGGACGCACTGGTATAGTTGCCTTCTTTTAAAGTGACTTCTTAGCTTTTTATTGTTACTGTTGTTGTTTTTGTTGTTCTTGTTTGTCTGCCTTGGACCCTGAGTCTGTAATAAAGATATCTATCTATCTATCTATCTATCTATCTATCTATCTATCTATCTATCTATCTATCTGAACAGTGTTTAACACGGAAGCCCTGAAAGGCAACAGAGAAATTTTTTTTTTTTGAAGACCCATTTTCTTACGGTGCGTTCATACCAAAGCGCCACACCCCAACGTTTCGCAGCTCGATGCGCATCCAAAGCTAATTGGACGCGCGTCAAACCGGAAATACACAACTTGTGGGAGGAGCTAGTGCCAGACTGTGTTTTTGCAGGATGGCAGCTGTCGATCTAGCGTTGCACGAGTCTCCATTCTTTAGTTACTGTGGAGAGTACCCTGCGCAGGTTCGCAGGGTCAGTAACATGAAAACTTTCAAAAGTGAAATGAACTTACCAGGTTGCTCTATCTCCGCACTTATGTTCCTCCAAGCGAGGTCCTTTTTATTCCTGTCTCTGTAGAGAAAGCAGCTGGTGTCGTATAGCTCTGGGTGATTAGCCACAGCCGTTATCAGTATTTCCTCCATGTTGAATGAATGAATTTTGCCGGACCTGACCCCGTGAACTGGGTCACAGCATCATGTGACACCACATCACCAGGCTCCTGATTGGTTGACGCGGGGCGAATTGACGCCAAAGTTTAGATTTTTCAACTTCAGCGGCAGAAGCAAAAACGCTTACCAGCTCCAACATCCACTTGTGCTCCCAGCACAATTTCCTCATAATCAGTGTCTGAGGCTAATTGAGTATCATTAGTATCATTACCAATTTTCCAAATGGTAATCCAGTTTAATAAGAACTTAAATACATGTCTATTGGTTTTAAGATGACCTTTCGTGACCTTTAATGGGCTCTTTACTGCTATGGCACAATGGTTAATAAGCAGGATTACATCCCCGATGATGGTGGGTTTGAGTCCTGTTTATGAAATTGTCTTGCACCTTGCCACATATCAATTTTTTTTTGTTCCTGCGGGAAAGTAGGCTATAAACATAGGTGTCATATTTATAAATAACAGTTTTGTAGCCACCTATGGAGCCTGGCAGGGTCTATACACAACAAATACAATATTTGTGTTCCATGGCTGAGAAATGGGCCTTAAATTAAAAAGTGTATGCCAACCTTGCCCCCTGGAATACAGGCACAAACCTGCGCTACCTGCCTCATGCAGCGCTGACTCAGCGCCCTGAACCAGAGGATCTCCTCCGTCGTCACTGGAGGTAGAGGGAGGCTTTATGGAGCCCAGCGGCCCCAAGCCCTATCAATTTGAGCCGCTGCCTCAGGTCGCTGAGTCAGCGCTGCATGAGGCCGCTGCTGCTGGGGCAAAGGGAGACAGGATGGGTCCAGTCTCTGAGTGGTAATGCTAACATAGGCTAACGTTCAAAACAGTATGTTAGCTATACTAACTAAGTGCTAATGTAATAATAATAGTAACTTAAAAAACACAAACCAAATCCAAACTCACCACGGGGCGGTATGTCTGATAGTTTTATACCCAAACTCAGGGGGCGTGTCTGTGGGACCATGCCTGTAATATAAAGATGTACCACTCTCCACCAATCACAAAATTCAAATGCAGTAGCCACAGTTCAACCCTAAGAGGGCAGCACTAAGAGGTTTTTAGACCAAAAAGTGTAGAATTAACAAGTTTACATGAAAATGCAAAAAGAAACTGAAAGATTGCATTGGTCAATACCTATTTATACAGTTTAGAAGCAAAAAAAAGTTGTTTTGGGGTTTAGTTACTCTTTAAATACATGTCTATTAGTTTTATGATCACTTCAAAGTGCAACTCACCGCCAAATCAACTTTTTTTTTGCTGATAAACTGTATAAATGAGTGTCTAATACTGCTATCTACATCATTATATTTTGTAATTTAGTACATTTTAGAAAAAAATATTATTTTTAACCAAAAACCATTAGTGGAGTGCCCTCTTCAGGTTAAAACGTTACACTGCACTTGAATTTGAATCGGGCATCGCTACTGGCTCAGCTTGGGTTTCTGACGTGAGCGGGGTAAACTGACGTCAGCCTTCCTGCTGCTGTGGAGAATAAAACAAACCCAGTCTAGGCCACACTTCGTTTACAGTGTTTATCAGGTTAGTGATTTGTTAGCTTAGCATTTAGTTAGATTCTTTAGCATAGTCTTTCCTGCTGACATCTGCGCATTACCTATGACAAAGAGATGAACTGATATCAGTAAATGGATAATGAAATCAGGGCTTATCAGAGTTATTGTTTTAGTGCACTTTGATTTATGCCTTGAGCACCTCTTTGCAACATACATTTTCTGTTGCAGACAATGAGGTACAGTGGCCGCAGGTGCACCTGTTGAGCCAGAGTCACATGATATTACTCGAGCTAATCTAAATTTAGCTTTAGCTTTGGCTAACAACAATGTACCACTCAGAGATGGCCCCCATTATATGCAGCGATGCCGCTGCAGGCTCGGCACCTGTTGCCCCGGGCAACTCACGAGGCATCAGCTCGAAACGATATGGCTCAGGGCTGCTCGGAACCACAGAACCTTCCTCCCTTTCCTCTGGTGAAGGAGGTGGAGAGAAATCCTCAACTTCAAAATTGCCTCCCTCTGAGGCAATGGAGGTCGCGTCGCTATTGCTCTGCATCTTTCTGTCTGTCTGCGTGCCGCACAGGGGTGAAATTAGTTTTAAATGGTTCCTGATACTATTACCAAAACCTTAATCTCTCTCTCACTTCATGCATTTTAAAATAGCAAATAGTCAAAACCCAAACAAAAACATTTCAATATTTTACTGTAGGCCTAGGGTTAGGGGTTAGTTGACAAGAATTAAAAACAATTGACGATAATGTAAAATGATAAAATGATGGTTTGGTAGATATTTACCTTGGATTATGACAATTTAATTATGTAGATTTGAAAAGGTTTGGCCAAGGAATAAAAAAGTTGCCAGGGGGATACATATTCTGGCGAACTGAATTACTGTGCTTGATATAAATTGTACCCCCCCCTATAAATGACTGTGAGTATCCCATCTTCAACTGGTTTGGTATATTTACTTTGGAGTATGACCATTTAATTCTGTGGATTTGAAGAGGTTTAGCCAAGGAATAAAAAAAGTTACCTGGGGGATACAGATTCTGGTGGACATAATTATAATCCCTGATTTGTACCTTGTACTTCCAGGACTTCCAGCCTGAATTATTTCTATTCACCCACCAATGAGAAATATCAAAGTACCTGTAGGAACATCCAAAAAATAGTCAGCAGAAACAGGATGGGATGCTTTTTTTACATCACTAAAACGTTTTCTATTAAAGGAGTCATGACCTGTAATTTTCACTTTTCACGAGAAAAAATGTATGTTATGATTACCTAACGATTATACACTGGCCGGGAAGCCGATATTTAAAAGTGAAGCGTTTGTTTACCCCTGGGTAAGTCAACCAGCCCACGTGCACGCTCACTCAAATACGTGATTTTAATTTCTGGCCGACTTGACGTCAAGTCGGCGCAGGATATACCATATATAGACATCGCAGACCTACCTATGCTGCAGAAAGCCCGCCCTGCCCCTCTCCCCTTCATATTCAGTCGAGCGCTGCCATTACTGAATTCTAGTGATGGGAATTCCAGCTCTTTTTGGAGAGACAGTTCTTTTGGCTTGGCTCACCATAAAGAGCCGGCTCTTTCGGCTCCCAAGTGGCTCCTCAGATTTTTTGTTGCTTAAAGTGTATTTATTACCAATAATAATGCAAAACGATGTGTACCAAATGTACCAAAACAAGCGGGGGGGAATGAAAAAAAAAAAAAAACGTCTCCCAATGACGAGCCGGCTCCCATCGTTCACTTCAAAGAGTTAGCTCTTAGAGCCGGTTCGTTCGCGACCGACACATCACCGATTCAAAGTACGAACTCGACCGTGGAAGATGCAGAGAGATTCTTCATGCAATGATGCATTAAGAAGACATATTCGTGTCAGCCTTTTATTTTAATCAGCTAAATCAGCTAAAACCATTTCTACCAGAAACGTAGTGCACACGTGAGTTGCTCTGTTGTTGACTGCCAGAATCGACATGGAAATATTTTTTTTACGCCGGAATCCTTTACGAATTTGGGACAATATCAGGCGAAGTTGGCATCGAAGCTCCGTTTGGAAAAAGGGGCAATTCCAACAATCAGAGACTTGCCTGCAATTGAAACGGTAAGGCTGTGTTTTTATTGCTCTGCTGTGTGTAACAAACAGCAGCTAACTGCTAATGTGACTATTGTATGCTAGCGGGAGTAGTAGATATGGGTTAGATATGCTGAAGCGTTGTCAACCATAGACATATCGAGTCAACCCCCTTCCTTACTGCCACCAGTCAACACGCCCCTCATTTGCATTATTACGATGACCGTCCACGACAGCCAAAATATCGCATCAGACCTCGCGAGACAATAATGCCTTCAGAAATAAGGGTCAGAGGAGCTCTGTGTTTATTTTTTTAATAAATAAAACATATTTGTCCACCCAAATGCTTAAATAACTATCACAAAAACAAAAAACACTGTCAAGGTAAAGTAAGAATTTTTTTTTTTTAAATCTGCAGTTTGTTATTAATCATGAGTTAACTCAATGGACATGATTTATCATGATTAAATATTTGGCCCATTTGTAACTCAGATTTAATATGCCAAATTAGACAAACCTTTATCAAATTAGGTATTTGCTCTATGCTGATATTTTCAAAACATACAGGCCGAGGGGAACATCTCCTGTTGATGGTGTAATTTGAAGAAAAAAGGCAATTTACCAGTTATGCTAATCTCCATATTCAGAGTTTTCTAGTTGTGTACAGAATGTTTATATTGTGCCTCTCTAGTTCTTCTCGATAAAGGTTAAATGGTTTTGAATTTCGTCACGTCACATGCCAGTGATTTTTTTTTTAACCATGGTTTAAAAATGTATTTGTTTAAAATGAATATGACAAATTTCCTTTGTGTGTTTGAATGCAGGCTTAATGTACAAGTACATGCAAGGAGGAATTCAAGCCAAGGACAATAATTTAGTTCAACCATCCACTAGCAGTTTAAGTGCACAAGATCAGCCGCCAGCCATCAGGTCAGTAGCTTCTGCAACAACACCCAGCAGTTACAAATTACAAGTTCAACTACAGACAGAGCTCAGCACAAAGCCAACACTTCTGAATGCAGAGTGAGTCCTGGACGTTTAAGTGGTCTGGCTATAATCAGCATCAATTTTGAAGTGGCTCAGAAACTGTCTTATGATGGCCTGATTACCGATTTTGCAGCCAGGAAATGCAGAAGTGTGCCTCTGTAGGACCTCTAAATTCCAGATGCTTGTGTGAATCTGTTACATAGTTCTAAAGAATAAGAAGGTGAAGTTCCTGTGTGTGTTGAGTATGTTATATTATGTAAATATGAAGCAGGTTTTTGTACTTATGTATAGTATTTATTGAAGACACATTCCTAATAATAAATAAAGAGATATGCTTGCTCATACTGTGGTATCGTTCTTTTTTTTTGGTGGTGGTGGGTTGGGGGGGGGGGTGCCCTAAGCACAAAAGCACCACAGAGCTCTTGTGCTTAGGGCACCCAAATGGCTAGCACCGGCCCTGAGGTTATGACTCCTTTAATGTTTGAGAATATAAATGATGATCTACAAGCCATTTCTCTTTTCAACCGCAGCAATTTCCTAATGTTGTGAATCTGTTCACATATTTGGCAATAAAACCTTCACTATTCCGATTCTCTTTAACTTTGTTATAGTTATTTATTATTCAAATTCAAATTCAAAAATACTTTATTGATCCCAGAGGGAAATTAAGTGTTGGTATAGCTCATATAATCAATTTTTTAAGGAGTTGTTGTAGATAATGATGGCTGTGGGCAGGAAGGATTTCCTGTAGCGGTCTGTATTGCAGCGAAACTGAAGAAGCCTCCGACTGAAGATGCTCTGTTGTTGTATGACTGTCTCATGGAGAGGATGCTCAGGGTTGTCCATAATTTTTTTGATTTTATGAAGAATCCTTCTTTGCATTATCATCTCCAGATTTTCCACAGTTGTCCCAAGAACAGAACCAGCCTTCTTTATCAGGTTGTTGAGCCTTTTTAAATCCCTGGCTCTGATGCTGCTACCCCAACAGATGACGGCTGAAGAGATTACACTCTCCACAACAGACTTGTAGAAGATCTGCAGCATCTTGCTGCAAACCTTGAAGGACCTAAGCTTCCTCAAGAAGTACAGTCTGCTCTGTCCCTTCTTGTAGACGGCTTCACTGTTGCGCCTCCAGTCCAGTCTGTTGTCAAGGTGAACTCCGAGGTATTTATACTCCTCAACCACCTCCACTTCTTCTCCCATGATGGAGACAGTGTTTGACTTATCCCTGTTTCTTCTGAAATCTACAATCATCTCCTTTGTTTTGTTCACATTCAAGGTGAAACGATTGTTTCCACACCATGTCACAAAGCGGTCCACCAACTCTCTGTATTCAGCATCTTGTCCATCTCTGATACACCCGACAATTGCAGAGTCATCTGAGTATTTCTGCAGATGACAGGTCTCTGATTTGTACTGGAAGTCTGAGGTGTACAGGGTAAAAAGGAATGGTGAGAGTACGGTCCCCTGTGGCGCTCCTGTGCTGCTGACCACCTGGTTTGACACACAATTCTTCAGTCTCACAAATTGTGGTCTGTTGGTCAGGTAGTCATTGATCCAGGCGATTGTTGAGGGCTCCACCTGTGTGTTCAGGAGTTTCTGACAAAGCAAATCAGGCTGAATTGTGTTAAATGCACTAGAGAAATCAAAGAACATGATCCTCACAGTGCTGCCTGCTTTGTCCAGATGACAGTGGGTTGGTTGAAGTAGGTGGATGAGGGCATCTTCAACTCCAACTCCACAGCGATAAGCAAACTGCAGTGGGTCCTGATACGTTCTTGTATGCTTACTCAGGGGTGCCAACAGGAGTCTCTCCAGGACCTTCATTATGTGGGATGTCAGGGCAACGGGTCTATAGTCATTGATGACTGATGGGTGAGTTCTTTTGGGTACTGGAACAAGGCAGGATGTCTTCCACAACACTGGGACCTTCTCCTGAGTTAAGGTTGAAGAGGTGCTGCAGAATCCCACAGAGCTGCTCTGCACAGGCCTTCAGGACTCTGGGGGCTGACACCATCTGGACCTGCAGCCTTGTTCCGGTTCAGTTTCTCCAGCTGCCTCTACACCTGACTTTTGGAGACAGACAAGTGGGAGGGGGAGGCAAAGGGGGTAGCAGCATTTCCTGACTTGGTTGAAGTCAAACTTGTGGAATTAGAAGAGTCCATGGCTGAGGTGAAGGATAAAACATCCGAGGTGTAACAGGAAAGCTGTTGATCAGAGGATAGTGGGATGTCTGTTTGGCTGGGAACAGGAGAGGAGGATGCTGAGCTAGTTCCTGAACTGAACCTGTTGAAGAATGTGTTCAGTTCATTGGCTCTGTCCAGACTTCCATCTATCCAATCTTTCCTGTCCTTAAAACCTGTGATCTTTAGCATTCCTGACCAGACATCTCTGATATTGTTCCTCTGTAGTTTGTTCTCCAGCTTCTTCCTGTATGCCTCCTTGCTGTCTCTCTCTCTCTCTCTCTCTCTCTCTCTCTATATATATATATATATATATATATAGTTTATAACACTAAAATAAACAGTGTTTTTCAGTGTTGAACTCAGGAAGGTGGATTTTTGTTTCTAACTTTGGGCGACGTAAAACAATGAAAGAAAATAGTGTTTTTATAGGAAACTGTGAAAGAGTCTTTTACTTGCCGAGAACAATTTATATTGAGTGTAATTTTTATATGAATTGAGAACACAGACGTGACCGTTTTCTTATTAAGCCGATCGTGCGACACCACGTTAGAAAAAAAAATCTTTTTATTTCTGTGGTAACACACAAACAGAACAATGAAGTAAATACACTTGGTTTTCACTTTTTCAAAGATAAAACATCACTAGTTTAATGTGTTGTTGGTTGTGATTGTGGCGGAGTCAAGTGGAACAGCGCTTCCTTCTACGTGCGCGCTCCCGACGCAGGGGGATACAATTTCTGATGGAAATAACTACCTTCGCACAACACCGGCACTAGCTCATAAGAAGTTTCTTTTCTGAGCTGTTCTGTATGGTACCACCACAGAATCTTTTAACGGTACGCAGTACCGGACCGTACCGGTGTAGGTACCAGATCTGCTTGGGTAGCCAGATCTGCTCGGGGGCCTGCGCCTAATTATGACGTCGTATTATATGATTGGCTGAACGTTAGTATGTTGAGGTACTGTGCATTTTTTAAAAGAACTTTATTGAACAAATAGCAAGTACACAACACACGAACAAACAGCCAGGGGTGTTATATAAATACTGTACATGCAAAAATGTACGTAAATGACTTGTTTTGAGAGCCTTTTTCTTAAACATTTGTCATCTTTTTGGGTTTCTAAAAAGAAACTGAATAAAACATTTTTCCATCGTAAGGGAAAATCTGTCAAAATACGGTTAATAACCACCTGCTAAACTCTTTCCAAAGCCCATGATGGAAGAGCAGTACCAGAAAAGATGTCACGTTTTCTTGATGATCCCCACAGGAGCTGTTATTAACATTTATGTCTCTTTTACATTTCACTATATAGTGCTTGGTTAAAAATGGGGCGCAATGTAGTTTGTCAGAGTGGCGCTGCCGTAATGTGACGTTATCGGCAAGCGCAGGACCCCCGAGCAGATCTGGCTACCCGAGCAGATCTGGTACCTACAGGGGGGAGATTCAAGATGGTGGAGTGAGCAGTCGAACAACTTGCAGGTCTGATTAAATGAAACGATTTAGAGGTCCTAAGAAATAGTTTTCTGACAAACAGCTACTCCAGTAGAAAAGGAAGGTCAAGTGAAACCACCTGAACGTAGTTTTACAAGACTTAAATACGAATAAAGTGGCAAATCTAAGAGCAGCCCAAATCCCAAAAAACTGAAAAACAAAACTACCGTGAAGCAGGTGAGCAATGAAAACATTTATGAAGCCTTGCTAGCCTTCACAAAAAGATTCGAAGAAAGATTTGACGTCCTTGACAAGAATATAAAATCTTTTGAACTACGAATTGAGGCTAAAACAAAGGCAACTAAAGAAAATAAAGAGGAAGTCGACAAGCTATAAACAAAGATGGAGGCTCTGATGAAAGAAAACAAAGAATTAAAAGAGAGATGTCTGGAGAGCGCCCGATACCGAAGAAGATGGGACCTCAGACTTCTTGGCCTGACAAAGAAAGAAAATGAGAACACACGCGAGACAGTGAACGGCATTCTAACAAGAGTGGTTCCTTTGTCAGTGGATAAACTACAGCTCATGGTGGATACAGTTCAGCGACTGGGGAAGAAAGACAACGCTGCGAACAATAAGATGCCAAGACCAATCATCATCCAATTCAGCATGAGGACAGCGAGGGATGAAGTGTGGAGGAAGTCCAAAGAGGCCAGGGTCTGCAAAGAACTGAACATAAAATTTAAAGAGGACTTTTCCAAAGAGGATCGCGAAGCTCGTATCAAGCTGTGGCCCAAGGTACAGGAAGCTCGAAACGACGGCAGAAGAGCATTTCTGAAGGAAGGGTATGCCATAATAGACGGCAAAAGAATCGACCCATGAAGGATATTCTAAAAAGACAATGAAGGTTAGTTTAAAAAGGAGGGAAAGGAACATTTTGAGTTTACAAGAAGTTCTGATTGCTATTCTCTGAAAAAGGGGTTTTCACTTTAACAATGTGTTTGAGTTCTGTATTCACAAGTTATGTAGGACACTTGGCTTACTCCTGCTTGAAACAGCTCTTTTCTTCTCAAGTACAAAAGTAGAAGAAAAAGTCAGCTTTTTTGTGTGTGTGTTTTGTTTTTTGTTTTTTTGATCTTTTTCATTTTATTGTTTATATGACTGTTCAAATAAGCTCTTTAAATGTTCGAGGCTTAAAAAACAAAGTTAAACGCAAGGCCATTTTTTTATTTTGTAAAGAAATTAAGGCAAATCTTTTGTTTTTACAAGAAACACATTCGAGTAGTGAAGAAGAAACGTTTTGAAAATATCAATGGGGAGATGGTATTCTGTACTCACATAGTACTGCTCACTCAGCAGGAGTGATGATTTTATTTAATAATTTTGCTGGAAACGTTATTGACCATAAAAAAGATGAAACGGGCCATTGGCTCATGGTAATAGTAGAGTTTTGTGAGCAAAGGATTATTCTTATTAATGTGTATGGGTATAACAATAGGTCTCTAAATAGATCTATGATGACAAGGTTATGTAAATTAATTACAAACTGGAGAACTACGTATGGTACTGACCAGATAATAACAGGAGGGGATTTCAATTTGGCACCTAACTCATGGCTCGATAGACAACCGCAGAAAGGGAAGCAACCAGAGTATGAAAATATTATTTGTGATTTTTACATGTCAACAGAGACGATAGACTCCTGGAGGACGATTAATCCAAATACAAAATAATTTACTTGGTTCATCCATCCATCCATTTTCCATACCCGTCCATCCTATGTAGGGTTGCGGGGCAGCTGGTGCCTATCTCCAGCGGTCAAGGGGCGAGAGGCAGGGTACACCCTGGACAGGTCGCCAGTCCATCGCAGGGCAACACAGAGACATGCAGGACCAACAACCATGTACGCACACACTCATACCTAAGGGCAATTTAGAGCAACCAATTCACCTAACAGTCATGTTTTTGGACTGTGGGAGGAAGCCGGAGTACCCGGAGAGAACCCACGCATGCACAGGGAGAACATGCAAACTCCATGCAGAAAGACCCCAGGCTGGGATTTGAACCCAGGACCTTCTTGCTGCAAGGCAACAGTGCTACCAACTGCGCCACTGTGCAGCCCTTACTTGGTTCAGTCCAACAAATAATAACTTATGTTCAAGACTAGATTATTGGCTGGTATCCCAAAAAATAACCACTTATATAACTAAATGTGAAATTCAAATAACCCCTAGCTACGTTACTCTCAACCCAGGCATTACACCCAGAATAGATATATCCTGTGGGATTCGGCAGGGTTGCCCAATTTCTCCAAAATTATTTATACTTTGCACTCAAATGCTGGCTTACCTCATTGTGAATCATCCAGATCTTGAAGACATAAACATATTTGATAGAGAATTTAAAATAAGTCAGTTTGCGGATGACACAGTGTTTTTTTTAAAAGGATAAATCAATACTAAAGAAAGCCTTAATTGTGATTTCTGTTTTTTCTAAGGCGTCTGGTCTGTCTCTCAATCTGAAGAAATGTGAAATTTTACCTCTTTATGACTGCTTGGAAACTAATTTGGAGTCAATTCCTATAAAAAGTGAAGTTAAGTATTTGGGTATTTATTTAAATAAGGATATTAAAATTAGAGAGTCAAAAAACGTAAAAGACCAAATTGATGTTATGTCTAAAACAGTGAATCATTGGTTAACAAGGGATCTTACAATTTTTGGATGTAATCTATTATCAAAATCAGAGGGTATCTCAAAAATGGTTTACCCAACATATTCATTATATATTGCCCAGCAAAGTATTAAAAAGATCAATTCAGTGATCTATCATTTTATTCGGCGTAATTAAACTCACTACAAAAAATCACAGATGATTAAAGAGTACTCTAAAGGTGGTATTAAGACAATTGATTTTCCATCTATGGTCGGAGTTTTTAAAATAAACTGGTTAAAAGCTTTTCTTTTAAAACCTGACTCCATTTATTTTCACATCCCCAAGAATATTTTCAAAAAGGTGGGAGGGTTATATTTTCACATATAATAAAAATAAAATAATATTTCTGTACGTTATTTTGTAGGTGAAGCTCCTGCTATCTGAGCTCCTTAATTAGCAAAGTAGCTAGTTAACCACGCTGGGAAACTACAAGCTGAACAGGTTAAGATGTTGTGCATTTAAGATAAGGCTCCTTGGTCGAAAATGGGTTGAAATGATCACATGTCTTATTTACTTTACATGTTGATTTATTCAAACTTCACAGTTTTAGTGAAAGCTGTGGACAAATAGGGCTTCATGATTGTATTTGACAAAATTATTGAATTGTGCTAATTTCACCGTCAAAATAACGTATTGATCCCTTCGCAGTCAAGACACACACTGGGCTGGGAGCTATTAAGGAGGTAAGATCGGAACGAGGCTAGGGGTGTGTTAGAGATGCCAAGACAGGAAGTCTGTTAAGGAGAATGGAGTGAGAAATAGTGCAAAGGCTGAACTTAGATCCAAATTGACAGAGATGCCGAAAAGACCAGAGTGATCTCCAAGTAGGATCACTGGTGACCTTAAGTAAAGCGGTTTCTGTACTGTGGTGTGAGTGAAAACCAGATTGAAATATATTATAGATATTATTGTGAATAAGGTGTGAATGAAGTTGAGCTGCAAATATTTGATAAACTTTTTTAGAAACAAAACGTAAATTATAAATTGGAAAGAGGTTGTTGAAATTGTTAGGATCCAAGTTTTCAGTATGGGAGTGACTGAAGCAATCTTAAATAAAGAAGGTATAATACCAGTGGTAAGTGAAGAGTGAACTCTCTCTCTTTCTCTCTCTCTCCCTCTCTCTCCTGATATTCAACTGGAAAAACAACTATAAATCATTTCTTGACAGGCTCGGTGACTTTGTTTCCCTGCTGTTTTTAATATAGGTGGAATGTACTCGTACATATTTAGATTCCTATCAGAATGCTAGTGACGTATCAGCGTGGTTGCAATTTAATTTACATTGTTTTTGTCACCGTTTTAAATTACATTTCCGGCCCGGCCCCCAGGCTGCCTTCTTTCATCCAGAAACTCTCATTGGAAACGAATTATTTAATTAAAAGTATATATTGATATGTAATGAATGTGACCCCAATAAACATGTTGCTACGTTCATATATCATAGACTAATGTAATTTATTATTTATATCTTGAACAAAACATGATGTTACCATAGGTAAACAACAGAAATTAGTATTTGTTTTTACTCATAAACAAAAGATATTAGCAAAACCATTTTCTAACTCAGAAGAAAGTTAGGACACCCTACCACCTAATAGCTAATATTAAAACTTTCTTCTGTCCAAGACTTCTCTGTTTTCCACCAATTATTGGTGGATTTACTGGTATGTTTTAGGTCATTGTCATGTTCAGGTTGCAGTGCAGCTTTTTTTGTTTTTTTGATTTTCAGTTTCTGATGCAAGCAAGAATGTTCTGTAGCTAAGCATCCAAAAACATTGACACTTATGAAGATATTATCCTGGAAAGCTGCATTCAGTTGAAAGACATATCCTCTGGTTTTTTTGTCCACATTTTGTCTGATAGATTTAGTTTAGTTAAAAATATCTGTGAAGCAACTCTTCACAAAAATGTAACTGGGACACACTTTATAGGTAAAGTGTATCAAGAATATGTTTGTTAGCTTAGCATTTAGTTAGATTCTTTAGCATATTCTTTCCAGCTGACATCTGCGCATTACCAATGACAAAGAGATGAACTGATATCAGTAAATGGATAATGAAATCAGGACTTATCAGAGTTATTGTTTTAGTGCACTTTGATTTATACCTTGGGCACCTCTTTGCAACATACATTTTCTGTTGTGGCCCCAGGTGCACCTGTTGAGCCAGAGTCACATGATATTAGTCGAGCTAATCTAAATTTAGCTTTAGCTTTGGCTAACAACAATGTACCACTCAGAGATGGGCCCCATTATATGCCGCGATGCCGCACATCAACCCAGTTCTAAGGTCCTTACACTGGCTTCCTGTAGCTCAGAGAATAGACTTCAAATACTTTTACTAGTTTATAAATCATTGAATGGCTTAGCACCAAAGTATGTTAAAGATCTACTGTCACCATACCAACCCCCCCAGACCACTCATGTCCTCTAATTCCAGTCTACTCAACATCACTAGAATTAGAGCCAAACGTGGAGAAGCAGCTTTCATTTTCTATGCTCCTCTGATCTGGAAAAAACTTCCAGAAAACTGGAAAGCTGCTGAAACACTGATTTCTTTTAAATCAAAGCTAAAAACTGATCTGTTTAGAGCTGCCTTTGAGTAATGTTTTCATGTAACATATATTTTGTGTGTGTTTCATGCTGTCTTTACATTAACCTGAAATTTGCTTTTGAGTTATGTGTTTACGTGTCATATGCTCTGTGTATATTATTGCTGTGTTTACTTTCACCCCAAATCATGTAAAACACCTTGAATTACCTTGTTGTTGAAAGTGTGCTATACAAACTAAAATTGCCTTGCCTTGCTTAAATCATAACTAAATTATTACTTTAATCCATCCATAAAGACACATTTAAAGTAATGTGTGAGTTCATCTAATTATGTAGTTTTATTTTCACAGCAGCCGTGTTCCTATCATCTATTTCTAGTTTCTACAGGTTTTGGGACAATGGAGGTTTTGCTTTTAGTGGTTGAAATGCATCCATTGAATTTGCCACATCTAGAACCTTTCCCAGTTATTTGAATTTGATTGACCATGATAGAATATCTTTCTTTAAATCAGCAAGTCAACTATACTTTTACGCTAAATTGTTTTAGGGACGTGAGCGCCATATTTTGTTATTTCTATAAGTCTTTTTTTGTATGAGCATGAAAAGGCGGTCATGCAGTGTAGCTGAAAGATGGATTCAATCAATGATGTGACAGGTATACATTTTGCTTAAATCAAGCTGTTAATAACAAAAACAATAATAATAGTTATACAGAAAACTCTGTTATTATAAACTTGTCCTCAATTTTGCTTAGGTGCAATGAAAGCATGTTTCATTTACAGTGAAGGACACCACCCACTTACAACCGGTTCCTACCCACTTATTGCAACTAACTCGTAAATAAAAATACAAATATTTTCTTACCTCCCAGCCCTGACTGTATTAGTGTACTTGTATGATGACTGAAACCCTGTGAAAATGATATCAGATGTCTCTGACACATTTTCTATATCAACTGCTGTTGATACAGGTTTTTTCTTTATCTAAATGGATTTGATGGTGGTCCACTTGACTGTGTCCCTGTGCCCTTAGTGTATTTTTCAGACTTTATAACTATTCCTGTTCAGGCAGTAATATTAAAAAAAGCCTTTGATTGACTTGACTGTCTTACAAATATGTTCTTCCTGTGATGCTTTATAATGTCTGTGATGATTTTTGCAACCCCTTTGTATTACTAAATCCAGATACCTGGTGTTTAAGTGGTGCACCTCCTATCAGATCTTGATAATTTACAGTCATGTATGACTTAATCAAGTGATGAAGTTTTATTTTCACAACAGCCATTTCATAACTTCTCTTGCTCGGGCACTTTGAAAACAACCTTTGATTGACACCGCCATGTAAAAAAAATTCTTTGCGTGATACTTGATGATGTCTTTAATGCTTTTTGTTCCCCTATGTGTGACTATATCCTAAAACGTGTTATACAACTGGCCCAATACAGTCTATCGTTTCCTGACAGGCTAGATACGCGTGATTGTTTCCTGTTGTTTTTAATATAGGTTTAACATACTCTCATGTATTTAGATTCCTATCAGAAGCCTTTAGTGTGTTCCAATTATGTATTTCTAGTCACCGATCTCGAGACATACTGTACATAATGGGACAGAAATTGGATTTCTGAGTTAAACAGCTGTTCACATTATGTTTTTACTAAATCAAGATAGCAAGCGGGTTTTGAATTGATGGGAAAAGGATGTACAGATTTTAGGACGATGAAGGTTTTGCTTTTAGTGGTTGAAAATCATCCATTGAATTTGCCACATCTAGAACCTTTCCCAGTTATTTGAATTTGATTGACCATGATAGAATATCTTTCTTTAAATCAGCAAGTCAACTATACTTTTACGCTAAATTGTTTTAGGGACGTGAGCGCCATATTTTGTTATTTCTATAAGTCTTTTTTTGTATGAGCATGAAAAGGTGTTAGTATTAGTGTACTTGTATGATGACTGAAACCCTGTGAAAATGATATCAGATGTCTCTGACACATTTTCTATATCAACTGCTGTTGATACAGGTTTTTTCTTTATCTAAATGGATTTGATGGTGGTCCACTTGACTGTGTCCCTGTGCCCGCAGTGTATTATTCAGAGTGTATAACTATTCCTGTTCAGGCAGTAATATTAAAAAAAGCCTTTGATTGACTTGACTGTCTTACAAATATGTTCTTCCTGTGATGCTTTATAATGTCTGTGATGATTTATGCAACCTCTTTGTATTACTAAATCCAGATACCTGGTGTTTAAGTGATGCACCTCCTATCAGATCTTGATAATTTACAGTCATGTATGACTTAATCAAGTGATGAAGTTTTATTTTCACAACAGCCATTTCATAACTTCTCTTGCTCGGGCACTTTGAAAACAACCTTTGATTGACACCGACATGTGAAAAAAAATTCTTTGCGTGATACTTGATGATGTCTTTAATGCTTTTTGTTCCCCTATGTGTGACTATATCCTAAAACCTGTTATACAACTGGCACAACTACTGTCTATCGTTTCCTGACAGGCTAGATGCGCGTGATTGTTTCCTGTTGTTTTTAATATAGGTTTAACATACTCTCATGTATTTAGATTCCTATCAGAAGCCTTTAGTGTGTTCCAATTATGTATTTCTAGTCACCGATCTCGAGACATACTGTACATAATGGGACAGAAATTGGATTTCTGAGTTAAACAGCTGTTCACATTATGTTTTTACTAAATCAAGATAGCAAGCGGGTTTTGAATTGATGGGAAAAGGATGTACAGATTTTAGGACGATGGAGGTTTTGCTTTTAGTGGTTGAAAATCATCCATTGAATTTGCCACATCTAGAACCTTTCCCAGTTATTTGAATTTGATTGACCATGATAGAATATCTTTCTTTAAATCAGCAAGTCAACTATACTTTTACGCTAAATTGTTTTAGGGACATGAGCGCCATATTTTGTTATTTCTATAAGTCTTTTTTTGTATGAGCATGAAAAGGTGTTAGTATTAGTGTACTTGTATGATGACTGAAACCCTGTGAAAATGATATCAGATGTCTCTGACACATTTTCTATATCAACTGCTGTTGATACAGGTTTTTTCTTTATCTAAATGGATTTGATGGTGGTCCACTTGACTGTGTCCCTGTGCCCGCAGTGTATTATTCAGAGTGTATAACTATTCCTGTTCAGGCAGTAATATTAAAAAAAGCCTTTGATTGACTTGACTGTCTTACAAATATGTTCTTCCTGTGATGCTTTATAATGTCTGTGATGATTTATGCAACCTCTTTGTATTACTAAATCCAGATACCTGGTGTTTAAGTGATGCACCTCCTATCAGATCTTGAAAATTTACAGTCATGTATGACTTAATCAAGTGATGAAGTTTTATTTTCACAACAGCCATTTCATAACTTCTCTTGCTCGGGCACTTTGAAAACAACCTTTGATTGAAACCGACATGTGAAAAAAAATTCTTTGCGTGATACTTGATGATGTCTTTAATGCTTTTTGTTCCCCTATGTGTGACTATATCCTAAAACCTGTTATACAACTGGCACAACTACAGTCTATCGTTTCCTGACAGGCTAGATGCCCGTGATTGTTTCCTGTTGTTTTTAATATAGGTTTAACATACTCTCATGTATTTAGATTCCTATCAGAAGCCTTTAGTGTGTTCCAATTATGTATTTCTAGTCACCGATCTCGAGACATACTGTACATAATGGGACAGAAATTGGATTTCTGAGTTAAACAGCTGTTCACATTATGTTTTTACTAAATCAAGATAGCAAGCGGGTTTTGAATTGATGGGAAAAGGATGTACAGATTTTAGGACGATGGAGGTTTTGCTTTTAGTGGTTGAAAATCATCCATTGAATTTGCCACATTTAGAACCTTTCCCAGTTATTTGAATTTGATTGACCATGATAGAATATCTTTCTTTAAATCAGCAAGTCAACTATACTTTTACGCTAAATTGATTTAGGGACGTGAGCGCCATATTTTGTTATTTCTATAAGTCTTTTTTGTATGAGCATGAAAAGGTGTTAGTATTAGTGTACTTGTATGATGACTGAAACCCTGTGAAAATGATATCAGATGTCTCTGACACATTTTCTATATCAACTGCTGTTGATACAGGTTTTTTCTTTATCTAAATGGATTTGATGGTGGTCCACTTGACTGTGTCCCTGTGCCCGCAGTGTATTATTCAGAGTGTATAACTATTCCTGTTCAGGCAGTAATATTAAAAAAAGCCTTTGATTGACTTGACTGTCTTACAAATATGTTCTTCCTGTGATGCTTTATAATGTCTGTGATGATTTATGCAACCTCTTTGTATTACTAAATCCAGATACCTGGTGTTTAAGTGATGCACCTCCTATCAGATCTTGATAATTTACAGTCATGTATGACTTAATCAAGTGATGAAGTTTTATTTTCACAACAGCCATTTCATAACTTCTCTTGCTCGGGCACTTTGAAAACAACCTTTGATTGACACCGACATGTGAAAAAAAATTCTTTGCGTGATACTTGATGATGTCTTTAATGCTTTTTGTTCCCCTATGTGTGACTATATCCTAAAACCTGTTATACAACTGGCACAACTACAGTCTATCGTTTCCTGACAGGCTAGATGCGCGTGATTGTTTCCTGTTGTTTTTAATATAGGTTTAACATACTCTCATGTATTTAGATTCCTTTCAGAAGCCTTTAGTGTGTTCCAATTATGTATTTCTAGTCACCGATCTCGAGACATACTGTACATAATGGGACAGAAATTGGATTTCTGAGTTAAACAGCTGTTCACATTATGTTTTTACTAAATCAAGATAGCAAGCGGGTTTTGAATTGATGGGAAAAGGATGTACAGATTTTAGGACGATGGAGGTTTTGCTTTTAGTGGTTGAAAATCATCCATTGAATTTGCCACATCTAGAACCTTTCCCAGTTATTTGAATTTGATTGACCATGATAGAATATCTTTCTTTAAATCAGCAAGTCAACTATACTTTTACGCTAAATTGTTTTAGGGACGTGAGCGCCATATTTTGTTATTTCTATAAGTCTTTTTTTGTATGAGCATGAAAAGGTGTTAGTATTAGTGTACTTGTATGATGACTGAAACCCTGTGAAAATGATATCAGATGTCTCTGACACATTTTCTATATCAACTGCTGTTGATACAGGTTTTTTCTTTATCTAAATGGATTTGATGGTGGTCCACTTGACTGTGTCCCTGTGCCCGCAGTGTATTATTCAGAGTGTATAACTATTCCTGTTCAGGCAGTAATATTAAAAAAAGCCTTTGATTGACTTGACTGTCTTACAAATATGTTCTTCCTGTGATGCTTTATAATGTCTGTGATGATTTATGCAACCTCTTTGTATTACTAAATCCAGATACCTGGTGTTTAAGTGATGCACCTCCTATCAGATCTTGAAAATTTACAGTCATGTATGACTTAATCAAGTGATGAAGTTTTATTTTCACAACAGCCATTTCATAACTTCTCTTGCTCGGGCACTTTGAAAACAACCTTTGATTGACACCGACATGTGAAAAAAAATTCTTTGCGTGATACTTGATGATGTCTTTAATGCTTTTTGTTCCCCTATGTGTGACTATATCCTAAAACCTGTTATACAACTGGCACAACTACAGTCTATCGTTTCCTGACAGGCTAGATGCGCGTGATTGTTTCCTGTTGTTTTTAATATAGGTTTAACATACTCTCATGTATTTAGATTCCTATCAGAAGCCTTTAGTGTGTTCCAATTATGTATTTCTAGTCACCGATCTCGAGACATACTGTACATAATGGGACAGAAATTGGATTTCTGAGTTAAACAGCTGTTCACATTATGTTTTTACTAAATCAAAATGGCAAGCGGGTTTTGAATTGATGGGAAAAGGATGTACAGATTTTAGGACAATGGAGGTTTTGCTTTTAGTGGTTGAAATGCATCCATTGAATTTGCCACATCTAGAACCTTTCCCAGTTATTTGAATTTGATTGACCATGATAGAATATCTTTCTTTAAATCAGCAAGTCAACTATACTTTTACGCTAAATTGTTTTAGGGACGTGAGCGGCATATTTTTTTATTTCTATAAGTCTTTTTTTGTATGAGCATGAAAAGGTATTAGTATTAGTGTACTTGTATGATGACTGAAACCCTGTGAAAATGATATCAGATGTTTCTGACACATTTTCTTTATTAACTGCTGTTGATTCAGGTTTTTTCTTTACCTAAATGGATTTGATGGTGGTCCACTTGACTGTGTCCCTGTGCCCGCAGTGTATTATTCAGAGTGTATAACTATTCCTGTTCAGGCAGTAATATTAAAAAAGCCTTTGATTGACTTGACTGTCTTAGAAATATGTTCTTCCTGTGATGCTTTATAATGTCTGTGATGATTTATGCAACCTCTTCGTATGACTAATTCCAGATACCTGGTGTTTAAGTGGCACACCTTCTATGAAGTTTCGACAGCCTAGATGTGCAAGATTGTTTCATGTTATTTTTAAAATAGGTTTAAGGTACTCTCACATATTTCGATTCCTGTCAGAAGCCTTTTGTGTGTTCCTATCATCTATTTCTAGTCACCAAACTTGAGACTTAGTGTACATAATGATGATACAGAAATTGAATTTCTGAGGTCAACAGCTGTTCACATTATGTTTTCATGAAAATCAAGTAAAGATCAATAACAGGTCGGTTTTGAATTTATGGACAAAGGTCGTGCAGATCTTGGGACAATGGAGGTTTTGATTTTAGTGGTTGAAATGCATCCAATGAATTTGGCACATCTTGAACCCTTCCTGATTATTTGAATTTGATTTACCATGACTGAAAATCTTTCTTTAAATCAGCAGGTCAACTATAGTTTTAGACTAAATTTCTTTAGGGACGTGAGCATCACATATTGTTATTTCCATAAGTTGTTTCTTTTATGAGCATGAAAAGCCAGTCATTCAGTGTAGGTGAAGGATTGATTTTTTGGTGATGTGACAGGTATATGTGTAGCTTAAATCAAGCTGTTAATAATTATAAACTCTGTTATTCTTCTGAAGGTTTTAAATGATTTTAGATTAAACTATGATGCTCAGAAGGTGACAGTGTTGGTTCTACTGGATCTAAGCGCTGCATTTGATACAATGGACCACACTATTCTTTTAACACGTTTAGAACAGATTGGCCTCTCTGGTGCTGTTCACACATGGTTAACATCCTATCCCTCAGACAGGACTTTTATGGTACGTTTAGATACCTGTTTCTCTAAGTTAAACAAGATCACATGTGGTGTGCCCCAGGGTTCGATTTTAGGCCCAGTGCTTTTTAACCTGTATATGCTCCCTCTTGGCAGTGTGCTCAGAAGACATGGAGTTAAATTTCACAGTTATGCTAATGATACAGAGTTGTACATCTCCTTGTCTTCTGATAGCCAATGGATATACTTTTTAACTGCATTTTAGACATCAAATCCTGGATGGGAGAAAACTTTCTCCAGCTCAACCAGGACAAAACTGAAGTTTTAGTCATCGGTCCTGAGGCTCAGAGAGAGAACTTTTACCAAAACTACAATCATGTCTTTTAATCCTTCTTTACAAGTGAAGAACCTGGGCGTGATTTTTGACTCTGAGCTAAGTTTTGTCCCTCACATTAAAAACATTACTAAAATAGGTTTTTATCACCTAAAGAATATTGCCAGAGTCCACCCCATTCTCTCAATACGGAGACATTAATGCATGCTTTATCACGAGTAGAATTGAGGACCAAGCAAAATGTCCTCGCTTTGTATTAAATGGTTCTTACTTACAGGTGAAAAACCTGAAAAAGTGAAAAATGGTCCTCATTCTGTATTCTAAACAGCAGCACACACACCTGAAGAAATGGATGGTAGTTAGTTCTAAAGCCTAGTTTAGGTTTCAGACTAGTTTAAGCCTACATGTTTTATGTTAAACACAACTAAATTAGCAACAACGTGGTATGTCAAAGACTGAGCAGTGAACTTACTAAGATCTATAATTTACTCATAGATAGATAGATAGAAAGATAGATGGATGGATGGATGGATGGATGGATGGATGGATGGATGGATGGATGGATAGATGGATGGATCGATGGATCGATCGATGGATCGATCGATGGATCAATCCATTGATTCATCCAACCCTGAAGTTCTGATAGTGGAAATGCGTCTTGAGTCAAGAGCTTCACCTTTTGGCTCAGCTCCCTCTTCACCACGACAGACCAGTTCAACGTCTGCATCACTGCAGATGACGCACTAATCTATCTATCAATCTCAGGCTCCATTGTTCCCTAATTAGTAAACAAGGCACCCAGATGCTTAAATTAATCCACTCTGGGCAGGACCTAATCCCTGACTCAGAGAGGGCTCTCTGCCCTTTTCCGGCTCAAGACAGAAGTCTCAGATTTGGAAGTGCTGATTATTTTCATGGCTGCTTCACACTTGGCTGCAAATGATGATGAAGAGGCAAAGAAGGATTCCTCATAAAATCAAAAAAAAAATTATGGAGAACCCTTAGCATCCCCTTCAGCAGTGAATAAACCACTACTAAAGAAGAAAAATCTGGACAACACCTTAATGCAGAACTACAGGCCAATCTCTAATCTTCCAGTCATCAGTAAGATTATTGAAAAAGCTGTGTTTCAACAGTTAAATAGCTTCCTATCAATAACAAACCGTTTTGACGTTTTTCAGTCTGGTTTCAGTGCTCACCACAGCACCGAGACTGTCCTCGTCAAAGTTTTCAATGACATCTGTATAAATACAGACTGTGGTAGAACCACAGTGCTGGTTCTGCTGGACCTCAGGGTAGCATTTGACACTGTTGATCATGATATATTATTGAAATGACTGGAGAGCGGGGTTCGGACTCTCTGGTACAGTACTTGGCTGGTTTGAGTCTTACCTAAAGAACAGGGACTTCGTTTCAATAGGAAACTTTTCATTGGAACGAACAGAAATCACATGTGGGGTGCCCCAGGACTCCATCCAGGGCCCCCTCTTATTTAATATCTACATGCTCTCACTAGCCCATATTTTAATAACCAATACCATTAGCTACCATAACCATGCAGATGATACTCAGCGCTACATTACAATGTCACCAAGTGACTGAACCCATCCAAACCCTAAGTAAATGCATCGAGCAAATCAATGGATGGATGTGCCATAACTTTCTCCAGCTGAATAGAAACAAAACTGAAGTAATTATTTTTGGACCCAAAGAGGAACAATTGAGAGTGAGCACACAGCTTCAGTTAATACAGCTAGAAACTACTGATCAGACACAAAACCTAGGTGTAGTAATGGACTCAGACCTGAACCTCCAGGGTCACATAAAGGCAATAACAAGGTCAGCCTTCTATCACCTGAAGAACATTTCTAAGATTAAAGGACTGATGATACTTTTACTAGTTTATAAATCCTTACATCAGGTTTTAGACAGCACCACAGCACTGAGACTGCTCTGACCAGAGTCATCAATGACATCCGTTTGAATACTGACAGTGGAAAAATGTCAGTGTTAGTTTTACCGGATCTCAGTGCTGCATTTGATACAGTTGACCACATTATTTTACTCAAACGACTGGAGAACTGGGTGGGTCTCTCTGGCACTGTACTAAACTGGTTCAAAACGTACTTAGTGAACAGGAAGTACTTTGTGTCAATAAGTAACTTTACATCTGAGCAGACGGGAATTACATGTGGGGTTCCCCAGGGTTCCATCCTGGGACCTCTTCTGTTTAACATCTATATGCTCACTGGCACAGGTAATAAATAACAACAATATAAGTTACCATAGCTACGCAGATGACACACAGATATATATTAGAATGTCACCAGAAGACCAAGGGCCTGTACAGGCTCTTCAGTTGACCACATTATTTTACTCAAACGACTGGAAACTGGTTCAAAACTGGCACTGTACTAAACTGGTTCAAAACGTACTTAGTGAACAGGAAGTACTTTGTGTCAATAAGTAACTTTACATCTGAGCAGACGGGAATTACATGTGGGGTTCCCCAGGGTTCCATCCTGGGACCTCTTCTGTTTAACATCTATATGCTCACTGGCACAGGTAATAAATAACAACAATATAAGTTACCATAGCTACGCAGATGACACACAGATATATATTAGAATGTCACCAGAAGACCAAGGGCCTGTACAGGCTCTTGGCAAATGCATTGAGGAAATTAATGACTGGATGTGCCACAATTTTCTGCAGTTGAACAAAAACAAAACGGAGGTCATTGTCTTTGGAGCTAAAGAGAAAAGATTGAATGTCACCACAAGGCTTCAGTCCATACACCTAAAAACCACCAACCACGTCAGAAATCTGGGTATAGTGATGGACTCAGACCTAAACTTTGAAAAACACATTAAGGTAATCACAAAATCAGCCTACTATCACCTTAAGAATATCTCAAAGATAAAAGATCTGATGTCTCAGCAGGACCTGGAAAAACTAGTCCATGCATTCATCTTTAGTCGGCTTGATTATTGTAACAGCGTATTTACAGGTCTACCTAAAAAATCAATTAGGAAACTGCAGCTCATCCAGAACTCTGCTGCTCGAGTTCTTACTAAAACCAAAAAAGTGGACCACATCAGTCCAGCTCTGAGGTCTTTACACTGGCTGCCTGTCTGTCAGAGGATAGGCTTCAAAGTTCTGCTGCTGGTCTATAAAGCTCAGAATGGTTTAGGACCACAATACATCGGTGATCTCCTGACCCAGTATGAACCTACTCGACCCCTCAGGTCATCTGGATCCGCTCTTTTATCAATTCCCAGAGTCAGAACCAGACATGGAGAAGCTGTGTTCAACTTCTATGCTCCACATGTCTGGAACAAACTCCCAGAAAGCCTCAAATCAGCTGAAACACTCTTTAAATCCAGGTTAAAGACCCACCTGTTCTCATCTGCTTTTGATTAGGTTTTTATTCTAATTTTTAAATCTGCACGGCTTCTTTTAAGATTCTTTTAGGTTTTTTTTGTTCTCATTTTAATTTATGGTTGTTATTCCTGTACTTTTGCTTTTTCTGCACCCTGATGTAATGCTTTTGATGTTTTATATAAAGCACTTTAAATTGTCTTGTAACATGAATTGTGCTATACAAATAAACTTGCCTTGCCTTACATGGCTTAGCACCAAAATATGTTGAAGACCAGTTGATATTTCTAAGTGGGTATTTTGCTTATGCCCAGCTCATTTCCTAATGCAGACTACAGAAGTGCTCAGAACATTGAATGAACTGAACTATAACCAAGAAATTTCAAGTTTGATATAACTTTTAGGTTTAGACAACAGGTCTTGAGCAGAGATTTCCCCATTACCTGATTTGATAATGGGCCTGTGGAAGCCAGATAAACTTCTCGTGCCTATCTACAGCAGTCATTGGGCTCTCCACCTCAAATTATTGTGACGTGTAGGAGCTAAATAATCTATTAATAAACTATTCATTTGTCTGGTTTGTGTATAATACATGAACGAAATTGAAGTATTTCTATTCAATGCAAGGTAATTTTATGAGATTTCGGCAGAATCTCATACTTGAGCTATATTCCACTATTAATCTATAGGGTTTTCATATGAGGGCTTTCTACAAGGTCTAGAATCATCTTCTAGCTATGGCTTTCTACAAGGTCTAGAATCATCTTCTAGCTGTGGATTTATCAATCAATCAATCAATCAATCAAACTTTATTAATAAAGCTCTTTTCATACAGTACAAACATTGCAACTCAAAGTGCTTTATAGATTAAAATGACCCCACATAAACCACATTCCCTTCCCCCCCACAGATTTAAAAGCATGATCACAATTATACCTCCCTCCCCCCCAACCCAACCCCCATGCGGACACACACATTGAGGAGCAACAATAAAAAAGAGGTCAGACAGTCAGTAGGTTTACATGCAGTAGGAGAAAGTCAAATTATTGCCTTAGTCTGATTAAAGACGGACTTTTGAAATGCATGTATACACACACCTTAGTCCGACTGAAGTCGAACCAAACTAGAGTTCTCATAATTGAGCTAAGGCACCCAGATAATGTGATTAGTAAATCGAATTTCTCTGCATGTAACTCTAACCCCGCCTCAACCTAGCTTTTCACAGGAAGTGACGAGGCCGTGGAAGCCAGAATAACAACAATGGTACACAACAACACTGCAGCAACGAGTGTAACACAATCAAACAGTACAGTTCTTACTAAATGTATTGTGCTGCAGCGTTGTTGTCATCGGTTTCTTCCCTCATTGTGTGTAACCTGCTTTTATTCCGTATGTCTCACTGCTGCCAACATTTGTTTACTGTGTGTGTGACTCTAGTCAAACTAGAAGAATGCCAACTCGAAAGGGCGCATGTCGTTACCTAGCGTCGCAGAGTGGAACGCACTTCATTCAATGATTCGTTTTTCTGAGTGACATGTTAAACTGGAATAAAGGCTCCCTTTCTGGTTAAGCTATGAGTCTGATTATTGCCAAAATTCGATTTATATGTACATGTAAATGTTATGATTGTGAGGTTGGCAGAAGGCTTGGTACATTCTCTGCACTCTAATTCATCCCAGAGGTGCCATAGGGCCATCCCTGGAGCAAGCGGGGGAAGCAAGCCGCTAGCCGCTTGCTAGATTAGAGATCTGTCAATCAAAAGGACACAACCCTTATTATTAATAACTTCAAGCTTAAATTACATCTAAACGGTTGAGTTGTAAAAAATTCACCCCCTCAGAGTTGTCATGACGGTAAACTTGACCCATTAAACCTAAAATCTATTTCTTGAACCAGGCTGCAAACATGTTCATTTCTGTTGTGAAGTTGGCACTTCTAACATGGCAGTCAATGGGAACTTGCTCCTTTCTGAAGCCAGCCCCTAGCGGATGAGGGGGCTGCTGCAGTTTTTATCATTTCCACATTGGCCTCACGTTTGGCGGTCGGACCATTGGTCTGCACACTGAAATAAATGCAGGACAAATCTATACACATCAAATGAATAGACAAATGAATGGATGCAGTAGCCTCCCTTCAAGCTTGTATACACACAGTATGGAGCACAAACATCATAAGTGGCCAAATCAATTGAAGTAAATAAATAAAAATCTCTGCCACTGCAGGACATATTTAACTGAAATTCACAGCATATGTCTCTGCTATTGGAGGACATACTTAACTTAAATCTAAGCCATGCATAACAAAAAGTAATTTAACACATATTGGTCCCTCACCAGCAGACCACTGTCGTCATCAGGGAAAATAGCAGGATTGTCCCGGCCCATGGCTGGTGGCTCTCTGGCGGCCTTGTCCTTCCTCAGAAAGGCCACATTGTGAAGGACAGCACAAGCCACAATGTCACATGCATTCAAAGGGCTGACCCTTAATTTGTGAAGACGCTGAAAGCATGCCTTCAGGAGGCCAAAGCTCATTTCAACTCTGGCCCTATGCCTGGCATGGGCATGGTTGTAGGCCTGCTGTGCTTCCTAGGGGATGGTGTTAGGAAAAAAGGCTGGCAGACATTCCCCCTGTCTCCACGCAACACACTTGGGATTTCACCTGTCAACACAAAATTTCATCATTACAACCTCATAAACAGAGTGGAATTATTGGCAGAGTCATAATGTAAAAAGTGGTTATTTATAGGGGTTCTGTGACTCACCTTGTGATAGGTGCCAATAGATTTCAGATGCTCGAAAGACTCTGGAGTCATGGACTGAACGAGGCCATTTTGCCACAACATTGCTGATCAGTCACCATTGCAGACCATCTGAAATCATAAGATATGGGCTATTAAACCAATCAATGCACATCACAAGCATTCTTCAGTGTTTATCGATTGACAATATCAAAAGGTTATGATCACCTGAACATTAAAGCTGTGAAAGGATTTCATATTCACAAAATCCGCCTCATAGGCACCCGAGGGGGAGTTTATCCTCATGTTAATTATCTTATCAGCAATCCTATAGAACTCCTCTTTGATGTCACAGAGTATTCTGTGGCCACGGAAGTAAATGAAGAAATCTGACAGTGCTTTGATAGCCAGACACACACTCTTCATGGTGCAGAAAATTGTGGCCTTTTTCAGCTGTTCTACACCCCCCACTGAGTACAGGAAGCCACGCTTGCCCCTTTATCTGTCCAGACAGATGGTTCTCCCTGGCTCTTCCTCTCTAATGTCTCATTCTAATAGGCTGGATTATCCTGAGCTATCTCTGTAGTTATGCTGCTATAGGCTTAGAATGTTGGAGGACAGACTGACCCTTTTTCTTCACTGCTACCTTTCTCTTCTACTACTCTCCAGTTGGATTACTTGCTGTTATTTTGACGGTTAACTTTGTTTTTTCTCAGTGTTTTTTTCTCCATAGAAGCTACACCTGGTCTGGCATTCTGCTCAGCTGTGATGCCCTGTTGGAGGGGGGGCATTGACTGGGATGATACTCCCAGTAACTGATTGTCCTCTGTGCCCTGATATCAACTTTTTACTTTGTCTAATATAGGAAGTTATTTTACATCAGTTATTTTTGCTCTATGTCTCTGCTATGTCCCCAGACATCATGGCAGACAGCCGCTTGTAGTGAGCCAGATTCTGCTGGAGGCATCTTCCTCTTAAAGGGGAGTTTTTACTCTCCACTGTTGTGACATGCTTGCTCAGTATGAGGGATTGGTGAGGGATTGCTGTGGTAGGAGTCTGCATAAACAGGCAAAACTGCTAGTCAATGTCTTGATGCAATCTGCTGGGATTCCTTAAATAGAAAATCTCTATCTCAATTGACCGCTTGAGTCAATCTGGAAGGCTTTGACACCTTAAAGAAAGATTAAAGAAAGAAGGTTCGAGTTCACGCACTGACTTCAGCAAATCACAATAAATAACTCACAATAATTAGAGATCACCTCCTCAGAAGTTTTTTTTGCAGGTTATCAAATTTATTGACATCAATCCTGGGTTACCTATTAAAATACATTCTAAAAATATTTTGGAGTGAGAATGAGAGTAAAAATTTCCGTTACAACTATGTTCTGATCCCTCCCTGGTTTCTCCAAACGTTGGATCTTTTTCTCTCAGCAATTTCTAATATCTCCTTAACTGTGAAGACCCTGCATCATCTCTTCTGCTGCTGGCCTCTGATCTAATTTCTCCTCCCTGACTCTGATGTTTCTAGTGTGGCAACATTTTGAAATAGAATTAGGATAAGGAGCAGGGAAATTTCTGTTAATTAACCTCAAAGTCCTTTCTATGCCATACATTTTTTTTTCTCAGCCACTTATATTCTTAAATTCTCTGCAGACCCTCCCTGACTCTGCTGTGTCTTTTGTGGCAATAATTATTTTTTTATGGAAAGCAACAGTGAGCACAAGTTCTGCACAGAAATGAGGAATGGGTTTATTCCTAGCATGAACTGACTGTAAAATAGACAGCAACATTATTATTGTTAACTAGCTTAACATGATATATTGACATGCATTAACTAGCCATCATTTAGCCAACATTATCTGCATGCAGCAGCATAACTCTATTTACCGCTTGTTTGGAAAAAAACTAAAAAGTTTGTTGCCTTTTGCCAGCTCTGGCTGGTTTGCTGAACATGGTGCTCTGCTCAGTAGCACCTGACTGATTCACCGCATGTATATGTTTAAGGTGCATTCAAAGACGGTTTGGAAAAATACAATGTTGCATATTTACAGATTAAACGGCTTTAGCAGCTGAACAAAAAGTGCGGGGGACATGTCCAACACGTACCCCGCATCTGTTATGCCCATGGCTACAAAAAAATGAAGACACAAAAGCTGATAAATGGTAATAAAATTCTTATCTACCATTTTTAAAGTACATCATGAAATATGCAAATGTAAGAGGTCAGAACAATAACCACACAAATTTTCAGCATGAAAGTACGTTTTCAGTTTCCAAAACTGTCCTGCTTGAGACACTCCCACATCTGCCAGTTTGGCAGAGTTTTCGACAACACTGCAGGTACCACCATCCTCTATTTGATCTGGAATGAGAAAAGCTAGCGTTTGTGTCATGTGCTAATATTAAAGTGAAGGTGCTACTGACTAGCTAACTGACTGAATGCCCATTAACAAAACACAAAACAAAACAAGTCTAAGGAATTTTTTGACGATCAAAAATGAGAATAATAGGTTTGCACAAGTTCGTTGGAGCTGTTGCTAAACAACTGTAGATTGTTCCACACAGTCATTCCCAGATGACAGGAAATTGATGAAAATGTTCAGGATCACAGCGAAACCTGAAAGTTTGAGTTTTTAATTAACTGGAAACCCCTGGGATACCAGTGTCATTGTCCTCTGTGAAGAAGGTTGTACATTAACAAGGATTTGGAAACCAGAGCCCAGCTATAAAACCCAACATGGTTTGAACTTGTTTCTTCCTACATGTACAAGCTTGTTGCCTTCTACATAAAGTTTTTATTGCCAAAGGAGAGTAGAATCGTGGCTCTGGTAAGACATGTTCAATGTCCTTGCAATGACTCTCTGGAATGCTTGGACCATCACTATTAACTGGCAGTGTGGTTGCTTTCAGAACTGTCTTTGTTATCATTGTGTTGCGATCATGCCAACGCACTTCATTATGTAAGTGATGATCACAACAGATAGCATTCATAATCAGTCAGTACATTCTTGGCATTATCCTGAAAAACCGGCTTTTGATCAGTAGCCAAGGTTTGCTTATCAGTCATTGTACAATACTGTTTTTTAGTGACTCTTTTTGAGTTTGGTGTTTTGGTTTGGCCATTAACAGTCTTTTTCGCATCAGGTAATGTTCTTTTAAACGAATGCTTAGTTTTCTTGTTCATACAGGTGGCCCCCAACTGCAATTAAAGAATTGTACAAGTTTGGCCTACCAACAAATCAAGCTTATACAGATGGAAAATATATACTTTTTATTTTACACCTTCTTAAATGGTAGGTAAAACACAGAGTATTTTTCTTTTATTTATAACCAATGTTTTTGTTTTTTGTCTGCTTTCATCTCAAAGTAGTATGTAAGGTCACAAACATCCAGCAATATTTTCCTCAAAAATAGATGTGGCTGCATCTTTTCATTAACCTTGGCTAAATAAAGTGTTTTCAAACATTTTCAAGATGAACAAAATAGAAAACATTTGAACTAAAAAAGTTAAAAAGCTATGTACATTTCTTTTTTGTAGGCAAAGAACTAGAAACACTGGAGGACACATTGACGAAGAGGTTGACACAACGATGACACCTGTAAGAACATATACAGACCATGTCCCAAAAAAAATTAGAATATCATGGAAAAGTTTATTTATTTCCAGAACTCCATTCAAAACCGTAAACTTCCATAGATTATAGATTCAGGGCCCACAACTTAAACGATTTCAAGTATTTTGTTGTTTATTTTTACATAACTTGGGCTTCCAGCTCATAAAACCCACAGTGGAGGAAAAAAAGCAATTATGGGTATGGTTAACTTAATTTAAGGATGTTCTCTGGAACGGACACTTACAGCTCAGTAACCCTACAGGTCAGCTGCGAGGAACAGGAGGGGTAATTTAGGCCCAGGAGGATATCATTAGATACTGGTTTATGAGGGCGGAACAAATCCCTTTATACAATCTGTTTCCTACAACTGGCTGGTGGGGTAATAAAACCCCTAGACTTCTTAGAGTTTTGAGTTAGTGGAAAATAACTGTGAAACATGGAGTGTGACCTAGCTGTGTATAAAACAGGGTTGTAAGTCTGATTTTTGTCAGACACAGACCAGGACAAAATGCTTGATCTGTCTCTCTTTACATGCAAGAAAGAAAACCAAAGAACTGTCTCAACCGTCTTTATTTAAAACTTAACTCTGCCAGCACACCCACGAAGTCAGGAATTCAAAAAATGTGAATACTGTGAAGAAATCACCATTTACTTTTCAGTTTCTGCAGGAATAAAAGAAAGAAATTAGGATCACATCAAATCAATCAAAATATGGCTTCACTTTGGTTCAATTGTCTGAGTTAGGTTCAATATGGGGAAGACTGCAGACTTGACAACTGGCCAGAAGACCATCATTGATACCCATCCATAGGATGGGTAAGCCACAAAAGTTCATAACTAAGGAGGCTGGCTGTTCACAGAGTGCTGCGTCCAAACATATCAATGGAAAGTCTAGTGGAAGGGCAAAATGTGACAGGAGAAGATGCACAAGCAGAAGAGCTGGCCAGGCTCAAGCAGATTATCAAACAGAGAAGGTTCATGAATCTGGCAGAGATCCAGAGAGAGTAGATGTGCTACAACTGTCGGGTTCCTCGGGTCAAACCGCTTCTGAGCCTGAGCCAACGTAGGAAGCGTCTCAACTGGGCCAAGGAGAAGAACTGGACTGTTGGCCAGTGGTCCAAGGTCCTCTTTTCCTATTAAAGTAAAGTGTGCCCTTTCATTCGGGAATCAAGGTCTAAAGGTTTGGAGGAAGACGGGTGAGGAACAGAACCCAAGCTGCTTGAGGTCCAGTGTGAAATATCCAGAGTCAGTCATGATTTGGGGTGCAATGTCCGGTGCAGGTATTGCTAAACTCTGCTTTCTTTAATCCAAGGTCACCGCATCAGTCTACCAGAATGTTTTAGAGGACTTCATGATTCCTTCTGCTGAGGATCTGTATGGAGATGCAGATTTCATCTTAAAGCAGGACCTGGCCCCTGCCCATACCGCCAGAAGCACCAAAACCTGGTTTGATGGCCATGCTATCACAGTGCTTGACGGGCCAGCAAACTCGTCGAACCTAAACTCCATTGAGAATCTATGGGGTATTATCAAGAGGAAAATGAAGGGCACCAGACGGCATCAGGGAAATCTGGGCTTCCATAACTCCCAGGCAATGCCACAGGCTGATTGCCTCAATGCCACAGAGCATCAAAGCAGTGATTAAGGCAAAGGGATTCCCTACCAAGTATTGAAGATTGGCATAGGATTTTGAAAGTACCATATTTTGATTGATTTGATGTGATCCTAATTGCTTTCTTTTTTTTCTGCAAAAACTGAAAAGTAACTGGTGATATTTTCACAGTATTCTAATTTTTTGAATTCCTGATTTCGTAGGTTTTATGAGCTGGAAGCCCAAATTATATACAAATAAACAACTAAATACTTGAAATCGTTTAAGTTATGGGCCCTGGATCTATAATCTATGTAAATTTAATGTTTTGAATGGAGTTATGGAAGTAATACTTTCCATGATATTCTAATTTTTTGGAAAGGGTCTGTATACTCATAGAAGTAATCAAGGTGACAACGAACAGATGGAAATATTTACAGAGAAAAGAGACACAGGAGATGTGGGCTGAAGAAAATAATCAAAAAACAAGGACAGATCAAACCCAAACACTCTAGAACTGTAACAGCTCACTTAGTGCATTAGTGTGTCACTTTCTCCCAGGCAGTTATTTTTTTTATTGGTTCTCCCCGAGCTGATATAACTTTTTTGATAATTTATTCAAAAAAGGGTTTCAAAATAAGTTAATAACAGCAAATGAAATGATTCTTTTTTCCAAATTTTTTATGTCTGCTCTGCAGTAGGAATATAAGGGCTGCGTGCTGGGGAAATGAAGCAGAGAAACCGCTGATGGCAAATACTATCGGTGTTGAAATGAATTTGTATTAACTATGACAATTTTTTAAGTCTATGATCATGAATTCTTTTTTATTGCCCCACCTATGTTTCACCTCGATCTCGGTGTCACTGAAATTCATTTTTTCGCTCTCTTGGCCATTATTTTAAGGAAGAGCGCAAGGACTTAACGTATGTGACAGATGATGTGTTACCAAATATGCTTAATTGAGGGTGTTTCTGTATGCAAATGACTGAGAACGGGCATTAGCAGCTGGGTACGCACATGTGGGATTTATCATCAGATGAACATGGGTACAAGGGGCCACCGCACATCTTATAAATCAGACTTTTGACTGTACGGAAATTCTAAATTTCATTCGTAGGATAGAATATAGGGCAGTTTCTACGAACGTTTGATAAATGAGGGCCCAGATCTGCCATTCAGTGTCCATCTGAGAGCTCTGGGAGGTGCTTGTCCTTCTTCTTACAATTCTCTTGAATCTCTGCTTTCAGGTCCCAAACTCTTTTAAGCACCATGACCAGGTTAAGCCACAGCGTGGTAGCCAATGTAGCTGTATGCATTGTCAGGCTCCTCCAACAGTGGAACAAAAAAAACTGTCTGTGATTCGGTGCTCTTGTCTTGATTAAATTAATTATTTTAGTTACATAAACAATGTAATTTTTACTCTTATTATAGCATATTAAAAAGATATATTTATTTATTTTGGGCTTGCAGGTGATCTTGGTCTTGAAGCACAGGGTAAAGATCAATAATTAAGAAGATAAGGTTAAAAACAACTATGCTAATTCTAATTCACAGCTGTTTTTGAAGTTAAACACCTGTTCATACACTCTCCCACTAGACTTTCTGATTTTTTTTGCCAATGTATTTTTGGTTGTTAAATTTTTTTTGATCACTGAGATGCATGCCCATGGGCACTTTCTATTACGTCAGGTTTGTGGTAAAAGAGATTCTCAAAGCACTGTGAGATGACAATCACTCATTCAGGTTAATTAAAGAATATTGTATACAAAATGAGAGCAAAGACAGAGTAAGCTCTGGTATACAAAGTCAGTACATTGTCTTTTACACTGAAGAACAGAAGAAGTGCAAACATATTAACAAGACAGATTGTCAGCACTCACTTGTTGGGAAGTTACTGTGAGAACTGACTGTTCTTTATCTGCAACTCTTGCAGCTGTGGAAACTAACTGGCAGTACACTCTCAGAGTGGCAAGCAGATAAACTGGTTATACACATTCCATAAGAATAATGAAAACACATGACATAGACCATAAGTTCAAGAAAGTCATAAAACGGTAGCCAGAAACAACATTTTCTATTACAGGTCAAACAACTTTTACCACGTTTTTGTGGAAACATGCACAGACATTATGTAGCTCCAAACATCATCAACTGTTATTAAAGATCAAATGTCAAACAAAGTAGCGTAGTCACCTTTTTATTTTACTCATGTAGCTATTTATCTGGCCTTGTGTATCCAAAAAGTTTAAAATCCCCTTCATAGAGGTTGTACAACTTCATCCTGTCCTCTAGGGGGACTGTTTTAAACCAGTCCGTGATGTAATCATTAGTAGTCATATTTTGATAGAAGGAAGGGAACTTAATGTCATTTTCCAATTTTAACATTTTTAAAAGCTCTTCAGCGTCTTCCTGAAGAGTCTCCAGGTGACCAACAAAATCGTACCTGGGAGAAAAAAAGAATCTGTGTTACAGTTGCTCTTTGTGTAAAATCTATATGTTGGACCTTTCAGTTTAAGAAAAAAGACTTCTTACTCTACACGGCAGGGTTGACACAACCGATACATTTGTCTCCAGTGAGGCTCAAATGGCTCAGTCTTCTCGGTTTGCGGGTGCAACAGGTACTGAATGAAATCATTGAATGAGGGGAGTAATCCTAACGCATCTGCCTCGTTCATTGTTTGTGGTGGATCAGATTGGTTACCAGAGGTTTTTATCATATACTTTAAGTAATTTTTATAGAAGTACTCATTTTCCTCCTCATACACAAATTTGTCACGATAAGCAGAGATGAGACGGACAAATGGGTCACGGACAAACATGAATTTGGTGTATTCCATCAGCCTCCTCTGTAGAAAACCAGACATAAGTACAAAATTTGCTGTTAAGATGAATGTAATATTCTGAACAGACCTGACATTACTGCAGTTAACTGACCTTCCTCTCGGTTGAATTGAACTGTTTCAGATAAATAAGCTTGCTGATGTGATGGATACTGGGGCGATCTATAGACGAAGGGTCATCATAAGGCTTGCCCTTCTTGAGGACAAACATAACTCTTTTCCAGTTTGAGCAAGCAACCTGGTAGGATAAAAAACATTTAGGTTGTTTATGATGCTGTGCCTTTATATTTGTTTATTAAACATAAAAAAATATGGGCTGTGAGAGGATATGTGTGAGAAATTACAGAAATGTTCGATGCAATTAATGGTAAATAGAGAATGGCACAAAGTTCATGCTGTGTTGAATTGACCTCAGACGTCAAAACTAGGGTCAGAAAAAAACACAGACTCAACTTTTCAGAAAGTCAGAAAAACTATGGCTGTGATGGACTGGGAACCTGTCCAGGGTGTACCCCCCCTCTCGCCCCTTGATCGCTGGAGATACATCTGTAAGGGGGCAATATTTACCAATTCTAGTTTAAAACAAAATTATGCATAACAGCAATTACTTTATACTTCCATACATATAAATATTGACTTGCCAGCTCTACAATTCAGTCAACAAGGAAGAAATATTTTCTGAACTTCAGAAAAATGAAAAACTTTCCCAAAATATTAAAATAACAAAGAAAAGAAGAATTGATAATCAGGTTTTGAATGCTAAAAATACTCAATCCAAATGTAAACCTTTTAAACATTCTTGACGTTTTATCTTCGCCGTCTCTCACAGCTGCTAAGGGGTAGAAATTAATTTATATATGGTTACAATTGTGAGTAATTAATAATTTCTCTGACTTCAGATTCTGATGAAGGTGGGATTTCATGTATAAATACTTCACTGTCTGTGGAGTGTGTTAGTCTGCTCGTCACCTTGGGAATGAAACAGTAGAGGATCTTTTGAGTGTCGTCCACAATGAATTGATTATAGATGGTGTTTAATTCATTCTTTGGCACAGAAAATTTCTTTTTTTCAAGGTCACAGATCCTTCCGATCCGCTCCTTTCTTAATGTTTGTTGCCAAATTGTCTCCTCGCCTGTAATAAAAACAGAAACGATTAACTTATTTAAACAGATCTCAAGCAACATAATGTATTCCCTTCAGGCAGGATTTTACTGGATGTCAAAATCTAAAAAAAAGCAAAAAATAAAAAACAAAACATGAGAACACTTTATCAAATTAAACTTAGAATTTACTTCATTTTAAAAATAATCTTTGATTCAACAAAAATAGTTGTTGAAGACAACAGTTACACACATTCATATTTAAAAAGGATATGACAAGGCACACAGACACATATAACATACCTGCATTTTCCTGTGACATGCCCTGTTGGTAAAAGAGTATCATGATATAAAATACTGGAACAAAAATCACAAAAAGGATTAAAAAGTCTTTCAAAATCCTCATGATTAATGGAATTTTACTGTATCCACTCGATGGAAATGAACAGAAAACAGAAGCTCAATAAAAAGTTCCACACAATGTAAGCTTCATCAAATCATTTCTTCATTACAGTAAAAACTTTATGAACAATAGCAGTCAGATGTCTGGCCACACCTCCATATTGGGAATAGGTAGGTGTGTCTTTGAGACAATCCTGCTAGATAATAATTGTTTGAACTGTTTCAGGAACAGGTCCTTCAGCTGGGGCACACCACGTAAACTGATTGAGAACACCTGGGTTGGACCTTCATTCCTATATAAAGGCAACATTTTTACATTCCTTTGCACAAACAAACCCTGGTCTATTTTGTATACCGTCACAGAGATAACAAATGTCAATTTAAAATTAAACATCTGTACACCCTCAAAAATCTTTAGTGAAAACATGTTTATACTGTGTTAATTGTTTGGGGAAGTAAAGTGGTTAAAAATTGATGTTCATGTTTGTTTGTGAATATCTTTTGGTGGAGAAATTAGTAATAGCAGCACATGGGACTGCACAAGAAAATGGGTCCTTTATTATTGTTGGCATTACTTTGTGAAAATAATTCAAAACTTATTAACGCAACAAGAAAAAAATCCTTAGTGTCCCCTAGAGCAATGGTTTTCAAACTTTCCAGCTTCTGACCCACAAAATAAAAAATTAAGAGGATCATGACCCCAACTCTTGTTTGAGCATATGAGCATTTTTACTGAAAAGGTTAAAAAGTGGTAACGACACAATCAGCATCAACATGCAGTTCATTAGCAAGGACCACGCTTACAGAGATCGGATTATAATGTTTATTGAAGAAGGATTTGAGCAATGAAGTGTCTGGGAGGATACGCCGATGGAGGCTTGAAGATTCTGTGTGGGGGTGCAGTCTTCATAAATCCGTCTTTTTTCTTATCGAGCCTGCTCAGGACCCCCCAGACAAAGAACCTGAAAGAACGGGTGTCAATGCTAGGACTTTGAAAGAGTGGATGAGAGAATGGAGGGATGTAAGGATGAAGGGATGAGAGAAGGAATGAAGAAATGAGAGAGGGGATGAGGGGTGAAGGAGGGGGTGAAGGGATAAGGGGTGAAGGAGGGGATCAAGGGATGAGGGAGGGGATCAAGGGATGAGGGGCGAAGGAGGGGATGAGGGGATGAAGGAGGGGATTAAGGGATTAGGAGAGAAGGGATGAGAGGGGGATGAGGGATGGGGTGAAGGGAGGGGATGAAGAGATGAGGGGGGGATGAAAGGATAGAAAAGTAGGGATTTAATGCTGAGATGAGATAGAGGGTCAGGGGAGGGGGGGTTACGAGAAAACAGTCTGAGCCACCCTGATCACTAGGTAGGCAGGGTTTAAATAGATTGCATAGTAATTAGGGATGAGATTTAGGTGTGAGATGCCATGTGAATCGAATCTGAGTGGATTACTAGGGGAGTGAGGGGCGTGGTCCTGCTCACGAACCTAAATTAACACATTAACTTCATTTCATTAGCAAGGACCACGCTTCCAGAGATCGGATTATAATGTTTATTGAAGAAGGATTGGAGCAATGAAGTGTCTAGGAGGATACGCTGATGGAGGCTTGAAGATTCTGTGTGGGGGTGCAGTCTTCATAAATCCGTCTTTTTTCTTGTCCAGCCTGCTCAGGACCCCCAAAGTTGGTCATTAATTAGCAAAGCAAAGTATGAGCATGGTGCAGATAATGTTTTATTATCATGGTGCAGATAATGTATTATTATTAGATAATGATTATTGTGAATGCAAGTACGATATGCTGAAGACGACCAACTACCTAAGATTTGAATAATATAGTCCGAGATGCCTGAGCTAGAGGCGGAAGTGACTGCTCCAATGCAGATGGAATGGATAAAGTTGGAAAGAATCAAAGAGATTCGGTGGACCTTCTCAAGCGGCAGAGATGCTTGAAAAGTGGATGAATCAAGAGTAATGCCCAGGAATTCCAGAGAAGTAAGGGACCTATTGTCTTCTCTTTGGACATAGGGACTCCCATGTTAGAGAAGGCTTTGGTGAGGCTACGGAGCCCAAGATTAGAAGGGGACGAGGTGGTGGTGATGACTAGAAAATCATCGAGGACGTGAAGGATGTAGGGAAGGCGGCAAGTGTTAAGCAGGATCCAACACAAGGCCTGGGAAAGAAAATCGAAGATTCGAGGGCTACTTCTGCAACCGAAAGGGAGTCTGTCTGCAAAGTAGTAAGCCCCTTTCCAACAGATGACAAAGAACCGCCAGAAGTCTGGATGAAGAGGAAGGACCTTAAAGGCACTAGTGATGTCTGCTTTAGAGTGCCATGCTTTTCGACCTGCTAGACGGTTAAGCTGCCTAGCATGATCGATGGTGACATACTGCATGGAGAAATCAGGAAAGGGGACAAGACTGTTGATACTGGGAACGGAAGGGACGTGAGGAGCCGACAGGTCAATGATCAGTCTTTTCTTTTCTGAGTATTTGCGGGTTGCCACCCCCAAGGGGCTGACCCGGAAAACTGCGAAAGGGGGGCGGGCGAAAGGACCAATCATGAACCCCTTCTTAACCTCCACCGGCGCAAACAACATTCCTTGCGGGAATGGGAGGGACCTTGGGCCGATTGGTCTAAAGCTACTCAAGGAGAATGAGGGGGTGAAGGCTCAAGGCGAGACTGAAGGGACCTGGATAATCTGAGAAGAGATGGAGAAGAAGGGTGCCGGTCTTGGTGGACAATTGTACAGTCGCGGGACATGGAAGCCACTGGAGAGAGATCCGATTGAGAATTGCGGGATAGAGGAGTTCTGGTTGGGGAGGACTGGCTGGAGTTCCGTTGAGCCGATGAAAGCCTGACACAGCGAGAGATTTGTCGAACTACGGATGGAGGTGATGGTGGAATGATGGAAGGCTCACCGGAGAAGAGCTCCTTGTCGGAATCGGACGGATTCAGAGTGAGGGTAAGCACCTCCGTGCTTGATTGTTGAAAATGTCTTACGAGACAACAGTCTGAGCCACCCTGATCACTAGGTAGGCAGGGTTTAAATAGATCGCATTGTAATTAGGGATGAGATTCAGGTGTGAGATGCCATGTGAATCGAATCTGAGTGGATTACTAGGGGAGTGAGGGGCGTGGTCCTGCTCACGAACCTAAGTTAACACATTAACTTCATTATATTGGTCCTGTTATTTTATCTTTAACTACATTTCTAAAATGCGTATGCTTTCTTATTGTCACTATTGCCATTTATGTTTATTTCCAAAAAGGACCTCAAGACCTCAGATTTACAAACTCGTCACCCCAAGTGTTGTTCCGACCCCATCTTTGGGAACTACAGCCCTAGAGGGCTCCATAATAAGGGGAGTAGAGAATGTAATTCACCTTTTGTATGACTCCTTTAAAATGTTTGTATTAGTTCAGGTCATTTAGTACGAACAATTTTACCGGTGACTTTTACTATTTGTTTCATCCTGTTTTGTCCCCTATTGATAAGTTGCCAAACCAGGTGATAAAAGCAAATGTAATGGCAGACTCTATCTTAGAATTGTAGAAAAGGGTCATCAACTTTTTATGCACGCCAAATTTGTGGAAGTGCAACCGTCAAGCTTTTTCCGCCAACCTTATCAGATTTATTTTTACAGAATATCAAGTTCTTGTCAATGACAACACCCAGGTACTCATATAAGAACTAAAAGTGGTGGATTAGGCTTCTTCCTAAAATCTTTAGACAATCTTTGGTTTTGGTGACATTTATTTTAAGCAGGAATTATCACTCCACATATTAATTGTTGCATTAATATAAATATGTAACAGTAAACCATTCACCTCCAGGACAAGCCAATATGATGGTTGGAGATTCCTGTGATGTTTATACATGTATGGATGAAGGGTAGACTATATTGTTCATTGTCAAAGTTGGTACAAATAGACGCAATGAAAAATAGAAGCTGGTATGTAGCATAAAAATATGCTGACAAAGTATTAATCTGTCACGATCAGTATAATTTATGTGCATTCCTTGGCTTACATTTCTGTTTTACTGTTCACAATGCTTTGTTGGTGACTGCTACAGTATGTATTTCTTGATTTACCTTTCCTTAGGCCTCGGCTCTGTCTAACTTACTCATTAATCAAACATCCTAGGAATCAAGCTCTTCACTATAAGTGGTTATCCTGTTGTTACCACCAGCCTCTTTGGCTTTTTGTTAGGCTTAATTTACCATCACATGTCTTATCTCTCCAGTGGGTGGTTAACCCCCCCTTCATTGTAAATATTATTAAAAAAAATGTAATTATTTTTTTACATTTGTTTCCTGTATAGTATTATGTAACATTGCTTTCAATACATATGCGATTCATCTCTGTGCACAATTGATTTAAAACACAAAGAACTCTTGAGAGGGAAAAACAATTGTAAAGGTTGTTTTACAAAACTGAGGTCTTCACTCATCACAACTTTTCACTAACTGGTGTGAGCCTGCTGTGATGTCACTTTATCTGCCAGCTGGAGGTGTTTGTTGGTGCCATGAGTCAGTGAATTTGGTTCATTGAACATTGCGTTCAGAAATATGCTGTTCTTCACATGGGATTACGTTATCCCATGTGGTACATGGTAAAACACACATGTCGCACACATGGACTTCACATGTATGGTTTTACGTGGGTTTCACATATTTTTCACATGTAGTCACATAGACTTCACATGGGCTTCACATGTAATTTTCACATGGGTTTTACAAATTGGTTTTCACATGTACGTTTCATGTGGAAAATAACATGTTTCACATGAGGTTTGAATGCTATCCTATGGGCTTCACTTGTGAGTGTCCATGGGTTTCACAGTTTATTACCATGAAAATCTTCCAAATTCAAACAGGAAATGTATGCAAAACACAGGTGGTCACATGTTTTTCACACATCTCATGTTTTCACATGTGAATTTCACATGGGTCAAAGATTCTTCACATGTGATTACATGAGATTTTGCCCATGTGAAACCATGTGTTTTTTCTGGAAGGGTCACAGGGTATAATGCAGCGCGTGTACTGTAATATTGGGGGAGATGCGCTTCATGAACACCTGCAGCGCTCCTGGTTTCCCAGCCATAGTCATTGCCCCATCTGTGTAGAGCTCTACATAGTCCCTATATGTCTGTTGACATCTCATAAATGCGCATATTGGACAGATGAATAACCCATAGCTTCCTGGCCTCTGTTGTGAATCATAGATCCAACCATGTTCATAGTGCAGGGAGGTATGTAATGCTCTGCAAGTGTGTGCAGTTTTTCTCACTGTGCCACTATGTACAAAACTTTATATGAGCTCAGTTGAGCATTAGCAGGTGTTTGGTGGAACAAAACTAAAGGCAAGAAATGCTTCATCATATTTTCTACTCTTTGGCTGGGAATGAAGTCAGTATAGAAGCTTATTTGCTGATGTTTTATCTTCTGCTTTGCGTTTATGTAGGAGCCTCATCAAATACTGTCCATTATACTAGCTTTTAAATTTTATCCATTCATACCCCCCCCCACCTGCACCCCCCCGAAAATGACTCTGCGCCCATGGGAACCACTGCCATAACAAATTAAACTTTATCCTTATCTCTGACCTCTTCCTCACTCTGTTTTGATGGGGAAATATTTAATTCTGGTTAGTTTTACAAATTAATTCTGTTATCTAGTTTGAGTACTTCACCTTAGTGGTCCCAAAATGGCTTAAAATCTCTTCAGAACCTAATGCAGCCAAGTTGCTGCATGTTTCTTACCAATACTGGTGGATTCAAAGTCCACACAAGTATTTTGCTGCCATCTAGGGGTGAGAGTTATGCGTGGAAATATATAATCTTTCTAATTTTTTTAATAACTGCCAGGATTTCTGTTTTAGCTGTTACATTGAAATTATTTCAAATTTGAAATTACTGCTTGTTATAGTTTCAGGCCAGCCAAGACACATCATATATTTTTCCAGCCATCACTGGTTTTTATAAATTATGGATAAATAATGAAATAAAAAGTGTATTGGGATATTTTTATAAGTACAAACTGTTCTTATATTTTTTACAATACAAAGGAATACAGAAAACTGTCCAAAAAGCTGGTTCGAATTTCCACCCTCTCATTCTCTGTAGTTGGGTCCTTTGGCAAGACACCCACCTTGCCTGCTGGTGGTGGTCAGAGGGCCCAGTGGCACCTATGTGTACGGCAGCTTAGCTTCTTTCAGTGTACCCCACAACAGCTGTGGCTACTAAGTAGCTTACCATCACCAGTATGTGAATGTGAATGTCCAAATGTAGTGTTTTGTGGTCCTCTGACTGAAAAAGGGCTATTTGGCACATCTGCAAATTGCAAGGTTTTGCTAGATGGATTAAATTTTTTTGCATCACAGTGATTCAAAGCATAGGTCAAAATCCGCAGAAGAATTTCTACATATGTAGATAATGTATGGCCAAGCTTGAGTCTAGAACTTAAGCTGACAGAAAATCTGAGAGATCGTCTAAGGAGGATGGCGGACAACAAATGTCCTAACAATTTGATATAGACTTGGAGAACTTTTGCCAAGCACAATAGGTTATACACAGTCATGCTAATAAACCCCCCTTAAGAAGAATAAATATTTAGTTTAAAATAAAAGGGGATTCAACAAATTTATAGTTTATGGTTGTGAAAACTTAAGCAGTCAGGTTCAACTATGAGCCAAACAAACAAAAAATGAAATAAACAGAAAGCACTGAATAGTTTCAACTTTTGGAAATTCAACCTTCTTAATTTTTGATGGAAAGTGCAACAATATTTAAAAAGCTAAGCTAAAATGCTAACATCAGGCAAACTCTTGGTCAGTTCATTCGTTGTAAACTAAAAAAAAAAATCAAAGACTTTTGAAGCATTTGATAAAAATATTTTTCACATCACTAACGAATTATTATTTATATTACATGATGAAAGGCACTGCTAAACAAATCTTTTCAAGTAAAATAGTAAAATTAAGTAATCTTAGCTGGACTGTGGAATCTTAGAAAAAAAAGATACACAGCTTTGAGAACACTGAAACATTATATTGATCTTAGCCTTAGTGATCGCTGCTGTATCGTATTGGTTTTCCTGCTGGTGTTGCCGAAGAAAGCTGTTTTTTTATTGTCCCTGATACTCCACTCATATCTCAAACATATGTTCCAGCTGATCTGTTTGGTTTGTGTTATTGAGGAAAACTTAAATGTAACAGGAAATAGAAAGAACTGAGATATGTGAATGCCCAGATTTATCTTTGATTAGACAAAATATATTTTTGCTGTTTGCTCAAATCAAATCTGACCTTGAACCAAGATTGTGGGATTTTTCTAAAAAATAGAATACTGCCATAATAGACCACACTATTTTTCTTAAAGACTGCAAACAAAAAGGTTTTTTAATATGTTTTAACACTGTGAGACTGTTTGAAGTGATTACGTCTTTGTCACAGTGAAGTTACAATCTAACAATGAACTACAGATATGTTTTACTGCCCATGCAGACAAATTTAGATTGTTAGAGAGGACAAAAACTTACACCTCAGGTATATCCTCATATATACATCTTCCCAATTCATGTTTTCAAAAATCACAGAATATTTCACCCAAGCTAAACTCTAGACGGATCTCCCAGAACTTCCTGATTTTCTCAACAGATGGCAGCGGAGACAACCATTTCACCTCAAAGGGCATTCATATTACTCAACAGACTGGAAATAACTCTAGGATTACAAAATGAGCAAAGATTAATTGAGAACCCAGCAATTAAATAAGCAATGATTTAATCAAGGTACAATAAATAAGAAACTTCATACCATTATTGCACTGTTATTTGCAATACAACACCAATTGTGTTTGTGTAAGGTGCAATGCATATCCTGTATTTAAGTTAGAAAACTAATCCATGACCCAACAGATACCAGGATTTAGGTCTGCTCTGTTGTTCATACATTTGCTTTTCAATCCATTTATCCTGTATTCTAGAATTATTTTGAGGCATTTATATGTTACTCAAATAGGGGTAGACTTTCTCTTGAAGTGGTCCAAACCAAAGCTCTGTTGGCACTCTATAATGTAAGTTATTTGTGGATACTCAATTTTTTGTATTTGGATATTGGCTGCCTGTTTTGCTGTTTTTGTAGTCCAGATAACATTTGCCTTTTGTTGAAGTTCATACACTATTTTAAATTACATTTTCAAAAATTACCAAACTCAAACTTTCTCATTGAGGTATCATCCTATTATTCTTGTGAGTGAAATTGAAGGGTTCATGAGTTGAGTGTTGACCTGCTCCTAAATTAAGCTTTAGCTTCCAACTTAAGGTAATAAGTTACAATTTACAAAATGTTGTCCATTATTTCTTTTTAGTCTTTTTTGTAAATCCAATTTTTTTGAATAGATTTCTACTTTGTACTCTACTTTGTATTCTAAAATGATTGCATTTCCTACATGCTTTTTTTTTTTACATTTCTTCTTCGTCTTTAAAAGAGAGCAAAGATAACCATTTGAAATCTAATGTCATGAAATAATAATTTCATTATAACAGTAACAGTTACGGATTTAAAAAAATATTTATTTGTATCTCGTACATGATGAGACATGAGACAAAAACAATAGCTGTAAGATTAGATTAAACTCAAATCAGTTTAAAAAAAAAAACATTTTCTGGTTATTGAAAATAAATCAACAACATAATCAAATTATTTCATTGCATTTATTTTTTTCCAAAATCATATCTTAGCAGAAAGAACCAAATGTACTAAGTTGACCTGGTTTGGATTTCTCATCTTCATAACATTGAAATCCAGACCAATAGAAATGGGAATCACTTCACAAGTGTGCATCTGAACAACACAATACAGCCATTAGAAACAATGTTTCAGATCCATATCCTTCAACTTTATTTTGAAGCTATACATTTAGTTTGAATACGAAGAAAAAGAGTCACCAACCAGTCAGAAACTCCTTGATCATCTAACACACAACTTATCATTGTGTCTTTACTTGGTGATTTATTCTTCATTTTTACATAAAAACAAACAGAAGAGAAATAATTTAACTTTAGCATAATCTCTGTTACAGCTCACGGTGTTTTTTCTGTTCTTTGAGTTTTATGAAGTTCCAGATGTCTCCCATTTCCTTTTTGTAAGCTCTAATGTCATCATTGACCTCTTGAATCTTTTCATCTAAAAAGTCATTGATTATTGTGGGGAGCTCCTTCAAGTAATGAGACCTTTTTGTCATATCTGCCAGTTGCTTTACAACAGGAATAATATTGTCAATGTGTTCCTGAAAAGATCCTACAAAACGTTTCAGTTCATTTTTTTGTTGTGCCTGTTGGAAAAAAAAGAGAACACTTTGAACACTAAAATCTCTACAGCATCCTTATAAAATATTGGCAATAGATATATTTTCATGTAAAAATACGGACTCTTCCTTTATTTATTCTTTATTAAATTATTAGAATTTGATCACATTTTGATGCAGTAAAGGTAACTGAGAACAGTAACCCACCTTTTTGTTGGCTGCTTCTTTCAGTCCACCCTGATTCTATTTTGTGAGTATTTCCTAAAAATTACAGAAAACATCGACAGCATAATTGTATAATACTTGATGAGGCTTTGCTCTCAACAGGGTTGAAATCAAACTGAATTTGAATAATTATTATTGGAGAGTGAAAACAGACAAATGATCAGAACACTCTAAAAGCAGGTAAAAAATAGCAAAAACAGGCAAAATTGATGTTGACTTAAAACATTTAAAATTGGACTATTTCTCTTTTTCCAAATTCTGAATTAGTTCAGATACCGTACTAAAAATGTATCTTTACAGAAAACCTGAGAAATATTTTTTTTAACAGATGTTCCTTGGCTTCCAATGAGTGTGTGACATAAACCAGACTCAGCAGAGTGAAGATGAGTAGCAGTCCTTTGGTGACTCTGACACAAGCCAGGCTTCCAGAAACATCTGCTGCTGCCATTATTCTGAGAATTAAAATATTGTACACATTTTTGTGCAATTAATAAAACAAACAGGCAAAAAGTTAAATGCTGCTCTTTCAAAGAATGTTATTCAGTGTTACAGAACTTACTGGCTGGATCAGAGAAAGAAGAGCTGCTCTTGAGATGCCAACAGAAGAAATGACTGAATGATGCACCAAACATGCTTTAAATACTCCCCAGGCTGGTATTTGTTACACCTCCATCTTTTGTGCTGCCTCTTACATTTCATTTACACAGAATCTGTTTTTCAGTTTTGCTTTATAACAATAGGTACTGCTCTGACAGAAAACACAAAAGAAACAAAGATTGCGCAAAAGTCAGCTCTCCTTCCCAACCCTACCTGCTTAGTTTTCAGTTACTCTTAAGCAGACCTGAGACAGAAGCAGCTGAGACAAGAATTTCAGAGTCATGTTGTTGCTGCAGAAAGTACCAATGGTGATTCCTAAAGAAACTATATTACCTTTATCCTCATTTTTGGTGTGCATTAAATTTAACAAAATGTGACATATAAATTAAATATATTAATATATTATTATAAATATTATGGTGTAATGACAATGTGAGAGGGTCTTTCTAAATGGCTCTTAGGTAGGAGTGTGTGCAAAAAATATTAACATGAGCTGAAGAGGTTACAGATTGCTGGAGAACACAACTGGCCTAAAGAGAAATGGTGGAAGATTTTGTGGATTGATGAAAGAAAGTTTATTTACTGTTGGTTCTACAAGCAACTGACAGTCCACAGTGAAGCTTGGTGAAGCAGGTTGCATATTAATGATGTGTCTCAAACTCAGAGGTGGTAGTCAACTAAACTCAGCAAAAAAAGAAACTTCCTCTGACTTTCAACTGTTTTTACTTTCAGTAAACTTAATGTGTGTAAATATTTGTATGAACACTAAAAGAGTCAACACCATAAGACATAAACTAAAAATGTTTCACAGACATGTGACTAACAGAAATAGAATAATGTGTTCTTGAATGAAGGGAGGCTCAAAATCAAAAGTACCAGTCAGTATCTGGTGTGGCCACCAGCTGCTTGAAGTACTGCAGTGCATCTCCTCCTCATGGACTGGACCAGATTTGTCAGTTCTTGCTGTGAGATGTTACCCCACTCTTCCACCAAGGCACTTGCAAGTTCCTGGACATTTCCGGGGGGAATGGCCCCAGCCCTCAACCTGCGATCCAACAGGTCCCAGAAGTGCTCAATGGGATTGAGATCCGGGCTCTTCGCTGGCCATGGCAGAACACTGACGTTGCATGCGGAAACTCACACACAGAACGAGCAGTATGGCTGGTGGCATTGTCCTGCTTGAGGATCGTGTCCGGATGAGCATGCATAAAGGGTACCACATGAGGGAGGAGGATGTCTTCCCTGTACCGCAAGGCATTGAGATTGCCTGCAATGACAGCAAGCTCAGTCCGATGGTGATGTGATATACCGCCCCAGACCATGACGGACCCCCCACCTCCAAATCGATCCCGCTCCAGGGTACAGGCCTCGGTGTAACGCTCATTCCTTCGATGATAAACACGAATCCGTCCATCACCCCTGGTGAGACAAAACCATGACTCATCAGTGAAGAGCACTTTTTGCCACTCTTGTCTGGTCCAGCGAAGGTGAGTTTGGGCTCATAGGCGGCGTTGTTTCTGGTGATTTCTGGTAAGGACCTGCCTTACAACAGGCCTACAAGCTCTCAGTCCAGCCTCTCTCAGCCTATTGCGGACAGTCTGAGCACTGATGGAGGGATTGTGTGTTCCTGGTGTGACTCGGGCAGTTGTGGCCATCCTGTACCTGTCACGCAGGTGTGATATTCGGATGTACCGATCCTGTGCAGGTGTTGTTACACGTGGTCTTCCACTGCGAGGATGATCAGCTCTCCTTCCTGTCTTAGGCGTCTCACAGTGCGGACATGGCAATTTATTGCTCTAGCCACATCAGCAGTCCTCATACCTCCCTGCAGCATGCCTAATGCACGTTCACGCAGATGAGCAGGGACCCTGGGCATCTTTCTTTGGGTGTTTTTCACAGTCGGTAGACAAGTCTCTTTAGTGTCCTGCGTTTTTAGAACTGTGACCTTAAATGCCTACTTTCTGTAAGCTGTTAATTAAGGTCTTAACGACCATTCCACAGGTGCATGTTAATTAATTGATTATAGTTAGTTGAACATGCATGGAAAACATTGTTTAACCCTTTACAATGAAGATCTGTAAAGTTATTTGGATATTTACAACATTATTGTTGAAATACACAGTCCTGAAAAAGGGACGTTTCTTTTTTTTGCTGAGTTTAGTTACTTTTTTTGATTATTTTTCAAAGATCAATTGACAAATCTTCCTTTGACATTTTCAGAGAAGAGTTGCACTGTGGTGCACTTGGTACCACTGTTGCCTTGCTGCAAGAAGGTCCTGGGTTCGAATCCTCACTTGGGGTCTTTCTGCATGAACCTTGCATGTTCTGACTGTGTATGCATGGCTTCTCTCTGGGTACTAGGTCTTCCTCCCACAGTCTAAAAACATGACTGTTAGGTTCCCAGGTCTCTCTAAATTGGCCTTAGTTATTGGTACCTTTCTGTATGATTGTTTTTTCTGTGTGTGCCTTGCAATTGACTGCCGACCTGTCCAGGGTGGACCCCACCTCTCCCAGCAAATGCTGAAAATAGCCCCACCCAGGACTTTACCAGGATAAGTGGGTATAGAAAATGGATAGATGGCACCAAACCAGTACGACCGGTATAAACAATAGTTGGAAGAATAAAATAGAGACACCATGAAATGTAGTCCAACTGGGCTGATAAAACTGTAAAGCAAGAACAATATAAAAAAAAAAAAAAGGAAAACTAGATACTAAAAACAGAACAATAAAAAAAGCTGTTATGAACACAAATGTATAATCAAGTAATTCAATATAACTATAGAATCTAGTTGACTTTGTTGCTGCTGGTTGTGTGGGAACAATGGGTTGTTGATGTTGTATGTATGTTGCCATCTCAGATAGAAGATTTTTTTATTTTATACGTTGGTTTGTTTAATAGTGCCATTAAAATAATTATGTGAAAACATCAGAAAGGCACCAGATCTATGATATGAACAAACCTCACATCAGGTGCATTTGATCACTTTTGTTTTATACCATAGCCCTTTAAACATGAGTAACATTTGTTTGTTATGTGAGTATTTCCGTTAATTTCAAGAACAAACACACCTGCTCAGCAGATGACGTTGGAAAAAAGTGGGAGTTACTTGGCAGTTGATGGACTGAAGAGATAGTAAGAATTCTTGTCTCCTCCCACATGACAAGCAACTTTCAGACAGTTTCGATTAACATAATAATGTACATAACAGGTGTGACTCTGACCTTCCCATTTATACTTTTCAGAAATCACCTTTAGTTGTTTCACCTTATTGTGAAATAGCATGGTTTACAGTAACTGCTTGTAGGAGAATATCAAGAAGAAGAAACTTGTGAGCTTGACACAACAAACTGATGGTTTCTGGTATAAGCTGTTCTACTCATTCTCATCCTAGAAAAGATAGGAAGTCTACCAGTCTTGTGCATTTCATGACTTCAGATGTTCTGGTATGGACGACAAGAGCATTTTGCAGGCAGGAAAGAACAAAATCTCACTGTGAACTATTTAGGATGTTTGCATAGACTGGATCAACCTCACTATGTCCTTTCTGGAACATCAGCTAAAGCATTTTCACTGTTAATTTTTGTTCATTACCTGCTTGGTGGAAAACTATCTTTAAAATGCATTAGCCAAACCGGTAGATATACTCAACCAATTTTTCTGGGCTGACAAAATCATTCATATTAAGAGTAATATCCATCCATCATCTATACCACTTATCCTTACAGGGCCACAAGGGAGCTGGTCCCTATCTCCAGTGGTCACTGGGCGAGAGGAATGGTGTCATGTTGGTATTAAGTTTCTTGACCCACATGCAGAACAGCACAGGAAAACCATTAACAGTTTTAAGATGTTTATTTTAAATTATAATTATGTTGGCTGGAGGATGCCGGAACTGGGAACACTGTTGAAGGAAGTGGAGATGGAATACACTGCAGAGGGAGAGAATCCACAGGTGAGATAATGTTTTCTTGAATGGAGTATGGATTGCTGAACTCAGGTGAGACTTACTTAGAAGATGGATGTCGGACTGCCAGGGAGGAGAAGCTAGGAGTCTGGGACGACTACATATATATGGTTGCTGTCGTTGCTGCTGAAATAAAGCTGGTATATTATCCAATTGTTGAAGCGTGATTTCTTGTTGATTGATTAAAGTCTGAAGGACCTTGCCATGATTTTGGATCTGATTTTGTTGTTCTGCTACTGATCTAACTAAAGCGGCTGCTGGGTCAGATTGGCCTGAGTGTTCTGTCATGTTGGTAATACAGTTTCTTGACCAGACAGAAAGAGAAAACAGACAAACACTCCAAATTCCAAACACATGGTTCACCCTAGACAGACTGCCAGTTCATCAAATGGCAACATAGAGACACACAGGACAAACAACCATGCACACACACTTATACCTAAGGACAAGTTTGAGAGACCAATTAACCTAACAGTCATGTTTGTTGACTGTCGGAAGAAGCCAGAGTACACTGAGGGAACCCACACATGCACAGGGAGAACAAGCAAACTCCATGCAGAAAAACCCAAGGCAGGGATTCAAACCAAGGACCTTCTTGCTGCCAGGCAATAATACTACCAACTACACTGCTGTGCAGCCCATTAAGAGCAGATCTAAATTTGAGAAACTCCTACTTAACATGGAACCTGCTACACCAAGCTTCTCAGTTGCTTCTAGAACCAACAGCAAATCTTTCTTTCATCAGTTCACAAAATCTTGCACCATTTCTCTTTAGGCCAGTTGTGTTCTCTAGCAATCTGTAACCAGTTCAGCTCATGTTTTTTTTTTTTTTTTTGTTGAAACAACATGACTTTATGCGGTCTTCTTGCTGATACCTTGGCCTTTTATATTTCTCTTCACTTAGTTTTATTAACATTTCACAAATTCTCAAGAAACACCATCTCAACACACTTTATAAAAAGCAAACATTAAAAAGGAATTCAGTCCATTTTACAGATAAGGCAAAATACATGCATTCGAATATGGTCCTAGTTATGTAATACAGTTAGGTTTATTATTTAAACTAAATACATTTTTATATTTAGGCATGGCTTCTTTTCATTGTTTTAGTACTAACAGATGACTGTGGTTCATGTTTCATCAGCCTGGAGAAGATCTTTGGCAAAGTGTATGCCATTCTGCCAACAACTTAAATTATTTCCAAGGATTAGAATTTAAGTAGAATATCACACAACAGACATAATCAGCTTGTTGTGACAAGCTCACATGGGTTTCTTTTTCTTGATATTCTCCTGTGTGCAGTTACCTTAAACCATACTATTTTACGGTAAGGTGAAACATCCAAAGGTGATTTCTGAGAAGTATAAATCCGAAAGTCAAACCTGTTCTGCATGTCATCTCACCAATCAAAACCCAGTCTAAAAGATGTTTGACATGTGGGAGGAGACGCCTTTCCTGCCTCTCATCCCTTGCTAGGAAAATCCCACTTGAGTAAGGCACGGCAAGGCAATTTTATTGGTATAGCACACTTTCAACAACAAGGTAATTCAAGGTGCTTTACATGATTAGGGGATAAAGTAAAAACAGCAATAAAGCATAACAAAGAGCATATGACATAAAAACTTCACTCAAAGACAGCTCAACAGATGAGTTTTTAGCCGTGTTTTAAAAGAACTCAGTGTTTCAGCAGCTTTGCAGTTTTCTGGAAGTTTGTTCCAGATTAGAGGAGCATAGTAACTGAAAGCTGCTTCTCTGTGTTTGGTTTTAATTCTAGGGATGATGAATAGACTGAAATTAGAGGACCTGAGTGTTCTGGGGGGTTGGTATAGTAACAGTAGATCTTCAAGATACTTTGGTGCTAAGCCATTCAATGATTTGTAAACAAGTAAAACTATTTAGAAGTCTATTCTCTGAGCTACAGGGAGCCAGTGTAAGGACTTTAGAACTGGGGTGATCTGCTCTACTTTCCTGGTTCTAGTGAGGAACACGAGCAGCAGCGTTCTGGATTAGCTGCAGCTGTTTGATTGACTTTTTAGGCAGACTTGTGAGGACGGTGTTGTTGTAATATCATTCCGAGTAAAGATAAACACATGGGTGAGTTTTTCTAGGTCCTGTTGCGACATCAATCTTTTAATCCTAGAAATGTTCTTCAGCTGAAAGAAGGCTGACCTTGTTATTGCCTTTATGTGACCCTGGAGGTTCAGGTCTGAGTCCATTACTAAACCTTGATTTCGGGCCTGATCAGTAGTTTCTAGCTGTATTAACTGAAGCTGTGTGTGACTGTTGATTGTTCCTCTTTAGGTCCAAAGTAATTACTTCTGTTTTGTTTCTGTTCAGCCGGAGAAAGTTATGTTAATTCCATCCAATGATTTCCTCGATGTATTTACTTAGGGTTTGGATGGATTCAGTCACCAATTTACATTGTAATGTAGAACTTAGTATCATCTTCATGGTTATGGTAGCTAATCATATTGGTTATTATAATATGGGCTAGTGGGAGCATGTGGATATTAAATAAGAGGGGCCCAGGATGAAGTCCTGGGGAACCCCACATGTGATTTCTGTTTGTTCTGATGAAAAGTTTCCTATTGAAACAAAGATGAGACTCAAACCAGCCAAGTACTGTACCAGAGAGTCCGAACCCAGCTCTCCAGTCATTCCAATCATATATCATGATCAACATGTCTCAGTGCTGTGGTGAGCACGTTGACCAGACTGAAAAATATCAAAGCTGTTGGTTATTGTTAGGAAGCTATTTAACTGCTGAAACACAGCTTTTTCAATAATCTTACCGATGAATGGGAGATACAGTAAAACTGTATAAGAAGGAATAGCAATCTACTAACTCTAACTTTAAATACCAGTTTCCATGGTTATTGACCATGTGGATGGCACAGTATTGCAAGAAAATGTTTGATGTCAAATTTCAATATCTAATACCCACATTTTCAATGAAAACATTTATATAGCCTCTGTTTAAAGGGAATCTAAACCATTAACCAACAAATTACAGATAATATGTTTATGTTGTCTAGACATTTATTTTTTAAATCAATTTTTCCATTATTGTGGCAACAGTTTCTACAATTGGATGTTACTTAATGGGAGTTAGACTATTTTATAAAGTCTTTATGTTTAGGCATTTGTGGATGCTGGATTTTTACCCTTGGATATTGGCTGCCTGATTTGTAACATTTTATTTGAACATCTCAACCATCTGTAGATTTTTCCCCTTGCAACTTAACGACAAGCAACAGATTTTAATATTACACATTTTACCTCGGTGCCTACGTTTCCTATTCCTTGTTCCTGCAATTTTGCAGTGCCAATATCAGTTACACTGCATACTGTTTTTTCTTAAGCAAGGAAACAAAAAAAATCTTTTTTGTTCTTTTTACTCTTTTACCTCCACTCAGTAGTAAAGATCGGCCTGTTTGCATTATTCAAGAATTTGCTGCTCCTCTTCCAGCTCTCTATGATTGTCATTTATTGAACGTGAATGGGGCAGAATAAAGTATTTCCATCCTCATCTTTGGGTGTATCAGTTTGGATGTACGAGTAGGATACTTTCAAATCCCATGGCATGTCTCAGATCTTTCACAAGTTTGGGTCTGAATTTGGGTCATTCTATTCACTGTGGTTTTTACTTGTTTCCTGAAAGTAAGATTGGAGTCCAGGACAACACCTAGATATTTAAATTCATGTACCATTTCAGGTTTTTTCCCTCTTAAAAATACTGATGATTCAGTTTACTTTGTCCTTACCTCATTTGAAAAAAAACCATGCTGATAGTCTTTGAATAATTAAATTTTAATTGTGAATTTTCCAACCAGTCAGCAATTTTGCTTACTGCTATCGATAACTTGTTTGGGACTATGTTTTTTTTTTGCATGGGCATATATAACTGCATCATCAGCATACATTTGGCAATGCACATCCAGAAGACAACAAAGAGGAAGATCATTTACATATATAACTAATATATAACTAACTAAGAAATAATAACTGAACCCTGCAGAACTCCTTGATTTATTTCACGTTATAGATGTATTACCTTGTATACTAACACACTGTTGTCTTTGTGCTAAGTATAATCCAAACCATCGTATTGTGGTAGAAGAAAGATTAAATTATCAATGAAGGTTTATAATTTTTGAAAATTGTCATATCCATCCCAAATATGTCTTATATTTTAGATCTATAATCTATAATCCCATCTATACATGTCGGTGTTACAGTTGAAAGTTTAAATCCCAGAAGCATCTGTGTTTGTATATGTTATTTCACACATTCCAAGTATGCAGTTGTTTGTTACTGACCTCACAGAACCCTCATAATAAGCTTCAAAAGTGGATGCTATCATTTATGCATCACTTTTAATTACATTGTTTACTTTTATTTCATTAATGATCCACTGAAGTACCCACTGTTAACTTCTTTACATTTTTTCAGATTTCTTTAGTGTTTCCCTTTTCATTAGTTATCAAGTTTATGAGGAAACTAGCATTTAATTTCCTAATCCCTTTAGTTACTTTATTTCTAAAAGAAGTAAACACTTGTCTATCAATTATAATTTTTGTTTTTATTACAATCTTAAGTAAGTAGTCTCGTCGTTTCATTAAGGATCACTTTTTAACCAGGGTAAACATTTTTTGGGGTGTTGTTGTTCTGATTTTCCTTTGAAATTGACTAATATTGTCACGTAGAGTTGCCATGAAAAGATCAGATTTCCTATCCACAGTTGTCGAGGTAAACATTTTGAGGTGATATATTTACTGTGGTTCCTATTTATACATTTGTAGTTGGGGTGGTTTGGGCATCTTAAAATAACGCCTTCCAAATGTTTTGCATAAGTTCTTGGAACAATCTTACAACTTGCTGAATGAACTATACATTAAGGCTAGCATGGAAAATGCTAAGGTACTGTATGAGGTTGCTAGAGAGAGGAAGGCCTCATACAGTACCTAATCTTGGAGATTTCAGCACAGGATGCTGCTCTTGCAATCCCATCTCTGAAAAACATTAGATAATTGATAGTTGGATGTATGGAGGGATCAGTCCAGATGGTTCATCCTCTTCTATCTGGATTGTATGCTACAGCTGTATAGTAATGTTACAAAAACATACAATTGAAAACAAATATGACAACAACACCAGGGACCTGTTGCGCAAAAGTAGGATCAAGACATCCAGGATAAGTGACTAAGCTGAGCTCAGTGAATCCAAAACAAGAGCATCAAGGCTTAATTGGTTGCACAAAGACCAAGCCAGGATTAGCAGACACGGATTCATCAAGCCAGGTGTAGCCTATCCTGGATAAATGCGTACTCACGGCTCCCTCCACTAGACACCACCACTGATTCACTGATTCACCATGGCAGGTAGATCGGCTTACTTTTGCCCGCCGGAGGCAGAAATCCTCATGGAGACAAAGAATTGCTGACCCCTAAATGGGTAGCGCACAATTATGCACTCACAGCTCCGCTGAAACGTCACAATTACAATCCAAATAGTTAATTCACATCTCCAAGAATGCAGTTGTACTCTGATTATGAATCAGTTGAATTGAGGACACATCATTTGGAACCCACACAAAATCCAAAAATCAAATTTCTCAATGGAAGGACACTCCATCTTACAAAATTCCAGCTGTTCTAATTGTCATGTGTTTACAGAACTCAGAAGCGTTCAGACAGTTGTATGCCAACCACCTACAGTGCCAAATACAACTGGCAGATATAGACATACAATACAAGAAGAAAAAGATGGAAATCCTTACACTGAAATATGAAATAAAAAAAGAGGACAATTAGAAAATTGGACCTGAAAAAAAAAAAAACTTGAGCGGGAGGTGAGGACCTTCAATGCAAACTGAATGCTGACTGTAACACAAATGTATTAATTATTATTATCCTTTCCACCCCCAGCTCCAAGAAGATGACACATCTTAAATAAATAAAAAAAGATTAATTCTTGTAAAGTCATGAAAGCCAATAGCCTAAGGGGTGTCAAACTCTAGTCCTCAAGGGCCGGTGTCATGCAACATTTAGATGTTTTCCTGGTCCAACACACCTGAAGGTTCTATGGGGTACTGCTGAAGACCTAGTTATTTGATTCAGAACTGTTGAAAGAGAGACATGTCTAAAAGTTGCAGGACACCGGCCCTTGATGACTGGACTTGGACACCTGTGGCATATATGAAGGCCCAAAATGGTATATTCCTTTGTGCTCTGACAATGACCTGCCCATTCCTGTGGGATGTGGTGGATGGGTAAGCACTTGTGCTCCTGAGAACCTTCAGTGGAGAGAGGGTCTTCAGAGACTGATTGGACCCACTACCATTCTCTGATGACCATCTATATGAAAGGTACAGGATTTCTGCAGATGGCATCAGGTATCTGTACAGACTGCTGGGTCCATGGATTAGACACCGCAAAGCACGGAGACATGCACTGAGTGTGGACCAAATGGTGTGTGTGGCCTTGCATTTTTTTGTGGAGGCTTCCTGTACTCAGTGGGGGATGCAGAACAGCTGAACAAGGCCACAATTTGCTGCACAAAAAGGAGTTTGTGTCTGGCTATCAAAGCATTGTCAGATTTCTTAATATCTTTCCCTGGGCACAGAATACTCTGACATCAAAGAGGAGGTTACAGGTAAGAGAATCTAACTGCACTGGACTACACACATCAGAATAAAATCCCCCTCAGGTGCTTATGAGGCTGATTTTGTGAATGTAAAATCCTTGAACAGCATCAATGCTCAGGTGAACACCATTTTTTTGATATTGTCAATTGTTTGTGATGTACATTGATTGGTTTAATAGCCCTCATTTTATGATTTAAGATGGTCTCCAATGCAGACTGCCTTATAAGCAATGTTGTGGCAAAATGGCCTGGCTCAGTCCATGACTCCAGAGGGTTTCGGACCTCTGAAATCTATCAAAATCTATCACAAGGTGAGTCACAGAACCCATGCCAATAATGCCACTATGTTTATGAGGTTGTAATGAGATTTTGTGTTGACAGGTGAATTCTCAGGTGTTTTGCTTGGAGACAGAGGGTATGTCTGCCAGTCTTTTCTCCTAACACCATCCCCGATGGAAGCACAGCAGGCCTACAACCATGCCCATGCCAAGCATAGGGCCAGAGTTGAAATGAGCTTTGGCCTCCTGAAGGCATGCTTTCAGTGTCTTCACAAATTAGGGGTCAGCCCTTGGAAGGCATGGGACATTATTGTGGTTTGTGCTGTCGTCCACAATGTGGCCTGTCTGAGGTAGGAGAGGGACCCTAGAGAGCCACCAGCCATGGACTGGGACAATCCTGCTATTTTCCCTGATAATGACTGGTTGGTGAGGGGCCAATATGTGTTAAATTATTTTTGCTAATATGCATGCTTTCAATTTAAGTTGAATATGTTTTGCAATGGCAGAGACGCAAGCTGTGAATTTCAGTTAAATATGTCCTGCAGTAACAGAGATTTTATTTTCATTTTTTAGTCATTTAAATTGATTGATGTTTGTGCTGTATACTGTGTATATACAACCTTGCAGGGATGCTACTGCATCCATACTTTTGTCTATTAATTTGAGGTGTGTAGATTTGTCCTGCATTTATTTCAGTGTGCAGACCAAGGGCTAAACTCCGCCTGAGAAATGTGAAGCCAATGTGTAAGTGAAAACTGCAATTCCCCTCATCCGCTAGGGGCTGGCTTCCCAGTTCCCATTGACCCCCATGTTAAAAATGCCAACTTCACGGCAGAAATAAACATATTTACAACCTGGTTCAAATTTTGTTTTTGTTTTAATAGTCAAGTTTACCATCATGACAACTTGTTTTTCTATAACTCATCTGTTTAGATGTAATTTAAGATAAACATTATGAATGATAGAGGGGGAATTTATTTTGGATGTGTATTTTATGCGACTGAGTATTAGGGCCCGACTGGGGAAAAAAGGAAAAGTCATTCATTTATGAAACATTTTTCCGCAGCTTTTTCACAGCATTCAATTGAACAATTCTCCTCCTCTAAAAAACGAGTTGCAATATTATGAATTTATTGATGAAGTCTGTGATTATTTTTCTTCTTTCTGTGGCTCTAATATTCCATAATTTTATATATAGCCCTATAGACTCTGATGTCTCTAATCTAATGATTGCAACATCATCTAAAATTATATTTTTTTCCAAAATGATTTAAATGAATGATTGATTATCAGTTTGTGGTGACTGGTGACTGAGATAAGGGAAGAGATTGAATAGATCCTGGAACTTAGCCTGGTCTGGAGCAGGCTTAAGGTCTTTGCACACCGGGTCCGATGCGAATAAACAACACGAAATTGCGAAAAATCGGAGGCCGAAAATCGTCGTGTTGTGTATGCACACCAGACGCGCTGCAAAATTGCGAATAAATTGTGAAGATTCTTTAAAAAAAACGTTCCGCACATCCCTTAACAACAGAGAACACCGGGAAGGGAATGCAGTGATGAGAACATCGCGGCTGTAGTTAACAAATATGATATTCCTCTGTAATCAATCATTACACAACAATAAACCAAACGTAAATTGTCCTATTTAACATGTAGCGTTTAGCATTTCAACTGCGAGAAAACCAATCACATCTAGCGCAAAAGACGATTTCACGCACTCCAGGTTAACAAGTTAGCGCATCTCGTTTGAGATGTTATGGATTTGTAACTATGTGTTTGATTAACGTTCAAGTTTGGTAAACTTTTGTGTACATTTCTGCTTGAATTTCCAAGAGGTGTCAAGTCATGATGTATCGAGAGCTAATGGCTACACAGCTATTTTGTACACATTTATTTACTTACCATCTTCATATCAAAGTTCTTCGGCAATGGATCGCCACATATTATCCTTATAATCGTTGTCCTTGTGGTTTTTCTCTTTTTTATTAAAGAGACAGGGGTGCTGGGATACAAAAAGGATCAGACGCTCAGCCATGGTGAAGAAAAAATTAGTTACTTCAATGAAAGTGACACTTCAGTTCGCAACTCTCTGCTCTGATGACGCCATCACCACGCTTCTGATTGGTCAAGTGTTTATCTGTCGGATACGAGTTTTTAAAAAATCGACCTCAATCCGAAAAAATAAAACTCGCAAAATCGCAGGATGGAATTTCGTCAGTGGTGTGCACGTCCCCATTGACTTGACATTGATTTCGAAAGAAAATACTGTAGTGCGAATTAATCACACGAAAAAAACGGACCCGGTGTGCAAATACCTTTACTCCAACAGTCAATGCCTACTCCACTGAATAAATCTCCATAGTAACTACTGCCCCCTATCTACTTTTTGTGTAACTGGATCACGGATAAGTTGAGCGAGGATAACCAAGATATCCCCGCTTAATCCTTTATCCTAGTTTTGTGCAATGGGCCAAAGTTTGTGTCTTTAACAACAGCAGATATCAAAGGTGATATACAGTGGCTTGCAAAAGTATTAGGCCCCCTTGTACTTTTCCATATTTTGTCACATTACAGCCACAAACATGAATCAATTTTATTGGAATTCCACATGAAAGACCAATACAAAGTGGTGTACACGTGAGAAGTGGAACGAAATTTTTCTTTTACAAATAAATAACTGAAAAGTGGGGTGTGCGTAATTATTCAGCCCCCTTAGGTCTGAGTGCAGTCAGTTGCCCATAGACATTGTCTGATGAGTGCTAATGACTAAATAGAGTGCACCTGTGTGTAATCTAATGTCAGTACAAATACAGCTGCCCTGTGACGGCCTCAGAGGTTGTCTAAGAGAATGTTGGGAGCAACAACACCATGAAGTCCAAAGAACACACCAGACAGATCAGGGATAAAGTTATTGAGAAATTTAAAGCAGGCTAAGGCTACAAAAAGATTTCCCAAGCCTTGAACATCCCACGGAGCGCTGTTCAAGCGATCATTCAGAAATGGAAGGAGTATGGCACAACTGTAAACCTACCAAGACAAGGCCGTCCACCTAAACTCACAGGCCGAACAAGGAGAGCGCTGATCAGAAATGCAGCCAAGAGGCCCATGGTGACTCTGGACGAGCTGCAGATATCTACAGCTCAGGTGGGGGAATCTGTCCATAGGATAACTATTAGTCGTGCACTGCACAAAGTTGGCCTTTATGGAAGAGTGGCAAGAAGAAAGCCATTGTTAAAAGAAAACCATAAGAAGTCCCGTTTGCAGTTTGCCACAAGCCATGTGGGGGACACATCAAACATGTGGAAGAAGGTGCTCTGGTCAGATGAGACCAAAATGGAAAACGCTATGTGTGGCGGAAAACTAACACTGCACATCACTCTGAACACACCATCCCCACTGTCAAATATGGTGGTGGCAGCATCATGCTCTGGGGGTGCTTCTCTTCAGCAGGGACAGGGAAGCTGGTCAGAGTTGATGGGAAGATGGATGGAGCCAAATACAGGGCAATCTTGGAAGAAAACCTCTTGGAGTCTGCAAAAGACTTGAGACTGGGGCGGAGTTTCACCTTCCAGCAGGACAACGACCCTAAACATAAAGCCAGGGCAACAATGGAAGGGTTTCAAACAAAACATATCCATGTGTTAGAATGGCCCAGTCAAAGTCCAGATCTAAATCCAATCGAGAATCTGTGGCAAGATCTGAAAACTGCTGTTCACAAACGCTGTCCATCTAATCTGACTGAGCTGGAGCTGTTTTGTAAAGAAGAATGGGCAAGAATTTCAGTCTCTAGATGTGCAAAGCTGGTAGAGACATACCCTAAAAGACTGGCAGCTGTAATTGCAGCAAAAGATGGTTCTACAAAGTATTGACTCAGGGGGCTGAATAAATACGCACACCCCACTTTTCACTTATTTATTTGTAAAAAACGTTTGGCATCATGTATGATTTTTGTTCCACTTCTCACGTGTACACCACTTTGTTTTGGTCTTTCACGTGGAATTCCAATAAAATTGATTCATGTTTGTGGCTGTAATGTGACAAAATGTGGAAAAGTTCAAGGGGGCCGAATACTTTTGCAAGCCACTGTAATAGAGACAGTCATCTTACTGTGCCTTGCTTCTAGTTTCTCTTTCATGTTATGCAGTTACAGTAAATGCTTTTATATTCCTGTAAGATGAAACTGCCAGGAGGGATTTCGTGAACTGAAAAAGGTAGTGAAGAGTAACATGCACACTGATCCTCTGTGCTAACGTATTAATAAAGAGACACACCCTAAGGTTAAAAAACACAGTAAATATCTATTTGCCATGCAGGACATTCTTTGTTGATGTCTCGTTCCATCATTCTTGTCTCACATTTCTCGCTTAGTATGACTTCATGCAATGTGAAAATTGATAATATACTGAATGCTAAGAAACTGATATTAACTGATATTAACACATAAAAACATGCCCTTTATTGTATAAGAAATTTTTTTTTCCAATTTATTTTCTTATTGGTAAAATCATCAGGCAGCATGGGATACATTTTCACAGTTTTGCTGATGATAAACAACTATTTTTATCCATAAATCCTGATTAATTTAATCAGTTAGATTACAAGAATTTCTGGAAGACATAAAAACCATGCTAAAAATAGCTCCGTGTGCTAGAGTTGATAAATATCATTCATCTTTTGCGCGATCTGCCACATCATACTGCTGGTGCTCATAAACACCTGATTGTTATTTACGGAATTGAAAATACAGATCGGCTTTAAATAGATAGTCAGTAAATTAGTAAATAGATAATAACTTTAAAAAAATAGTCTTGTAAGTCATTTTGAAACCGTCTTCTTATTATGCCAAGATACTAAAATTAGATCCACTGCTGCAGTGACTGATCCATAATATCAAATCAATTTTCCAAAACGTTATTGGTTTCTAATTTAGCAAATTATTTAATGAAACATTTCTTCCTCCAAATAATATTTTATCTTCACTTCTGCTTTGTATTGTGAATTAGTTGTTTGAACACAAACCAAGTCTTAAACTAATCACAATTAGTTTAAAACTAACTTAGCCTCACTTTCAAAACCCTTCAATACAAGCCTTGGTCTTTAAGGATACATATTTATATTAGATTGTGATATCACTATCAATTTACTGGATATTGTTTCGACTTCTATGCAAATTGGTACAATTTAACTATTTTTACTTTTGGTTTAGTTTTATTGTTCATTGTTCTTTTACTTATTAGTTTTTTTGTGTTTTACTAGAGTAGTGAGTTTGTTTAAAGTATTTTGACTGGAATATTGACTTCTTTTTGTTATTAAACTTGTATTTTGGAAAGTCATTGTTTGTCATTATATGCATGTGTAGTAACTTGCTGTTCGAAGAACGTCAGTGCTAATACTGTGACTAATACTTCAGCCTTACCAGGCAGGTATTCATAAACAGTAACTGAGACTGAAATATCTGGCTATTATTATTTTTTGACTCCAGGGTGGTGCCCCCACTTGGTAATTTTGACCTAAATTACTAATTTTATTAATAAATGGCCTAAGCAATTATTCGTAGTTATTCATAGCCAACACAAACCTATTTTTGCACAACACCTGTTATCAACTTTTTACTTTCTTAGTTTGTTGGTTCTTTCTATGTCTCTGCTCTGTCTTCTCGAACCCCCAGTAGCCGATGGCCACTTGTACTGAGCCAGGTTCTGCTGGAGGTTTCTTCCTGTTGAAGGGGAGTTTTTCCTCTCCACTGTCGCTGCATGCTTGCTCAGTATGACGGACTGCTGTGAAGTCTACGACACAATGCAGGCGACTGTCTACTGTCGCTGCATGTTGGTCCAGTACAAGTGAATGCTGCAACTCAATGACTTGATCCAATCTACTTGATTTCCTTAGATAGAAAACTTTTAAACTGATTGCCCTAATGAACTGAAGGATTAATTGGAATGTATGTCGGATTGACTTGAAATTACTTTTCTTGTAAAGTGCCTTGAGATGACATATGCTGTGAATTTGCACTATACAAATAAACTGGATTGACTTTTATTGAAAGGTAAAATTGAACATTTTGTTTGACTTTTTAACTCTAGAGTAGCGCCATTCCCAGTGACATAGAATACTATAAATGAAGCCCAAAAAATTCTGCTTACTAATTTCCCTTTACTGACTCTCATCTTAGAGTTCATGGTTGGCAAGGGGTCAGGTCTATCTCAACTCATCTAGTAGGTGGTAGATGTGGTGTGGTGAGCTTTTTTGTAACGTTTGGTGTTTTTTTCCTCCCAGGTTAATTTAAACTTCTTAAATTACCTGTGAAACTAGTGTGCACATGCATGTCTGCTTGGCTTGTGTTTTATTGTGTTTTCCAGGCCCCGTTGAACTTCGAAATGGTCCTCACACTTGTTCACTACTAGGATACTCCGTGCAAACTTAAAAATAAAAGACAGCAGTAACATAAAACATGTTTGAGTTGGCAACTCTAGTTTTTGCTGTATCTTTGTCAATTATAGAATGTGTTATAATGAAACTAGGAATTGAAATTATGTTTTAAAACAAGTCTGTTTTAGTCACTTGTTACAGTAAACATTCCTGCGTGCTGTTGTCATTACGTGTCATGCCAACTGAGGATGCTGCACAAATAATGATAAATAGTGAAACCTAAAAGGTGGTTCATGCAGGTGGAGTCTAGCAGGTGACAAGTCACCTGAAGAGTATTTAAAGTACTTGTGGTTTGTCTAGCCATTAGTTTGGTTGTCATCTGGCATCTGCTCTTCTCTCAATAATCCAGCAGGTAAGGTCTCTCACTGAATATTAAGGTGTCAATATAACAATGGTAACAATGACATAAAAGCTCAGATGTTTTAAAAATCTTTTTTTTTTCTAAACTTCTGCTGTGTTTTGATTCCAGCAATCATGGCCATTCATGTTAGACCAACCAGAGGACTGTTACTCCTCTTCAGTCTGCTGGCTCTGATTAACCTCTCAAACTCACTGCTTGATGAAGAAAGTCTGGTAATATACTTTCATGCCCAGCTTTGTTTTAAGATCTAAACTCATAGGTCTCCATCCTTATGTGTACCTTGCTCACCTTCATCTTGAATGATAAAACTTTTTTTTTTAAATGGGAGAGAAAAATAGTTTAATGAACTTGCTTTAACAAAACTAAAACAAACAGAAGTTTCAATGTCAACTGTTTCCTTTTTTACATTTTCATGTCAACAAGGAATTTATAATTAAAAGAGTGTAATCTAATAATAGCCATCAAAATATCACATGATCTCTTTATATTAAAGGAGTTAATTTTCTCTTTTTTTAAATTTAGGATATTCTACACGAATACTTCCAGGGTGGAATAAAAGAAGCAGCCAAAAAGAAGGTGGTTTGTTGACTGTATTTAACATAATTTATTCAACATAATTTGTGTCATTTACATGGCTAAACAAATGCTCCCTGTCCATTGCTGTGATTACTCCTAGGAACACCTCATGAATGAACTTACATTGGCAGAATACTATCAAGAAATGCAATTTGAAAAACTTTATCCGATTCTGGGCCAACTGATAGCAGCAACCGAAAATTCTTCATTACTGCGAGAACTCAAGGATGTCATCATAGACTTCTTAGTGCAGAAGAAAACTAACTTCGCCAATGGAAAGAAAGCTTTAAAAAAGGAAATTGAGGACATCTGGGCTTTAGTACAACTCCAAGAAGATGGTCATGATGAGCTGTAGTTGGTGTTACAACTAGTTTATGTGACTGTGTAATTTGTGACATTTTTCTCTTGCTTATTTCTTTTTCTCTTTTTCATCAAATTGATCATCAGAAAAATAATGGTGAAAGATGAAATTGGTGGAATATACTATGTGAAAGTATGGTAATTAGGATTCTGGGTAATGATTCTTTGTCATCAAGTGTGTAAAAATAATAGACAACTATAAAATGTAATTGGATCATACTAATCAAAATTTTTTTATTTAATACTGTGGTTTTCTGGGGCTATTTTTAATATAGTTTACTAATAAAAAAGCATATAGCCATAATATTTTAGGAATATTGATGTAATGTTTTTAATTGTTGTTGTCAGCTTTGTGTAAGGCATTGATGCAAATATATTACATTAAATAAATCTGAATAAATTTGGGGTTTGTCATCTCATCATTCTTTTTTTTTTTTTTGTCTTCTTGTGTTAAAGCTCCAAAACAAATACAATGGTATGAGTTTGGTAAAAGTTCTGGGTTTCCTTCCACAAGCTTTTCAATGTAGTTTGCTGTAATGTTGGCCCATTCCTCTTGTCAAAACTGTAACTGAGTCATGTTTTGTAGGCTGCCTTGTTCACAACACCTGTTCAGGCTTGTCCACAATTTGTTTTATGAGACTGTGATTAGAACGTCTTGATGGCCACTCCAAAACATTGGTGTTGTTATGCTTGAGTCAACTGGTAACGATGTTGACAGTGTGGTTAGGGTCATTGAGCACTTAGTAGTCCAATTTGCAGCCAAGACTTTATTTCTTGGTTGATGTCTTGAGGTCTTTCTTCAAATGTTTCTCATAATAATATTTTGAAGTGCGCCAGTCTCTCCTACTGCAAAATACACTCACAGCATGATGCTTTCCAGCCCGTATTTTATTGTTCTTGCAATCTCCCAACTTTTATTTCCAAATGTAATGTTGGCCACACACCTCCAAAACAAAGTATTCAATCTTGAATGCATTTGCAAACTTCAATTTGGCTTTTGATGTTGCTTTCAGAGTAAAGGCTTCTTTCTCTCTGATGGACTTGCCTCATTTTGAATAATGACACTCTCTTACTAGATTGTTACCAAATCAGAATCATGTCTGGAACAAAAAACCCATCTGCTTTCTGAGTGGAATGATGACTGAACATACCAAGGGTATTCAAATTTGTGTATAATTCCATCCATCCATCCATCCATCCATCCATCCATCTATATCCATCCATCCGTTGCAAGGTTGCGGGGAAGGGAGGGGGGGGGGGCTGGGGGGGGGGCTGGTGCCTATCTCCAGCAGTCACAGGGTGAGAGGCGGGGTACGCCCTGGACAGGTCGCCACTCCATAGCAGGGCAACTTGTGTATAATTAAAGAGAATAAATAAATGTGGTTTGTTCAGGCTACTCAAGACTCAAACATATCATTATCCACAATTCTCTTCCTGATTTCTTGACTAATTTCTTTTTAGATTCCCATGATGGCACAAAAGGAAGCAATGTGTTTGTGGTATTGCCTTAAAATGCATCTAGAAGTGTGCTTCAGATGTTGATAAGGAGACACTAACAAAGTCCTAAAAACATTGGGGGTTTTCTAATTCTCTAAAGGCATAATTATCTCAGTTTATTCAAACTTCTAACAGTAAAAACATAAATAAGAAAACAGTGAAAAAGTTATATCTGTTTCTATTTTGGGATTTAGCAAATAAAGAAAATTCCAGCTGACCTAAAAAATGAGAAGTTCAATCTGAATTCATGTAAGAGAGTCAGGACACTGTAAAATTTTTCATTGTGAATTTAAAGTAAATTACTGGATAAGTTTTGCATGACTTTCACAGTAAGGATTACAGTAAATTACTGTGAAATATACTCAGCAATTTTCTGTAATTTTATTTTTGTGATATTACAATGCATTGTTGTAAAAGCACAACTGTATACTGTAACTTTACAGCTTCAAAACAGTAGTCGGTTATGTCATGTGACTTCCCAGGGCATATTTCAATACAGTATTTTACTGTAATAATACTGTTTAATGCTGTGAAAGTCTTGCGTTTTTTTACTGTGTTGCTGTGATATTACATGTGTTGCTGTGATATTACAGACCTTGTTGTGATATGACAGCAGGTTTTAGATTGCATGATTTTACTGTAAAATAACAGTAAAATGCTGTAAAATCCAAGGATACTGTAGTTTTTACAGGTATTCATTGTGATATTACAGGGAAACTTAATTACAACAATTTACTGTAAAATAATACAGTTAATTATTGTGAAATGCTGGTAATTTCTAACAGTGTAGAGATGATTTTCTTTTATACCTTGTAAGTAAAAATTTAAATTTAGCTTTATAATCATATTTAAAGATGAAATTCGTATCCTCATTCATTAGTTAATAGCTGCATTTATGAGTTGTGATTGTCCAAGTGATCATACTATTTTACAACACATGAGCATTTAAAAACAAAGTTAATTTCCTTTCATGAATCATATAGGTAGCAATTTTATTTTGTTTTACATTATTTGTACATCATCAGAAAAAAGACCCCCCCGAATATTAGAAATCTACAATACATTTAAAATGGGTTAATACCTTTGCAACTGATTGATCTTGAGATAAATTATTATTATGCATGCATAGTTATATGATTCCCTCAAACTTGTTTCTGTTTGTCCCAAAGAGAAAAAAACAAGTTAATAATAATTAGCATCCTAATCGTTTTCCTCCTCACTTCCAATTTCCTTATCACTTTCAGCGTCCCCTTCTATTTTCTTCTCAAGTGAATTGATCATGTCATGTAGTTCTTTCAGTTTCTCTTCTTGTTTCTTAAGGTCTTCCCCAAACTCTTCAAACTTCCTTTCAAAATGAAACAAAGCTTTCTCCAAAAAAACCTTTGTCAACTCAAGAAGTTTTTCCATGGGGGGGAAAAAATCTGGATATTCTGCTGCAGTTTTCTCCACCATTGCAATTATTGGAACCAATCTGGTTAAGTGTTGCCTTAAGAGATCTAAATTGGTGCTGAATAGTGACTTGGTCCTTTCCTGAAAGGAGAAATATAAGACGACTTTGTCATGAGGGATAAAGAGCTGAAGGTCTTTCCACAAAAACAACAACAACAAAAAATTCAAAAACCATGTGTAGACTTAAATTAAATGAGATGCAACACAGGCCTCTAAATTACCGGTAATTCAATTTCATCTCATGGAATACAAGGGAGGCAGGTTGCATAGCTTCACTTTATAAAGCTTTTTTGCACATTGCTCAACCAAAATCAATTGGTAACACTTCATTTATCTGAATTGGAAAGGCACTAAACAGCCTCAGTGTCAGTATCTGCAGAAATATTGGCCAGATGTGTTCCTGTGAACCTCTAATACATGTGGTTTTTATAAACAGTCTAATTTACAACTTCCCAACATGTGTTTGTAACATGTTTAAGTGACTCTGCATCATCGTACAATCCCAGACAATAGTAACAAACACTCACTCTTTGTCTTTCCAGGTTTTGTACGGATTTCTGATGCTTTTCCTTTAACATTGCCTGCACATCCACAGTAAAAATGGACATTAAATTATACAACACACTAAAGGTGCAGGTTAGATGTGCAATATTTTGAGCTGAAAATCATACTTTTCCATTTTAGAAATGCCTATAGTTAACTTACCAGCCACTCCCTGTTAGACTGGGCTTTTATGAAATAGACCACGCTCAGCAGAACAAAAATGAGAAACAGACCGTTTGAGGATCTTCCAATGACTCCTCTGCTTCTTATTTCTGCCATTATAGCTGGAGAAAAATGTAATGTTAATTATTACCAGAAATAATAACATTACAGGAGAGCATGCAGAATTTAGATGTTGTGTCACAACTTACTGGAGATCTGAACAGAAAAGCAAAAGAAAACTGCATGTGTGGAAAAAAAAGTCTGACTGGTTTATATACTGGTAGCCACTCCCTCATTACTCTGATGTGCTTTCATTTGTTTTTTGATGAAGGTGGCTCCACCCCGTTTGTGTCACAGCACCTTGCTACTGCAATTTGGAACACAAAAACCAAAACTTATAATCAGTGGTGTAGGATTTTAGATGTTTGAGAGCAGAGGCAGGACATAGCCACGGGCTATGTCGAGAGAACACATGCTGTGACGTAATGATGGATGTATGTACCCACATGATGCACTCTCGGCCGCACTCTCAGCTTTAACACAGGGAATATAACAGTCACGGGCTGGATTAGGGGGGTGGCTACATGGGTTGAAGCCCCGCATGCTTTCTGAAAAGCCTCCAATCTGAATTTTACTATTGAGGGATAAAAAAAAACAACCTTCAATTTAGAATGATATTTGTTTTATTTTGGGTTTTTTTCCTGCTGGAACTTTGGCTTTGGATCCGTGTTTAAGGTTATGATTTACACTTTAACTCAATAATGACCAAAGCACAGTTTATTTTAGCATTTTATTGTTCAGTTTGGTGCATAAATAATACAAATGTACTCCTCTGTGGGACCAATAAATGTCTAACCTTTTCTGTTCTAAAAAAGTTTTTAACCATAAAACATATTTGGAACGAAAGATGTTTAAGATAACTCTACAGTTACAGATAAAAAGCAAGACAAAAAAAGCTTTAGATGCTATGGGAGTAGGGAGTCATAAACTTACAATTACAAATATCTTACATATCTGTCTCATTACCTTTCTCGTTTTAGAAGTAACCTACGTAAGCTATCACTTTACTTTCATTCCTGGAAATGTTTTGACAAGGTGTAAGGAGACAGTGACACAAAACCCCCCAGAAATGAACCAAAATCTTAATAAGACGATCTAATGTAACATTTCAGGAAATCCACCTGGTGTCTGTTTAATGATTGTCACTAAAGTCAGAGAGAAAAGACTTTCCACCGGAGTTTTACTATGGTAGCATTACTGTTTCTATTAAGCTCAGCAGTGGCACATTTGAGATGCTGTCTACATTCCAGTGAGCTCTTTGAAAATGGATGTTGGGACGAAGGCTTTTTTGTCCCACCATCACAAATATAAATGTTGAAATTTTCCAAATTTCACTGCTCACTGTAGCACTGTTGCATTGCAGCAAGAAGGTCCTGGGTTCAAATCCCAGCCTGGGGTCTTTCTGCATGGAGTTTGCATGTTCTCCCTGTGCATGTATGGGTTTTCTCCGGGTACTCCGGCTTCCCTTCCTCCCACAGTCCAAAAACATGACTGTTAGGTAAATTGGTTTCTCTAAAAATTGCCCGTATGAGTGTGTGCGTGCATGGTTGTTTGTCCTGTATGTCTCTGTGTTGCCCTGCGATGGACTGGCGACATGTCCAGGGTGTACCCTGCCTCTCGCCCCATGACAGCTGGAGATAGGCACCAGTCACCAGCAACCCTGCATAGGAATGACAGGTACAGAAAATGGATGGATGGGTCCTTCTTTACAACATCTTTTTCCAGTCTTTACTCTCATATTCACAAAATTATCATCTATCTTATTTTCAGAGACAGTTTTTGAACAGACAGAGGGCGGATGTCTTGATAAAGGCTTTTAAATTTTCCATAAGATTTTTTGGGGAAACTGGTTTGGTTATTTATATAGTTTTCATGTATCTGCACACCGATGTTGGGCTGTTTCTTGAAATATTCCCAGGCAGTTTTCTGAAATGAAAGTGAGGAGCTATCTCACACAGCTGGCTTGTAAAACAGGGCATGTAACCACATCTTTGGCAGGGAAGTCAAAAAATATGTTGATTTATATCCAGTCAAGATTCTGTGGAATGAACTTTAACAGGTTCTTTTGTGCTGTAAAACCATTTAATGTGGCTGAACCAAAACATTTCTGCAAACAAGAGTGGGAAGGTTTTTTTTCCAGTGATGTGAAAGACTCATTGGCAGTTATTGGAAACATTTTATTGCAGCTGTTGCCATCAACAGTTCTTAGATTTAGGGGGCAGTTTTTCACGTAGAGCCAGGTTGGTTTCTGTAGTTTTCCCTTAATACACAAAATCATAACTTAAAAATCTGAAGCCTTTCATATTTCTTTGATAAAAGTCAAATTTGTTGATCAAAGGGAGCAAATAGTCGTTCGGAATAACTTCTTTTAAAAGCAACAATACAGTAGGATTAATTAGTTCATATTCTTTTTTACTATTAGAGACAGTGATTGTGACCAATCTTACTTTTTTCAGTGGCAGGATTGTCATTTGTCTAGAAAAAAGGTGCAATGTAACCATGGGCGGTTCTAGACAGGGGCCAAGAGGGGCCAGTGTCCCTGTAGAATTGGTCCTGGCCTGTGTTATGGCCCTTGTGCTAAAGACATTTTACTAAATCAATACCTTATGATGTGAGCTGGCATAAAAACCATAACTGATTGTTCCCGTGGCCAAATTTAGTTTTAGCCTTCACATTTATACAATTATTAAAAAATTAAGGTGTTGCACTTGTAGGTTGTTTAATATAAAAATAATGAAATATTGCTCTGTTTTTTGGTCATTCTTTTTTTCTGTACCCCAATGAAAAAACACTGGCTCAATCCTGGGCTCCCTGGTAAATATGGTCTAGAACAGCCCCTGAAGGTAACAATACTCCCTATCTGGGTGTAGTAGGGAATGTACATGCGTAAACAGAAAATGGAAAAAATAAAAACTCCAAGGTTTCTTAGATTCTCTTCATAACTGCTTGTTGAACAATCATACTCAGTTGCAGTTAAAAAAATGGTAAGGACATTTGAATTTGTTTAAGCTTTTTATTATATGCAGCAATATTCAAAATTTTATGAATATTTCATGGAAAATGTATTTTTTATTTACAGCAGCTTAGTTGATCGAGACATGACTAAAACTTTACAGGTCAGCTTTTTCTTCTACTGAGTTTGTTGTTAGCGACTCCAGTTGTGCCAGCTTGTCTTCGTAGTTCTCGATTTTTACTATTTCATTTTTGAACTCTTTGTTCATGAAAACCTGGACTTCTCCCAGGAAGCCCTTTATGTCTTGCAAGAACTCGTGAAATGGCAAAAAGTCTGGCAATGCTTTTTTGCTCATTTTATTTAAGAGGTCCATTAGTTTTGTTGCATCTTCCAGTAGTCCTGGAATGAAAGCATAGTCCACCATGTTGACAGCCTGGGGAAACAAAAAAAGCAAAAAATGAAAACCCAAGGTTGTATGTGTTGTAGTGATTACAAAGAAAATGTAATGAGAAGGAAGTGTTTTACTCACCTTTCTTGTTGCTGCATCATGTTGTAGCTTCTTGATGTTTTCTTTGATCTCTCCCTGTAAATTTAGAAGGAATATAAAACATCTACACTTGGAGCACTTTATCCTTGCAGTCAGGGGCAGAACCCCCCCATGCTTGTAATAGATGCAATATACAAAACAACAAAATGCTCTTTGAAATTAGAATTGGTTCGCATTTTAATCTTTCAATTGAAATCGTGATTCTTTAATAATTTCAAGTAAGACTGATTTAATAAAGAGTACAATAAAAATAGCCTACCAAATCTTTCTTATCCATCCATGAATTTGCAGGCCAGAGCAGACTCAGCAGAGTAAAAATCAGGAGAAGATTGTTAGTTTTACCAACACCAGCTAGTCTTCTGCTTCGAGACAAGGCTCCTCTTGCCATCACTGCTCTGATGAGTTTCTAGGATACAATTATAAATACATTATGATAGCTAAATAAAAAGAAGAGATGTTTAATCATGAATTGAACACTCTTTGGAAGCTGCATTTATTTAATAAAGCCATATTGTTCCTTGTCATACCTTTTACTGGAGTTGGACCTGCTATGAAGGTGATGAGGGATAAATGCGATGGAATGAGTCACAGCAGCATGCTTTTACTCTGTTGTTGTAACCTCCCCTGTTGCATGCCTTTTTTTCTGGGTTTGCCATTGGATGGATTTCATAACCTGCAGCTCAATTCCCCACCTGACCTCACACAGCCTTTTTTATTTACAGTTTCATTTTACAAGAATATACAAACATCCTTTCGAGTAAATGAAAAAACGTCAAAGCAAAACTTGTTCAGTTTTCACATACATATAACTATTAAGCTTTGATGAATATTTAGGTCTATGTCAACTTCAATTGAGTTTCGTTTTTGCCGTTTCACAACAATGGTAACCATAAGGCATTTTTTGTCTGCCCATCCATTATGTGAGGCAGACATGTCCACACATTCAAAATCCTGTTGCTATGCCGGTTTGCAAAGGATTATCTGTCTAATATTGGTTGCCTAATATTTTTAGAACCAAATCACTTGCTCACTAATACTGGAACCAAAGATCAGTTTTCAATTCTCACCAGAAATTCTCAATTTGGATGTAGGTCTGAACTTTGATTCTAAAGCCTGTTTCAAAAGACAATGCCGGCTTCAGTGAGCCTTTTGGTCATTCATAAGTGGTCAGTCTGTGGCTGCAATGTGGCGCGATCAGGTGTTTTCCTCAAAAGATTATGCAATGGAGGTTTAAAGGTGGGGTGTGGGGATGGTGTCCGGGCTGTCGAAGTGCAAGGTCCGTTAGATGGAACAGTCCGGTAAACAGACAAAATAGCTTGGACATAACTTGTTTTTTATCCCGATTGAAGCCCCGCTCCTCAAGTCTTTTTGCGAGCCGCTCCAAAAGGTGGTTATCCTTCACAGTCCCAGTAAACTGTCTGGCGATCTGGTCTTCAGCTCTAAAGGCCAGAAGCTTCTGGACCTCTGCATAACTCCAGTTTGTAATTTCAGCTGATACAGTTTACAAATGCTAAATTAACTTCCCATGTTTACTTACATTTTAAATAGTGTTGCCAGCCGGGGCTCAACGCACATTCAACACATCATCATGACATCACCCTCTGTTGCGTCAAGACGTGATCTTCATTCATAAGTCCAGCTTTGAGGTAATATTGCAATAATATTACTATCAAGCTTGCTGGTGTTACGTCGATATGAGTTCCCCCATTTAGAACTGTTTCGGCTCCACCCACCCACGAGTTGGAATCACCCACCCACAAAAAATGCACGTACTTGATGCAGTCTCGTCCCCAATGTGTGGTGCACGTGCCAATTAGGAACTACGGCAACTGTCAAAGCTCAAAAGACCGTTTCAATGTAGTTTTCTGTTTTCTAAATTGCCCTCCAGTTTCCTAGACATCATTGCTTGATTAAATTGCTCTGTAAACTCGACTAGCTTCAGTTTTGTCTCTGTATTATACAACGATTCTAGATTTTAATTTTTGGATGTTTCTATGCAAATAAGACATGAGACTTTTGTTTCTGAAATCATTTTTATTTGTTCAAATAATTTTAGAAGATGTGCTGTAAAAACGAAGGAAAACCATATTTAAAAAATGAAAGCCTAGAGGGTTGTCTGTTAATTTTACATCTGAAAGTTTCACTAGTTGTTGGCTTATAAGTACAGATCAAAACATTTAAGCTCAACTAGCAGCTAATGAAGAAGCAAGTTTAAGAGGTTCATTAGATCTTTGCTTTTTTACATAAGAGAGGATACAGTTGTTTAAATCACAGAGGTTTTAAGAAAGAGAAAAAGAAAATGTACAAATGTATTTTTTTAATTATTCATACAGTTTAGATTATGTTGCTTAATTGAACAGGATGGAATATGAGAAAAAAATGAACAGATTAGCATTTTAGATTTTTTTAAATTAAAACAAAAATTAAACCTTGCATGTTGTGTAATTGCTTCGTATTGCTTTGCCTCAGCATACCATAAGATAATCTTGTTCCACTGTTTGTCATCCAGAGTTACATAAAAATAAAAAAGGAAGCTAAAAAAGGCTGCAGGACACAATATTGTAGTAAAATGACCAGAGAGCAAACTGTTACAGCTCAGGATGAAGGTCCAGTTGGGTTTTTGGAGCGTTTGACTTCTCATTCAGGTTATGTTCAGTGTCTTCTGCTTCCTCAGCATATACCTCTTTCTTTTGAGAAAAGTATGCAAGGGCATTTTCAAAGGCATTTTCTATTAAATGCAGCAGCTGCTTCCCCAAAGGGTCAAATTTTGATAGTTTCTTCACTGGTTGTAGCTTAAGGAAAAGTGTGGGAAACATTTCAGTAAACTGAGTTAAGGCTGCTTCAGTGTTATTCTTGTTGTCAGTCTGGAAGAAGGAATGTAAGATGTATGAAAATCCCACAACTCACACTTATAAGCAGTAACCAAACAACCAACTAGCTTATGGGCAACATTTAATGCTGACAAGCTCACCTTCATTCTGTCTGCTTCATCCACTGCTTTCTGCAGATTCTGCTTGAATGTTTCCTGAAGTTTAGCACAAAAGCCATGTGAGAAGAACAAGTAATCATTGCACAGACTGCCACAAAACAGGGTAAAAGAAGTATCATACCAGTTGCTCCTTGTTTGTCAGAGATCTGGCCTCTTCCAAAAGTGTTGAGATGATTTCATCTCTAATTTTTTCCGCTTTCTGATGCAGAAAAAAAAATGGTCACAATAGACAACAACAACAAAAAAGAACTAAAGACTCTAAGCCAGAAACAAGTCAGAATAAAGATTACTCACCTTTCTTCTGATGCCTGTATTTATTATTTCCTGAAACTTTCCCAGAGCGATTTCCTATAATTTTCCACAACAGTAAACACTCGTTCAGACATTGTATCTAAAGAAAAATACACATAACATCCAAATGTGCAATTTACCAATGGTTCATCGAAAAGCATTGGCTCTCCCATGTCAATCAGAGTCAGCAGAGAGAGGACGAACATGAGGCTTCCAGTGAGTCTGAAAACAGCCTCTCTTTTTCTTCCACAATTTACCATGATTTCAATAACCCTCAGAGAGAAAATTAAAAAGGATCTATGTTGATGACCAGAAAATAAACAGGATTGGAAGAAAAACTGAATCTGTCACTCTTGATGTTAATAAAACGGACCTGTAGATAGTGAAAGAGTGGCACAAATGATGACTGAAGAGAATGCTGACTACAAATGCTTTACATGCTTATGGGTTTGCCTTCTTCATGAGTGATGTGCCCTTTTACTTTCATTTTAAATATGCAGTTTACAAGAAGACATTAAAAGCCTCTTAAGTCATCATCAAAAGTCAAATATGTCATTCAAGTTATTCTCAGTCAGGAAGCTAATGTAAAAGTAAAAACAGATGTGGAAGACATTCAATTTTTCTTAAATTGTAAACTGTTTATTAAGATATAAAACATTGTAATTTCACTCAAATGTACAATTTTAAGCAAGATTATGGCAAGATAAGGCGTTTTATTGTTAATGTACATGCTAAATTCAAATTAGGCAAGCTGTTTAGGAGCCTTCAATTCCTGAAAAGAAAGTAACATAAAAAAACAACCATCATTCAGGATATGGATACCTCATGAGCAAAACCAAGGAACTTATGAGATGTCTTTTTTGGTGAAAAGTGAAGACTGCTTAGAAAGGTGAATGGCCCCTAAGTTGGAGATCAGAAGAGTGTTTCTGAGCATTCACGAAAGTGACAGTGGGAGGACAAAGCTGCTTTTTAACCTTGATGTGCAGGTGTACAGCGCCCTCTAGCGCCTGCCAGGGGCTGGTGGAGCAAACATGTTGTGGCCTGCTATGTGCAACATGACCCAGATGATTCATGCGGGTTTCTGAGTGCACCGTGTTGTTAGGAGCTTTTCCTTTTTTTGGGTACCTGAAACTCATGGTAGGTTGAAGAAAAAACAGAAATGTAGAAATTTTTCCAAATTTATTAAAAAAGAAAAACTGTATATAGTTTATAGTATATTAGTTGTGTAATCCTTTAGGCTCTTTGAATGTGCATTGTAAGGTTACCCATACAATGCAAAAAAAACACAACTACTTGTTATTTAATTATTCGAGGTTAACATAAAGAGCTATATGATGTAAGTGTCAATGTTTCCCAATGTCTTCTCTGTTCAACATCTACATACGCTCATTAGCACAGGTTATAAAGAACAACATTACTTACAATAGCTACGCAGACAACACAGTTATATAGTACAATGTCACCAGGTGTCCTAAACAGGCTGTTGGTAAATGTATCGAAGACATGAATGATTTATTTGCCATTTGTAGCAAAAAAACGACAACAAAAATCAACATAAGCATAAGCTATCCTTTACTTCATGTGTGATTTGGTTTTTCATAATAAGAAAATTACTAAAATGAATTTCTGGAATATTTTCCCAATGTATAAATTGTAGTATGATCAAGGGAAGATGTCTTATAAATCCTGTGAATTTGGTGGCACTACAGCATGTAATAGTGTAGCTATTGCTACACTATTGTAGTGTAGTGTAGCTATTAGTTTTTGAATGCTTACATATCACCAAAATGAATTTGATGCATATTTTTCCCAAGGTATGAGTTGTAGCATGAACAAGGGGAGATGGTATATGCGTGCTATGAGTTTCATGGCACTACAACATGTAATTTGTTATTGCACGTTCTATCAGTTTTTTGAACGATAAAAAATTCCTAAAATTACTTACAAAACATTTAAACAACTATGTGTTGTAGTAAGATCAATGGAGATGGGTATATATATATATATATATATATATATATATATATATATATATATATATATATATATATATATATATATATATATATATATATATATATGTATATGTATATTATATACCCTTCTCCATTGATCTTACTACAACACATAGTTGCTACAACACTAAATGTTACACATTTAGAGTGTAAACTGTGAACTTTAAGTGGAGCCAGCAGGTCAAGAGCGTATTGAAGCCTACTGTTAAAATTATTGACAATAAAATCACAGGGAGCAGGTAAAACAATAGGAGGATTCTTTTCAAAAACTTCCAGAAAACCTGCAGCCACTTCAGAGATTAGATGGTGCTTCCTGACAGTTCTCACAGAGGTCTCCTGCTGGATAAAATTGGTGATGTTAAAAAACACACAGTATAGGTCAGAGTGGTCAGAGACAGCCAAGTCAACAACAGAGGACACGCTGATGGACAGGCCATACGTGATGATCAAGTCCAGGGTGTGTCCTCTGTTGTTAGTCGGCTGCATGACATGTTGGCTAAAATCCATATAAGTCAGAATATTTTAAAAATCTGTTGATAAAGGGTCTAAAAGGTTATAGATGTGTAGATTAAAATCACCAGCTAAAATTATCCTTTCAAATGAACTGTGCAGATGTGATAAAAACAAATTTTTGAATAAAAAGTGCACTCTTTTTAGGAGGCCTATAAATTGTGACACATAAAATCTGAGGAGTGCTAAAACGGTTGCATTATAGTATACTGTTGAGAAAACTGGTACAAAATTTACAAGATATCAGATCGCAACTGGACATCAAAGACCTTTTAAACAAAATGTAAAGTTCTGAACAAAAAATACATTTGCTGGGATATCTCAAGAAGATGAAATTAATAGAGAGAATATCGTTGTGTTTTTTAGTACTTTGTAAAAATAAGTAGAGCATGTTTAGTATGCATCATTTCTTGCCAGCCGCCATTAAACAGAAGTTTATTACTTATGTTATTATTTCAGTGGGTTTTTTTTGTCATAAGTTTTAAATGTCCTACGTTATTGAACTCACCATAAATTTCGAACGTTCCTTGAATGCACCACAGGTGTAGATGCAGCATAGTACAGACAAGCTTCTGCCTTAATTCCCTTGAAAGATCGGTCTTATATACGTGCAGATTTCTTTTTTACTTTTGAATTAACATTAAGTAAAAAACAACTTTGTTTGTGAGTGGGTGAAATGAACCGAAAAAGGTTTGTTATACTCTGATCATCCTGCATACACATGCGCAGATCATTCCCTTTCTGAGCGTCGGGAAGGAGCGAGCTGGGTCTCTAAACTGCAGGAAATATCGGCGACACGAAAAAGTTTCACAGAAAGTAGCTAAGGGTGGTCAGAAATGTCGCTAGATTTGTCGCTAGGCGCTTTTTTGGGGAAAAAAGTCGTTAAGGGGGTCTGAAAAGTCGTTAGAAATAGCGACAAAGTCGCTAAGTTGGCAACACTGGCGCGGTTCTGTTTCTGCTCGCTCAACTCTGTCTGCTCGGGAGCGGTTCTGTTTCTGAGTTATGGCAAGTTGTTAAAGTCAAAGCGTTTACCTTTTCACACTGCTTTTATTGTCAAAACGCCATAATAAACCCCGTTTTACAATGCTTCGGTAAACGGCGTAAAATATGAAATTTTTCGTGGTCCTCAAACGCCGCTTTATGCGGCATTAATTGTACGCGTGTAAAAAGCAAAGTTTTTTCCACTCTTTGACATGCATCAAAAACGGCATTTTGCTGTATTATAATTAACCCAGCCCCCTTTTTGAACTGCCACTACGATTGAACTGCGATCATCCAATCAGTAAAGCACAAGATCAGACGAAATCATTGCATCTCTGATCTCATTTGCAGTGTTTTCATTAAGCTTGTTCTGCTGTTGAAGCTTGTGTGGTTACATCTGCAACAATATTCAAATACACTGCCAGGATACAGAACCAAACAAAGAGACAAATGTTTTATATCTTTTGTTTTTTAAATTTAATAAATGGCTTAAATATTTTTTTCTTTTCACACACGTCTGTTTATATAAGCATTATTATCTCAAACCACACTGAGCGCTGACTTACAGTAAGCATAACAATGAAGCAGACTGAACTAATAGTGTTAGCATCGTCACCCCGTTACAGAGTCATGGTTCTTTGTTAGCACTTTTAAAGTTACTAATGTGTCAACAATTCGAGGGGATTGTTTAATATTGACCATTTGTGGTTTATTATTAATAATGTGTGTGATAGACCTAGGTCACCTTTTATTTATTCCGCGGTCTGTGTCCCCTTCTGCTGGACGTTCAGTTTCTTGCACTTTAAGCTATAAACAAGCCAGCGATGGATCCCTACCTCCACGACTTCGCCAGGCTGGCAGGGAATGTTGTCCGCCATGTATAGAGGCCTACTGCTGGCGGTGGCGAAAGTCCGGTGTTCTGACAAAACAGCATAAGCATAAGCATAGCTGACCTTCGATTAATGCACATGTGCAGCAGTAAAAAAAATTTTTTTCCCTCTGGTGTTTCAAATCTGTTCAAATCAACTTAAACTATATATACTTTAGGTTCAGGTTTAGGCATTTAAAAGAAAGTATATTTGTCTTTCTGTGACCTTAGGGTTAGAACATAAAACTTATGCTGTTGGTTAAAATTGGTTAGATTACCCAATTTACGGTATGCTATTCTGACAAAGTATGCTACATCGACAGAACACCAGGCGAAGATGATGACCACGTTGCGCTCATGGTCTTGGATTTGGTGAAGTTTTGAAATCCTCGTCTCCAGCTACAGAACCCTCTGGCTGAGTTTTGCACAGCCATCACACCCAGGACCCAGTTTTGATAGCCCCTGGTTTAATAAAAATACAGTTTATAAAGGGGTATGCCGTTTTGATAGCCCCTGGTTTAATAAAAATACAGTTTATAAAGGGGTATGCCGTTTTGATAGCCCCTGGTTTAATAAAAACAGTTTATAAAGGGGTATACCGTTTTGATAGCTCCTGGTTTAATAAAAATACAGTTTATAAAGGGGTTTGCCATTTTGATAGCTCCTGGTTTAATAAAAATACAGTTTATAAAGGGGTTTGCCATTTTGATAGCTCCTGGTTTAATAAAAATACAGTTTATAAAGGGGTTTGCCATTTTGATCGCTCCTGGTTTAATAAAAATACAGTTTATAAAGGGGTATGCTGTTTTGATAGCCCCTGGTCTAATAAAAACACAGTTTATAAAGGGGTGTGCCGTTTTGATAGCTCCTGGTTTAATAAAAATACAGTTTATAAAGGGGTTGGCTGTTTTGATAGCCCTTGGTTTAATAAAAATACAGTTTATAAAGGGGTATGCCGTTTTGATAGCCCCTGGTTTAATAAAAACAGTTTATAAAGGGGTATACCGTTTTGATAGCTCCTGGTTTAATAAAAATACAGTTTATAAAGGGGTTTGCCATTTTGATAGCTCCTGGTTTAATAAAAATACAGTTTATAAAGGGGTTTGCCATTTTGATAGCTCCTGGTTTAATAAAAATACAGTTTATAAAGGGGTATGCCGTTTTGATAGCCCCTGGTTTAATAAAAACAGTTTATAAAGGGGTATACCGTTTTGATAGCTCCTGGTTTAATAAAAATACAGTTTATAAAGGGGTTTGCCATTTTGATAGCTCCTGGTTTAATAAAAATACAGTTTATAAAGGGGTTTGCCATTTTGATAGCTCCTGGTTTAATAAAAATACAGTTTATAAAGGGGTTTGCCATTTTGATCGCTCCTGGTTTAATAAAAATACAGTTTATAAAGGGGTATGCTGTTTTGATAGCCCCTGGTCTAATAAAAACACAGTTTATAAAGGGGTGTGCCGTTTTGATAGCTCCTGGTTTAATAAAAATACAGTTTATAAAGGGGTTGGCTGTTTTGATAGCCCTTGTTTAATAAAAATACAGTTTATAAAGGGGTTGGCTGTTTTGATAGCCCCTAGTATTATTAAAATACAACTGAAACCTCATAACCTTTTTGCCATGTATTTTACTAAAACAAAATTATAAAATTATTCTTTGTTTACGGACTGGTTGACAAATATTTGAATACAAAATTCAAATAGGCACATATTGCACAATATCTACCACATAGAATTTTAAAACACAGTCTGAGGCAACCAATATTTAAGACACACTTTTTACACATGAAATGCTCTGAGGCAAGGGTTGCAGCAGTACACTCCCTGTGCATCCATCTTGAGCATGTGTCACACTCCACCTTTAAAGGGATAGTTCGCATTTTTAGACATGAAGTCCTAACCCATTCTCACCATCAGCATAGTGCATATACACTGACCCACATCTGTGGTCACCTCCTGGTCGGAGCTCTGGCCGTTAGAATTCTTTTAAGAAAGTAGTACCGACTACTTCCGGGGGCCAACAAACTGTGCCATTTTGCTTCAGAAAAATACATGCGTTTGAAAACATGATTCATTTGCATCGCAAAAAAAAAAACGCTGGCCAAAATTCGCAAGTCACTATTAGTCGGCACTATTTTCTTTCCATTCCCATCAATCCGCGCTGCTGCCAGCATCAACTGGAGCGCGAGAGTTGATGCTGGCCGCAGAGCCTTAAATAGTCATAGTTAACATTACTGTAAATATTTTCAAGGATGCCTGTATTGCCTGCTTAAGTCACAGCAGTTCTGAATGACTATCCCAGAAGACACCATGACATCTTACAAGGCCATACCAGTCCTGAGAATATTATATTAATGTTTGTGTGGGCTGGATTGGGGCGCAGATATGGGGGAGCGAGTGGTGCAGAGTCATACAAAATGCTTTGTGTTCTGTTCTGCTTATTAACAAGCTGCAATAACTTCATGAAGAGACTGAAAGATTTTGTTGTCATCATTTATAAAGAAAGTTTTACAAGAATATACTGCAGTTGCTTACAGGTAAGCAAGAAGGGGACACAGCATTGTTAAACTAAACCCAGAGATTCTGCTGCTCCATTTGATTCCCCCTCCAACTTGTCAGTCTCTAAAAGTCAAGTGAAGAGGCAGATGGAGACCTCTTTAACCTTACAGCTTAGGTTCTTCACAGTTTGCGGCAAGATGAGGCATATCTTCTACCAAGCTGTTGGATAGTAGCATCATAGCCAGCAACTTAAAGCTGGTGTCCAGAGTATTTGAGGAAGAGAGATTTTTTTTATCCTACTACCAAGGACCCTCTCCTCCTGTTCCCTTTAGTCCCACCTCAACAATTGTGAACGCGCATTACCTGCAGGTCCAAGAGGAAAGCACCAAGCGCTATCGAGCAACACCCGGTTGTATTTTGTTGTGGACATTTCAGAAATGAGGGACATCTCCATGACCGATGCTCTGTTCCAAAATGGTGACTGTAAACAGTAGCTGCCTGTGCTCCATCATCACAGCTGTGCATGTTAGTTGACCGACAGCCCACAGACCGGAAACTAAAATGCAATTGCCTAAAGAAAAGTGAGTCTTGCGGCTGAGACCTCCTCTGTGTCAGTTTGAGCAACGCAGATACTTCTACCTTGGAGAATGAGCTCTGCAAACTACAAAGAGTCAGTGTAAGTGTGAAGTAACAAACATTTACCCCAATTACATGTATCAATAATATTCATACCATCAAAATTAAGACTCCACAACTAGAGCCGTCCTGCTGCAGATTGTGTTTTGCAGTTTCAGTCGTCCACCGGCCATCACTGACATTTCTTGTCTTCCAAAAGTTTCTATGATTGTACAAATCATTAGTTCAGAAACATTAACATACTTAAGTGTACAGACACAGTAAGAAAGCCTTATTTTACATCACCTCCAATTCCAAAGAATGTTTCTCTGGTAAATGTTTTCATTACCAAGGGGGTCTATCACAAGGACGGATTTTTCATCCATTTTGACAATCTGTTGATTTAAAAAAAAAAAGTTAATCTTTAAACAAGGGGTCTCAAACTCCAGTTCTCAAGAGCTACTGCCCTGCAGTTAAGGTGCATCCCTGCTCCAACACAGCTGATGCCTGGAAAAATTTACCTTTGATGCGAGATGTGCAAGCTCTTCTTAGAACTGTGTATTCCACTTCCTCTTGGTCCACTGTGAAGAGGGGCAAAATTATCCCATGTTTTTCCCCCCCTATTATTTATTACCCAGTGTTCCTACCTAAGTCCAGTCCTGGGCTTTGCTCTCCCTCTGCCAACCCCGGGAGGGCCCAGCACTGAAACTCAAGCCTCCTTCATGCTTGAGGAGTAAGCAGGCCCTTCTTTTCACCCGATGGGGCGGGGTTTCTAGCAAAGATTCTTGATGAAGATACTCTGTCATTCAGGCCTCTGAACGAAGTGCGATGGCTGTCGCGGCACCAAGCTGTCAATGCTGTTCTGAGGAACTACACTGTGCTTAAAGAATTCTGCAAAAGAGAATTCACAGATAAAAGAGATCCAGTGGCAAAGTACTGCTACAAAAAGCTAAGTGATTCAAAGTTCAAGGTTACTGTCACTGCTTTGGGAGATGTTTTGGGTGAGCTAGCACAACTCTGCCTCACTTTACAAAGACGCAACCTGACTGTGATGGAAGGACACTGCTTTGCTAGAGCAAAGATTGAGAAGTTGCGTTCCCAATACTTGAAGGAGAAGGATGTACAGTGGAGTGACTGTGTCAAAGAGGCAATGGGGACCTCATCAGCTGATGGCAGAAATACTGGTGAAATTACTCTTTTCATTAGTAAGCTCTGTACCCACATGGATGCTTGTTTTCCAGAGGATAAATTAAAGGAGTGGTCTGCATTTGACATTGAAGCATTGAGCTCAGACATCAGTTTTGACTATGGATCAGCAGACATTGCCACACTGGCAAGGGAGTGTGAGGCCATTTTCCACCGCTCACAGTCTATGGAGGCCATTAACAGTCAATATGTTGAATTCAAGTACATAATGAAGCAAAAACTTAAACGGGTCAATCAGAACATTCTCAGATATGGTTGCTGCAGCACTTAGATATGAGGAGCTAAAGGAGATCTCACAGCTTGTGGATATTTGTGCTACATTTCAAGCCAGTACAGATTGCGAAAGAGGATTTAGTTTAATGAATGATATCAAAACAGCATCCAGAAATCATCTTGAAGTGGTACATTTGGACCAGCTGATATGCATAAAGTCAAAGCAAGAAGCCGACGAAGCCATCAATCTTGACAAAGTGTACAACCACTGGAGTGAGAAGGACAGACGTTAAACAATAATGTAAAATTAAAGTCAAAGATTGTGCATATTCTAGTGACATTTATAAAGATGTTTTATTTATGGATATTAATCATTAAATGCTGTTACTACTAGATAATTCATGGGTAGTAGAAATGATAATAAAAAAAGTGTGTAATTAGATATTTTACAGACAAAGATTTACAGGAATTTACACTGTATCACAAGCTACAGCACGTCATTGAGCAAAATGAGAATGTTTTAATCTGAAAGAAATGTTATGTCTGAAAGGTGTATATGTCTCATTTCTTCCAGATCAGGATCCTCAGCCAGGCCAAAACTGGACCACACCCAGGCCAAGCAGGACTTTTCCCATGGCCAAAGCAGGACTCTCACATATAACATACTATACATCTCATGAACAAGATTTTTGTCTTTTTCATTTTAAGTGGGCCAAATCGCTAATATTAAAAGTAGACTAATGAAAATTGCTGCTGGAATTTGATTCTTTTAATAAGCCATGTAACTTGCTATGATCCAAGGTTTTGAACAGGTGTGATACTGGCGTTTGGCCACAGTGTGCACATCTGATGTTGCTCACAGTGGTCCTCAGTGTGCTCAGGGAGCTTGTGTGTATGCCCAGACACATGAAAAATTAGAGGGAACATTGCCTCTGACTGAAAAACACTATACAAATGCAGGCCATTTACCCTTAACAAATTGGCCAAAACCCCAGCAAACCCCAGTAAAAAACTTGTGGAATGACATCCAAAAGGTTTGAGTCCTTTTCATAATTAAAAAGGATATTCTGCAGAGGAACTGTAAACGTTTAATTTTGAAGAAAGTTCAAAGAAAGTGAGCATTATGTGGTCTAGGTCATTCTTCTGGCACATACCATACATAGCTGATATGGGTGATCCTCATTGACCTAGTTTAGTCTGATTTAATGTCAGACAGGGAGGAAAATAAAGTTTTTCCTTTCCGCTCAGGCCCTTCCAACCTGACTGGTTCTACAGTCCTTGACCTGTTTGATTCAAGAAAGGAAAAGGGCCATCATACATTACGTTTAGTTTAGAAAAGTGTAGATTACATACCTGAAAGGCCAATTTTTGGCCAATAAACAGAATACTTTGAGAATCTCCTTAATCACCAGGTCCCCCACTGATGATTCTGGGAAGGAGAGTCAGTTCTTACAGCAGAGATTATAGAGATAGTTAAAGATCTGCTTGGCAGCAGGGGACAGGCAATGGTAGAGATTTGTGCTGAGTGGTGAAGTCGTTGGAGATTGTGGGGATATTGTGGTCAAAACAACTCAATGTTTCACGGAGGACAGAGAGAACAACCTGTGGAGTAGCAGACTGAGGTAAGGGTAGCAACATTTAAGAAAGGGGACTTGAAAGTGTGTTCTAACTATCAATGAATGACACTTCTCATCCTCCAGGGGAAAATGGACACTACAGCTGACTATCAAACCTCAGATTCAGGATTAGCAACATGGCTCTAGTCCTTGCCTATATATATGTATATATATATATTTATTTATTTTTTTTTACCCCCCAACTAAACAGTCAATCACCTCTCGGAATTAGTTTGTCCATCTTCAGGAAACCCAATCACTCACATAGTAATAAAGAGAAATGTCAATGTTTATTTAGAAAAACACCACCGTTTCCAGAAATCATAATTATCAGCTTCAATGATTCTTGTAAAGGAAGCAGGATTAATTAATTCCCTTTAATGTAGCATAACCAATATAAACGGAAAAATATAGGTCATGAAAGTATTTGATATTTTTTTATTCTTAATGCTGTTTTGCAGTTGTTATTAATTGCATTGTGAATTTCATTATTTAAAATGGCAACAGAGGCACCGCTTTCAACATTCCTTCAAATAGGTTTTGGTATTTTAAATCAAACAAGTTGGCAATTCTCTTTTGAAAACTCTTTATTTGTAACCTAAACAGTTCAACACATTTTCTTAATTATAAAGTTCATAGTTCAATAAAAAGATGAAACTCAGGGACATATGTGGAAACCGATAACCAGATGCCCCATCAATAGCTTGGATCCTGTTGGAGGTTATAATTCAGACAGACGCTCTTCAAGGAAATCAATGGCCTTCTTTGTTTTTCTGATGTTCTTTTGCAGGTTCTCTATTTTTTCAACCAACTCAGCATTTTTCTTCTCTTTATAAGCCTGTCTGTCCTCATAAAAAATCTTTGCACTCTTCACTAATTGATCCATTTGTGGAAAGTCATCAGGCATGTATTTCTTCATCTCTGCTGCCATAAAATCCATTGCTTGGTAGGAACTCAACTGTAAAGAGGATTTAGATGTTGATATTTGATAATCCTGGTGGGAAAAGATAAAACTGTTTTAAAGAAATGGCTCAAATTGAAGTAAGTATTCTCATAACATAAGTCCTAGAATTTGTTCTTAGTCATTTGTTATTTTTTTTGCATTATGGGTCAAATTAAAATTCAGTTACTTTACAGTTCTGTCATTAGCTTATTATTCCATTACTAAATGAAATCTGGGACAATGATTTTTATTAAAAATAATACTATTAAGCTCACCTTCAGTTTCTGAAGGTTTTCCTTCATTTTCTCCTGCACTTCCTTTAACCTTTTCTGTGGGTTTGGAGAAATATGTCTTTAGTTTCACATATATCCATAAAGAGATGTAGCTGTGTTGTAAATATCTGATCATTTCACCAATGTTGCTAAGAAATTTACCAGCTGTTCAATGGTAACCACAGAGTTCGTGAAACAGATCAGACTGAGCAAAGTGCAAATCAGGAACAGCACTTTTGTGGTTCTCGTACCAGCAGCTTCCCCATTTATGGCACTCGATACTACTGCCATGACTGATCTGAATAAAGATTTGCTAATTAAGGTTGTTGAAAAACTAACAGCATTTACATTTTCGGGCATTGCAAGTAATGTGAACTTATCGGAGATGTGAAAAGTGTAAAAGTGGGCCAAGAAATACTGGATAAGCAGGAACAACTGCACTTGTTTCTACCTGCTCCGGTAGGAACCTCCCCCAGGACTCTGTCAGGGTGTGTGGAATACCTGTGGTAGAATAGGGTAGCTGGACTATCTTTTATAGAAAAATCTAATTTTAAACTTTAAGTGTACTGACGTTCTCATGAGTAAACTTTAAGCAGTAATTTCTGCCTTTGTTATTGCTCCCCAGCCCTCTGTTTTCACAGCTTATGTCTGTAAGGTGCCTGTTTACTTTCACTTTAAAAAAAGTGATACTTGATAGAACCATTTCACAGGAAACTAGCGCACATAGCATGAGTTACAATCATGGACTAAAATACATTCAGCTCTCATTTCTCATACAACTCAATTTAAATAATGAAACACATCCACCTATAAATCTGATTCAGGACAAAGTTTCTTTTGTACACATAAGAAATAAAACATCAACAGATACGTTTTGTTTAGCTGTGACCAAGACACTCCAAAAAGTGCTGTGTTAAAATGACACAATGCATTTGCATTGTGTTATGATTCCCCCTCTCACTGCATAATGAAATTATGTAGACCTGGGTTGATATAAAAAAACAAGGATGAGTTATGGGTTGGACTTGCTGTCATATTATAGACTGGTTATTTTAGTTTAGTTTTTTATAATATAGCAGGATGTGCTACACTACTTCTCAGGGACATGTAATCTTGGATTGGGCATGTTGCATTGTGGATACCACACATATCTTGTCACACTGCCTTTAAAAAAATCAAATATACATGAATAGAAAAACAAAACAAAATGAAAAGTCTCCCTCTTTTTCCATGATTCAGTTTAATTCAGTATGTTTGAATTCAAAAGTATACTTCTGGATGTGATATTATGGATCAAGACAAAGCAAGGAAATGTGACTGAGAATATTTTTAATGACCTATCAGAAACAATAATCTTCAGAAGAAGGCTCTGTATTATTATTTTCTTGACCTACATCGCATTAATTGTGTTACATGTTGCAAAGAAACAAAACTTATTAGGAAACAAGGTTTTAAATGGCCAGGACTGAGCAACAGTTGATGTTGTCTTGTTGCCCATCCCCAAAACTTTGCAGCTTACCTCTGCAGCTTCCCTTTTCACTTTCATTTCTGCTGAAGTGACACTAGGTAGATCCATTTCAGGGGAAGACAGCTACACTTGTTTAAGACATGATATTGCAGAGGTGGAGGAGTGTTTTGACCACATAAATTGCATGTTGGGGGTGTAAACAATTAGATATACCATTTTTTCTGTATACATTAAGCAGTCTCCACTTTACAAAAGGGTCTAATTATAAATGGCTAATAAGTAGTTTAAAATCAGTTGTTGATTAAGCTGTAAGCACTTTTTAAATAATTCACAAGTGTAGAACAATATTGTAACGTGTGGCGATTCTTTTCTTTCAGTAACGTAGTCTCTCTCACAAAAACTCATACTATTTTTGAATAACCAGGGTTATTCAGAAGTAGTATGACCAGGTTAAATAACCAGGTTATTTTACCAGGGTAATTAAGGCATCAGCGAGTATGGTACAAAAACAGCGCTGTGATCTCAGTCCTAAACAAAGTTTGTGGACAAGAAAAGAGATGCCCTTTACAAAAAATGACTTAATATATATATCATCCTCTAGGGTCTTTCAAGTCACGTTGGCAAGAGCTCTTCCTTTCATGTTATCTGTAGAATTCTAAGTGTAGTCATACTGACTTTAACTGATACCGGAAATTTTCTTTTTTGAGTGTCTGATGGAGCTAGATGTGCATGCACGCAGCTGCAAAAGCTAGGGGAACTAAAGTTCCCTTACCTCCAGTTTTCTATTCTAAAATACAATAAAATAGAATCAAATAATCCTTTATTGTCCCACAAGGGGGAAATTCAGTAATAACAGCAGCAAAGTCGCAGGTGATAGAACCATTTAGATTCACACAAGAAAAATATAAAAAAACAGAATTAAGAATAATATATGGATATTAAGGACAAAATTACAAAACCAAAGTACTGTGCAGTTATTTAAAATAAAATGGCATACTCAGATATGGATATGCAACTGAGTAGAATATTTCAAAAAATATTTACAGAATGTGCATGTGTATTTGCACATTAAGAACGTAAATGTATTATTTACAAGTTAAAAAAATATAAACTGAAAAACAGATGTGCATTTAACAGCAGCAGAGATGTTACTTAAGTGAGTTATACACTGCAAATTACAGTAGAGATGTAAACATTTATTGAGTTTGTTGGGAGCAGTTCTGTTTGTAGAGTCTAACAGCTGCTGGGAGGAAGGACCTCCTTCATGCACCAAAGATGCAGCAGTCTGTCACTGAAGGAGCTCTGCAGCTCAGCAACATATTCATGCATGGGGTGGGAGACACTGTCCAACAGTGATGTTATTTTGGCCGGATTCCTTCTGTCTCCCACCACCTGCACTGGATCAAGCAAGGGGGGCACTCTAGAACAGAGCTGGCCTTCTATTGTAATGCAACCTATTTCTCTCATCTATAGATAAACTGCTGCTCCAACATATTATGCCAAAAGAGATGGCTGAGATTATTCTTAATTCTATTTTTTATATTTTTCGTGTGTGAATCTAAATGCTTCTATTACCTGCCACTTTGCTGCTATTACAGCTGAACTTCCCCCTTGTGGGACAACAAAGGATTATTCTATTCTATTGTATTCTGTTCTGTTTTAGAATAGAATCTCTTGAATTTCCACTTAGGGATCATATAACACTCTCAGTAACCATCTCCTTAGTTTTTGAAGTATTAAGGAGTAAGTTATTTTCTCTACATCACTCTAACAGCTGATTCCCCTCATCCCTATAGACCAGCTCACCCCCCTGAAGTGAAATGAGACCAATCACTGTTGTATTGTCTGGAAACTTTATAATCTTGTTACAGCTATGAGGCGCAGTCAGATGTGTAGCGTGTGTATAGTAGTGGGCTGAGCACACATTCTTGCAGCGTCCCAGTGTTGACTTTGAGAGCAGTGGAGATATGGGGATCTAATCTGACCCTCTAGGACAGAAAGTCCAGTAGCCAGCTCCAAATGAGAAGTGGAAGTCTCCGATCTGCCAGCTTAGACACCGATCGATGTGGGAGGATGGCACTGAACACCGAACTGAAATCCACAGAGAGCAGTTTGGCATAACTCCCATGCTGTTCCACAAGTGTTAAAGCAGTGTGACCTCTTGTTGTCACAGCATCCTGTGTTGATCTCTTTGCTTTGTATGCAAACTGAAAAGGGTCCACATTTGCTGGCAAGAAGGTGACATGGCCTCGCAGCAGTTTTTCAAAGCACTTCATGACAACCGAAATGAATGATTCTGGATGGTGGTCATTCAGACTAGCAATGTTGAAAATGTTTGCTACTGGGACAATGATGCTAGATTTTAGGCAAGATGGGACTGTGGTCTTAGACAAAGACTGCATGAAAATATTGGTAAGGATTTTTGCCAGCTGGTTTAGACAGTCCTTCAACACCCGTCCTGCCATGACATTGGGTCCTGCCTTTTCCTTTGAGGGAAACTTCCTCAAAACTTTCCACATATTCTCTCCTCCACTGTGAATGTAATGCTGGTGTGGGCAGACTGCTGTTGGTGTCACTTCAAAGTGGGCAAAGAAGGTATTTAACTCTTTCACTCACGCAAGGACGCACGGAGTAGATCCAAGTTTTTTTAACTAACCGTCAAACGCAACGGAGAGTGCACATCTGTGATTGCTCAGCCCAATATTAGCCCCAGATCATTACACCAACGGTGCTCTATAGTCGATTTCAATTAGTAGTCAATGCAGCTTTTGGCCACTCGATGGTTTATATTGCAAGCCAGTTTATCTAATATGGTCTTTTGGCTATTTTGAACACCAGGAGGTGTTGAGAATTAATTTGTTTAGCTTTCCAGTTCAATCAAACTCTGTCAGCCATTGCTGTTTGAGTGGAAATGCATTTACAAGCTGAAGAAAATTAATTGTCGTTGACCTGAGACATCACTGCAATGGTAGGCAGACCTGCCAAAAAAGGTCTACACCCCCTGCTGTCCTGACGAAGAATTGATTTGCAACATTGACACACTAACGGAGAAGTATAAAAGGAAAACCTCTCCCTCAATATGTGTAAGTGGGTGCAAACTTGCAGACGGAGAAGTATAAACTAGGCTTTACTCCTCAGATGGTCCTCTGTCTTCCTTCTGGGAGCTTGTAGGTATCATGAGCAGAGCCGTATGATCTGAATGGCCAAGATGTGGTAGGGTTGGGATTCATTTTCCACAAACTGAAGGGGCTGCATCTCCCAACATCCCTTGCGCTGCCCTCAAAGCATTCTCATTGGTCTGTGGCCAGTGATGACATCACAGAGTTGATAAAGGGGCACGGAACATGAAATCATTGTCTTTCCCCAGCTCATCGTTGAACTGAATTGAGACGCTAAATTGAATTGCTAGCAACTTTCCCTCTTTTTTTCCAACCTGCTGGACCAGGAAAGAACTCCCTGAAAACGTCGAAGTATTACCTACCAAGCTATCAGGCTTCCCGTTTGTGTATCTAGGAAGTCTGCTGGGATCTGAGCTATACCAAGATAGCTCTCTGAAGACAGGCCCGATTCCAGTCATTGCCTGCTTTTGGATGTGTCCATCTCAGACCTCGTCTGTGCACGGCCACTTCTACCACCGTTCTGACACTTTTTCAGACGCTGTGACACATTTTCTCCATCGTTTGTCTTGGACTGGGGTGGGGCGGAAGAGAATCATTGCCAAGTCGGATAAACCTATTTTATTTCGGATGACTCTTCATAGAGGAGTCAGGTCAGATCCGTTAGATCTCGTCTTTCTGTTGGTTGATATAAGTTTGTGAACTTGTATACCACTGTTTACTCAACGCCAATTAGCGTGGCTTTGAGTGTTGTATGGTCTGTATTGTAAACTGGTTATCGCTAGAAGCAGTGCTATATTTATTATTCGATTGTGGCCGTACCGCCACCTGTCAGGACTAGCTGCCCACCCTAGACTAGGTCACGTGGTGTCCATCGTCTGCTAAAACTAGTGCTAATTGTCCCTCTGTTACCACAAAGGGACAATTAGCACAAAGGGGTGAGTCTAGCCTTTGAATCCCATGCTTTCCAGCTCTGTGTTTCTTTGCTTCACAAGGTTGAGCAAGGGCTGATGTGAGCAAAGACTTTATGATCGTCCCCCCACACACTCCCTTCTCTCTCACTCTCTCTCACACACGCACACACAGAGGTGATAACAGCATATTGGAAGGGATCCCCTGCTGATTGTCCACCATTTACACATTTTCTAAGATCGTCTGTAGTTTGTAGACTGTATGCATTAGAATAGATGGGATTGTTGACACAGTGAGTAGGCTGTAAGTTTAATCTATTGTGTTAATAAACCCTGCTTTATTTTAAAGAGAAGCTTTCCTTTTTTATTTCAGTGTGCATGCAGTTGCGGTTCACAGCGTCTGAGCTCACATCCTTCAGAGGAGACCGAAAGTCTGGAAATTCTCCGACTATTACGTTAATGTAGGAGTGGTGCCCCAATTAAACAATTAAATCATTGAATCTCATCAATAGTTATATTAATATTAAGTTATTAGTCATAACTATTGATGTGATCCCCAACACTGGGGAGAATTGTTTTCAGGTCTGCATAGTTAAAATCTCCACAGATAATGTGACCATCCTCTGGATACTTGTTCTGTGTACTGCTGATAGTGTCATGCAGAACCCCCATAGCCACGTTAGCATTTGCATCGGGTGATACATACACATAGGTCAGTAGTACAGCATTCAGCTCTCGGGGAGGTACATGGGTCTGCATTAAATAGTGATACACTCCACATTTGGCAAATAATGGCCAAAAACTAAGGTGGTATTTGTGCGCCAGCTGTTACTTACATACATGTACAACCCCACTTATCTTTTTTTGCTGGAGTTCACGGTCCTTTCCTGTCGGTATATTGTGTAGCCTGTCAGCTGGATAGCCACGTTCAGTATACGTGGGTTAAGCCACAATTCCATGATCAACAAAGTACAGCTGTCCCTGATATTCTTCTCTGAATGGATGCTTTCTTAGCCTCGTTAGCACATCTCCACAGCGTCCCATCTTTGGTTTACGTTCTCTGCGCCACCTCCGGCTTCGCCAAAACTGGGATTAGGACCTATGGAGAACCTGGTGTCCGCAATATGTCTTCTGGAACTCTGTGTGCACGAAGAGACTCGTTGGTAGAGCAGATTTTACTTTACAGACCGAGAATTCTAGGCAGGGCTAGCCATTTGGGTGCCCTAAGCACAAATGTTTTGTGGTGCCCCCCCCCAGCACAAAAACCCTTGAACTACGTCTACCAAATGGGCAGAAATGGAAGTGTCTCACACAGGACATTGTTGAAATGTGTAGGACAACATACTCACATGCTGCAGATCTGTATCTTTTTATTTGTGGGTATATGCTAGTATGTATTGTCTTACATGTATAAGGTGTTTCTTACTAAACATGTAGGTCCTCCGATTTTTGCTATTTAAATTATTACAACTTTAGTCCAAATAATTGTCTTTAAATGCTGATTAACTGTATATATATATATATATATATTACAATGTAGAGCTGCAGCTAAATATTTAGTAGTCAATAAATCAGTTAAAATATTAAATGAGTTGTTGATTAGTCAGTGATTTTAATCCAGCCCTGCTTTCTGCAGCACCACTTTCTGTTCTGAATTTATTAGGATGCTACATTATCACACACTCCCTCAAACTAAAATGACTCTTCAAATGTGAATTTGATGAGTCAAAAATCAAAGACCTAGACCACCTCCGATTAGTCACCCCCACTAACCCCTCCTGATGAGAAAGTCTTATTTAGATAATATTTTTAAATGAATAGTAGCTTGAGTAAGAAGATAAATCGTTTAAACTAGTCAGAATTATTTGTGTTTTCTGTATTTGTTTATGTAAATTTTTCACCTTTGTAGCGTTTTCCACAGTCCCTATGGAGACTGGATGGATTCTGTCTATTTGTATGATGCGCTATCAGCTTAAATGATGGAATGCGTTTCTATGTTGATTAAAGTCGTGTACTGTTTACAGAGTAGCTATGAAGATTGGATTTTGATTTGGGTGAGACTCTTTAAACATAATGTGATTCAATACAACAAAGCGAAAAAATACTTGATGTGCTTAAGTTTAGCGGTCAACAAAAACTACGGCTACCCAGCCCTCCTCTCTCGCTCTGTCAAAACCACTGAGTGACAGACTGACAGTCCCTTTTTATTGTCACCGCTTGCATCCACATGACTCCTGTTACACATCACCATTACGACCAAACAGTGATCAATACACCTAATATATTTAATTATGGCTCCTACAACCTTGTTGGGAGTCTAATATCAGTTTATGCCCCTTTGTATTGCAGCCCTGCTTCCAGCCTGGGTTTTTATTTAGGTGTGCCCCGAAGGGGACTTGTTGCCCTACGCATGGCGTGTGGGCGTAGCTCTGGCACTGATTCTAGGTGCTGAGACACTGATTTATAAGTTTTCATTACATTTAAGCCATAATCATCAAAATGACAAGAAATACAGGCCTGAAATATTTAACTTTTAAGTGTGATAAATCTATATAATATATATAAATTTGACTTTCTGAAATGAGTGACAGAAAAATGTTGAACTTTTTCCTGATATTCTAATTTTTGACCTGTGTTTGTAAAATTCGGGTTTTAAAGTGGAAACAACACATAAATAATACAAACATAAAAACAGCATTTGAAACATGTCATGCATTTTGTTGTTGCACCTATGCAGATAATTTGCTAAAACAGAAAATGTTAGAGGTAAAAAGGTTTAGTGTATGTTTACCTTCAATTAGGTTACAGGAATGAAACGGCTTTCAGGTCTGTAAGACCTTGATCTGATTCACCTGTGGTGCCTACTATAGGGTAACAGGGTAGTTGCAAGAGTTTTAGATACTGTCCAACTTTTCTTTGACCACCAAATGGATACGAAGTCACGCTTTCCCCACCACAAGAGATCTTCTAAAAATGTATTGGAATTTGATGTATTTCTGACAGAAGACTGAACAGCACAAGGTATTCTTTTTAAATCTATCACAAACTGCGTTTAATGGACACAAGTAATCAGATTAAAAGCCTGAGCGGAATAAAAATGCGTCATGTAAACATACCATTTGGAATACTCGATCCCACTCATTCGGATCAAGATTTCATTCTGATTGAGAGGGCTGGGTTATGCCGATTGTTAATCCGATAACTGTTCAACAACACTTATTCCGAATGTCGGTCATTACTGCGCATGTCTGTTATGACTTGCGTAGACATACATTAACTCGGCGTAAAACAATAAAAAGATTTGGATTAGAATTTGACTGTGTACACAACAATAAAGACTTGTAGATATAAAAGCTTTCTAGTTACTATTTTCTCGACAGAACAGAGCAGGAACAAAAGCAAAGCGTTTAATCGCTTTGTAAAGAAAAGTACAACTAGCTGTTCTTGAATTTCAATCTAACATAATAAAATCTGATCCTTACAGGGTTATAAATTACTTTAATCGGGCCTCAAGTGCACAAAAACATGCACTGTAGATTCGAACATAAAACAAAGATGAAGCCAAAATGAGAAACGTTGTGAACAACTAAGAACAAAATGAGAAAGTGCTCACTTTCGAATACTGTTCTTGTTTAATGTGCAATCTGGTGAACACCATCAGCATACATAAAGACAAGCGAACACACCTATAATGGCCACTACGACTATTCCAGTTTCTGAGTAACTCTAAATTACACATATTTCAACATATGAAACAGTCAGCTTTCAGTTTACAATATAGTCTGTCAAATTTCTAAAGTCACATTATTATTGGTAATTATGTTTTCACTAATGTTGTGTGACTGTAGATGAAAGTGAGAAAACAGGTTAAATGTGGCAGATATGTATGACAGTTATTACACTGAAATTTAATTCAATTAAACGGAATCTCTTCAGAGGAGAAAGATTTATTGACAGTGACACTAATGTGGAATTCACATATTAGCTTCTCCCTCTGTCAGTTTTTCTAGAACCTTCTCTAGTTGTTTCACATTTTCTTCATATTCTTGGGTTCTCACAGATTCTTTTTGAAGGTATTTTTTTAAATAATCTAAGCTTTCCTTCAGGTACTTCTTCAACTCCAGCATTAACTTAGGTAGTGATCTGGACTCTGGCAGCACTCGTGTTAACAAATCAGCCAAATGGTCCATTAGCTGCAAAACATCCTCCAAGATCTTTGGTAAATAGATCCTGTCTACCATGTTGTCCACCTAGTAGGAAACATTGTCTGTTTATTTAATGATCACAATGGTGAAATTTGTAACACATGAAGTGATTATTTGTGTGTTTTACTCACTCTTCTCATTACTGCATCTTGTTGTAGTTTCAGAATATTTTCTTTGATTTCTTTCTGTTAAAGTGTACACAAACATTTACAAACCAGAGGTGACTGTTTTTACACATACCAACAAAAGGTGCAGAGAAAACTTCACAATAACCACAACCCATTTAACAAAATAATTATTTTTACTTCCATAGAAAATGGAAAAAAATTAATTACCAGCTTGCCCTTGTCTATCCATGCACTTGCGGGGCAGAGCAGACTCAACAGAGTAAAAAGGATGAATAGGTCTTTAGTTTTACAGACACGGCTCACTTCTATGCTCCTGCATAAAACTGCTGCTGCCATTGCTGCCAAAAATGAACTTCTGAGATAAGCATATACAATACAGCGTTAAGACACAGTGTTAAAACAGACAAGAGGCTGACTTTTAAATTAAAAAGAGCAAATGCTATAGTAAATTCAATATTGTTATATCTATAAAGTTCCTTATCGTACCTTGTAATGAATAAGAAGGCGAATCACAAGTTAGGAGACACAAACAGTGAGAGACAGGACCACAAAATGTGTGTTGTCGTTCTTATGGTCACCTCCCACTTAGCTCAGCTTATCTGTATACTTTCACAAGCTTTTTGGATGCCTTCCATGAATGTTTTTATCTACGTGACTTTGACCCAGCCCTCATCTTTGTGACAGCTTCAGGTTACCGGAATATGCCTACATAATTTACTGTGACTGAGTCCAGTAAAATTAGAAAAAAAAAGCACAACAGAAAATGAAACTGCTGCTGGCCATACAAAGCAGGGTGATTGTTTCAGTTGGAAAAGGGTTGCAGACTTATTTCTAACATTTGAATTGTTTTACAAAGCATGCATAATACTTTATCTTAGCAGTCTGACTAACTGGAACCATATCCTAATGGTAAAGTTAAAATAAAGGATTTTATGACAGTTAATGTGTGTACATTAACTGTCAGTTCTCGAGAACTTGTGAGACGTCATCAACACCGGACCAAATGTTCCAATTCTAGCCCTTACGGCAGGTACGCTTTAAAATGGCAATTTTGGCCTATTATTTTCTAATTTTAACTTTACACAGATACAGCTTCAAATATTAATGTGTATCTTTAATGAAATAAACACTTTGAATGATTTCAGTTATGTGCTCTTCCCTGAATTATTTAAATGTCTTATTAATTTTTAAATATGTGCATTGATGTCATAATTTTCTATCTCACTATATTGCACCAGTGTGCCCTAGCTGTCTGAACTTTTTTTTGAAAAAGGGTCATTTTCATTCAGGTGAATATATATATATATATATATATATATATATATATATATATATATATATATATATATATATATATATATATATATATATATATATATATATATACAGTGGCTTGCAAAAGTATTCGGCCCCCTTGAATTTTTTCACATTTTGTCACATTACAGCCACAAACATGAATCAATTTTATTGGAATTCCACCTGAAAGACCAATACAAAGTGGTGTACACATAAGAAGTGGAATAAAAATCATACATGATTCCAAACATTTTTTACAAATAAATAACTGAAAAGTGGGGTGTGCGTAAATATTCAGCCCCCTGAGTCAATATTATGCAGAACCACCTTTTGCTGCACTTACAGCTGCCAGTCTTTTAGGGTGTGTCTCTACCAGCTTTGCACATCTAGAGACTGAAATTCTTGCCCATTCTTCTTTGCAAAACAGGTCCAGCTCAATCAGATTAGATGGACAGGCTTTGTGAACAGTAGTTTTCAGATCTTGCCACAGATTCTCGATTGGATTTAGATCTGGACTTTGACTGGGCCATTCTAACACATGGATATGTTTTGTTTTAAACCATTCCATTGTTGCCCTGGCTTTAAGTTTAGGGTCGTTGTCCTGCTGGAAGGTGAAACTCCGCCCCAGTCTCAAGTCTTTTGCAGACTCCAAGAGGTTTTCTTCCAAGATTGCCCTGTATTTGGCTCCATCCATCTTCCCATCAACTCTGACCAGCTTCCCTGTCCCTGCTGAAGAGAAGCACCCCCAGAGCATGATGCTGCCACCACCATATTTGACAGTGGGGATGGTGTGTTCAGAGTGATGTGCAGTGTTAATTTTCCGCCACACATAGCGTTTTGCATTTTGGCCAAAAAGTTCCATTTTGGTCTCATCTGACCAGAGCACCTTCTTCCACATGTTTGATGTGTCCCCCACATGGCTTGTGGCAAACTGCAAACGGGACTTCTTATGGTTTTCTTTTAACAATGGCTTTCTTCTTGCCACTCTTCTATAAAGGCCAACTTTGTGCAGTGCACGACTAATAGTTGTCCTATGGACAGATTCCCCCACCTGAGCTGTAGATCTCTGGAGCTCATCCAGAGTCACCATGGGCCTCTTGGCTGCATTTCTGATCAGTGCTCTCCTTGTTCGGCCTGTGAGTTTAGGTGGACGGCCTTGTCTTGGTAGGTTTACAGTTGTGCCATACTCCTTCCATTTCTGAATGATCGCTTGAACAATGCTCCATGGGATGTTCAAGGCTCGGGAAATCTTTTTGTAGCCTAAGCCTGCTTTAAATTTCTCATTAACTTTATCCCTGACCTGTCTGGTGTGTTCTTTGGACTTCATGGTGTTGTTGCTCCCAACATTCTCTTAGACAACCTCTGAGGCCGTCACAGGGCAGCTGTATTTGTACTGACATTAGATTACACACAGGTGGACTCTATTTTACCAAACTTTTACCAAAACTATAATCACTGTCTTTTAATCCCTCTTTACAAATGAAGAACCTGGGCGTGATTTTTGACTCTGAGCTGACTTTTATTCCTCACATAAAAAATATTACTAAAATAGGTTTTTATCAACTAAAGAACATCGCCAGAGTCCGCCCCATTCTCTCTCGGGCCAATACGGAGACACTGATGCATGCTTTTATCTCCAGTAGAATTGATTACTGTAATGCCCTGGTTTCTGGTCTTCCCAAAAAGAGTATATCAGGTTTACAACTACTACAAAATTCAGCAGCACGTGTCCTGACGAAGACCAGGAGGCGGGAGCACATTACACCGGTCTTAAAATCATTGCATTGGCTCCCCGTACATTTCAGGATCGACTTTAAGGTTCTTCTAATGGTTTTTAAGTGTCTTAATGGTCTTGGGCCTTCTTATCTCTCTGAACTGCTTTTACCATATAAACCTTCGCGGTCTCTGCGCTCCTCTGGCAGCAGTCTCCTTGTCACCCCAAAAGTCAGGACACACACGCATGGCGAGGCGTCTTTCCAGTTTTATGGCCCTCACCTCTGGAACAGGCTGCCAGAGGACCTCAGGGCTGCAGAGAACGTTCATGTTTTTAAGAGCAGGCTCAAGACTCACCTTTTTAGCTTAGCTTTTAACTGATTATTATTTATTACTGTTTGTTTAATTGCCCTGCATGTTTTATATGATTATATTTTTATCAGTTTTACTATTTAATCTTTGCACATTAATTTACTGTTTATTTTTATACTTTCATTTATCTTAATCCCCGTTCCAGTGTTTCCTCTGTGGGAGCCCTCTGCCCCGGGAGCGGTGGTCGGCTGTGGCTGCCTGGGTGCTCTCCAGGTGGAGCTTGGGTGGAGGTGGGGGTCTTGGCCTTGCCTCCACTGGGTGCTCTGTGTCTGTGCCTCGGCTGCTGCTGTTAGTCTACCGCTGCCGGTGCAGATGGCTCCTCTGACGGCGTTTCCTTGCATGGTTCATCTACACTTGGCCCAATGTCCTTTTTTACTTTTTCTTTTAACTGTGTGTGTGCATGGGAGACGGGTTGGGGGTAGGGGGGTATAACTGTGACCATGCTTTTAAATCTGTGGGGGAGGGAAGGGAAGGTGGTTTTATGTGGGGTCATTTTAATCTGTAAAGCAATTTGTGATGGAACTTCTTGTATGAAAAGCGCTTTATAAATAAAGTTTGATTTGATTTGAGTTGATTTAGTCATTAGCACTCATCAAGGCTAGGCAAGGCAAGGCAATTTTATTTGTATAGCACACTTTAAACAGCAGGGCAATCTAAGGTGCTTTACATGATTTGGTGATTTAAAAAACAAAAAAAACAATGGAAATTAAAAGTAAAAGAAACACACATTACACATGATACACAATAAAGCAAGAGAAAGATTAAAAAAAAGCAAGAGAGCATGAACACATTTCATACATATGACATCAAGCATTTAATCGAAGGCAATTCTAAACAGATGGGTTTTTAGTCTCGATTTAAAGCAGTTCAGAGTTTCAGCAGCTCTACACTCGTCAGGAAGTCTGTTCCAGATAAGGGGAGCATAAAAAGTGAAAGCTGCTTCTCCATGTTTAGTTCTGAGTCTAGGGATGTTTAGTAGGCTAGAGTTGGAGGACCTGAGTGGTCTTGGTGGTTGGTACTGTGACAATAGGTCTTCAACATATTTTGGTGCTAAGCCATGTAATGATTTATAAACTAGTAGGAGTATTTTGAAGTCTATTCTCTGAGCTACAGGGAGCCAGTGTAAGGACTTTAGAACTGGGGTGATGTGCTCTACTTTCCTGGTTCTAGTGAGGACGCGAGCGGCAGCGTTCTGGATCAGCTGCAGCTGTCTGATTGACTTTTTAGGCAGACCTGTGAAGATGCTGTTGCAGTAATCAATCCGACTGAAGATAAACGCATGGATGAGTTTTTCTAGGTCGTGTTGCAACATCAGTCATTTAATCCTAGAGATGTTCTTCAGGTGATAGAACGCTGACCTTGTTATTGCCTTTATGTGACCCTGGAGGTTCAGGTCTGAGTCCATTACTACACCTAGGTTTCGAGCCTGATCAGTAGTTCCTAGCTGTATTAACTGAAGCTGTGTGCTGACTCTAGATCGTTGCTCCTTGGGTCCAAAAATAATCACTTCAGTTTTGTTTCCATTCAGCTGGAGAAAGTTATGGCACATCCATCCATTTATTTGGTCAATGCATTGATTTAGGGTTTGAATGGGTTCAGAGTCACCTGGTGACATTGTAATGTAGAGCTGAGTGTCATCCGCGTATTTATGGTAGCTAATGTTATTGGTTGCTATAATCTTGCCTAGTGGGAGCATGTAGATATTAAATAAGAGGGACCCCAGGATGGAGCCCTGGGGCACCCCACATGTGATTTCTGTTCGTTCTGATGAAAAGTTTCCTATTGAAACATAGAAGTCCCTGTTCTTTAGGTAAGATTCGTACCAGCCAAGTAGTGTACCAGAAAGTCCGACCCAGCTCTCCAGTCGTTCCAATAAAATATCATGATCAACAGTGTCAAATGCTGCACTGAAGTCCAACAGAACCAGTACTGTGGTTCTTCCACAGTCTGTATTTATGCGGATGTCATTGAATACTTTGACGAGGGCAGTCTCATTGCTGTGGTGAGCACGGAAACCAGACTGAAAAACATCAAAACGGTTTGTCATTGTTATGAAGCTATTCAACTGCTGAAACACAGCTTTTTCAATAATCTTACTGATGAATGGAAGATTAGAGATTGGCCTGTAGTTCTGCATTAACGTGTTGTCCAGATTTTTCTTCTTTAGCAGTGCTTTAATAACTGCTGTTTTTAAAGCCTGGGGGAATACACCTGATAGCAGGGATGATTTCACTATTTGAACAAGATCAGACCCAATAACAGGAAGAACCTTCTTTAGAAAAGCTGTGGGTAGGATATCAAGACAGCAGGAGGAGGAGCTTAATTGGATAATGATTTTTTTCAAGGCTGTTCTGGTTTAATTTGTGGAATTCAGACATTTTCTCTACATTGTTGTTGATTGGGGATGGCACTGGTTGTGGGTTCGATATTGAGGTACAGATTGACCGTCTAATTGTTAGAATCTTTTCAGTGAAAAAGCTGGCAAATTCATTGCAGGCCCTGGTAGGGTTTAGTTCAGGGGCTACTGTCACTAAAGGATTAGTTAGTCTTTCCACTGTTGCAAATAGGGTCCGTGCATTATTAATGTTTCTGTTGATGATTTCAGAAAAGAATGATTCCCTAGCATCTTTTATAGTTAGCTGATATCTATTCAGTCTTTCTTTGTAGATATCACAATGAACCTGGAGTTGAGTTTTCCGCCATTTTCTCTCTGCGCGTCGACACTCTCTTTTTTCACTACGTACCAGTGGATTACTTGCCCACGGAGACTTCTTTCTACCTGAGACTACTTTCACTTTAGTTGGAGCAATGGAATCCATGATGTCTGAGATTTTCGCAAGGAAATTATCTACCAACTTATTTACTGAGTTTGAGTTGGGAGATGAGGGGGATGTAGTGGAAGGGTAAATTCATTTAAAAGTTTCAACTGAGCTGTCCCCTAGAAAACGCTTTTTTATAGTGGTCTTACTGTGGCTGGATAATTTAGCAGAGATGGTACTTTCAAAGAAAATACAGAAATGGTCAGATAACGCAATATTAATCACAGAGATTTTGGAAATATTTAAACCTTTGCTGATAATTAAGTCCAGAGTGTTTCCTTTATTGTGTGTTGGTTGTTTGACATGCTGGATCAGGCCGAAGTTGTGGAGAGTATCATCTAATGTTTTTGCTTGTCTATCTTGGGGGTTGTCGGTATGGATGTTAAAATCCCCCACAATGATTAGTTGGTCATAGTCGATACATATTATAGAAAGAAGATCATTGAAATCATTAAAGAAGTTAGAGTTAAGTTTTGGTGGTTTATATAAACTTAGAAATAACGCTTTGTTAGGCTCATTTATCTGGGTGGCTAGGTATTCAAAAGAATCAAATGTGCCCAGAGTTACCTTTTTAAAGTTCATTGAGTTGTGAAAAATGGTGGCTACACCTCCACCTAGTCTGTGCTTTCTGCTCTCGCTTAAGAAATTATAATTTGGAGGAGTAGATTCTATCAATGCAGTTGTTAAGAAATTTTCATCTAGCCAAGTTTCTGATAAAAAAAGGGCGTGTAAGTTATGCTCAGTGATGAAGTCATTGATAAGAAAAGACTTCCCGGATAGAGATCTAATGTTTAATAAAGCTAACTTAAGTATTGTGATGATGGGCAGCTGAACCTTCTGACAGGTTATCAATTTGAGATTTTGTTTAATATGAGAGCGTGTGGTTAACGGTTTATGTTTCCTGCTGCTGATAATCACTGATATAGCCTCAGGGGTGCCGGGTGAATTCTGGGAGACGGTAGGGGTGGATTTATTGCCCGGTTCCCTCAAATATCAAATATCTGTAATAATCAGTGGGGGGAAGCTCCCAGGCTTATTGACACTAGTCCCAGGCGTTTGGTGTAGTCTAAGTTTAGGTGTTAATTGTGTCCCAAATTTGATTTGCTCGTTCAGTCTGTCTATAAAGTTTCTAAATGGAGACTCATTTGATGTGGCTGAGTCACAGGAAGATGAAGACTTAATCTCTGATGGTTGTTTATCTGTTCGGTCCTGTGGTGTCATCATGACTTGGTGTTTTTGTTCTCTAATATCCATGGGCGCCTCAAGGTCAGCTTTTGGGAGCAAGTGTTTTGCTTTCTGATTTTTTATAAGAAAAAATGTTTGCTTCTAACAGCCTTACTCCGGCCTTGGTAAGATAACGGCCTGCTTTGAACAGATGATCAGTAGTTCCAAATACTTTGGAATTATTATTAAATGTGAACGACTTCTCAGCTGATTGTTTCTTCAACCATTTATGGAGCATGCGGAGTCTGCTAAATCTTTCATCATTCCCTTCAGGGACTGGTCCGCTGATGAGGATGTTTTTTTTTAAGTTAATCAAGTCTCTGTGGGAGATCAGAAAAGTCTCTCTTCAGAATCTCTGATTGTCTCATCGCGATATCTGCTAATCCAGCGTTAATGACGAGCTTTTCCAAAGCAGGATGTTGGTCCAAGATTTTTGGGATTTTTTCTGATATTTCTCTCACTGTATTTTTGTAGCAGCTATAAACTCTGGTGTTCTTGCTACAAAAAGCCTCAATTCCATTAATTGATCCGTCTTGTATGATAACAATCTTTGCTGGGGGGGCTCTTACTTTGTTATGTGTCCGTTTGATGCGGCTGGGTTTCTCCTGGTGACTTTGACTGGTCCCGGGGGCTGCGTCATCTTTCGGTGAACTCAAGGCTGCGAATCTGTTATTCATTGGGATTCCAGGTGGAGAAATATCTCTTGTTTTTGGCTGAAACCTCTTTTGTTTACTTTTAGCAGAAAGGGGGAGGTCTGGGTAAAGAGCTTTCTCTGTGCCGGAGTTTCTTTTGTTTTTTCTTCCTCGGAGAACAGGCTGTGGTTGATGATTCCGTGCGTTTTAAAGCTGGCCAGTGTTCATTAGAGTGCGGAGTTCTGCCGCTCAGACGCCTGTAGGGAGTCTCTGTGACACGGTTAGACCTATGTAACACAGGGCTGTTTGTATTCAAAGGTAAAGTTGTGTCATTTTGTCCATAATCAGCGTGGAGATCAAAATTAATTGCCAGACGACGTAGCTTCGTTTCAATGTCCTCAATTCTGTGGAGCAGTTTTTCAAAATCCTCAGCTGAGCAAAAAGCCATGTTGATAAGTCAATAAAAAAGTAATCCAAGAAGAGATCCGGTCCAATACAATAACTCCAGGGGCTGGGTAGATAAAGCAACTAAGAAAAGGTTAAGAAAGAAAACAAAAAAAGCAAACAGAAAATAAAATAAAGTGAACGGATCTGGAGGCAATGTCTATGGGCAACTGACTGCACTCAGACCAAAGGGGGCTAAATAATTATGCACACCCCACTTTTCAGTTATTTATTCGTAGAAAATGTTTGGAATCACGTATGATTTTCGTTCCAATTCTCACGTGTACACCACTTTGTATTGGTCTTTCACCTGGAATTCCAATAAAATTGATTCATGTTTGTGGCTGTAATGTTACAAAATGTGGAAAAGTTCAAGGGGGCCGAATACTTTTGCAAGCCACTATATATATATATATATATATATATATATATATATATATATATATATATATATATATATATATATATTTATCAGGGTATTACAGGAATCCTAGAGTTGAATTTACTACCTTTTACTTCCTTTTTGACTACCTCTCCATAATTTTTACTACCATCACCACATTGAGCAGCGGCCTCTTTTGTGGGAGTTATACTGACCCATGTGTGATGAGGGTCCATCCCTGATCCAAAACTAAATGTTATTTCACTCACTTCAAAGTATAAATGTGATGATGTCTTGACTAATATATAATAATTTCCAGAAGACTAGAATAAATAGAATATAAACAAAATGCAATGACCCTCACAAGAAAATGTTTTAAACAAAATAGGTAACTGCTCCCCCCGCGTGCAAATCCGCTGCTGATGAATGGTGGATGCTACGTGAGACTTGATCGCCGTAACACCATTCCAGGTCAGATTAATCGTTTTTCTGCATAGTTTGCAGTAAGCTTCCCGCTCATTCCCCATGACAGGCTTAAGCCAGTCTTTAATCGCCGGGTCATTGAGCCACAGCGCGTAAAACTTACATTTACCCATTTTGTGAAAATGACGGTCAAGTTATTTTATTACTGGCTAATTTTATTCCAAATATTTTAAGGCTTTCCTTAAGCTACTGGTTTCAAGTTTACGTGAAAGCCCATATCGTTATACTGCATGTAAACAAGTCCCATTAATTAAAGTAGGCCTACCTAGAGTAAATGCGGTGTGTTCTGTGGGGTATTTGTGTTTATAATCATTCTACAAAAATTAGAATACTGTGAAGAAATCACCATTTACTTCTCAGTTTTTGCAGAAAAAAGAAAGAAATTAGGATCACATCAAATTAATCAAAATATGGCTTCATTTTGGTTCAGTTGTCTCAGTTAGGTTAAATATGGGGAAGACTGCAGACTTGACAACTGGCCTGAAGACCCTAATTGATCCCCTCCATAGGATGGGTAAGCCACAAAAGTTCTTAGCTAAGGAGGCTGGCTGTTCACAGAGTGCTGTGTCCAAGCATATCAATGGAAAGTCTAGTGGAAGGCCAAAATGTGGCAGGAGAAGATGCACCAGCAGAGCTGACTGTGGGCTTCAGCAGATTATCAAACAGAGAAGAATCTGGCAGAGATCCAGAGAGAATAGATGTGCTACAACTGTCGGGTTCCTCGGGTCAAACCACTTCTGAGCCTGAGCCAACGTAGGAAGCGTCTCAACTGGGCCAAGGAGAAGAAGGACTGGACTGTTGGCCAGTGGACCAAGGTCCTTTTTTCCGATTAAAGTGAAGTGTGTCTTTCATTCGGAAATCAAGGTCCAAGAGTTTGGAGTAAGACGGGTGAGGAACAGAACCCAAGCTGCTTGAGGTCCAGTGTGAAATATCCAGAGTCAGTCATGATTTGGGGTGCAACGTCCGGTGCAGGTATTGCTAAACTCTGCTTTCTTAAATCCAAGGTCACCGCATCAGTCTACCAGAATGTTTTAGAGGACTTCATGATTCCTTCTGCTGAGGATCTGTATGGAGATGCAGATTTCTTCTTTTAGCAGGACCTGGCCCCTGCCCATACTGCCAGAAGCACCAAAACCTGGTTTGATGCCCATGCCATCACAGTGCTTGACGGGCCAGCCAACTCGTTGAACCTAAACTCCATTGAGAATCTATGGGGTATTATCAAGAGGAAAATGAGGGACACCAGATCCAAAAACAAAGAAGAGCTGACAGCAAACATCAAGGAAATCTGGGCTTCCATAACTCCCAGGCTGACTTTTTTTTGCAAAAACTGAGAAGTAAATTGTGATTTCTTCACGGTATTCTACTTTTTTGAATTGCTGATTTTGTGGGTTTTATGAGCTAGAAGCCCAAATTATGTACAAATAAGCAACTAAATACTTGAAATCGTTTAAGTTGTGGGCCCTGAATCTATAATCTATGGAAGAGTAATGTTTTGAATGGAATTATGGAAATAAATAAACTTTTCCATGATATTCTAATTTTTTGGAAAGGGTCTTTATATACAGCTTCCAGCGGTGTTTGTTCATAATGTAGTCCCAAATCTAAATTAGCTCCTCTAATTCCTTTGTGCTACTTATTTTCATTTGGAATTGATATGACTGAGATCACCAAGAATAATTAGAATCATTATTGAGTAATTAAGCTGTTACCATTCACTTACATTATTTCTGCTAAGCTAAAGCAAATGGACTGCTGCTAGATTAGGAGAACGACTGGGTTGGTTACAAAATGCTTTTTCTAACTTATCTAATTCTGGGAAATATGGCAACAGACTAAATTTCACTTAGGGGTGGAATATCCCTTTAAGCATTCATAACTCATATTTTAGTGGTGACATAAAAGCTGTTTTTTTGCAGGCAAACTATGTTGGAAATAAAACTGTTAATCAACAGAAAAGGAAATATCAGTAAAACAAATGCATCACATTATTAAAGAAAATGTGAAATGTTCTGAAATATTTTGTCTTTACATAAGGGCATAAAATGCAAGGTATGTTACCACAGTGAAATATTGCAAACATTAGATTTATCTTGCCTCATTGCACCAATACAGGATCAAAGTATTAAAAGAAATGAATCAGTCCACAGACACTCAACCTGCTTCACACAATATAACCCCACAAACCAACACGGAGAGAAACTGTTACAGCTCTTCATGGTGCTTCTGTTGGGATCTTTTCAAAATGTTCACAACCTCCGTCAGGCTTTTTCTAAGGTCCTCTGATTCTGGATCAACCACCTTTTTCTTTAGAGTTAAAAACATCCCGCCAGTTTCAATGAGTTGCTCTGAGACACGAATCACTTGATCATCGCCAGTTGACACCATTTTCAAGTTTTGTATTTGAGGATAAAGGTCAAGTAGCTTCAGATTGAAGTGTTGTGCTGCTGCTCCAATTCTGTGCTTGTCTTCTATCTGGAGATAGAAATAAGAATTCAGATGGGTGAAAATGCATCATTTGCTGAACAGTCTCAATCTATCACCTTTATACTGTATGTATCTCTTTAGAGGGCTGTATCCAAGTACATTTCTGGAAAATCTAGCGCAAGAACAACTGGAAGAAGAAAAAAGTGCACATGCAAACAGGGATAACCTTCAGAGGGTTGTAAAGAAATGTTTATTGAATAATGAATGGGAAATAACGTTATGGTTAAATAGCCACCATGCACAGACAGATTTAGGACATAGATTAGAACTGTTGCATTCCTTGCCTTAAGCTCTTGAACCAGAGACAACCAAAATGCATCTTGTTTTGGCTAAGCAGAAAAAGGACTGAGATAGACTTTTATAGTTAATGTTATTATTACTTTAGTATTATTCCAATGTTCTAAGTAACTGAATTTTTAATTTTTATTAGGTGTAAGTCATATTTAACTTGAATAAACATTTTGAAACCTGTCACTCTGTGCAATTAATTTATATAATCATAGGTGTTATGTTTTAAATTGAAATACTAAACTGCAATAAAAATAGAATAAAACAATGGATGATTAAAAAAAATATTTTACTGAGATGCCCTTTCATGTCCCTACACAGTTCGACAAACTCACTTTTTGTTTATGTGCTTCATCCACTGCTTCCTGAAGATTTTCCATAAATGTATCCTAAAACAAGCAGAGGAGTAAAGCATTTAAGTCACCGTTTATTATCAATTGTTGTGAGAGACTTTTTCACAAAGGTTAATTATTAACTTTTGACAAGAGGAGCTTAAGGAGGGTTTATTTACCAGTTGTTCCTCATCTGTTATAGACTGTACTTCTTTTAAAAGTCTTGACATATTTTCAATTCTGTTTTGTGTTCGTTTCTAACAGAAAAATAATAAAACAGAACTTTGACAACAAGCATTAATTTTTTGCATAATCTCTGAGCCCAAATATCTAACATTTAGACTTACCTGATATCCTACCGCTTGTTCCAACATTGCCTGAATGCTCTCCTTGTACATGTCCTGAAATGCAAGGAAAAGGAAGTTACATATCTATCGAAATACAGCATGGGATTGAAAGTACATAGATCCAAATTTGCTTTTGAATTTATTTGGTTTTAGGTAGTAAATGTTAAGTAAAAGTCAATTTACCAGTTTATCCCCAAAACCCAGAGAGTTAACAGCGTTGATCAGAAGCATCAGAGATATAATGAATGACACGAGTTTGATGAGTCTGACAGAAGGCTCTCTTCTTCTCATAGGTTCTGCCATGATTTCTGCAAATTAAACACTAACAAAAATTTAAATGTTGAGTATATAAACTATTGAACAAAGCTTTAAAACAAAAATGTTTCAGAATTGGTTCAAAGCTTTTTGCTGCACTGTTGTAAAAACCTTACCTGGTGGATGAGTGTCTGCGTGTATGACGCTTGAGGAAATGATAAGCTGACTGGATAAGAAAGCTTTAATTGCCTTTGGTTAATTATTTTTCCGAGCGGCAGTTCACATGTGATCCGATCCTTTTACTTTCACTTTACTGCAGCACAGCTTTATTTAGTGTTACAGCAAAACATACCAGAAAGTAAAGCTACTATTGGTCAAACAATATTGTTGTGTTATACACATGAATTAAACATTGCACAAAGTGCCATGTGAATCCTTAATAATGCTGGTTTTGATGAACAAGCTAGCAGGTTATTTCATCAGCTAAATGTTCTCAAATTTAACCTGGTTAAGCACAAAAAAAATTATAGTGACTTTTGTTGCCACTGTCACTGTATACAAAACATTGCGTTTATTGCAAGGGAATGCAATAAAAAAAAAAACACAAAAAACTTCATGTCCCCTAGGGAGCTTTGTAGAATTTTACTATTGAGGATTAAAAAAAAATTCCTCTTGGAAGTAACATGCAGTACCGGAGTCCAACAGAGACGCAGCAGGTGCGCAAAGTAGCATGCATACAGCCTACCTGTGCCTGAGCAGAAAAAGTGCTTCAGCAGCCAACATACTGCGCACGAGATACATACTTGGGTATAAGGAAGTTTTTTTTATGACAAAAAGCACCGTGACACTATGACAACCACACCAGCTGTGATGAAACAGGTGATCATTCAAGTTTGTGAATCTGCTGGACATGTTCTGGTGGCGTGATTTGAGATATGTTAGTTTTTGAATAACACTTGTTTGTTATAATAAAAGATGTTTTCCTTTTTTTGCATTTATGTAATTAATCAAATCCTAGGGCGTAGAATTGGGTAGAGACGGTAGGGACATGTCCCTACCAATATTCAGCCGCTACTATGGCACACAAAGGGTTAAATGTCGCCGGTCTCTGCTAGAAATCCTGCCTCTAACCCAAATACCGCTTACTGATTGGCTGCCGGGTTCTCGCAAACTTACATGTGATTGGCTGTCCCCGCTGTCATTCCATCTGCTCAAGTCCCAGAGCGGTAAAGCTTGTCGAACATCTCTGACTGTTAACGTCTCAAGCTACAACTGCTAGTCGGGCCGGATGAGAGGCATCTGCGAGTGTAAGTTGTCAACACGTTTGGCATTTGTTCTGCCCGTGTCACGTCGGCTGGGTGGATTTTACTGCTGTCATTTACATTTTGTGTTTGTGTCTGTTTGCATATGCACGTATGTGTGTGCATGTGTGTGTGTGCGTGCTGTAGGATTTGAAGGATGTCAAAGAAAAGAAAACTGGATATTAGAGACTTCTTTAGGAGTCAAAGTGTAAGTTACTTAAAATTAGAATTAAATTAAAATATTAAAATAGAATATGCCAAAGAGATACACTTTTTAAAAGTTATTTTCTATTCTTATTCTTATTTTAATGTATTCGTGTAGAAAAGAGCAACTGTTTAAAAACACATAAAAAAAATTGATGGTGTAAATACAATAAAACCTCATATTCCAGATGATCATGTGATTTTATGCATCCATATTTTTGGGGGAATAAATTACACATAATAATAGTGTGAAAGTAAAGGCCTTTTTTGCTAAGGCAATAACTTTACCATCAATCTCTGATCATTCTATCTCTAATTTGTTCGTCATGCATCAACATATGCGCCTCACCAGAGGAGGTAGAGGAAGAGAGGCAGGAGCAGATGAAGGGAGAGAGGCTGGAGGAGGTAGAGATGAAGAGCCTGGAGTAGATGAAATGATAGAGGCTGGAGGAGAAGGAGAAGCTGAAAAAAGAGGCTGGAAATTCACAGGTGAGGTTAAATAATGCTGGATGTGTTAGTCATGAGATTGCTTGGACCTGTGATCCCAGGTGACTTAAATCGGCAGCTGACAGTGATATTATTGATTTATAATGTTGTTTTGCTACATTAAAGCATATTAATTTATAAGTGTAATCCAGTGCTTTTTGTCTGCTTTAAGGTGGTCAGAATTAGACAGTTAAGATGCTGTATCATAAAAAAAAAAATAAAAATAAAATATATATATATATATATATATATATATATATATATATATATATATATATATATATATATATATATATATAGTTTTTTTTTTTTTTTTTACAAATCCATCACTCATCTGGGCTAAGCCCTGAATCTTCTTCAATCCTAAATCTGCCCCAACTTCAGGCTAACAGGTTTTGTGCAAATAAGAAGTATACTGTTTTGTTGTCTGTGAGTAGAAAAAAATTATTAGTGCTATAGATAATTGTCCAAAAATTGGTTTACAAAAGCCTAAAAAGCCTTGGATTAGTCAAAACTGCATTACATGTGTCTTAGGATGCACATTATTCATATGGCAGTCATTTCTCGAACATCATAGAACTTGAGTATAACCAGGTAGGTTTCCACCTCATGAATCCACACTTTTCACCGAGTTTGACGAGTTTTGCTCTCAGGTTAGATACTTTAAAATGTCCTTATCAAGTTTGATTGTTGTCACATGTGTTTAGGTTCCACCTGTCTGTGGTCATTGTAGTGAAAACATTGTAAACTGACTGGACGTTTCCATAACTAACTGTATGCACGAGGCTAAAGCTGTACTACAATTAATTCGGCCCCTAGTGCTATGCTAACCTGTGGTTGGAATACAGCCCCTCACTTCTCTCTGTGGTAAGCCAAAGGGAAAACATAATTATATGTATATCGATATAAATATTCTATATATAAGGTTGAGTCTACTTAACCACATTTATAAAACTTTGCTTAGAATCCTAACAAAAACTGTACTGAACCTCAGTAAAAAAAGTTTACTTACGTAAATTTTTTTTTCCGATTTATAAAACTTTGAGTACGCACAGCTGCATGCAATTTCCACTTTATAAATCACACTCTACCTAGAAATTTTCTCAAGTGATTTTGGATCCTATCCCCTCCTACACGCCCATTTTCAGCCATAAACCGTCAATGCAAAGTGCCTAGTGAACATTCTGCATAGACTTAAAGGGGAGGTTGCAGGTTAGAGCCCCCCTTAAACCACTGTTTAGAGAAATATAATAGGAACCATTTATAAATAAAAATGTACTCATACATTAATTATTTTAGCTTTTGGAGACGTTTTTGTGAGAGGATTTAACCTCCACCATTCCAGAAGCGCAGAAGGGAGTCCTTTCAGCTCAATCAATAGAAAACTATGGGTTTAGAGCTGAGTCCCTGATAGATCCGTGATCGTGTCTCTCCTATGCAGCAGGTTCAGAAACAGCCGCTGACAGTGGTCCCAACGAAGCCGTAAGCACCGAAGGCACAGCTGCACCTTGTGTGTCGCACCTGATCCTTGCTTCAGTGTCCCATGTAAAACTCCATCACATTGCTGGGATTTTAATCCTGCGGCCTAAAGTGAGCGCCACAAAACATAGCGTTTTTCATAGCCAAAGCAGAAATTAAGTACAGTTTCAGCCGCACAAAACACACCCAGAAACATAAGATAGTGCCGTTTTTGTTTTTTTGGGAAACCTATAGACTCGATGTCTTGACAAGCTGGAGTTTGTACAGCAAACACAATAATTAACAATTTTTAATAAAAATGAACGTAATCCAAAACTAGTGAACAAACTGACTCTGGACAACATGACTGTTCCACCTGATAACTACCTACTGAGTTGAGGCAGCACATATGACTCCCCCCCTCTTACATCACAGGTCAAGATTATTTGGCTTTTTAATTAAAATGTGTCTTTATCCATTTTGAAATTTAAAATCCCCTCAATAAACATTTCAAATAGTAATTTTTGGACAACATTTTGTATGCATTTCAGAAAATATTTAACCTGCAATATGCTCTTTAAAATGGCTAATTTGTGGCATTCCGCATGTAACCATGGCAACCGAGAGATCAAGGATGCGCAATTCCATTGAGACTAAAATCGAGTTGCTTATGGGTGACGTGGAGGCACGGAAAAGTGTTATATTGCAATTAATCAATCAATGAAAGTTTATCAATAGCAGTGATTCCCAAAGTGGGGGGTGGGTCCCCTAGACGGGGTGCAGAGCCATTGCAAGGGGGGGGCGGTATGAGTAAAACAATGCTTGGACACTGCCTACATAATGGTTTTTGACAAACCCTTACATTTGTTATTTTTAAAAGAAGTTATACTTCAGTGAGGACAGTATATTCTGTATGTTTTTCGCCTTCCCTATCATTGAGCCATGAGGGGCCTCCTGTTTAAATTTCCATGTGCCTGTTGCACTTGTATCAGAGTCTGTTTCTGCTTCTGTATTTTCAAGAATACCTTTCATTGTGCTTCAAGTTTCTGTTCTGTTTCACTTTCTGTGTTTTGTTTTCTATGCTAACATTAAGTGACTGTAAGGGTGTGGTTGACAACTGTGCATATGTATCAGGACTGCCTGTTGACATATGAGTTTATCTTTCCAATAGTGCTGAACAGAACATAACGGATGAATGATGCAGTTTATGTGTTAAATGAAAGAGTAGCTAAGACATGAGTCATAACAGGAGAAAGGCTATAACCAGAGCGATCTAAACTATTCATATCTTGACATCTGTGCTGGACGTCTTCTCAGTCACCAACAGGTAACCACCTTAAAACTGTAAATTAATGTTTCCCAAAGCCACAAACCTTTAGTCGTATTTTAAACACGATTGTATATAAGACCCCTTAAGATTGTTGAGCGTTTTAACAGAAACAATGGCAGAACCTGGAAGCAGAATGACTGCTGGGAGAGTCATCAAATGCCTGTTCTTCATCCTCTTTCTGCTTTCTCTTCTTTACATTGGAAATTTACTAATATTTAACAGCCCTGTGGTAAACAGCTTTTTACTTTCTACTTCAAAACTCATGTCTAAATGCCTATGTTTGTATGAAAGGCTTCAGTTGAGTTATTGGTATCTCTTGGCTCATTTCAGGACATGTTTAAGGAAAGTTTTACGGTGTTATTAGAGGAAGCAGTCAGGAAGAAGGTGGGTCTTCATTTTTCTCACGTTGGCTAAGTTTCGGTCATATCTTCAAGACTGGTGAATGTATTGTGGTGTTTTAATTTGCATTTTTGAAATATTTTTTATTTTTGTACCATCAGACAGAAGAGCAAAATAGGATTGAAATCCTCTCAAGGCTTCTGGATGAAGCAAGAACACTGAAAAATGAGGAACAGCTGGTATATTTATTTAACAGCAATATGTGAACGGTTAATTTGAAAGTCCCTTGTACAATTTTATAAATCTTCTTTCTGATCACTTAGGCTTTCTCTGGTACATTTCAGGAGATATTCAAGCAAAACCTCAGGAAAGCAGTAAATGAAGCGTATGAACAAGAGGTGGGTTTTTCTGCCTTTATGATGTTTAAAAGTTAATCACATCTACCACACTGATCAACAAAAACTACATAAACTGTAAAACGATCCGACCACTGTTTTCTCCCTGCAGACTGAAGACAACTACAGACTTCTAGCTGCTGTGGAACAATTCAACCAAAGGATGGTGGAGCTTTATCCCAGTCTGCAAATCATGAAATGGGCATCAGACACAGATCCATCATCAAAACATTTTGTACAAGTTGTAGAGCGTGCTATGAGCAAAGTGAAGGCCTTCTTTTTCCTAAAACAGAGAGTCTTTGCTGAAGGAGCACAGTACACTGAAAAGAATAAGAATGATATTTTAAAATCCCTACATGATCTACATGATGAGCTGTAACAGGTGACCGCTTCCCTTCCGCTGTTTGATTCAAGATAACAAATAACAAGATGAGCTGAATGTTTACTTAAATAAATCATGTTTAGGTTTATTTAAAGATAACTGAATATTTCACAATTTGGGGCTTGAGGTGAAGATATAATCGTTCAAGATTTTATGTTTTAATTCTTTTTACTGTAACTGTTTGATGTGTTCAAATTATTATTTTTTAAATAATCAGATGTGTGAGCAAATGAGTTAAAACCCAAATAAAAATGAAATGTAATTTTTTTTAAATTATTATTATTATTATTTACATAAGTTTTTTGTTTTATTTGTTCTAACATATAAATACTGTTTAAGACCGGAGCAACTTTAATGCTGTTTGAGAAAAGAGGCAAATAAATAAAAAAATTCTTAAATATTTTGACCACATAGATCTCAAAAATAATTTACAAGGACTTTCTGAATGGGTATTCAGGGCAGTTTTCCTAACGGCCATGGATTCAGTGATAAACACACAGTCAGGTTCTAGGTTAAAAGAAATAAAGCTGTTACAGATAGATAAACCTATGGAAAAAAAACCTTTAGGCTCAAGAAATATTGACCACTCAACTTTAACTGTTGTAAATCTCAAGTGTGGAAATTTAAAAGAAGTAAGCTGCTACTAGCTTTTGTTGCTAGAGGAAGAATACAGTAAGTCCCAGAGATCAGCCTATGCCTGATATGTAACAGTCAGTCCAGGGTGGAGCCTGGAGTACGGTGTATGCCGGTCTGATGCCTTTCATTCTGAGGACGTTTTGTTTTTTTTGAAGACTGACAAATGTTTTCCTGAGACCTGATGCCTTTTTATCTAAGGTCTGATGTCTGAGGCTGTTTTCTCTGAGGTCTGACAAATGTATTCTTGAGACCTGAGGATGTCCTAAAATGTACACCGTACTGGAGGTGTTCTTTAGACATTTGGATACAGCTGCTTCAGTTCACAGTAGGCAGAAGTTGGACAGAGGGATTCGCCTGGCAACGTTCAAGTTCATCTTCTGTTTTGTCTTTACATCCTTCTGTTGAGCGCCATCTTCAGACAAAATTCTGTTCAGTACCATCTATATGCTGATGACTGTCAGGTCTACATGTCCTTAAAACCTCAACAATACATTTAACCCCTTCTCAACTGCCTTCATGATGTGAAGTACTGGCTGGCCACAAATCCTCCATCTCAATTACTCTAAAACAGAACTCATCATGTTTAAACCTGCTGGACATAGTTCAACCCAGCTCCCAAACCTCTCATTTCTCTCCCCCACCTCAAGACCGTTGTAACAAACCTGGGTGTGTAGATGGACTTTAAAATGGACGCCCAGGTCAATGCCAATGTGAAGTCCTGTATTTTTCAACCCCACCCCTTCTCCAAGTTGAAGCGCATTCTCTGCAGAAGGCATCTAGAGTCTGTGACACATGCCTTCATCACATCTAGACTGGACTACTCAAATGCAATCCTACTGGGTGCTAAGAAAACTACTCTTGCTCGACTCCAATTGGTACAGAACGCAGCAGCAAGATTTCTGACACACAACAGACGACAACACATGACACCGGCACTGAAATCCCTCCATGGATGCCAATTGCATTCAAGGTCCTACTTTAAGTTTTTTAAATCATTACATGGTCTTGCCTCCTATTACCTATCTGACCTGCTTTCACCCCACCAACCGCGTTGAATGCTAAGGTTATCCGATCGACTACTCAATACCTCGCTATAAATCGTGGGGTGAAAGAGCCTTCTCGGTCGCCGCTCCAAAACTGTGGAACGAACCCCTCCTAGCATGTCGTTTTGGTTGAAATTGAAATTTTGGGTCCATGGCCTGGAAACTCCCCAGATCTTAATCCCATTGAGAACTTGTGGTCAGTCCTCAAGAGGCGGGTGGACAAACAAAAACCCACTAATTCTGACAAACTCCAAGAAGTGATTATGAAAGAATGGGTTACTATCAGTCAGGATTTGGCCCAGAAGTTGATTGAGAGCATGCCCAGTCGAATTGCAGAGGTCCTGAAAAAGAAGGGCCAACATTGCAAATACTGACTCTTTGCATAAATGTCATGTAATTGTCAATAAAAGCCTTTGAAACGTATAAAGTGCTTGCATTTATATTTCAGTACATCACAGAAACAACTGAAACAAAGATCTAAAAGTAGTTTGGCAGCAAGCTTTGTGAAAACTAATATTTGTGTCATTCTCAAAACTTTTGGCTACGACTGTACACAGGCTTTATATTTCTGATGTAATTTTCTGTTGAGCTTGTTGTTGCATTTTGAGGTCAAGTGAATAAACAGTAGACACCATAAATTGTCACTTGAAGTACTTTTTACCTGGTTCTAAGATATATACATTTACATTACCTGCTGTAAGTTTTGGTATTACATTGAAAAATTCTATCCATCCATTTTCTGTACCCGTCCATCCTATGCAGGGTTGCGGGGGGCTGCTGCCTATCTCCAGCAGTCACGGGGCGAAAGGCGGGGTACACCCCTGGACTGATTGCCAGTCCATCACAGGGTAACACAGAGAGATACAGGGCAAACAACCATGCACGCACACACTCATACCTAAGGGCAATTTTAGAGAAACCAATTCACCTAACAGTCATGTGTTTGGACTGTGGAAGGAAGCCAGAGTACCTGGAGAGAACCCATGCATGCACAGGGAGAACATGCAAACTCCATGCAGAAAGACCCCAGGCTGGGATTTGAACCCAGGACCTTCTTGCTGCAAGGCAACAGTGCTATCAACTGCACCACTGTGCAGCCCACATTGAAAAATTATAACTTAGAAAAGTGTTTAATCTGCATAAAGTATATTATTTTATTTATGTATTGTGTTTATGTTAATTATTTGTATCTGTTTTATTTCATTTTACTCTTTAAAATACCAGAATACCAGAGCTTTACATATTAATCTGTCTGATGTCATAATTTAAAAAGTATTAGATAAAATGTCACTCATTACTCAGGCTTTTTACTAAATACTTTTTTTTACTCTTACTTGAGTAATTTAAATAGCTGCTTTTTACTTTCACTTCAATAAAAATATGTTGAAGTAGTACTCTTACTTGAGAACCAATTTTGGCTACTCTACCCACCTCTGTTGACTTCAAATTCAATTCAATTCAAAATTAAAAAATACTTTATTGATCCCAGAGGGAAATTAAGTGTTGGTATAGCTCATATAATTAATTCTTTAAGGAGTTGTTGTAGATGATGATGGCTGTGGGCAGGAAAGATTTCCTGTAGCGGTCTGTATTGCAGCGAAACTGAAGAAGCCTCCAACTGAACACGCTCTGTTGTTGTATGACTGTCTCATGAAGAGGATGTTCAGGGTTGTCCATAATTTTTTTGATTTTATGAAGAATCCTTCTTTGCATCATCATCTCCAGATGTTCCACAGTTGTCCCAAGAACAGAACCAGCCTTTTTTATCAGGTTGTTTAGCCTTTTTAAATCCCTGGCTCTGATGCTGCTACCCCAACAGATGACGGCTGAAGGGATTACACTCTCCACAACAGACTTGTAGAAGATCTCCAGCATCTTGCTGCAAACATTGAAGGACCTAAGCTTCCTCAAGAAGTACAGTCTGCTCTGTCCCTTCTTGTAGACGGTTTCACTGTTGCGCCTCCAGTCCAGTCTGTTTTCAAGGTGAACTCCGAGGTATTTATACTTCTCAACCACCTCCACTTCTTCTCCCATGATGGAAACAGTTTTTGACTTATCCCTGTTTCTTCTGAAATCTACAATCATCTACTTTGTTTTGTTCACATTCAAGGTGAGACGATTGTTTCCACAACATGTCACAAAGCGGTCCACCAGCTCTCTGTATTCAGCTTCTTGTCCATCTCTGATACACCCAACAATCGCAGAGTCATCTGAGTATTTCTGCAGATGACAGGTCTCTGATTTGTACTGGAAGTCTGAGGTGTACAGAGTGAAAAGGAATGGTGAGAGTACGGTCCCCTGTGGTGCTTCTGTTCTGCTGACCATCTGGTTTGACACACAATTCTTCAGTCTCACAAATTGTGGTCTGTTGGTCAGGTAGTCATTGATCCAGGCGATTGTTGAGGGCTCCACCTGTGTCTTCAGGAGTTTCTGACAAAGCAAATCAGGCTTAATTGTGTTAAATGGACTGGAGAAATCAAAGAACATGATCCTCACAGTGCTGCCTGCTTTGTCCAGATGACAGTGGGTTGGTTGAAGTAGGTGGATGATGGCATCTTCAACACCAACTCCACAGCGATAAGCAAACTGCAGTGGGTCCTGATATGTTCTTGTTTGCTTACTCAGGGGTGCCAACAGGAGTCTCTCCAGGACCTTCATGATGTGGGATGTAAGGGCAACAGGTCTATAGTCATTGATGACTGATGGGTGAGTTCTTTTTGGTACTGGAACAAGGCAGGATGTCTTCCACAACACTAGAACCTTCTCCTGAGTTAGGCTAAGGTTGAAGAGGTGCTGCAGAATCCCACAGAGCTGCTCTGCACAGGCCTTCAGGACTCTGGGGCTGACACCATCTGGACCTGCAGCCTTGTTCCGGTTCAGTTTCTCCAGCTGCCTCTTCACCTGACTTTTGGAGACAGACAAGTGGGAGGGGGAGGTAAAGGGGGTAGCAGCATTTCCTGACTTGGTTGAAGTCAAACTTGTGGAATTAGAAGAGTCCATGGCTGAGGTGATGGATAAAACATCCGAGGTGTAACAGGAAAGCTGTGGATCAGAGGATAGTGGGATGTCTGTTTGGCTGGGAACAGGAGAGGGGGATGCTGAGCTAGTTCCTGAACTGAACCTGTTGAAGAGTATGTTCAGTTCATTGGCTCTGTCCAGACTTCCATCTATCCAATCCTTCCTGTCCTTAAAACCTGTGATCTTTCTCATTCCTGACCAGACATCTCTGATATTGTTCCTCTGTAGTTTGTTCTCCAGCTTCTTCCTGTATGCCTCCTTGCTGTCTCTGATCTTGACCTTAAGTTGCTTCTGTATACTCCTCAGTAATTCCCTGTCTCCCTCCCTGAAGGCTCGTTTTTTCTTGTTTAGCAGTTCCTTCAGGTCACTGGTGATCCAGGGTTTGTTATTCGGGAAGCATCTCACTGTTCTGGTGGGGATGATGTTGTCCACACAGAAGTTTATATAGTCAGTCACACACTCAGTCATGGCATTGATGTCCTCTCCATGTGCTTGGCAAAGAGTCATCCAGTCTGTGGTTGCAAAACAACCCTGCAGCGCTTCTTCAGCTTCCTGTAACCATTTTCTCACAGTTCGTTTTGTCACAGGTTGCCTCTGAACAAGTGGTTTATATTCTGAACAGAGAAAAACAAGATTGTGATCTGATTGTCCCAGAGGAGGTCTTGGTTTGGACATGTATGAATCCTTTACATTTGCATAAAACAAATCCAAGGTCTTGTTTTCTCTTGTAGAGCAGCTGACAAACTGTTGAAATGTTGGAAGTGTAGTAGAGATCGAGGCATGATTAAAATCACCAGATATTGCCACAAATGCATTGGGGTGCTGTGTCTGTAGCTTAGCAACAACGGAACTGATGACATCACATGCATTGTCGGCAACAGCTGAAGGTGGACTGTAAACAACTGCCAAAAACAAGACTTGCAGCATTCAATCATCCTGGACCAACATGTAGCGACAGTAAACAGTCACCTGCATTGTGTCATTGACTTCACAGCAATCTCTCATACTGAGAAAGCATGTAGCGACAGTGGAGAGGAACAAACTCCCCTTTAACAGGAAGAAGCCTCCAGCAGAACCAGAACTTGATTCAGTACCGATGCCCATCTGGCACGATTGGCTGGGGGTTTGAGAAGAAGCTAATATGTATTACAAAATAATTGCTATGCCAAGTCTGCAATATTAATTAAAGGACACATTGACTGAAACGCTGTCAAGATGAACACAGATGAAAATAAATTTGTTCTATATTTTTATATTTTTCTCATCTTATTTTAAAATTGCACTCATTTCACCATGTAGTAAAACTAAATAACCACAGTTTACAGCACGTTTTAAATCCACAAATTTTGAGACTTTATATGTCATGTTTACATGTTAACAGAATTATGTTTCCAAAATAAACTTTTTGTCATGGGCTGGCTGAATGGGAATCTTTTTCCTAAACCAATGTTTCACACAAAACTAAATTAAGATACAGTGTAAGATATTTATTTCTCTGTACTTAAAATCATTTTTTTCTTTAGTTACATTTTTTTATTTCTTATATAAAAGTAAACATTTTCAATTTCAAAAATACTTTATTGATCCCAGAGGGAAATTAAGTGTTGGTATAGCTCATATAATTAATTCTTTAAGGAGTTATTGTAGATGATGATGGCTGTAGGCAGGAAGGATTTCCTGTAGCGGTCTGTATTGCAGCGAAACTGAAGAAGCCTCCAACTGAAGACGCTCTGTTGTTGTATGACTGTCTCATGAAGAGGATGCTCAGGGTTGTCCATAATTTTTTTGATTTTATGAAGAATCCTTCTTTGCATTATCATCTCCAGATTTTCCACAGTTGTCCCAAGAACAGAACCAGCCTTCTTTATCAGGTTGTTTAGCCTTTTTAAATCCCTGGCTCTGATGCTGCTACCCCAACAGATGACGGCTGAAGAGATTACACTCTCCACAACAGACTTGTAGAAGATCTGCAGCATATTGCTGCAAACCTTGAAGGACCTAAGCTTCCTCAAGAAGTACAGTCTGCTCTGTCCCTTCTTGTAGACGGCTTCACTGTTGCGCCTCCAGTCCAGTCTGTTGTCAAGGTGAACTCCGAGGTATTTATATTCCTCAACCACCTCCACTTCTTCTCCCATGATGGAAACAGTGTTTGACTTATCCCTGTTTCTTCTGAAATCTACAATCATCTCCTTTGTTTTGTTCACCTTCAAGGTGAGACAATTGTTTCCACACCATGTCACAAAGCGGTCCACCAGCTCTCTGTATTCAGCTTCTTGTCCATCTCTGATACACCCGACAATTGCAGAGTCATCTGAGTATTTCTGCAGATGACAGGTCTCTGATTTGTACTGGAAGTCTGAGGTGTACAGAGTGAAAAGGAATGGTGAGAGTACGGTCCCTTGTGGTGCTCCTGTGCTGCTGACCACCTGGTTTGACACACAATTCTTCAGTCTCACAAACTGTGGTCTGTTTGTCAGGTAGTCATTGATCCAGGCGATTGTTGAGGGCTCCACCTGTGTCTTCAGGAGTTTCTGACAAAGCAAATCAGGCTGAATTGTGTTAAATGCACTAGAGAAATCAAAGAACATGATCCTCACAGTGCTGCCTGCTTTGTCCAGATGACAGTGGGTTGGTTGAAGTAGGTGGATGATGGCATCTTCAACTCCACCTCCACAGCGATAAGCAAACTGCAGTGGGTGCTGACACGTTCTTGTTTGCTTACTCAGGGGTTCCAACAGGAGTCTCTCCAGGACCTTCATGATGTGGGATGTCAGGGCATCTTGTTTTATGATGCTTTGGTTTATGATCCAAATAACAATTTATTATATATATATATATATATATATATATATATATATATATATATATATATATATATATATATCTATATATATATATATATATATATATATATATATATATATATATATATATATATATCTTGTTTTAAAATTGTAATGCTGTTTTTGTTCTACCTTCCATGAACTAAAAGATTTAAATATCTTGAGCTTTGTTGTTGAGGTCTGCTGGAAGTCAATTTCTGGTACTAAAAATAAATGCAGTAATTATGCGTAAAGTGACTGAATTAAATAAGGGGCTAAGTGGTGGTACAGCTGATGGAACTGTTGTTTTGCAAGACCAAATTCTGGGGTTTGAGTTCCAGCCAGGAGTATTTCTGCATGTAGTTTGCATGGCCCATGAATGCATGGTTTCTCTGGCTGTTAGGTTAATTGTTCTCTCTAAATTGTCCTTAGTGTGTGTGTGTGTTTGTGTGTATAGTTTTTTCCCCTGTATTTTCCAACGACTCCTTTTTGTGCAATCGATGGAAATTACCCTTTGTGGCAAGAGTCTTTCTGACAGAGTGGTGGATGTAAATTTAAAAAAGGTAAACTTGCCTCTGTGTTACAGAGATCAGTGTTTTGAATAATAATCAAGTAATCAACGTTACCACTCTAACAGCATTAAAAATTGAGTTTTGTAACTGAAATTCAACCTAACTTTGGAAAGGTAACAATAGTGAAATAAAATACATTCAGCTCTCACATCTCATACAGCACATCTTAAGTAATGAAACATCTCCACCTATGAATCTGATTCAAGACAAAGTTTGTTTTGTACGCATAAGAAATAAAACCTCAACAGATACATTTTGTTTAGTTGTGGTCGTGTGGCCAAGACGCTCTAAAAACTGCTGAGTTAAAATGACACTGTATTTGTACTGTTTTAAACCAAAAGGAAACGTCTCCTTTCTCCACGATTCAGTTTAATTCACTATGTTTGGATTTAAAAGTATAAATCTGGATGTGGTATTATGGATCAAGACAAAGCAAGGAAACATGCGACTGAATGTGAGTATTTTTTACTGACCTATCAGAAAAAAATAAGGCTCTGTATGAATAGTTTCTTGACTTACATGACATTAATTGTGTTACATGTTGCAATGAAACAAAACTTTTTCAGACATAAGGTTTTAATGGCCAGGGCTTAGTCACACATGAAAAACGGGTTCATCACTCCCAAAATATTAGGCATCTTACCTGTGCAGCTTCCCTCTTGACTTTCATTTTTGCTGAAGTGACAGTAGGAAGATCCATTTCACAGGAAGGTAGCTACAGTTGTTAAAGACATGATATTGCAGAGGCGGAGGAGTGTTCTTACCCCATAAATTGAATGCTGGGGGTATAAATATTTAAATATTGCATGTTTTCTGTATTTATGAAGTCAGTCTGTATTTAAGAATGGTTGATAAGTAGTTTAAAATCAGCTGTTGATTAAACTGTAAACACTTTTCAAAATCATTCATAAGTGTGGAACAGTATTGTATTACTATTTCAAATCCCCTTAAATTTGAATGCACCAAATCTGAACCTGGTGTTTCTTGAACCGCCCACTGAAGACAATCAGATTTTCAGAAAAATTAGCTACCTATGCACCAAAGATGTTTCAAATTAAGTCAAAGAATAGAGTCCGGGTCACTGCTTTGTTTTTCTCAGTCATTGTCAGTCTCCATCTCCAGCTGTGCATTTTATGTAAAATTAAACCAGTTATTTGGACTCCAATTACTATTACCGAGCAGATTGATAATAGCAATACCAACAGTGAGAACAATTGATCAGGAATAAATAAAAACAACAGCGATATGCAATGTATGTTGAGATTCTGATTGCTACTGTGGTAACGATCATGATTTATTTTAGCATTTGAGAAAACATAAAACTGTAAAAAGTTACCTTCAAAGGAAACTGAGAAAAGAGGAGAGAAATCTGTCAGAGAATCACCCAATACAGACAAAGGTTACTAACATCTTAGGATTGATCTTTTATTTAGCTGTGAAAGTAAATAGCCAGTTTTTTTTTATTTCTGGGATGTGATTGATGCATCATAATTGATTATGTACCAATCATTTATTTTTTATATTTCATATTATTTGTTTTATGTGGGAGTTAACATTGTACTGTTTTAGTTGACGTATGACATTGACCTGTTTAATATTGCTTAAAAGGCTATCCATCCATCCATCCATCCACCCACCCATCCATCCATCCATCCATCCACCCACCCAGTACATGCCTGCCTGTCTGTTTGTCTGCCATTTCATCATTGAGTAAGAGTGCAGCTTTCATTGTATTTTGTAACATATTTCTTTTTCTATGTGATCAAACATGCATGGAGATATTTTACATATAAAGAGTTATTTTGATGTAGATAATAAAAAAAAATCATAAATGTCAACATATTTTTGTATTTTATTTAAGTAAACAGTCATCATTACAATTTGCACAGTTCAACAATTTATACTTTCAAACAGTTAAAGGGTAAGTGTTTACAATCAATAAAACTTATTAGTTAAAAAATGCATATCAGCCCTTAGATAATAGTATCTGGCTAACATTCTGAATTTCATTATATTTTAAACTATTTCAACATTTAAAATCAAACCACACATTCAAAGACATGCTGTATATAGAAATGACACACCAGATGCTCCATGACAAGCCTGGACAGGTTATAATTCAGCTTGCTGGTCTTCAAGGAAATTGATTAGCTTCTCATTTCGTTTAATTTTCTCTTCAAATTCTTCAATTTGTACCCCTAAATCATCATTTGCCCTGTCCAAAAAACCTTTCGTCTTCTCCAAGACATCTTTTGTCGTCTTCAAAAGTGGCTCCAGTCCCAAATCGTGAGAAAGTTCCCCTGCATATTTCCTCACCAGTGCCATCATTGGATCCATCATGTTTACATATTCACTCATCAGGTCTGAAGAGGCGTCGAAGATTGAACTTCGGTCATTCTAAGGGGGGAAAGATAAAATTTCTTTAATACATCTTTAACCCTCCAGAGGTTCTTATCACCATTAGGATCATAATGTTGTTATCAATAATGCCCTTAGTTGCATACAATCCATCTTGGCAATCTAAAATGTGTATATTTTTTCAGATTCTGCATTTAAGCAGAGGTTAAAGGTTTGTAGTTACTTTTGATGGAATTAGAAAAAAAATCACAAATCCAAAAAGCAAAGTTGTAAAACTTGTATTTAGACTTCACGAAAAGCAAAATGCATCGCACGGTTGAATAAGTTAGAGCCAGGAAAGTTAGATTTTCTATTGCTTTATATTGTCAAACAAATTCATAAATGTTTTATCAAACATTTACCACACACTTTCTAAACCTGCGTCATCACTATTGCTATAGATGTTCTTTTATTATATAGGTTGTACAACACAATCTAAATTATTGACAGTTTTTCATTTTAGAATTAGATTAAAATTAGTCAGAAAAAAAGATGGCATATAATTTAATGCAACATCATTATGCTCACCTTCAGTTTCTCAAGTTTTTCCTTTGTCTGCTGAAACATTTCTTTCATCTTTGCCTGAAAGTGGAATGCAATTGGAAATTAGTTTCCCCTTACATACAGGTCCTTCTCAAAACATTAGCATATTGTGATAAAGTTCATTCTTTTCCATAATGTAATGATAAAAATTTAACTTTCATATATTTTAGATTCATTGCACACCAACTGAAATATTTCAGGTCTTTTATTGTTTTAAAACTGATGATTTTGGCATACAGCTCATGAAAACCCAAAATTCCTATCTCCAAAAATTAGCATATTTCATCAAACCAATAAAAGAAAAGTGTTTTTAATATAAAAAAAGTCAACCTTCAAATAATTATGTTCAGTTATGCACTCAATACTTGGTATGGAATCCTTTTGCAAAAATGACTGCTTCATTTGAAGCATGAAGTGCTCCAAAATCTCCTGATAGCTAGCTGCATTGACCCTGCCCTTGATAAAACACAGTGGACCAACACCAGCAGCTGACATGGCACCCCAGACCATCCCTGACTGTGGGTACTTGACACTGGACTTCAGGCATTTTGGCATTTCCTTCTCCCCAGTCTTCCTCCAGACTCTGGCACCTTGATTTCCGAATGACATGCAAAATTTGCTTTCATCCGAAAAAAGTACTTTGGGCCACTGAGCAACAGTCCAGTGCTGCTTCTCTGTAGCCCAGGTCAGACGCTTCTGCCGCTGTTTCTGGTTCAAAAGTGGCTTGTAGCCCATTTCCTGCACACGCCTGTGCACGGTGGCTCTGGATGTTTCTACTCCAGACTCAGTTCACTGCTTCCGCAGGTCCCCCAAGGTCTGGAATCGGTCCTTCTCCACAATCTTCCTCAGGGTCCGGTCATCTCTTCTCGTTGTGCAGCGTTTTCTGCCACACTTTTTCCTTCCCACAGACTTCCCACTGAGGTGCCTTGATACATCACTCTGGGAACAGCCTATTCGTTCAGAAATTTCTTTCTGTGTCTTACCCTCTTGCTTGAGGGTGTCAATGATGGCCTTCTGGGCAGCAGTCAGGTCGGCAGTCTTACCCATGATTGCGGTTTTGAGTAATGAACCAGGCTGGGAGTTTTTAAAAGCCTCAGGAATCTTTTGCAGGTGTTTAGAGTTAATTAGTTGATTCGGATGATTAGGTTAATAGCTCGTTTAGAGAACCTTTTCATGATATGCTAATTTTTTGAGATAGGAATTTTGGGTTTTCATGAGCTGTATGCCAAAATCATCAGTTTTAAAACAATAAAAGACCTGAAATATTTCAGTTGGTGTGCAATGAATCTAAAATATATGAAAGTTACATTTTTATCATTACATTATGGAAAAGAATGAACTTTATCACAATATGCTAAATTTTTGAGAAGGACCTGTACATAAAAACAGGTAGCAGTTGCATTTTCAAAAATAAACATTTTGGAAACACTTCCATCAATGTCCCAAATCAATTTACCAGCTGTTCCGTGTCAAACAGGGAGCTTGTTAGGCAGATCAGACTGAGCAAAATGGAAATCAGGAGCAAGCCTTTTGTGGTTTGGGTAACCACTGCCATGACTGTTCTGAAGAAGAAAATGAGAAATTGTTGTTGAACACAACATTTTAACTGTAGACCTTTAAAACAGCTTCAACTTACCTGAGATGTGGAGAAGGTGAGAAATGAAAAACAACACAGAGGGTTTTATATAGGCCAATGCAGTGGTAACCTCCCCCAGTGTAATGTATTGGGTTGGAAACTGTGGGTAATGTTTACTTTCACAATCGACTATGTGGCAAAACCCTGGCTGTTGTGTTTCATTTACACGGAAACCATAATTTCCAGTTTCAGTTTATAGGCTTAAGATGATATACAACTTTATTGTCACTGTCACTTTTAACAAAGGAACAACTAAAATTGCACATGCGATCAACTTCAATGAGGCCGATAATTGAAATAAGATCCTAAAAACAGCAAGTATAAAAAAAAATGTATGGGCATGAAATTGTGGCAGTCCCATTCATGTCTGCTGCGAGTTCTAGGCCATAGTAGCTTTGGGATTAAAACGGTTTCTCAGGCGATTTGTTCTTCCATTTCAAAGGAAGTGAGTTACAGTTGTTTAAACATGACATTGCAGAGGGGGGTTGCTTTTTGACCCCCCTAAAAGAGATAGAAATTGCATCTTGGGAGTAAAAACATTTAAATTGAGCATGTTTTCTGTTTTCACAACATTGGTACCACTTCACAATAACGGTCTCCTTTTGAATGGCTAAAAGGTAGTTTAAAGACAGCTGCTGTTGTCCTGTTCCCCACCCCCAAAATATTTGCAGCTTACCTCTGCAGCTTCCCTCTTGACTTTCATTTTTGCTGAAGTGAATCTAGGAAGATCCATTTCACAGGAAGGTAGCTACAGTTGATAAATACAGGATATTCCAGAGGTGAAAGAGTGTTTTGACCCCATAAATTGCATGTTGGGGGCATAAATCAGTTGTTGATTATGCTGTAAACAGTAAATAAATCATTCATAAGTGTAGAAACCTGGAAGACCCAAACGTGTTGTGAGGGTCTGCTGGGAATGTCTGGCAGAGTCTCCAGTCAGAAGGAGTTTCAACTCTCACCTCTATTGAGGCTATGGCCTTTTACTGAACAAACTGCATCTCCCAGCATCCTTTCACTGAACGAACTGCATCTCCCAGCATCTGTTGCGCTGCCCTCAACCCATTCTCATTGGTCTGTGGCCAGTGATGACATCACAGAGTTGATAAAAGCAGCGCGAATATTGAAATCCTCGTCTTTTGGTTCCCCAGCAGTGCCGCAAGGAGACGCTTTAATCCATTGCTAGCATTCAAACCTGCTGGACCAGAAAGAACTTCCCTTTTAAACTTCGAAGTGAATCAGCCGAGCAAACAGACTTCCCTGTACGGGCAACCAGGGAGTCCGCTGGCCTCTGAGCTCTATTTAAAAAGTCGGACGTCCGCTTTTCTGACCTCGGTTTTGCGCAAACCGCTCCTTTAAACTGGACACTTTCACATCGTTCTACGTTCTTCGTTGTGGACTGTGGAGAGTTGCATCACCAAGTAGGATTAACCTGGTTTATATCTTTTGGGGTGGGTAGAGGAGATTAGGTCTAGGATATATATATCCATTTTTCTGTAGTTAAAAATAAGCCTTTCAACTTGTTAACAACTGTTATTCTTGGTTGTCTGTCGCTGTACACCGACCCTGAATGTTGCATACTTTTTGTGTTTTGTTATTTGACTTTGGTTGCAACCAGAAGCAGTATATTATATTGTATTATTTCCCGGCTTGTTTTATTGTCCGCTGCGGTCGGCACGTGTCTGTTTAGACAGGTCGCATGGCCTCAGTTGATCCCCTTTCTCCGTCGCCCCCGTTTCTTTTGTCCAAGTCACCATTGCTAATTGAAGCTAGCCTTTGTTGAATTGCCACGCGGTCTTCCTTTGTCTCCCTTTGTCTCCCTTTGTGAACCGATCGCGCCAATTGATAAGGCTTTGGGCTGACCGCATTGAGGGGTAAGCTGAACCCCCCCGTCACTCGCTTTCTGTCTCCCAAACACACACACCGCCGCACACACATGCCCCCTTCCCTCGACGTTAACTTTGTTCTATATTTTTGCATGTTAGAATAGATGGAAATTATGAATGAAATGTAATCTGTAAGGTTGACCTATTTCATTAATAAATTCCCTTAATTAACGAGAAGTTTCCTGTGCTATTTCAGTGTGTGCTGTAAAGTTTGTTTTAATCCCCGCGGACGAACTCCACCCCTTTCAGAGAGAATGACAGTCTGGTTTAATTAAAAGTATCTCATTCATGAGATTGGTGCCCCTATATCTTTAATAAACAGGTTAAACTCAAACGTCATCAATAATTATATTAATATTAAATTATTGATTATAATTATTGATGCTCAGAAAACCAGACAAACTTTTTATTATTAGTAGTTACAACATTAATGGTGCGTCCGTGTGAGGCCGCTAGAGAAAAAATAAATAAACAGTTGTTCGGATTATTCGGCCAGATCTTAAAGCGATAAGTTTTGCAACTTTTCTTGGGATAATCTTCTGCTTTTGGACTTTGACTAAGCTGATAGAAATATTTGGCAGACGTTATGATGGGATTAATTGAGCATTGTGCCGTGTTTGGCTTTTGAATGGTAATTCATCTTAACTGTGGATTCTGATAAGTTCTGCACGTTGCCGCTCAGAAGCAGCAATTCATCTTTGTGCTGTAGCCTATGGAAGCATGGTAGTGCTGAATTAACCTGCTGCTAATCAGATTAATTAAACTGCAATTTTAAATCCATTATTCAAGCTTTTCAATCTGCAATTAATTTTTCATATACTTTTCTGTGTGCTCTTTAATGTGCATTAAAAATTTTAGTGTTCCATATTCATAAATTTTTTATTGCTTAATCTGCATTTAAATTAATAATTCCAAATTTCAATCTGGAAGTAATGACCTTAAAATTTTTCCTCAGTGTGCTGTGCAAAAGCACCCTGATTTAAATTTCAGCTAAAAATTTAAATAGCTGAATCTGCATTTAAATTAATAATTCCAAATTTCAATCTGGAAGTAATCATCTTAAAAGATTAGTTTCCCAGTGTGCTGTGCAAAAGCACCCTGATTTAAATTCCAGCTATAAAATTAAATAGCTTAACCTGCATTTATTCCTCATTGCTTAGGCTGCATTTGAACTAATTATACAAGTTTAAAGAAAACCCATCCTAAATTAAACGCTTTTGCTCTTGGTACTTCTGAGAGAATTAGTTTTCTTTTTCAATAACCTGATGTTTGTTTCCTTGTGTGTGTCCCTAATGTGTATTTTTGCCTGATTTTAACTACTGCTAACTCACTGCTAACCTTAAATTAGAGAAAGTGAATCTGCGTTGCATTGCTAAGTTCCCACGAAATAAGGAGTTTTTATTTAACACATAGCATTCTGAAATACTATAAAGTAGTACTGTGTAAGTCACAAGTGATTTTGGCTGCTTGTGCAATTATTTCTTTTGCGCACATAGACCTGTGGGAATATGCAAAGAGACCAGTGCATACTTATCTGAGGTAGTGGCAAGTTCAATTCAATTCAGTTTATTTATATAGCGTCAATTCACAACAGATGTCATCTCAAGGCACTTAACAAGAAGTCATTTCAATACATTTATACAAACATTCCAATCAGTTAAAAAGTTTCCTATTTAAGAAATCCCAGCAGATTGCGTCAGTCATTGGCGTGAGGTTGGGCAGACTTTCCAACCAAAGCAATCCTTCAGCAATCCCTCATACTGAGCAAGCATGTAGCGATGGTGGAGAGGAAAAACTCCCCTTTAACAGGAAGAAACCTCCAAAAGAACCAGGCTCAGTAGGAGCGGCCATCTGCCACGACCGTCTGGGGATTTGAGAAGACAGAGCAGAGACACAGAAGGAACAGAAGATCTGATATAAGAGAACATTCTATGTTACAGAAAGTAAGAAGTTGATAACAGGACACAGTGGATGTTCAGCCACTGGGAGGATCATCCCAGTCGATGCCCCCCGTCCAACAGGGCATTGCAGCCAAGCAGGATACTAGACCAGGTATATCTTCTATGGAGAGAAAAACACTGAGAGAACACAAAGTTAACAGTCGAAATAGCAGAATGTACTGTAATACAACTGGAGAGTAGTAGTAGCAAAGGAAGTAGCAGAGTGAAGAAAACTGGTAAGTCTGTCCTCCAGCAATCTAAGCCTATAGCAGCATAACTACAGAGCTAGCTCAGGATGACCTAAGCCACTCTAACTATAAGCTTTATCAAAAAGGAAAGTTTTAAGCCTGGCCTTAAAATAAACAGAGTGTCTGCCTCTGGACTAAAGAGGACTAAAGCTCGGAGCTGGTTCCACAGGAGAGGAGCCTGATAACTAAAAGATCTGCCTCCCATTCTACTTTTAGCAATCCTAGGAACTGCAAGTAAACCTGCAGTCTGAGAGCGAAGTGCTCTGTTGGGGAACATATGAAACAATTAGATCTCTGATGTATGATGGAGCTTGATTATTAAGGGCTTTGTATGTAAGAAGAAGGATCTTAAATTCTATTCTGGATTTAACAGGGAGCCAATGAAGGGAAGCTAAAACAGGAGAAATGTGATCTCTCTTTTTAATATTCATCAAAACTCTTGCTGCCGCATTTTGGATCAACTGAAGGCTTTTAATGACATTTTGTGGACTACCTCATAGTAAAGAATTACAGTAGTCCATCCTTGAGGTAACAAATGCATGGACTAGTTTCTCAGCATCACTCCTGGACAGGATGTTTCTAATTTTAGCAATTTTCCGGAGGTGAAAGAAAGAAATCCTAGAAACCTGTTTAATATGGGATTTAAATGTCAAGTCTCGGCCAAAAATAACACAGAGGTTCTTTACGTTATTACTGGGGGCCAATTTAATGCCATCCAGATGAAGTGATTGACTAATCAGTTTCTGTTTAAGAACTTCTGGTCCAAAGACAGCAACTTCTGTTTTGGCAGAATTTAAAAGCAAAAAGTTTAGGGTCATCCATGTTTTTATGTCTTCCAGACATCCCTATAATCTACCTAACTGACTGGGTTCATCAGGATTTATGGATAAATATAGTTGTGTATCATCGGCATAGGTGTGGAAATTTATCCCATGCTGCCTAATGATTCTACCAATTGGGAGCATATATATGGTGAACAGAATTGGTCCAAGCACAGAACCCTGTGGAACTCCACAAGTAACCCTTGAGAGTGAAGAAGATTTATCATTTAGATGAACAAACTGGAATCTATCAGACAAATATGATTTAAACCAGCCTAGTGCTGTTCCTTTGATCCCTGCAACATGTTCAAGCCTTTCTAGGAGAATATTATGATCGACTGTGTCAAAAGCAGCACTGATATCTAACAAAACCAGAACAGACACAAGTCCATTATCTGAGGCCATGAGAATATCATTAGTAACCTTCACCAGTGCTGTTTCAGTGCTATGATGAGCTCTAAAACCTGACTGAAACTCTTCAAACAGCTCGTTACTGTTTAGATGCTCACAGACTTGATTAGCAACAATTTTCTCAAGGACTTTGGATAAGAAAGGAAGGTTAGATATAGGTCTGTAATTCACTAAGTCATCTTGATCAAGGGAAGGTTTCTTGAGTAAAGGTTTAATTACAGCTATTTTGAATTCCTGTGATACGTATCCGTTTACTAAGGATAGATTCATCATATCCAAAATGGGGCCAGGAACCAAATGGAACACTTCTTTAAATAATTTGGTTGGGATTGGGTCCAACATACAAGTTGAAGGTTTAGATGAGGCTAATATTTTTGATAATTCCGAAAGCTCGACTGAATCAAAACAGCCTAAGCACAACTGAGGTTCTACAGTTCTTTCCGATACTGCCTCATTTACAGAGGAAGAAGTAATCATGTTTGGGAGGATGCCAATGATTTTATTTTTAATAGAATTAATTTTATTTATGAAGAATCCCATAAAATCATCACTGCTAAGAGCTGGGGGAATAGTTGGCTCAACAGAGCTATGACTCTGTGTAAGTTTGGCAACTGTACTAAAAAGAAACCTAGGATTGTTTTTATTCGCCTCTATTAATGATGAAAAATATGCTGTTCTAGCTTGTCGAAGGGTCTTTTTATACAGCAATAGACTGTTATTCCAGGTTAAATAGGAATCCTCTAGATGTGTAGAGCGCCATTTTCTCTCCAACTTCCTAGTATTCTGCTTTAAAGTATGCAACTCTGCGTTGAACCAAGGAGTCAGCCTCCTATGGCTAGCCACTTTCTTTTTTAAGGGGGCTACACTATCTAATGCCAAACGCGATGAGGACGTAACGCTGTGAACCAGATCATCAATTTCTGAAGGGTTAGAGATAGAATTGCTGCCATCCACTGTGTTACCCTGAGACACTGAGGAAAGTAAGAATGGAACAGATTCTTTAAAAATTGTTACAGCATTGTCTGATAAAGCTCTACTATAATGAAATTTTCTTTCAGATTTAAGATGGTCAGTTAAAGTAAATTCAAAAGTTATTAAGAAGTGGTCAGACAGGACCGGGTTATGTGGGTGGACTGTTATTTCCTCACACTCAATACCGTATGTCAGTACAAGGTCCAAAGTGTGTTTACCCGAGTGGGTCGATCCCTGTACTTTTTGAGTAAAGCCAATTGAGTCTAAAATAGCAATAAAGGCTGCATTTAGGCTATCACTTTCACTATCCACATGAATATTGAAGTCCCCCACTATAATGACCCTATCAGTATTTAATTCTAAATCAGATAAAAAATGTGAGATCTGATCCAAGAATTGAGAGTAAGGGCCTGGTGGACGATACAAAACCACAAACAAAAATGGTCTTAATGTTTTGCAACTTGGATGAGGAAAATTAAGGGTTAGATGTTCAAAAGAACTGTAGCTATCAATTGGTCTGGGAATAATTAGTAAATCAGAATGAAAAATGGTTGCAACTCCTCCTCCTCGCCCAGTATTTCTAGGAATGTGAAAATTTAAATGACTGAAAGGAGTTGACTCATTTATACTGACATAATCCTCCTGCTGCAACCAGGTTTCTGTGAGACAAAGCAAATCAATGTGATTATCACAAATCAGGTCATTTACTAACAAAGTCTTTGAGGAGAGAGATCTTATGTTTAATAAACCACATTTAATAGATTTATTTTTCTGTTCAGTCAAAGTTGTATTTATTTTTATGAGATTTCCATAATTTGCTTTTGTTGGCTTAACTTAACTCAAAAAGTTCGCCAGTTATCAATGTAGTCCACATTGTTTGCAGGACACCACCTAGACAACCATTGATGGAATGACAGCATGCGGCTAAACATGTTGTCACTGGTCTGATTAGGCAGGGGACCAGAAAAGATTACAGAGTCTGACATTGTTTTGGCAAACTTACACACCGAAGCAACACTAATTTTAGTGACCTCCGATTGGCGTAACCGGGTGTCATTACCGCCAGCGTGAATAACAATCTTACTGTATTTACGCTTATCTTTAGCCAGCAGTTTCAGGTAGGATTTGATGTCGCCCGTTCTGGCCCCTGGCAAGCATTGGACTATGGTTAATGGTGTCTCTAATGCCACGTTTCTGACTATGGAGCTGCCAATTACCAGGGTCGGCTTCTCAGCGGGTGTGTCGCTGAGCGGGGAAAATCTGTTAGAAACGTGGACGGGTTGGTGGTGGCACGTGGGCTGGGTCCTAGAACTATGCTTCCTACGTACAGTCACCCAGCCGGCCTGAGCTCCCGGCTGCGCGGGCTCTACCGGAGGACGGCTAGGGGGTTATATCCTTGTTGGCTCCGCGCTGGCTAATGGGCATCGGCTATCTGCTGGTTTTTCCACAGCGCGGAGCCGTGCTTCTAATTCTGATACCCTCGCCTCCAAAGCCAAAAATATTACATTTATTACAGTTACCATTATCACTAAAGGAGGCGGGGAAGTAACTAAACATCTGACAGAGAGAGCAAGAGAGAAGAGAAGGGTTAGAGACAGGAGAGAGAAGAGTAGCTATAGCCGCAATGAAGCTAAGCTAACTGAGCTAGCGAGACCTTACCACCCCAAGAAAAGCTGTGTGAAACACAAGGAGTTCCCAAAACGTAAAGTACACCACCACAAAACGTTGGTTTTAGTGTGCTTGTGTGTTAAAATAACCTAGAGAGGCCTCAGCACAGAGAAAACAAGATCAATTCAAGAGAGTCTGAACACCAAACAGCTCCACGGTGCACAACAGGAAATGACGCAATACGGCTTACCCCGTCACAGAGTACCAGTGGTTTCAAGTTGGTGCGTGTTTCGCTTTTGAGCAATTGTAAACTTTGCCTATTGGCTGCTTGAGATTTGGTCTCATTTTATTATCTCAATTTCTTTATTTTAAATCTTTTTATTTTATTCTCTTTCTGTTTCTTCTGTTGCCTTAAAGGATGGAAGCCTCAGGCTACCATACAGCTGATGCTGTGGGCCCAGAGGGCGCTGGGGACTACCACCTGCAGCAGGTAGTTGGAAATCTTATTCGCTTGCCATCAAAGGAAAGCGAATACCTACACGGTTATGATGTTGAAACCTGTACATAGAGAATACCGAGTTTAGTGGGATTTATGGAAAACCCAGATAAAGAAGTGAAGGTTTCCGATGTCCTCGGCCAGCTAACATTGTTGCTTCAACGTAGATTGCAGTTGGAAAGCCAGACAGTAGCACAGTTAAAGCAAGAAAGAGACACTGCTATTTCTGAGCTTCACGAGGTTAAGATAGAGTTACAGAAGAGCATGGAAGAACGTGTCCCCCCTCCATTAGAGCAGATTCCACCCCGCCATCAGAGAGTTAAATCTCAGTGGCCGATTTCTGATCAAGGCGGTGTCACGCCACACAGTTCAGCGAATGACGCCTCATTTCTCTCTGAAGCAGGGAGACCTCTGGATGAAGCTGCGACCCCCCTTTCTCTGTCAGTGGTGAGTGAAGGTGTGAAAGCTGCGGCTGCAGCTGCAGCACAAGACCAAGGGCTGCACCTTGCAGCCAGAGCAGAAAGGGGGCGGGGCGTTCCCAGTGTGGGCCACTATGCATCTGGTCCTCCACAGAGAACATGGGACAGCAGCATGTGGAATCCAGGTGGGCCAGATTTCTTGACACACCCTAGCGCGAGACCCAGCGCACCTGCAGAACCCTCCCTGGTGAACCCTGAAGTCATGCTGTCAGGCCAGACCGTCCCTCAGGCCTGCCAGGCTGCTAGTGAGTATAGCATCCTGATACCACCAAGAACAGCAGGGGTGGCGATACGCTTAGCGGCGATGAAAGGCCAACAGCCATTGGGTAAGAAAGCGTTTTTCCAGCCACGCCCCTACTTTCTGGAACTGAACCTTGCTGTTTGAGTTGAACAATCATTCAGCCTACCTGTTGGCTGAAAATCCAACCCAAGTTCCAGTCCCGGTGACAGCCAGAAAGCCTCTTGGCATGCTTATTGACTGCTCATTTCATGATTTTGAACTTTCAGTCCCCGTCATAGGGGATCTGCCTCTGTTCATGAATAATGTTGAGAAGGTGTTTTCACTCTAATTTAAAGCCTATCTTAAAGGAACAGACACATTTAATTTATGACCCTGGGCTCTCTCTGAGCTCTTATTTCACCTTCCCGCGTGCTCGTTCATTTCTGTAAAAAGGAGCAATAAGAACAACAAACAACAATTATATATTTTAACAGCGAGACGTCGTTCGCTGGACTCAGTTCTAGTAACTGAGCACAGCTTTATCTCATCTTAAGGTTTTTATTGAAACAAGTTAAAACTCCTCCCACATAGATCTTCGTTCACAGAATGGTCACAGCTTCTTCACACAAGGCACACAGGATGTACCACATTCCTCTTGATTGTTCACTGTTTCTAAGTGTTGCCACATACACTACAAAATTAAACCCTCATACAACATTTACAGAATTTCTATCTCTTCAATAAGAAACAGTCCTTTTCAGACAGATTGTTCACATTTCCTTCCAAAATGATCACGGTAAAGCGGCACGAAGCTTTACCTGAGGAGTCCATCTGCAGCGCCACCTTAAGGCCCGAAGGCGACCTAGTGGTGTACGCGCTGACGACTCATCCAGCTGAGCGCAGAATCCTGTGGGATTTCCAGAAACTGTGGCTCCCTCTGTTACAAGTCCATCCCGCTGACGCCCTCTTCTGGCGACAGATGGGAGCGGAAAATAAACAGCTCAGGTACGAACCTAAACACTTCGGTGTGGTGAAGATGCAGGAACATGATCCCAACTTTCACCTCATCCAGAAGCTGGTGATTAACCGTTCACCAGCAGACATGATGCTGCCACCACCAAGTGCAGCCCATGAGCTACAAGCTTTTTCTTGCAGCCTTCCTGATCTTAGGCTGAAGACAGGTCTGTTGGTCTACGCCCACAACGAGCAGGGTCCGCCTCCATGGGCTGACCCAACAGACCAAAGGGGGGGTCATCTTAACCCACACCAATGACTTTATTCTACGTGACCAGAAGAGCCCCAAAACCTGAGGTGACATCTTCCAACAGGTGACATCCTGGCTTTCAAAGGCTCACATGACCGAGACCTGCACCCAAGGATGCTTATCCTACTGCCAGCTCCATGGATCCCAGCTAAGCAGGGATTCCTCTCAGCGAAGGGGGGTCATATTCCCTTGGATGCACCTGAATCGAGCAGGAGTCAACAAAAACCTGCTGACTGTCACATGCAGCTTCATCAGAGGTGATGAAGACCCTCTTAAACTGAATGACACAGCAGTCATGACTGCTGCTCTTTTGTTTAACCAAAGTAAGTTCTACCTCAAGCTCTCCTCCTTGCCCCTCCTGCCTCCACACCAGTGGAAAAGGGGGACCAGTAAACAGCGTTAACGGAACAGGTGCATGTTTCAAACTCACCTCTAGCATGCACTAACAACTAATTACATCCATAATTTTTGTTTTGTTCTATAGAAATCCTCAGACGCATAGATTAATACCTTTCAGGCTGCAATAGTAACCATAAATACATTCTAAGTGCATTAAAATAACCCTTTCAGGTTCTGCAGTTTCTCTCTTGGGAAGTGGTTAAGTGATGAGTGACACATTGGTATCATTTATCACAAGACTTCATTAGAGAAGCTGATTTATCTGCCCACTACCTCACTAAGTGATGGTACATTTATTCTAGACGCGATTTAGAAATCCTACAGAAACTCCTTAAAGAGAGAATGTTAGAACCACAATCTAAAACCCTTCAGGACACAAAAGTGCCTGTCAATCTACATTCTACTCTAATTAACAACACCCTGCATGCCCTGCAAGCTCTCTCAGATGTCGTAGAAAGATAAAAAAATTGACTTAATGTACACACAGGTGGTAAGAGAATTAATGCAGTATCTTATTAGAGAAATTGGTTTATCTATGGAAAGTCCTGTGGAAGGACGAACTCTTACACATTTAGTTCCTCTAGAACTAAATGTCCCCATTTTTGTTAACCCAGATAATTTTGAACTTGCATTCATGCTGAACCTTCCGATCATTGAAAGGATGAACATATATAGGCTTAAATCGATGCTAAATGTTGTTTTTTGGAAGGCTAACACCCATCTACATTAAAAAAACCCATCCATACTGGCCTACCATGACAACGATCCCAAACTTTACCTCACTCCAAACCTAGACCTATGCACCAAAACTAAAGATCTCCACTGGGTGTGCCCAAGTAACCCGTTCATTAGAGATGTAACTGAACTGTGGTTTGAGGGATGACGCCCCTCAACAAAATTGTCAAGCTACAATGACATTAAAAGATGCAGGTATGGAAACCAAAGTTGAACGTGCAGTTAACCGATGGCTAGTGAGCACACCAGTAGCAGAAGCTTTGATGTCATATGATGCCCCAGTCTGTCTGACTGCTGAAGGAGGAGCAGCTGCTCTCTGTCTCTCCAGATCCGTTCACTTTATTTTATTTTCTGTTTGCTTTTCTTGTTTTCTTTTCTTAACTTTTTCTTAGTTACTTTATCTACCCAGCCTCTGGAGTTTCTGTATTAGACCAGATCTCTTCTTGGATTACTTTTTTATGAAATTATCAACATGGTTTTTTGCTCAGCTGAGGATTTTGAAAAACTGCTCCACAGAATTGAGGGCATTGAAACGAAGCTACGTCGTCTCGAAATTAATTTTGATCTCCACGCTGATTATGGAAACGACACAACTTTACCGTTGAATACACACAGAGAACAGCCTATCAGCCCGGTGTTACATCGGTCTAACTGTGTAACAGAGACTCCCTACAGGCGCCTGAGCGGCAGAACTCCGCACTCTAATGAACACTGGCCAGCTTTAAAACGCACGGAATCATCAACCCCAGCCTGTTCTCCGAGGAAGAAAAAACAAAAGAAACTCTGGCACTGAGAAAGCTCTGAACCCAGACCTGCCACTTCTGCTAAAAGTAACCAAAAGAGGTTTCAGCCAAAATCAAGAGATATTTCTCCACCTGGAATCCCGCTGAAAAAAAGATTCACAGCCTTGAGTTACCTGAAAGATGACGCAGACCCCGGGACCAGTCAAAGTCACCAGGAGAATCCCAGCAGCATCAAACGGACACATAACAAAGAGCCCCCCCAGCAAAGATTGTTATCATACAAGACGGATCAATTAATGGAATTGAGGCTTTTTGTAGCAAGAACACCAGAGTTAATAGCTGCTACAAAAATACAGTGAGAGAAATATCAGAAAAAATCCCCAAAATCTTGGACCAACATCCTGCTTTGGAAAAGCTCGTCATTCACGCTGGATCAGCAGATATCGCGATGAGACAATCAGAGATTCTGAAGAGAGACTTTTCTGATCTCCTACAGAGACTTGATGGACTTAACGTAAACATCCTCATCAGCGGACCAGTCCCTGAAGGGAATGATGAAAGATTTAGCAGACTTCACATGCTCCATAAATGGTTGAAGGAACAATCAGCTGAGAAGTCGTTCACGTTTATTAATAATTTCAAAGTATTTGGAAGTGCTAACCATCTGTTCAAAGGCCAACGTTATCTTATCAAGGCCGGAGTAAAGCTGTTAGCAGCAAACATTTTTTCTTATCAAAATCAGAAAGCAAAACACTTGCTCCCAAAAGCTGACCTTGAGGCGCCCATGGATATCAGAGAACAAAAACAGCAAGTCATGATGACACCACAGGACCGAACAGATAAACAACCATCAGAGATTAAGTCTTCATCTTCCTGTGACTCAGCCACATCAAATGAGTCTCCATTTAGAAACTTTACAGACAGACTGAACGAGCAAATCAAATTTGGGACACAATTAACACCTAAACTTAGACTACACCAAACGCCTGGGACTAGTGTCAATAAGCCTGGGAGCTTCCCCCCACTGATTATTACAGATATCTGATATTTGAGGGAACCGGGCAGTAAACCTGCCCCCACTGTCTCGCAGAACCCGCCCGGCACCCCTGAACTTAGCATACCAGCAATTATCAGCAGCAGGAAACATAAACCATTAACGACATGCTCTCATATTAAACAAAATCTCAAATTGATAACCTGTCAGAAGGTTCAGCTGCCCATCATCACAATACTTAAGTTAGCTTTATTAAACATTAAATCTCTATTCGGGAAGTCTTTTCTTATCAATGACTTCATCCATGAGCATAATTTACGCGCCCTTTTTTTTTTATTGGAAACTTGGCTAGATGAAAATAACGAAACAACTGCATTGATAGAATCTACTCCTCCCAATTATAATATCTTAAGCGAGAGCAGAAAGCACAGACGAGGTGGAGGTGTAGCCACCATTTTTCACAACTCAATGAACTTTAAAAAGGTAACTCTGGTCACGTTTGATTCTTTTGAATACCTAGCCACCCAGATAAATGAGCCTAACAAAGCTTTATTTCTAAGTTTATATAAACCACCAAAACTTAACTCTAACTTCTTTAATGATTTCAATGACCTTCTTTCTGTAATATGTATCGACTATGACCAACTAATCATTGTGGGGGATTTTAACATCCATACCGACAACCCCCAAGATAGGCAAGCAAAAACATTAGATGATACTCTCCACAACTTCGGCCTGACCCAGCATGTCAAACAACCAACACACAATAAAGGAAACACTCTGGACTTAATTATCAGCAAAGGTTTAAATATTTCCAACATCTCGGTAATTAATATTGCGTTATCTGACCATTTCTGTATTTTCTTTGAAAGTACCATCTCTGCTAAATTATCCAGCCACAGTAAGACCACTATAAAAAAGCGTTTTTTAGGGGACAGTTCAGTACAAACCTTTAAACGTGTTTAACCTTCCACCACATCCCCCTCATCTCCCAACTCAAACTCAATAAATAAGTTGGTAGATAACGTCCTTGCGAAAATCTCAGACATCATGGATTCCATTGCTCCAACTAAAGTGAAAGTAGTCTCAGGTAGAAAGAAGTCTCCGTGGACAAGTAATCCACTGGTACATAGTGAAAAAAGAGAATGTCAACGAGCCGAGAGAAAATGGCGGAAAACTAGACTCCAGATTCACTGTGAGATCTAGAAAGAGAGACTGAATAGATATCAGCTAACTATAAAGGATGCTAGGGAATTGTTCTTTTCTGAAATCATCAACAGAAACATTAATAATGCACGGACCCTATTTGCAACAGTGGAAAGACTAACTAATCCTTTAGTGACAGTAGCCCCTGAACTAAACTCTGCCAGGGGCTGCAATTATTTGCCAGCTTTTTCACTGAAAAGATTCAAACAATTAGACGGTCAATCTGTACCTCAATATCGAACCCACAACCAGTGCCATCCCCAATCAACAACAATGTAGAGAAAATGTCTGAATTCCACAAATTAAACCAGAACAGCCTTGAAAAAATCATTATCCAATTAAGCTCCTCCTCCTGCTGTCTTGATATCCTACCCACAGCTTTTCTAAAGAAAGTTCTTCCTGTTATTGGGTCTGATCTTGTTCAACTAGTGAACTCATCCCTGCTATCAGGTGTCTTCCCTCAGGCTTTAAAAACAGCAGTTATTAAACCACTGCTAAAGAAGAAAAATCTGGACAACACGTTAATGCAGAACTACAGGCCAATCTCTAATCTTCCATTCATCAGTAACATTATTGGAAAAGCCGTGTTTCAGCAGTTAAATAGCTTCATAACAATGACAAACCGTTTTGATGTTTTTCAGTCTGGTTTCCGTGCTCACCACAACACCGAGACTGCCCTCGTCAAAGTATTCAATGACATCCGCATAAATATAGACTGTGGAAGAACCACAGTACTGGTTCTGTTGGACTTCAGTGCAGCATTTGACACTGTTGATCATGATATTTTATTGGAACGACTGGAGAGCTGGGTCGGACTCTCTGGTACACTACTTGGCTGGTTCAAATCTTACCTAAAGAACGGGGACTTCTATGTTTCAATAGGAAACTTTTCATCAGAACCAACAGAAATCACATGTGAGGTGCCCCAGGGCTCCATCCTGGGGCCCCTCTTGTTTAATATCTACATGCTCCCACTAGGCAAGATTATAGCAACCAATAACATTAGCTACCATAACTACGCAGATGACACTCAGCTCTACATTACAATGTCACCAGGTCACTCTGAACCCATTCAAACCCTAAATCAATGCATTGACCAAATAAATGGTTGGATGTGCCATAACTTTCTCTAGCTGAATAGAAACAAAACTGAAGTGATTATTTTTGGACCCAAGGAGGAAAGCGAAAGCATTTGCCAAGAATGTTTTCATTAATCAAGAACGAAGGGTCAAGAGTCAGCACACAGCTTCAATTAATACAGCTAGAAACTACTGATCAGGCTCGAAACCTAGGTGTAGTAATGGACTCAGACCTGAACCTCCAGGGTCACATAAAGGCAATAACAAGGTCAGCGTTCTATCACCTGAAGAACATTTCTAGGATTAAACGACTGATGTTGCAACACGACCTAGAAGATCTTATCCATGCGTTTATCTTTAGTCGGATTGATTACTGCAACAGCATCTTCACAGGTCTGCCTAAAAAGTCAATCAGACAACTGCAGCTGATCCAGAACGCTGCCGCTCGCGTCCTCACTAGAACCAGGAAAGTAGAGCCCATCAACCCAGTTCTAAAGTCCTTACACTGGCTCCCTGTAGCTCAGAGAATAGACTTCAAAATACTCCTACTAGTTTATAAATCATTACATGGCTTAGCACCAAAATATGTTGAAGACCTGTTGTCACAGTACCAACCACCAAGACCACTCAGGTCCTCCAACTCTAGCCTACTAAACATCCCTAGACTCAGAACTAAACATGAAGAAGCAGCTTTCAGTTTCTATGCTCCCCTTATCTGGAACAGACTTCTTGACGATTGTAGAGCTGCTGAAACTCTGAACTGCTTTAAATCGAGACTAAAAACCCATCTTTTTAGGGTTGCTTTCGAGTAAATGCTTGATGTCGTATGTATGAAATGTGTTCATGCTCTATTGCTTTTTTTGATCTTTCTCTTGCTTTATTGTGTATCATGTGTTATGTATGTTTCTTTTATGTGTTTTTTTAAATCACCAAATCATGTAAAGCACCTTGAATTACCCTGCTGTTGAAAGTGTGCTATACAATAAAATTGCCTTGCCTTGCCATATGATCAACATGACACAGTCACCAAGGTAAAGTTTCTAAACCAAACTATCTTACTCAATACCCCACAAGGGACAGTAGTTCACATAGGAGACACAAAACTCCATCATCTCGACCTTGACAGACATAAGATAAGATAAGATAAGACAGTCCTTTATTTGTCCCACATCTGGGGGAAATTCCAGCTGTTACAGCAGCAGTAAAAAGTCAAAGATTTAATAATAATAATAATAATAATAATAATAATAATAATAATAATAATAATAATAATAATAATACTGTATATGCTGTACAGCACATACACATAAACATCAATATTTATAATAACAGTAATGGCATGGAAATAAATTAACTAAATGAAGTAACTAATAAATTAACAGAAAGTGATGGTACAGGGTGAACTACTGGGAACAGAGCTGATTATACAGTCTTACAGCAACAGGAAGGAACGACCTGTGGTATCTCTCCTTCAGACACTGTGGATGGAGGAGTCTGTTGCTGAAGGAGCTGTTCAGTGATGTTACTGTGGCATGCATAGGGTGAAGAGCATTGTCCATCATAGATGATAACTTGGCCACCAATCTCTTCTTGTTCACCACCTCCACTGCATCTAAGGAGCCCCCCAGCACAGAGCTGGCCTTCCTCACCAGCTTGTTTAGTCGTTTCCTGTCCGCAGCTGAGATGCTGCTACCCCAGGAAGCCACTCCATAAAAAAGGGCTGATGCTACCACTGAGTCATAAGAAGTCCTTAGCAGGGTCTTCTGCACCCCAAAGGACCTCAGCTTCCTCAGCAGATACAGCCGACTCTGACCCTTTTTATAGAGAGACTTGGTGTTATCAGTCCAGTCCAGTTTGTTGTTCAGGTGAACACCCAAATATTTATAAAAGTTCACCATTTCTATAGCTTTTCCCTCGATGGTCACTGGAGTGGGGGGATGACAATTCTGCCTTCGGAAGACCACCACCAGCTCTTTGGTTTTCCCCGCATTGATGTGGAGGCAGTTTTGTTGACACCAGTCCAAAGTTCTCGTTCAGGACTCTGTACTCACTGTCGTCCCCATCTGTGATGAGACCAACAATGGCTGAGTCGTCAGAGAACTTCTGGAGATGGCAGGATGGAGTGTGGTGGGTGAAGTCAGAGGTATACAGCGTGAAAAGGAAGGGGGCAAAACAGTTCCCTGAGGGGCCCCCGTGCTGCAGGTGATCCAGTCTGATACACAGTCCCGTAGCCTCACCAACTGTGGACGGTTAGTGAGGAAGTCCAGGATCCATGATGTCCACTCCAGAGTCCTGCAGCTTGTCCCCTAGAAGTGCAGGCTGGATGGTGTTAAATGCACTGGAGAAATCATAAAACATGATCCTCACAGTGCTGCCCTTAGTGTCAAGGTGGGAAAGAGCTTGCTGTGTGAGGAAAATGACGGCATCATCCACCTCGATGCCGGGCCGGTAGGCAAACTGTAGCGGGTCTAATGATGAGCTCACCAAAGAACGAAGGTGGGACAGAACCAGCCGCTCTAGGGTCTTCATCAGACGAGAACTTAACACACAGGCCTGTAGCTGTTGAGATCCTTCGGGCAGGGGATCTTTGGCACTGGTACCACACATGATGTTTTCCAAAGCAGCGGTACTTTCTCCAGTCTCAGGCTCAAGTTGAAGAGGTGCTGAACGATCCCACTGAGCTGGTCTGCACAGCAGCTCAGGATCCTTGAGCTGATGCCATCAGGACCCACAGCCTTCCTCATCTTCAGTCGACTGAGCTCCCTTCTCACCTGCCATGCTGTGAAGGACAGGCTGACTCTGAAGCTGGATGGCCGAGGGCTGTAGGGAGTGGTGGTGTATGTGGGAAGGTAGTTGAGGGGTCTACTTTGAAGGACTGGAGATGTTAGGTGTCTTGGCTGTGAGCAGACTGATGTGGCTAAAGCAGCTGAGGTAGGAGGCAGACAGGGCTCATGTGGTGGGAATGATGGGGGTTGTGAAGGAGACAGCTGGTTAGGGGGAGGGCAGATGCCTTATTAAACCTGTTGAAGAAGTTGTTCAGGTCATCTCCCAACTTCTTGTTCCCTACAAGCTGTGAGTTGGTCTCCTTATACCCAGAGATGGATTTCAGTCCTCTCCAGACCCCACTGATGTTGCTGTTCTGCAGCTGGTCCTCCATCTTATTCTTGTACTGAGCCTTGCCCTCTCTGATCTTTCTCTTCAGCTTCCTCTGCACAACCCTCAGTTCATCTTTGTCCCCTGACTTAAAGGCACTCCTCTTCTGTTTTAGTAGTGCCTTAATGTCAGGAGTAATCCACTGCTTATTAATGGAGGAGCATCGTACAGTCCTGCTGGGGACAGTGGTTTCCACACAGAAGTTGATGTAGTCCGTGATGCTCTCCGTTAGCCTATTGATGTCCTCCCCACAGTCATCACTAAACACATCCCACACAGTTCTGTCAAAACAATCTTTTAGAACCTCCTCAGCTTCAGCAGACCAAATGACACTGAGATCGAGATCATGGATGCATTTAACAGGTATAATGTCACGATTGATACCAAAATTGAGAAACAACTTTTGAAGGAGGGGACCAAATTGATTAAATTCAGCCACACCTCTACGGCCTTGACTTTGACTCCCCTCCCTCGCTTTCCAAAGAAAGCTGATTGGACAGAAAGACACACCTTGACATTCACAGTAATTGCACTTGTAATTTGGTGGGTCTTCACAGCTTTGATGGCTTACACCGCCTACAGGTAGGTCAAACAATTGCAAGCAAGAATCGACTCCATGACATTTCTCACACCGCGATTCATAGCTTCCCCCGGTCCCAAAGCACAAGCTGGTGCCAGTGCCTGACGGTAGCTACACATTCGTGCCTTCACCCCATCTCATATTTAAAGCAGTGATGTGAATCATGAAGTATGACGATATCGAAAGGGGGTCGATTTGTTTTTTACATTTTTTATATTACTTTTTGAATTTTGTTTTCTTGGTGTGATTTTACTTTCTGTTGATTGTTTCTTACAATTATATATATTTTAGTAGAATAGGTTAGCCTCTACCCAGACTAGGTTAGCCTTTACCCAGACCCAATTCGGATCAGTGGACCCAGTATAGCTGCAAAGACTGTAAACTGCATTTCCATCCTTGACAACTAAGTGGGGAATGCTGGGACCAGATTCGGATATAATGGACTGAATTGTTACACCTTCCCGCTGAAGGACAGCGACATTCTTGGATGTATTGGACTGAACTGTTACACCTTGCCCGCTGAAGGACAGCGACATTCCTGGACGTAATGGACAATGAACCTGGTTCTAGCTCTAAAGACTGAACAGTGCGCATTCTTTGAAACTAAAAGGGGGATGTTGAGGCTATGGCCTTTTACTGAACGAACTGCATCTCCCAGCATCCTTTCACTGAAGGAACTGCATCTCCCAGCACCCGTTGCGCTGCCCTCAACCCATTCTCATTGGTCTGTGGCCAGTGATGACATCACAGAGTTGATAAAGGCAGCGCAAATTTTTAAATCCTTGTCTTTTGGTTCCCCAGCAGTGCCGCAAGGAGACGCTTTAAACCATTGCTAGCATTTTTCCCTTTTTCGTTCAAACCTGCTGGACCAGGTAGAACTTCCCTTTTAAACTTCTAAGTGAATTGGCCGAGCAAACAGACCAAGGAGTCCGCTGGCCTCTGAGCTCTATTGAAAAAAGTCCTGAGTCCCTCAGCGCCTAAAGTCAGACGTCCGCTTTTCTGCCCTCGGTTTTGCTCAAGCCGCTCCTTTAAACTGGACACTTTCACGTCGTTCTACGTTCTTCATTGTGGACTCTGGAGAGTTGCACCAACAAGTAGGCTTAACCTGGTTTATATCTTTTGGTCTGGGTAGAGGAAAATTAGGTCTAGGATATATATATATATATATATATATATATATATATATATATATATATATACATTTTTCTATGGTTAAAAATAAGCCTGTCAACTTGTTAACCACAGTTATTCTTGGTCGTCTGTCGCTGTACACCAACCCTGAATGTTGCATGCTTTTTGTGTTTTGTTATTTGACTTTGGTTGCAACCAGAAGCAGTATATTATATTGTATTATTTCCCGGCTTGTTTTATTGTCCGCTGCGGTCGGCGCGTGTCTATTTAGACAGGTCACGTGGCCTCAGTTGATCCCCTTTCTCCGTTGCCCCCGTTTCTTTTGTCCACGCCACCATTGCTAATTGAAACTAGCCTTTATTGAATCGTCACGCGGTCTTCCTTTGTCTCCCTTTGTGAACCGATCGCGCCAATTGATAAGGCTTTTGGTCTGGGTAGAGGAAAATTAGGTATATATATATATATATATATATACACTACCGTTCAAAAGTTTGGGGTAACCCAACAATTTTGTGTTTTCCATGAAAAGTCACACTTATTCACCACCATACGTTGTGAAATGAATAGAAAATAGAGTCAAGACATTGACAAGGTTAGAAATAATGATTTGTATTTGAAATAAGATTTTTTTTTTTACATCAAACTTTGCTTTCGTCAAAGAATCCTCCATTTGCAGCAACTACAGCATTGCAGACCTTTGGCATTCTAGCTGTTAATTTGTTGAGGTCATCTGGAGAAATTGCACCCCACGCTTCTAGAAGCAGCTCCCACAATTTGGATTGGTTGGATGGGCACTTCTTGCGTACCATACGGTCAAGCTGCTCCCACAACAGCTCAATGGGGTTCAAATCTGGTGACTGCGCTGGCCACTCCATTACCGATAGAATACCAGCTGCCTGCTTCTTCTCTAAATAGTTCTTGCACAATTTGGAGGTGCGTTTTGGGTCATTGTCCTGTTGTAGGATGAAATTGGCTCCAATCAAGCGCTGTCCACTGGGTATGGCATGGCGTTGCAAAATGGAGTGATAGCCTTCCTTATTCAGAATCCCTTTTACCCTTTACAAATCTCCCACCTTACCAGCACCAAAGCAACCCCAGACCATCACATTACCTCCACCATGCTTAACAGATGGCGTCAGGCATTCTTCCAGCATCTTTTCAGTTGTTCTGCGTCTCACAAACGTTCTTCTTTGTGATCCAAACACCTCAAACTTGGATTCATCCGTCCACAACACTTTTTTCCAGTCTTCCTCTGTCCAATGTCTGTGTTCTTTTGCCCATCTTAATCTTTTTCTTTTATTGGCCAGTCTCAGATATGGCTTTTTCTTTGCCACTCTGCCCTGAAGCCCAGAGTCCCGCAGCCGCCTCTTCACTGTAGATGTTGACACTGGTGTTTTGCGGGTACTATTTAATGAAGATGCCAGTTGGGGACCTGTGAGGCGTCTGTTTCTCAAACTAGAGACTCTAATGTACTTATCTTCTTGCTCAGTTGTGCAACGCGGCCTCCCACTTCTTTTTCTACTCTGGTTAGAGCCTGTTTGTGCTGTCCTCTGAAGGGAGTAGTACACACCGTTGTAGGAAATCTTCAATTTCTTAGCAATTTCTCGCATGGAATAGCCTTCATTTCTAAGAACAAGAATAGACTGTCGAGTTTCAGATGAAAGTTCTCTTTTTCTGGCCATTTTGAGCGTTTAATTGACCCCACAAATGTGATGCTCCAGAAACTCAATCTGCTCAAAGGAAGGTCAGTTTTGTAGCTTCTGTACCGAGCTAAACTGTTTTCAGATGTGTGAACATGATTGCACAAGGGTTTTCTAATCATCAATTAGCCTTCTGAGCCAATGAGCAAACACATTGTACCATTAGAACGCTGGAGTGATAGTTGCTGGAAATGGGCCTCTATACACCTATGTAGATATTGCACCAAAAACCAGACATTTGCAGCTAGAATAGTCATTTACCACATTAGCAATGTATAGAGTGTATTTCTTTAAAGTTAAGACTAGTTTAAAGTTATCTTCATTGAAAAGTACAGTGCTTTTCCTTCAAAAATAAGGACATTTCAATGTGACCCCAAACTTTTGAACGGTAGTGTATATATATATATATATATATATATATATATATATATATATATATATATATATATATATATATATCAATTTTTCTATGGTTAAAAATAAGCCTGTCAATTTGTTAACCACTGTTATTCTTGGTCGTCTGTCGCTGTACACCGACCCTGAATGTTGCATGCTTTTTGTGTTTGTTATTTGACTTTGGTTGCAACCAGAAGCAGTATATTATATTGTATTATTTTCCGGCTTGTTTTATTGTCCGCTGTGGTCGGCGCGTGTCTGTTTAGACAGGTCGCGTGGCCTCAGTTGATCCCGTTTCTCCCTCGCCCCCGTTTGTTTTGTCCACGCCACTATTGCTAATTGAACTAGCCTTTATTGAATCGCCACGCGGTCTTCCTTTGTCTCCCTTTGTGAACCGATCGCACCCTTTGATGAAGCCAAATTCAGCGGCAACAAATTGCCGCTGTTTGAAAACCGTACATGGTATCGGAAAAATTCTCAAACCGTCAGTAAGAGTTATTTTTTGTCTTCGATCATGGAAAACTACAACTCTGTACCTCGTTCACAGTCCGAGAATGAACGAGAGAGATGACTTACAGGAAGGCTCAGCTTAAAAAAAAAAATCACAGAATTCACCATGTTAAAGTTTGAGAGAAAATGCTCGGAATTCTTTCCCGCCTGAGCACTCTGGAGTGTGTAGAAGGGAAACTGTTAGACATAGAGAAATTCTGAAAAGATCGAGTGATTGTCAAAATCCATGCCTTTCACATGCCTGAAAATCATTTCAATAGAATGAAATATGTGACTGTGACGGCGAGTTAAAAAATCATTTGGGTTCCAGCTCTGACAAAATCTCGCACTCTGACTTAATGACTGTTACACTTTAGAAATTGAAATTCGGGGCAAACTTTGGGTCGCTCAGCGGCAAATTGTGAAAAAACAGATATCAACATCCCGTCTTCACTTCTGAACAGAGCTCGGATTTTCCTACAAACTGAAAGTTTAATGGTTTTTCTAAGTGAACATACGATGACACAGTAAATCCTCAAAAAAGTGTTTTTTTATGATCACCCGACACCTGACTCCATTCATTTTTATGGGATTTTTGGGTGTGGTTTTTGGCTAATTATGTCGCCATGGTAACTCCAATCGCCAATAAAAGTGATAGCACACCTATCGGGATCGAGCCGCACGTTTTGATATATATATTGTGGGGGTGCATGCTACGGTACTACCCGCATTAACGGAGAAAGTTTGAGCGTCCAGTTTCGAGGTGAAGAATAATAGTTGCCTGCCATGCAATTGCATGGGAGGCAGTGCAATGCATTGCTCCTCCCTGCATTGCAATGGCAGGCCCCAATCAGAGATCAGTCAGGATCTTCATATTAATTTGAAAATCCTACTCAGTAAATTATCAGCGGGTAATTTACTGAACATATAAACACATAACATACAGTTCACATTCATGCAAAAACTTGAAACTTGATGGGGCACTTGTTATTCACTACACCTTTCTTTGTAACCTTCAGGTTAAACTTGTTTCTGTTCTTTCAACCAAATTATTGTTTAAAAAAAAAGTGGCCTGCATGACAGACCATGCAGAAAAGTTTGTTTAACTCAAATGCATTTACATAAAATTGTCAAATAAAAGAAGAAAAATAAAATCTCTAACATTGGTCAACTTAACGAGGCAGCAGCTTTCATGTCTGCCGTTAAACTTCACAAACAAAAACAGCTGATTGACGCCAAATACAGGCTTATAATGTCAGGAAAATCAAACACAAGGCGTTTAACACAGATATATTCAGTAAAGTTATTTACTCAAGTAGTCAAGTCTTTTCCTGTTTTACAGACGGAGTTTGAGGCTTAATTAGCTTGTAAACTCGTCACATAAATTTCCGAAAATAAGATATAACTAAAAGAAATCTTACCAAAACCATCCTAGGTTAGATGTTTAAAGTCCTGGCGGTCCCAGGGGATCAATGCTGACTGGAAAAGTTTTGCTTTTACCCGCAGAAGTCAAGTTTAAACTCTGTGTTTAGCTTTAGCTTCAAACCGCTTTTCCTCCCATTTATCTCTCACTCACCTGCTGCCGCGGGGGGTGCTTCACGTACTGTTTGTTTCACGTACTTGTTTTAAAAAAAACTATAATCTTTTACACACTTCTAAAACAAACAATTAACCATATGAACTGTCACAAACATTTGCTTTTATCTCGGCCTACTAATGGTCAATTCCTGTAGGTATTGTTATTATTTGTGAACCCGTTTATACATTAGGATAGTGTGGGTTACATCCTAGACAGCCTATAAAAACATGAACTTAACAGCAAAAGATGCACGGGCGTCATCTCTTTGTTTTTTCAGCTCTAGATTCGTGTTGTCTCTTCTAACCTGACATCAATAGCCATTCAATAGCTCTTTATATAAATTAGATAAAAACATTTAATTTGCCCTAATTGTGAGTGATAGGTTACACAATTTAGGAAAAACAGAACTTCGAACAAGTCCCAGGGGAGGCGGGAGAGATTGTGTCGGCGTGTTCCATGCCTGCATTGTCGAGGCAGCTGATCGGAGCTGTGGCCGCAAGGTGTCGCGGCGGCAACCCTCGAACCCACTGGTGGACACCGGCGGTGAGGGATGCTGTCAAGCTGAAGAAATAAAACCTCAACAGATACATTTTGTTTAGTTGTGGTCGTGTGGCCAAGACGCTCTAAAAACTGCTGAGTTAAAATGACAATATATTTGTACTGTTTTTAACCAAAAGGAAATGTCTCCTTTCTCCACGATTCAGTTTTATTCACTATGTTTGGATTTAAAGGAGCATGGGGCAGAATGAAGGAATGAAACTCACGAGCAACGTGGCCGGCGCTGCAAGTAACTGCAGCCAGCCGCAGGGGGGCAAGCACAAACTCTTCATAAAAAAAAAACATACCTCTTCACAGTGACACACTTCTTTTTCTTAGTGCCACTTTTTAGTGGGTTGTGATTCGTCCATGGAATGGTCCTTGGTCGTTTCCCAGTTGCAGAAGAATCCATTCTCACTATTGAATCAACGGAGGTCTGTGACCATTTTTCTTCCTCTTTTAAAGCTGCTGATAACGCATACTCAGTTTCAACTGACGTCACACTAAGACAGCACCGGAAATTCGGGCCCCGAACTGCAGCACATTTTGCAGCACACAGCCAGTTTAAGAAAATGGAACGATACGTGGGTGGGCTCATTCTTTTTGGTTTATAACACTTCATAAAACTGGAGATGGATGTTTATTTTATTGAAAAATCCTGCCCCATGTTCCTTTAAAAGTATAAATCTGGATGTGGTATTATGGATCAAGACAAAGCAAGGAAACATGCGACTGAATGTGAATATTTTTTACTGACCTATCAGAACAAAATAAGGCTCTGTTTAAATAGTTTTTTGATTTACATGACATTAATTGTGTTACATGTTGCAAATAAACAAAACGTTTTCAGACATAAGGTTTTAAATGGCCAGGGCTTAGTCACACATGAAGAACAGGTTCACCACTCCCAAAATATTAGGCATCTTACCTGTGCAGCTTCCCTCTTGACTTTCATTTTTGCTGAAGTGACAGTAGGAAGATCCATTTCACAGGAAGGTAGCTACAGTTGTTAAAGACATGATATTGCAGAGGCGGAGGAGTGTTCTTACCCCATAAATTGCATGCTGGGGATATAAATATTTAAATATTGCATGTTTTCTGTATTTATGAAGTCACTTTCATTTTAGAGTCTCCTTAAGAATGGTTGATAAGTCGTTTAAAATTTGCTGTTTATTAAGCTGTAAACACTTTTCAAAATCATTCATAAGTGTGGAACAGTATTGTATTACTATTTCAAATCCCCTTAAATTTGAATGCACCAAGTCTGAACCTGGTGTTTCTTGAACCGCCCACTGAAGTCAATCAGATTTTCAGAAAAATTAGCTACCTATGCACCAAAGTAAGATGTTTCAGTTTTTGGAGTCCAATTACTATTACCGAGCAGATTGATAATATCAATACCAACAGTGAGAACAATTGATCAGGAATAAATACAAACAGCGATATGCAATGTATGTTGAGATTCTGATTGCTACTGTGGTAACAATCATGATTTATTTAAGCATTTGAGAAAACATAAAACTGTAAAAAGTTACCTTCAAAGGAAACTGAGACAAGAGGAGAGAAATCTGTCAGAGAAACACCTGATACAGACAGAGGTTACTAACATCTTAGGATTGATCTTTTATTTAGCTGTGAAAGTAAACAGTCAGTTTTTGTTTTGATTTCTGTTATGTGATTGATGCATCATAATTGATTATGTACCAATTAATTATTTTTTATATGCAATATTATTTGTTTCATGTGGGAGTTAAAATTCTACTGTTTTAGTTGAAGTATGACATTGACCTGTTTAATATTGCTAAAAAGGCTATTATGGTATCTATCTATCTATCTATCTATCTATCTATCTATCTATCTATCTATCCACCTACAGTACCTACCTGCCTGTCTGTCTGTCTGTCATTTCATCATTGAGTAAGAGTGCAGCTATTATTGTAGTTTGTAACATATTTCTTTTTCTTTGTGATCAAGTCAGATATAAAGGCCGTGGCAGCCACGCTTTTTCAGTCTGTGGTCCTTCACCCTGGAATTGTATTCCACTTCCAGTAAAGCTGTCGCCAACCCTTGCACACTTTAAGTCATGACTCAAAAGTTACTTTTATTCTTTAGCCTTTCCTTCATCATAATTTCATTTAATCTATTTTATATTTTATTGCCTTTTAAATTGATTTTATTCTCTTTTATCCATTGATTATTATCTTATTTTTATCTGTATATGTCTGTTTTAAAATGTGCAGCGCCTTGGTCAGCTCTCATGCTGTCATAAAGTGTGCTTTATAAATAAACTTGGTGGTATGGTATGGTATCAAACATGCATGGAGATATTTTAAATACAAAGAGTTATTTTGATGTGGATAATAAAAAAAAATCATAAATTAACATATTTCATCATTTTATTTAAGTAAACAGTCATCATAATTTGCATAGTTCAACAATTTATACTTTCGAACAGTTAGAGGGTAAGTGTTTACAATCAATCAAAATTATGGGGGAGGCGGGGGAGATTGAATCAGAGTGTTCTGTGCCTCCATTGTCGAGGCAGCTGATCGGAGCTGTGGCTCCAAGGTGATCGGTGCCTGTTGTGGCGGCAACCCTCGAACCCGCTGGACACCGGGGGTGAGGGATGCTGTCAAGCTGAAGATGGAGTCCTATCGGGTCTTTTTGGCCTGTGGGAGCAGCTGATAGCTACCGGCAGGCTAAGCTAAGTGTGGCTTGGATGGTCACTGAGCCAAAAACTCGGGCCTGGGAGGAGTTTTGAGAGGTCATGGAGAACGACTTCCATGGGGCTTCGAGGCGATTCTAGTCCACCACCAACACTGTTTACAGTGGGGATGGTGTGCTGCTGACCTCAACGTGGGTGTTTTAGGTTGGTGGATGAAATACTTCAAAGACCTCCTCAATCCTACCGGCACGCCTTCCAATCTGGAAGCAGAGTCTGGGGACTTTGTGTTGGGCTGTCCACTCTCTGGGGCTGAATCACCGAGGTTGTTAAAAAGCTCCTCGTTGGCAAGGTTCCGGGGATGGATGAGATTCGCTTGGAGTTCCTTAAGGCTCTGGATGTTGTGGGGCTGTGTTGGTTAGTACTGCATACATGTGTAGTCATTATTTTTGGCATTTTAGTGCATTTTATTTAAAAATATAAAGTTTTCTGCCTAAAACTGTCAGTGTGGTTCCTCTTCAGGTTAAAAGTCTGCACTACATTTGAATCAAGCAAGCAGCTATTACTGACGTCAGCCGTTATTTCTGATGTCAGCTGCACTGCCGCTGTGAAGTATAGAACCAGCCGAGTCTCGGCCACGCCTCTGTAGCGAGTTGGACTTCGAATAGCAAGGAAGTGTTGATGCTGCCCAGGCAATGCCTCCTTTTGTGCGCATTTTTAAAATCGGAAATGTGGGTGGAGTATGACTCTGGAAGGGGGGGTGACTTGCTCTCTACAGATACCTTGAATATTTCACAATTTGAGGTGAAGATATAATCTTACAAGATTTTAAACTGTTTGTGTTTAAGTAATGATTCTTCTTTTTTTAATAATCAGACGTGTGAGCAAATGAGTTGAAACCTGAGATTAAAATAAAATGTTGACTTTTATTTAGATACGTTTTTTTTGTTTTATTCTTGTTCTAGCATAATCCTTTGGGGTCTCTGCATATGGGGACCCCACTAGATGATTTGTGGACGTCTATGCACAGCATGCTTAAATTAATCAGTAGAACAGGGTTGTTCTTTACAGAGTAATATTATGTAAAGACTGATTCTGTTACCATGAAGATTCTGTTATAAACATTTGTGTATAACTATCCCAGTCTTTGCCAGAATTCTGACAAGCTCAGTAGGTTAAATCCTCTAGAAGCAGCGATCGGGGCCGGCCCCTTAACGTTTGTTTAAATTATGAAAATCTAAAAACACTGTGCGCACGGGCAACGTGCGCTCAGCAGACAGCCGAGGGGCACAAATGCCACGGCTACCTTCCTCGATAGAGCAGCAATGCACCATCTGGTGTGCAGTCTGCCGGAAGTATATTAGTAGAAGAAGAAGAAGATGGATGTGCAGTTTAACTCATATTAAAATCTAATATCCTTGCTAGCTACCAAGAGAAAAAAAAAGAATTAAGTAGAGTTTTTGATGAAGTCTAAATTTAGTACGAGATGTAACATTTGGGACGACACCAGCAGTGGATTTTAACATCATTCAAGAACTGTAATTATACAGTTATTGAAAAGTTTGCCCAGATGAAATATTTGCAAGAGGAACAACACTGGTGAGTGATCCTTTATTTGTATTTTTATGTAGGCCATCAAAAATCTTGCATTCTTCAACTACATTTACATAACACTGCATTTGTGGTGTGTAGATGTTTGCTATTTTATGTGGTTCAGTTAATGTTGAATCAATATTAAATAATTCTCATAAAATAGCAATCACTAGTATTGATCAAAGTCAGATTGTATGCATCACAAAATCATTAGTTGCTGGTATTTGTCATGTTGGGTGTTTTAAAGGACCCAAAGGCAGCAAGTGAAACTTAAAAATGATTTAATAATTAACAAAAACCAGGAACAAAAACTTACAGAACTTGGAGAACCAAAAATACTGAGATGAGGGAGGAACAACAGGAACTGGGCAGGAATCAGGAACAGACAGGGAAAGAATGACGACGGACCAGCAAGTAGTGACTGAAGGAGAGTAGACTTTATACTTGGGAGGAAATGAGGAAGTGAGAGGAGACCAATGACCAATTAAGGGAATAAGATGCAGGTGAGAGGGAGAGAGCAGGTGGAAATAATTAACAGCTGGGAAGAGAGGAAGAATGGTAGGGAGACAGAAAACTCTTAAGAAACCAGAAACTAAAGATAATATGTCTGGAAGGGAATCTAAAGGAAACAGTAGAGAGAATAAACTAATAAAGACAAGGAAATAATCTAACATGAAAAGACTAGATAAGTAAAAGAACTAGGTAAAACACAAACAGGAGGGAACAAAACGAGAGAGCAGATTAGGGTACAGAGGGGAAGGAAATTAAGTAGAAGGAAAACAAAGCAAAAGCCACAGAACCTGACACTATTAAGTGTTGAGTTGCGCCCCTTCTAACGTATCATGCCAGAGAAATCACTGCATATAACTATTGTCATATGTCTGTCCATCCTTTAGGAGGTTGCAGTTTTTGAAATCTTTTGACCACATCAATCTTGAAATTGTATACAAAGTCTTTCTGAATGAGTATTCAGGGCTGTTTCCTAATAGCAGTGGATACAGTGATAAACACATGGTCAGGTTATAGTTTTTTTTATTTAGAGGTTTTGTGGCCACAGTGGCCTTTATTTAAAGTGGACAGGCTTACAGAAAGGGGAGAGAAGCAGGGGGAGAGACATTTGTGTTTCTGGGCTGGAATTGAACCTTGGACAACTGCATAGAGGACAATGGCCTCTGAACATGGGGCGCCCATTTTAACCCACTGCGCCACGCGAAACCCCGGTCAGGTCACAGATAAACCTATGGAAAAACCTTCAGGCGCAAGCAATATTGACCACTTAGATAACAAAAACGTTTAGTTCTTCGGATGCCACATATAAAGAAATGAAGGATGACTTAAAACTTTGTTTTACAATATTTTCAGGAACTAGAAGCCTTATGACTCTGTTCTATTCACTCAGTTACAGCATCCACATTAGAGGCATTATGGTGGGCTTGTAGTGTTTACTGACTGGAAGAAGATTCTGTTTAAAATCAATTGACCAGAAAGCACTCAGGGCTTTCCATCCATCCATTATCTATACCCATCCGTCCTCTGCAGGGTTGCGGGAGGCTGGTGCCCATCTGAGAGGCAGGGTACACCCTGGATTCCCAGTCCATCACAGGGCAACTAGAGACACAAAGGACAAACAGCCACTCACATGCACACACTCACACATAAGGGTAATTTAGAGAGACCCATTAACAGAACAGTCATGTTTTTAGACTGTGGGAGGAAGCCGGAGGGAACCCAGGCATGCATAGGGAGAATATGCAGGCACAAAGTCAACCAGGCCGGGATTTGAACCCAGGACCTTCTTGCTGCAACGCAACAGTGCTAGTAACTGCAGCACTGTGCCGCCTTGAATTGAAATTTCTTCTTGTATATTTACTTTCTGCTTTAAAACAATTTTATTCTGATTAATTAAAATGCAGTACAAGTGATATTTTCTACAAGCCCAGGACTATATTTTTTACCATCTCATAATTATGATTTATTTTATGTCTGTGATTTAAATGTAACCATGTGTCTCACCATTTTGAGACAGGAAAGTATGGAAGCAGTAGTTTTTCTTACTTACAGACATGACCACATGTAGAAGAAGAAGAAGCTTTTTTTTATATAGCACCTTTCGCAGATAAAATCACAAAGTGCTTCACAAGACACAAAAACAACAAGTTACAGAAAAGTTTACAACGAAACAGTTTACAGCCTTGTCAACTAAAAGCTTGTCCGAACAGCCTTGTCTTCAGAAGTTTTTTTAAAAAGAATCAACAGAGTCGGCTATATGTAGCGACAGAGGAAGGTCATTCCAAAATTTAGGAGCAACAGCTTCAAAGGACAACTCTCCTCTGGTTTTAAAGCGGGTCACTGTGACAGTGAGGAGGTTCTGGCCTGAGGACCTGAGGGTACACCCTGAAGAGTGGGGGCACAGCAGCTCAGACACATATTTGGGAGCCTGACCGAGCAACGGTCTAAACGTCCAAACTAAAATCTTGAATTCAGTTCGAAATTTGATGGGAAGCCAGTGCAGAGAGTATAAAATGGGAGTAATTTGTGACCGCCTGCTAGATCCTGTTAGCATTTTGAACCATTTGAAGACGATTCAAAGCAGATTGGTTAAAAGAAGTAAAAAAGGAGTTACAATTATCTAAACGAGAGTAATGTAAGTAATTTTTAGCTTTAAATTCTTTGTAGCATTCGGGTTATAGTGATTTTGTGATGAGAACTTAGGAAGGCTGGACTCAAATGACAACTTAGACAGAGTTCAAGAAGTCAATAGGGTTTAATCACAATCTAAATGTCAGTACACAGGCAGAGGTATCCAAATCACTGAGCAGAAGGAGAGTCAAAAGCATCAAAGGGGTCATAAATCACTAGAGGCTAGATTGTATCAAAAAGCTGCCTGGGAGACTTTCTGGTTATAACAAAGTCGAACTGGCATTGAAGGAAGGGAGCGCAATTTGCAAGAACACAGGGTGATAATAGAAAATGGTCATCTCTTCAGTAAGGTAGAACAGCTTTAAAAACTGTTTCTTTAATTATTTTTTTTATCTGCTAGATTTGTTACACGAGTTTCCAGTTGTGTCAGTTTCTCTTTGCAGTCCTCAATATTTGCAGCTTGTTTCAGAAGTTCTTTGATCACAAAACCTTTGCTGTCCTTTAGCAATCCGTTTATCTCTCTGATGAATTGTAGCACAAAATTGGGCAGTTTTCCCTTAATTTTTTCTATCCAAGAATCAAATATGTATGTAATATCATCAAAGATCCCAGGAACATATTCAAGGTCCACCATGTTAATTGCCTGAATACAAAAGAAAAACATTGACATAATTTTGAACATGGCACCATACAGTGGCTTGCAAAAGTATTCGGCCCCCTTGAACTTTTCCACATTTTGTCACATTACAGCCACAAAAATGAATCAATTATAATGGAATTCCACGTGAAAGACCAATACAAAGTGGTGTACACGTGAGAAGTGGAACGAAAATCATTCATGATATCAAACATTTCTTAGTGGGGTGTGCGTAATTATTCAGCCCCCTGAGTCAATACTTTGTAGAACCACCGTCTGCTGCAATTACAGCTGCCAGTCTTTTAGGGTATGTCTCTACCAGCTTTGCACATCTAGAGACTGAAATTCTTGCCCATTCTTCTTTGCAAAACAGCTCCAGCTCAGTCAGATTAGATGGACAGCGTTTGTTAACAGCAGTTTTCAGATCTTGCCACATATTCTCGATTGGATTTTGACCGGGCCATTCTAACACATGGATATGTTTTGATTTAAACCATTCCATTGTTGCCCTGGCTTTAAGTTTAGGGTCGTTGTCCTGCTGGAAGGTGAACCTCCGCCCCAGTCTCAAGTCTTTTGCAGACTCCAAGAGGTTTTCTTCCAAGATTGCCCTGTATTTGGCTCCATCCATCTTCCCATCAACTCTGACCAGCTTCCCTGTCCCTGCTGAAGAGAAGCATCCGCAGAGCATGATGCTGCCACCACCATATTTGACAGTGGGGATGGTGTGTTCAGAGTGATGTGCAGTGTTAGTTTTCCGCCACACATAGCGTTTTGCATTTTGGCCAAAAAGTTCCATTTTGGTCTCATCTGACCAGAGCACCTTCTTCCACATGTTTGATGTGTCCCCCACATGGCTTGTGGCAAACTGCAAACGGGACTTCTTATGGTTTTCCTTTAACAATAGCTTTCTTCTTACCACTCTTCCATAAAGGCCAACTTTGTGCAGTGCACGACTAATAGTTGTCCAATGGACAGATTCCCCCACCTGAGCTGTAGATCTCTGCAACTCATCCAGAGTCACCATGGGCCTCTTGGCTGCATTTCTGATCAGCGCTCTCCTTGTTCGGCCTGTGAGTTTAGGTGGACGGCCTTGTCTCGGTAGGTTTACAGTTGTGCCATACTCCTTCCATTTCTGAATGATCGCTTGAACAGCGCTCCGTGGGATGTTCAAGGCTTGGGAAATCTTTTTGTAGCCTAAGCCTGCTTTAAATTTCTCAATAACTTTATCCCTGACCTGTCTGGTGTGTTCTTTGGACTTCATGGTGTTGTTGTTCCCATCATTCTCTTAGACAACCTCTGAGGCCGTCACAGGGCAGCTGTATTTGTACTGACATTAGATTACACACAGGTGCACTCTATTTAGTCATTAGCACTCATCAGCCAATGTCTATGGGCAACTGACTGCACTCAGACCAAAGGGGGCTGAATAATTACGCACATCCCACTTTTCAGTTACTTATTTGTAAAAAATGTTTGGAATCATATATGACTTTTGTTCCACTTCTCACGTGTACACCACTTTGTTTTGGTCTTTCACGTGGAATTCCAATACAATTGATTCATATTTGTGGCTGTAATGTGACAAAATGTGGAAAGGTTCAAGGGGGCTGAATACTTTTGCAAGCCACTGTATACAGTGATCCTTTTTTAAAGCTGTTATTTACCTTTCTCCTGGCAGCATCTTGCTGTAGTTTCTGAATGTCTCTTTGAATCTCTCTCTGCAGATTGAGTGATCATTAAGACACATTTAAAATGAGAGGTGAAAAGTTTGACACAATGAACAACCAACAAAGTATCAATTTAAGACATGGTTGTTGTTAAAATAAATTTAAACATGTTAAAATACATTTAAACACAGTCAAAAGTTTACCAGCTCGTTCTCCTCCATCCATGAGGTTGCAGGGTAGAGAAGACTCAGCAGAACAAAAATGAGGAAAACATCTTTATTTTTTATGACAGGTGCTGTTGGTCTGCTTGCAGATGAGGCTACAGCTGCCATCATTGCTCCAATCGAGCTTTAGAGATAAAATTATGTTGCCAACAACCTCAGTGAAATGAGAAAGAATGAAGGAATTGTTAATAAACACATGTAAGTTCATTAACATACCTTTGTTTGGAGTTCTGGAAGCGATGCAGTTGATTTCTCAAAGAAATGCAGAAGGACTGGAAGGACTTCTTTGACTTCTTTTCATCACCTTCACTGTGGCACAGCTTAACTGTGTTTCTCTGTTCCTCTACAGTGAAAGAAAACACAAACTGAGTGTCACAAATGTGAAAGAGAAACTCGTGGCTGTCATATGTACCAGGTAAACATCTGATCTCTCCCAATAGACTGAACAGTGTACAGAAGGCATTCAACTGAGAAGCCTTAATGTTTTTTTTTCTGCTTTCATTTCATGGCACGCACATTCTTCAATAGTTCATGAACTGCTTTGCTTTTTGCAGACTTAAAGGGATGAACACAAATATAAGACTGTTACATAAAATGCTAAAATGCATGCCGTGAAAGTGAATCTTGCTCTAACATTGCACATATAAGTTTGTTTGCTGGTTTGCATTTTGGTACGTACGACCTTTTACAGACTCAGTCTGCAAACACTGGCAGCATGTTTTACTCCCATTATGACTGTTAAATAATATGTTTGAAACCAATGTTAAATGAACCTGCTCACCAACACCAGAAAAATTATTCTTTAATGTTTCCAGGTCCCTGTAGTACATCTTCAGCTTCAGTTGTCTCTTCTGTAAAAGTTTTATGAGATGAAGTTGTCATTGTCCATAAGCCGCCAAATGTGGACTTTAACATTAGCAGTCTCTCTTCCCAAACTAATGTGCATGCCAGTATTTTACACTAAAATAGTTGATTTGACAGTTTAAAAACTTTTATCATTTTGAAAAGTTTCATGTTTCAACCCCTAAAACATTCCTGCCTCAGCCTTTTGTTAAAGGGAGGGGTGGCATGTAAAATCAACTTTTTTAAGCTTTTCATCACATTGTTATGTCATTCCCTCCTTAAAAACATGCCGAAAGTGTTTCTTATGATAATTTTTGTATTTTTGAGTAATCTTTGGAAACTCTCGTTGCCGCCATTTTGAGCGCTGAATGCTTGATCCCTCACCCACTAGCAATGCCCCGACATTTTGATTACCACCTCTCCATAGCCCTCCCTCCCACGCTCCCTGAGCAGAAAAGCAGCAGGTCAACAGCAATCAGCTAGCACCTGTGGATATTACTAATATATAGCTATTTACTGTTCCAAATTGCACGATGCTTTCTTGGAGAAAATTTATCTTTGGATGCCAGGACGACTGCGCTCTTTTTAGTCTTCCAAAAAATGAGTCTGTTTGTCAAAAAAGGTCGGAATTCATTTTTGGAAACGATCCTCCTCCAAGAAGATTTGTTTCATTTGTGCTGGCCATTTCACAGAAGATTGCTTCCAGAACAAAAGTCTATTTGACAGTGGATAAGTAAGCAAGTTGACGTTGAAGAACTATGCAATTCCCACTCTCAAGAGTATTTCTTCAGAGCCAACACCGGTTAGTAGAAATGCTCTGATTCAGCTTGTTAGAACAACATAGCTTAGGCTAATTCAGAGTTAAATCTGTGCACTGTAGCTTGTGTTTATTATTCAATCCCTACAGGAATAAGTATTAATGAAAATTCTGTCAATCCCCGCGAAATCTGCACGTCTTGCAATTTATACAATTAACACAACTTGACTGCACCTTTTACCAGTTGTGACTTTCCCTTTCATTACCTTACATCTGACGGCGTCGCATATCATGTACACTCCCTGTTTCTTATGTGAGAGGGATCGAGAATAAAACATGTTACATTTTAATTTTGCCTATGTAGATGCTATGGGATACAATTTCCTCATTCCAGTCATGAAAATCCCTCACCTGTTGGCGAAATTCACCGTTTTGAATCCAAAATGGGTCACCTACGTAATTCGTGTATTATCTGATGAGAAAATGATCAGCTGTAAATAGTGATGCACAGACAGCAGCAGCAACCAGCAAGTTTTCAGGAGAGCAGTTTTATGTGAATGACAGGAGCTGTACTTTCAATTACTTTTTAGATCCGCTGAGTTATTTAAGATTAAAAACTGTTTCGACCGACCTCAAGGCGAGTTTCCAACTAATTTTCAAGTGATTGGCAAAACATAAAAGAAATTCACACATAAAAACATTGCAACTTTAGTTGGAACTTTTCAAGATGCTGATATACAGTAATGCTTCGTGCTCATGTGGAGAATGTTGTGATGACGTTGAAGACAGTGTGACGAAGGGGGAGTGTCCGAGGTTCTTAAAGAGACATGCGGCTAATTTCAAGGCATTTTGTTCGGACATGTTGTGAGTGCAAATTAAAAAAAGGTAGTTGATATTATTTACTGAAACTACGGATTGATTTACGGTAATATTATGGCGGTACTTGTTGTATTCTACTTTTTTAAGGCTATTTTTATTATGCAGTACATATGTGTTAATTATATCTTTTTTAAGCTTTAGAAGTAATAGGCATGTTTATATTATTCAGGGTAGTAAAACATGACTCTGTTACCAGTATTTTATAGGGTTGAAGGTTTTAAGTAAAACTCTTGAGTAAAGATATGAACTGAAAGCAGGGAGGATTAGCTATAACTCTTAAGTCATGTTATAACACAGTTCATGGTAAGGTCAAGAGACCTGGAGAAAATAAATGACCTGTCAAGATGTAGAAGGAGGAGAGAGGAGTCACGTGATATGTTCTTTGTTCTTCTTGAAATAAAAATGGTACAGCCCTGTAAGAGAACGAGTCAGACAGTCAGGTCTTGTCTGATTCCCATCTGCAGGTGCGTCTTTTCCAAAACAGATCTGATTTTGTGTGTTTTTGTAACTCTATGTCTCTCAGCTCTGAGTCTTATTTTGAAACAGTTCCCGTTGGGGTTTTTGGAGTTCGGCGCCCCCACCTCTCTGAGCAGGAAGTGAGTTGCAGAGCACATTGTGGGAAAAGCCGACAATATGGTGGAGGATGCGGGCATTTGATTTGGTTTTGAGTTTTCTCAGGGCTGGGAGAGATTGAGTGTGAGTAATGAGTGTGGCATAACTGATTGATACAGGTGTTTGTGGCAATTGTAGTGATTTTGTGTTTTTTCTTTGAGTTCAACAGAGAATCGGAGAGCGACTGGATTGATCCTTGCTAATCAACACCCGGGTGGTTTTGTATCAATCTGAAAAAGCGCTAACACCAAATTAATAGGTATTGATCGATTTAAACGTTCTCCATTTAATGTTGACGTGTTGTTTTTTCGGTTGAGGGTCGACCAAAGTACGGACCAGGGGGCTTGAGAGTTGGCCGCTCATTTCCGATGGGACGCTATCGGAATCTCCTCGGCTGACAAACGGACAGGTAGACACCAGTCAGAGCCTGGGCGCTCTCTGTGTCGAGACGGATTACCTTGGAGAGGCCGGCGTATCTTCCAAACGCACGATTGAGCCACGTGAATTGGATTGTGTTTAAAGGTCCGGCTTTAGGTGGCTCCGGTAGAGGTTAGTGTTTGATGAGACGGTGAAAATTGTTGTTCTTTCTTTCTCTCGGATGAATGTGTGTGTGATTGGAGAAGTCGCGGTGACGGAAAAGTAGCTACCAGGTAGCTTCCTGCACTCCGGCCGTATATAAACTCCTCATTTAGGGGAACTAACCGACTGAATCTAAAACCATAATTCCTCTGCGAATCTTAAACGCCTAGACAATGTCCGCGCTTCTTGTACAGACAATAAGCGTAGAAGCTTGACATTGTAGAGGAATAAGGGAATATCATTTTCAGTCAGCTAAAGTACCACCATAAGTTAGCTTACGGCTAACGCACAGTTTGGATGAGTTTTTCGCCTGGAAATAAAGGCGTTCAACCTTGTGCAACTACGTAAACACGTCTAAAGCATTGTCGAACACATATATATAGGACTGTTATTATGGATAACTGGTAGTAAACTCTATAGAATATATATAAAATAACTTTTTATGATAACGGAGCGGTCACGTTTGGCTTCCGGTTGAGCTAGGTTGCTCATGATGACAGCTAATCTTTGGTAGCTTAGCTTCCGAACTGTATTTATTTGGCTCGGTTAAACAGTCATTCGAGTATTGATGGCGAAGTGTGGTTTTGTTGGAGGCATTTTGTTCTTGGTTGGTTTAATTATGAGTACGGTTTAGCATCGTAGTGCAGAATTAGCCATCTGTGCACCGGTGTATTCATTCCGCGGTGTGACACGGAAGTTTTATTGGGCCGGACTTTGATCTGTCAGTCCGGCGGAGTTTTTTTTTTTGGAGCAAACTGTTGACGTTTTCGTGTTGCAAAGCGAGTTTTAAACGTATTTCTTTCAGTATATGTTTTAATGATAAATACAAATTGCCTTATATTGTGAGAATTCTATTTTTTCGTGTGTTTCACCAAAAAGTGCATCCCGAGTTTTGGCGCCGGCCGGACTCTATTAGGAATTCTTTGATTTTTAGATGAAACGGCAATAATCTCCGTATATAAATAAATTAATGATAAGATAAACAGTGCGTTATAAACCTTTTTAGCTTTCCTTCGTTTCGGCTTTGCCTAAAACATTATTAAGGTTAATGTTGCATGGATAAATAATATATAAACTCCTTCACTATAAAAAGAAATATATAGATTAAATAAAAACGGTGCCTGCCTTTACTGTTTATTGCATTAATATTGGAATAAATTTGGGCCTACGAATTGATAGTTTATCAATTAAAATAAATAATTTATAGAGTTAATAAAAATAACCTATTTTTTTTATTATTAAATTTTAATCCATTTGGGATTTTTGTTACGAATATTCAATGGCAGCCAAATATAAATTACTTTCTGCTCCACAGGGACGAAACTGACGTACTTTAGATGCCCAATTGTTAATATACATTTCTAAATTATATTCTGTTTTAGTTGATAAGCCCGGTAAAAAATAAAAAGAAGATAAAAACCAGTTCCAGGGCCTTATGACGGCCAGGGGGGCTCGTCATGGTGCCCGAGGGGAGTATAAGAGAAGTCTCTCACAGAATGTGTTCTGGGGAGGAAAAGTGACACCTACTAAATTTAGTTAGCAACAAATTAGAAGGCACAGATAAATTTTTTATTTTTTTTGGCATCTGTGGTAAGGGATCAAGCTACAGACCTTTCAAGAGGTCCCAGCCCCAGTCAACGTGATGAATGTACGACAGTTTTACAGGTCAAAAATATGCAGACGTTGGGAGACAAGGGGAGTGAAGGACCATTTAAGAATACCAGATCTCAGGTGTCACTGGGGGCAAGTGGAGGCCCTGATTTAATGCTTCTTTTAGTGAGAGCATCTGCGTTAAAGGACGCTGAGGAGAATAAGAAAATGGAGACTGCTTTGTTAAAACTACAGTTAAAAGAGGCTCAGAATAAATTGACTGACTTGTATCAGTCTAAAAAAAGTGATACAGATGGTGGCTGAAACAGCACCTACTGTTGGATCAGCGACAGTGCTGCCTTCTTTTCCTGTGATGTATGCTGGAGCTGCGCCGAATAAGCCATTTACTGCTCCTTATAGGACATGGCAGCCTCGTGGCAGGTCACGTGGCGGGGCCAGGTTTGGGGATTTTGGAGGCATGGGGAGAGGGCAGCCGGGTGCTAACGGTTGTCACAGGTGTGGCTCCAATGAACACTGGGTGAGGGAGTGCCCACACCCACAAGGGGGCGCTATACCTCCCGGTCAGCCACCTCTACATATGGCTCCAATGACTTTCCCTATAACTCAACCATTGCCTGTTTCAGTGGGTGATCAAAGACTATCACATCCTTTTGTCATTGTTCAAAAGAAGCCTGTCAACTTGTTAGGCAGAGATCTGCTTATCAAACTTGGTGATACTATTCTATGTACCCCTGATGGACTTATGGTGACTTTTCCGAATGGACATACGCATTGCTGTGACACCATGAGTGGTCAATTTTTGCTGAAGGATGACACTTCACAAGTGGCTGATATTTTCTGGGCCAGATTGACTACGATGTCTGCACATGAATCTTCTGCGGCTGACTTTCTGAGATGCTGGAAGCCTTGGCTGCTTGAACTCCAGCCTTTTATTCTACCGCCTGATCCTTTCCATGTGACCTTCCTTTATGAGAGGGGCGATCCTACTTTATATCAGGAACAGTTTGAAACAGAACTTGAAGGCCAAAGTTGGTCTGTGGCTTCGGGTCCATGCTTTGTGGGGAGGAAGGGTATTGCACTGTTTGCTCGTCTCACTTCAGAGCAGCATAAATGGTATATGATGGGAGCTGAAGCACTTCCACACATATCGCTTTTGTTGCATCCCGAAACATCAAGCTAAAGATTTGGGGGGAATGGTTAAAAGGGGAGTTGAATTAAAGGATTGGGTTCACACCCACCTTCAGTCTCTTTTTCTCCTTCTACTCAGATGTACAAAATAGACACGCAGCTCTCTGATACTACCATTCTGGAACATTTGCAGCTGTCTAGAAATCATGGCAGAGAAAAAACAGATCATCCTGATGCAGTGGAGGCCTTAAAGGTCGTGCCTGACTCTTTGTGGTCAGATGGTCCCACTGATGTTGGCCTAGTGCAAACCACACCCATCACATTTGACATGAAACATTCTGATCCAATCTGGCGTTCTCAGTACCCACATAAACCTCAGGCTGAGGAAGGTATTGCAGACACTATTGCAGGCTTACTTGAAGCTGGAGTTTTAGAACCATCAAACTCTTCATATAACACCCCTATTCTTCCTGTGGAAAAACAAGGTACTGGTAAATACAGAATGGCACATGATTTGCGTGCTATTAATGAGGCCCTTAGAACCCCTCCCATTTCTACACCGAATCCGTATACAGCTCTGGCATCACTGACTCCTGATTTAAAATGGTTTACCTGCATAGATTTGGCTAATGCATTTTTCTGTTTACCGCTCCATCCTTCTGTCAGGGATATTTTTTCATTTACATTCAGGGGCAGGAAGCTACGTTATAGTAGGCTTCCGCAGGGTTTTGCTTTATCCCCAGGTATTTTTAATCAGGTGTTAAAGCAGTCATTAAGCACTGTACAGCTCCCTCCAGACTGTGTACTGACCCAATATGTGGACGATTTACTTTTAGCATCCCCCACCGTTGAAAAGTGCATAGCAGCGACTCTAGTTGTGTTGCAACATTTGGGAAAAGAGGGATTTAAAGTCTCCTGGGGCGAAGGGTGACCGCTCAAGGCGCTGGACTGACTGACACCCACAAGAATGCTATTTTGGCCCATTCTAAACCTCTCACTGTTAAATCAATGCTGTCATTTCTGGGACTGACAAATTTTTCCAGACATTATGTGCCTAATTACACAAACCTTACCACACCACTCAGGGCTCTTGTAAATGCTCATGGTATGAAAAATCTGCATGCTGAATTAGAATGGGACATACCGGCTGAGGAGGCATTTATTAAGTTAAAACAGGCTCTAGCACAAGCAGCTGATTTAGCCACTCCTGACTATACATGTCCATTTTTTCTTAACACATCAGAAACAGATGGGGTGGTTAATGGGATTTTGTTTCAGAAAAAAGGTGGTCAGAGACACATTCTTATGTATCTTAGCATAAAGCTGCAAGCTATTGAAATGAGACAGCCACCTTGCACGAGACATGCAGCAGGAATTGCACACCTAGTGGAGAAAACTTCACACATTGTCAGGGGTTATCCACTTAATATTTTGACATCTCATGGAGTCATGGCATTAGTTAATTCTGAAACATTTACTCTTTCCACTTTGCGTCAGCAGCGGATTAGCAGAGTTTTGGAGGCACCTAACATTGTTTTTACGCATGAAGGAATAAACATGGCTGACCAAATCACCGCCTCTGGGGAACAGCATGACTGTGTCAGGCTGAATTCTGTTGCTCAAAAAATACGTTCTGATTTACGGTCTGATACTTTACCTACAGGTTTTGTGCTCTACAGATGGATGTTGTTTTAGAGATGGACAGGGCCAGTTAAAATCAGGTTTTGCAGTTGTTGAGCAGAATGGAGATTCACTATATATTGTCGTGTCAGGGAAGCTGGACGGCAAGCAGAGCGCATAGCGTGCTGAGATAAGGGCTCTTATTGAAGCATGCAAATGGAGAAGAGATAAAGACGTCACGATTTACACTGATTCGAATTACGGGTTTTCTGTTATACATTATGAATTACCACAGTGGGAGAGAGCAGTTTTTGTTACTGCTATTGGGGTCACAGCAAGGCTGACACTGTTGACGCGTGGGGAAATAGGGCGTCATCGAGCGGTCTAATTCAACTTTAAATTTACAGCTGGCAGAGAACCTCAGGTGTCACCGCACCCTGACCCGGACCCTCGCAGTGATCATCAGCATCTGAAGGGCCTGGTCTCCTTTTTCCTTCCGACCCCTCTCCTGTCCCTCACGCTGCAGCAGCTCTCTGCTGACCTGGGAAAATCTCTTTGCAGCGGGTGGTGTCGGTTCTGACTAGGCGGTGTCGACTGCCAAAGCCAGGAGGCGGGGCCTGACCCACCCAGAAGATTGGTTGAAGTTGCTGTGATCATCCAGTGTGATCTATATGTGCAACAAAATTGGGCGAGATAAGCAATTTGGACTTGCTTTTCTCGAAGAGGGATTATACCGAAGAGAAAAGATCGCAAGAAATCAAACACATTTCACAGCAGGTTTTGACCACCTCACAATCGGTGGGGGAAGCTATTGGAGGCGGGGCCTGTCTGTGCATTTGTGTTTACTGGGGGAAATGTTCAGTTAATGAAGTAACTGTCATTTCAGTGAGGGCGATCTGCAGAAAAGACAGTAACTGTGGGAAAATAAAGACTCCACTGTACTGAATCATTTCATCACTCTGGTAGCCACCTGCTGCCAGAGAAATAAACAAGAGCGAAGACTAGAGAACAAAATAATAAAGACTGAACACTTACTAATCATTTTTCTTGTATTTTACAGGTTGTCTAACCGATTTTTATTTACAGGTGCAGATTGCTAGACACTGCCTAAGAGGGTGTCAAATAATTTTTAAGTAGTCTATTTGTAAGATTTTCTTCTTTATATTCAGTATTTACGGTTTTATAAAACTTTTTTAGTAATGAGATAAAACATTTTAAGGAGTGTTTAAAGTATAATCAGGTTGACTGACTACTAATTTGTGTTTTACTTATTCTTTTTTCATTATGATGTGGTTTTTGTAGGATGTTTTTAGGGTTGGTGACAATTGCTAGAGTTTGCTTTTACTAAAAGAATATTGAGAATTAGGTTAAAACATAAAAAACAATAATAATAAATTAAAAATATATTGCTTAAAGGTAAGGATAAAAAAAAAAACAGACACTCTTCTCATTTTGAATAATCAGGTTAGAAAGAGGGACAAATTTGTTAAATAATATGTTTGGTAAAGGGAAGACTCTGGCAATGTCTATAATGGTTTCTTTAGCAGTATTTGTGTCAACTATGGTGTTATGTGGATGTTGTTGTATTCCTTGTATACGTTCTTTGCTCACAAAGTGTATTGAAAAAGCTGTTGGTGATAATGTGCAAGGTCAATATCTGTTAATACCTCACATGGAGCCTGATGGGGAAGTACAGAGGAGTGATCAATCTATTTGAAAAATAGATTGAAAGAGGGATTTGTTGTATTCTACTTTTTTAAGGCTATTTTTATTATGCAGTACATATGTGTTAATTATATCTTTTTTAAGCTTTAGAAGTAATAGGCATGTTTATATTATTCAGGGTAGTAAAACATGACTCTGTTACCAGTATTTTATAGGGTTGAAGGTTTTAAGTAAAACTCTTGAGTAAAGATATGAACTGAAAGCAGGGAGGATTAGCTATAACTCTTAAGTCATGTTATAACACAGTTCATGGTAAGGTCAAGAGACCTGGAGAAAATAAATGACCTGTCAAGATGTAGAAGGAGGAGAGAGGAGTCACGTGATATGTTCTTTGTTCTTCTTGAAATAAAAATGGTACAGCCCTGTAAGAGAACGAGTCAGACAGTCAGGTCTTGTCTGATTCCCATCTGCAGGTGCGTCTTTTCCAAAACAGATCTGATTTTGTGTGTTTTTGTAACTCTATGTCTCTCAGCTCTGAGTCTTATTTTGAAACAGTTCCCGTTGGGGTTTTTGGAGTTCGGCGCCCCCACCTCTCTGAGCAGGAAGTGAGTTGCAGAGCACATTGTGGGAAAAGCCGACATACTGTACCATAGAATTGTTCTGTGTGCCTGAGAAAAGCTTGCCACCCTCCTTTAATGACGTATGGCTGAAGTTCCAGCTACTGCAGCAGATTGTTTAGAGAAATTAAAAACACAATGACCACAGATGCAGTTTTCTTTTCATTCATGTCATAGATGTCAATAAAAAGAAAATAGACATGTATGTTTATTGATTTTTTTACTCCCTATTTTATTTTGACTTGAAAAACAAGAAACAGAACATGTAAAACACTAAGATTTAGCTGATAGAAAGAGACATTTCTAAAATTCCACTTCTTTAGAACAAAAAGGCTGGAAGGTTGGTGTTTTAGACTAATCTCCAGTAAAAATATAACTGCATGTGCCACCGCTGACTGTGGGTCAGGAGTTGGGAGTTCGAAACGGTAACCTGGAGGGTCGATGTAGCTTAGAATCCCCAGTGTGTGAATCTGTGCATGAATGGGTGAACAGCTGAATGTAGTATAAAGCGCTTGAGGGGTTCTCAGGACTAGATAAAGCGCTATACAAGTACAGGCCATTTTACCATTTAGAGATGGTATTTGCATGCCACTGTGCTGTGATTTCCGGTGGCTATTCAATTTATTGTATGATATACGTGTAAAGATTTACTTATCTTCTTCTTGTTCAAGAAATCTGTCACATGAACACCCGCTCCAAAAAAAGATAAACCATGTTAACCAAATAATGTAGTTAACTAGATGTTGCAGCCATGTTTCTGCAACATCCGAAAAGATGGAAATGACAAAAAAAGATATTTACGCTGACTAATTTTATGTGAAGAGTTGTAAAAAAGGTGGTCTCAATGTCATACATTAGCATTTACCTCATATGTCCAAGAAATGTGGTCCAATTTTGTTTCCTTTTGTTTAATATTATTAGAAAAAAATCCACACTTTTTTACGTTTTAGTTTAAAACTACATTAACAAAATGGCTTTTCCAGTCAGTGGTCAGTTAAGGATTGTATCATCAAGAAATCAGGTAATGTTTTCCCAAAATGTATGGTTGGGGGTAACAAATGCCATGATAACCGTTTAATGGCATGAATGATCAAAGGTTGATAGTGAATGACCAATTTTCAGGCAATCTGGGTGTATTGCAAGGACCAGAGATCCAGTGCCACACCACAGATGATCAGCAGTGGAAAGGGATTTTTAATGAACGTGGCATACACCTGCTGGATATACAGCTCCTAAATAAAATGTTTTTAAAAGGGTTTTTCTTTTAAGTTGTTATCTGTGGAACACAGCTAATTTTTAGTTTCTACATAATAAAAAGTGTAAAACAGGTTCAAAACTCTAGATAATGTGGAAACATTTATTTACACATGATGTGAAACTTGAAGCCTAAGTTATATCAGCAATATTTGTTTATTTACCAATGTCCTGAAAGTCGAGGTATATGGAGTAGGTATGTGTAACATAAATCAAATTAAAATGGATTAGCACAAATGCTTTTTCGTTTTCAAAATCTAGCTGCTTTTTTGACTCATAAATAAAATTAAAAAGAAATTATCCAAACTGCTTTTTCATTTTATAATTCAACATTGCTCATTCTGTAACTTAATTAAAATTAAATAGAAGAGGACATTTAAGATTTAATTTTCAAATTGCATCCCAGCAAAATAGTTACAAAATTCAATTTGAAATCTCAAAGTTGAAAAATTAAATGCATTGGCAGAAATGCTTTTTTTATATTCTGAATACAAATGCCATTTCTGACTCATAAATAAAATTAAAAACGAATCATCCTAACTGCTTTTTCATTTTACAATTCAACAGTGCTCATTCTGTAACTTAATTAAAATTAAATAGAAAAGGGCTTTTAAGATTTAATTTTCAAATTGCACCCCAGCAAAATAGTTACAAAATTCAATTTGAAATGTCAAAGTTGAAAATGAAAATGCATTTGCAGAAATGCATTTTCATTTTCAGAATACAAATGACTCATAAATAAAATGAAAAATAAATTATCCAAACTGCTTTTTCATTTTGCAATTCAGCGTAGCTCGTTCCGTGACCTAATTAAGACGATAAAGAAAATGTATTGCTTTTTTGTTTTCATCCCTACCCCCGCGAAAGGTGTAACATAATTCAAATCAAATTGGCAATCCCTCACGGCACAGGAGAATGACATTAGGGCATTGCGAGAAGATTTCTGTTCCAGCAACAATGGCGGATGAAGCTGGAGACGGAGCAAGCGAAGAGTACAGTTTTAAATGTAAGTTTATTAAAATCTAAAATTTTAAACTTAACGCGGTTGTGTTGTTTGGCTTTTGTTGTTAGTATAGACATGTATTATAATATTATTTTGTAAACTATCGCCCATAAACGAGCTCCTATGTTGGTCTAATGGTTCTCCATCTATTGCCCCGCTTATGTACAGCTTATTTTGGGTTTTGCAAAGAAAGGGAAAAAGAACGACTCCTTTTAGGGGAAATTATTACCTCTTTACCGGGGTAAAATTGGGCCACGGTGGCATGGAGGTAGAAGAATAAATCCAATTACACACCTAATGCTTAGAGGAGTCTTATTAAGCCTCAAAAACCTCATAACCTGTATTCTTAGTATGTGATCTCTTGTGTTCTGCTGTAAAAACTATAGTTTTGAATTCACAAATAACACAGTTGCCATGTTCCACTTATTTTCTATCTATTTTATAAATACAATTATGGTACATCTGGAGGGGAATGTCACCCATTGTTGGCCAAAAACAAATGAGATTATTTTTGTAATGAAAAAGTACTGTATGTGCATGTGCAGCAGTGCATCAATAAATAACTTATGACTGATCATGTTAATAAATAGAGATTTGCTAAAAGTTTTTGTGTTGCTCTTTTTGTAAACTGTGTATTAATTTCTTGTTTAGGACATGAGGAATCAAAGGGAGGCAGAGGAGAGGAGAGGAGAGGAGAGGAGAGGAGAGGAGAGGAGAGGAGAGGAGAGGAGAGGAGAGGAGAGGAGAGGAAGGACCGGATGGATCACTGTTTTCTGTTTGTCAATTTATGTTTTTGTCACTTTGGTTATTTAGTTGTTCCATGGTTGTTATAAATAAATTGATTAAAACCAATCTGAAATATAATTAAGTCATTTTACTAACTGTTGCATTGAATTTTTAAAGGTATGAACATTGAGCTTACTTTGAACAATTTAAAATGACTATTGAAAATGAAATAACAAAAATTGACATTAGGATAAATTATTGTGTAGTTATTTATAGTTACTCATGCAGGATTAACCTGAATGAGCTCTTCCTGGACCATTCTTTAAGCTTTATTAGAAGAAACAGGCTGAATAAAGCTCAGAGATGTGGATGGAGTTATCCAGCTGAGACCTGTGGGTGGTATTTTCTGGTTGACGAGAGGAACATCATTTAGGTTGGTCTGCAGAGAAGGGTTCGGGTAGATTCTTTGCACTGTTCTTTGCGCTGCGTTGTCCAGGGCTGGCTTAATCGACTTCTGCCACATCACTAAGACGTGTTCAAAAGACAGTTTGTCCCACTGGAGAACACCACTGAGTTCTCCAAACCAGCCTCATCCTCTGCTACATCATCTTCAAGCTCATCCCCAGGTGCCACAATGTCACCAGCCCCGAGGCAGATGCAGAGAAGAGCTCATGCTGTTATGACCCGCGATGGTGTTAAAAGCATAAAAATGTAAAGTTATTGTTGCACTGGTTGTTTAAAAAAATCTATTCATTTTATTTATTCAGAAAGTGCCGATTAGCAAGACATCACATAGTAAGAAAAAATATATATATTCAATTCAATTTGGCACACAATTTTGTTTATAAATCAACTGAATATTAGAAACATTTTATGTAATATTTAGTTATTTATATAACTAAATATTACATAACCATATATATATATATATATAGTTATTATGTAATATTTAGTTATGTAAAGTGTACAGACCCTTTTAAATTTGTCACTCTGTTTCATTGCAGCCATTTGCTAAAATAAAAAAAGATAATTTTATTTCTCATTAATGTACAATCAGCACCCCATCTTGACAGAAGAAAAACAGAAATGTAGATTTTTTATTTATTTATTAAAAACGAAAAACTGAAATGTAATATTACTATAAACGGCTGGCTTGACGGCATATTTCCAAGTGTCGCCTCACTTGAAGGTGGTCTAACATACGGTGGTCCACCTGGTCTACGAATGACCCGACGTCCTTCTTAGACCAGGGAGGACGGGTCCTTAGAAGGATGCAGCCCCTGAATTTGGACCACACAGCCTTTATATATGTGTATGCTCACACTCTCATACTTTTCCACTTGTCTTCTTGTTACTTTTCCTCTCTTTCACCAGCATCAACTATACACAAACGCCCCCTAACGTTTTGATTGCTAAGCACGGTCAGGCTGGGGACTGAAGAAGAAGAAGGAACCCTGACGTCATTCGCCTGCGCCGTGAGGGATTGCCAATTCGATTTGAATTATGTTACACCTTTTGCAGGGGTAGGGATGAAAACGAAAAAGCAATAAATTTTCTTTATCGTTTTAATTAGGTCACGGAACGAGCTACGCTGAATTGCAAAATGAAAAAGCCGTTTGGATAATTTATTTTTCATTTTATTTATGAGTCGAAAAAGGGCATTTGTATTCTGAAAATGAAAATGCATTTCTGCAAATGCATTTTCATTTTCTACTTTGACATTTCAAATTGAATTTTGTAACTATTTTGCTGGGATGCAATTTGAAAATTAAATCTTAAAAGCCCTTTTCTATTTAATTTTAATTAAGTTACAGAATGAGCACTGTTGAATTGTAAAATGAAAAAGCAGTTAGGATGATTCGTTTTTAATTTTATTTATGAGTCAAAAATGGCATTTGTATTCAGAATATGAAAAAGCCTTTCTGCCAATGCATTTTTTTTTTCAACTTTGACATTTCAAATTGAATTTTGTAATTATTTTGCTGGGATGCAATTTGAAAATTAAATCTTAAATGTCCTCTTCTATTTAATTTTAATTAAGTTACAGAATGAGCAATGTTGAATTATAAAATGAAAAAACAGTTTGGATAATTTCTTTTTAATTTTATTTATGAGTCAAAAATAGCAGCTATATTTTGAAAATGAAAAAGCATTTGTGCTAATCCATTTTAATTTGATTTATGTTACACACACGCTTCCATAGAGGTAGACCCTGACACAAATCAGAATGATTGACCACAGAAATGCAATAATTACAAGTTTACTTCTAACACACCTCGGCTGACGCAGCAAACTTCAGTATCCCAAGTACATTCACAAATGAATTACACATATCTCTTAGACATAAGGGCTTGTGGTTATAAATTGTGTCTGGTGTCAAATATATATATATATATATATATATATATATATATATATATATATATATATATATATATATATATATTCACCCTTATAAAACATTCTTTCAGAACTTCTGGTATTCATGCATTGTTGGACTAACAAAATTATTCAACACAAACAGACAAATCTTTATAACTAGACACTTCAAGGCACAATTCATGTAATAACCATTAAATACAATTGATTAAAAAACCCAAGAAACTCTATACGCAATAATGCAGCTGAATGAAATACAAGAACCTCTTAAAATTCTCGTTTAGCCACACTATGACATGACATCCACAAATACAAAACATTCAAAAGATGAACCTGGATGCAATTTGAGGACTCACATAGCCATGATAAAATAAGCAATTTCTTACGACACACTTCAACAGCAGATGTGTGGTTGTCACAGAGCTCTGAACAACATTTCTGATCATGCAACACCCACTCTTTACCTGCTCCTCTTTTAGTCAGAGAGGTGGAGCACCAACAGGTGCCACTGGTTACATACAGTAAGCAAAACCAAAATTTTAGTTTTTGTAAAATTTCAAATATACTCCAGTTATAGAAACATCCTACTTGTGATTTGAATCAGGTTCTCTTTTACAGCTGTATCATTTTGCCTTTTGTTTTTGCTTTTTTCAAACATGGATTTGGTAGTGTTGACATATTAAAGGGAATCTTAAAAGATCAGGACTGGCCTGGGTATCATCCAATCACGAGATTCTCATAAGAAGCTTGTTCTAAAAGGGAGGAGACAATCGAAGTATAAAGCATTTTGTGATGTGTCCTTCCTTTTGTTTCTGTTAACCTGTCACCTGTATAGCAGCTCTCTCTCAGGTACAAGGTATGATTAAGCTATCATTTTTGTCAGTTTTGGTATCTGCAGTAGGAAAGATCACAAAATAAATGCCTCACCTCTGACTTGACTCTATGTAAAGTATTTTTTTGTTTTAAAAGATAATTCAGAGCAGTGATGATAGCCGTGGCCTCATTCAGAAGCAGAGGAGTGGTTGGTCTAAGAAAATTTAAAGACTGTGTCCTCATTATTACTCTGCTCAGTCTGCTCTGTCCTGCAACTTCATGGATAGGCAAGAAGGAACTGGTACACTTTTCTTGCACTTATAAATTAGAGAACAGTCATAGTTTTAAAGTCTATTTTCCTAAATATGTTACATCCGTTGCAACAGATTGTAAATGTTTGTGTATGTTCTCTCTGGATCTCCAGCAAAAAATGAAGGAAAACATTCAGAAGCTAAAACAAGATGCAGCAATGAGAAAGGTAAACAAAATAGACAAAACATATCATTATAAAGTCATGGAATGCAGCAATTCAATTATTTGTTTGTTTCAGCTTGATAACAAAGTGGACATGGCCATACTTCTTTTGCTGCTTGAAGAAGCTACAAATCTTACAGACGTTTCGACTGAACTTCTTAAGAGGTCGTTGCCAGATCTTCTATTTCCCCTTGAGCAATTGAATGACCTGAAAGTATTCCTGGTGGAAAGCCAGGTTTTTTTTAAAATCAAGCTTCAGAATGAAGCCAAACAAGCCAAGGAATATGAGGACAAAGTCGCACATTTGGAGACATTTGTGACAAGCTTAGCAGATGAGCAAGTTGACCTGTAAAATGCATACCATGTTTCCAAAACCTTTATCCCTGGAAAACCTAGTTACCAAGAACTATTATTCTGACTTAAGCTGTTTGTTGTTTTTAGGAAAATACTTCTGCTGAAGCCAAGAAAGGTTTGGCTGCTTCTCAAAAAGATTAAAATGGGAATTGTAAAAAGACATATATGGCCTTACTCTTATGCTGGAGTTGAATTTAAATGAGTTGTTGTATCTAAAGTTCCCGTACAGTTTCTGAGTGTTGGTGTGAGTAAAGTTGTAAAAATAAATGAATTTATTGATTAAATAAAAGTATAACCAATGGTCTTCTTGCAGTAATTTCATTCAAACCCCATTGGAAGGTTTAGAATAGAATAGAAATTCCCTTTATTGTCCCACAATGTGGAAATTGAAGTATAACAGCAGCAAAGTGACAGATTCACGAAAATATAAAAATATAAAATATTAAATGCATTAAGAATATTAAACTGTACAGTAAGGGCAATATAACAACACTAAAATACTGCAGTTAATAAAAATAGCATACTCTGCTTCACGAAATATGCAACTGAGTTGTGAAATTTAAAGATATTTACAGAATGTACATGTGTATTTGTGCATCAGACTATTTAGAAAATGTCACATAGAACAAACTGTGCAAACAACAGATGTACAATAACAGCCGAAATGTTGTTTCAAATGAGAATACAGAGCAAATAGCAGCAAGGATGTAAACATTCATTGAGTTTGTTGGGAGCAGTGATGGTTATGCTAGGAGGAAGGATCTGCAGTAACGCTCCTTCATGCACCTAGGATGCAGAAGTCTGTTACTAAAGGAGCTCTCCAGTTCAGCAATAGCTTCATACACGGGGTTTATGGAGTGCAGATAATATACTTCAAAATACTTCTGTTAGTTTATAAATCATTAGATGGTTTAGCACCAAAATACATTAAAGATCTGTTGTTTTCATTGTATCAACCTTCCAGACCACTCAGGTCTTCTGGTTCAAGTCTACTCTGCATCCCCAGAATCAGAACCAAACATGGAGGAGCGGCTTTCAGTTTTAATGTTCCTCTAATCTGGAATAAACTTCCAGAAAACTGCTGGAACACTGAGTTCCTCTAAATCAAGGCCAAAATCCCATCTGTTTAGAGCTGCCTTTGATCAATAGTTACCAAAACGTTAATTATTTTCTGGATTGCAGTTTTCCATCACTTCTCTTTATTTTGCCGCTTTAATTTATAGTTTCCTTTTTTTCTTCAGGTATAAATGTCAGAGCCATCAGCGCTCCATCCTGCTCAGTCCTGTCTAATCATTGTCTATACCTGTTTCCACTCTGTCACACCTGATGTCTTTACCCTCGAGCTGTAATAATGCTACAGTGAGCATACCTAAAATGTCTGATATTTGTGGGTTTAAAAAAAATCACTAAATCAAATTCACTGAAAAAAGCCACACAATGACATACAATTAAGATACTAACTAGTATTAAATTTTCAGCTCAGTGGACTTGCTTTTCTTTTCTTTTTCTTTTTGTTTGTTTTATTCAGCTGTTTCTCAAGAACTTATGTAAAATGTGTAGTAGTATTAGCCTACAGTTGTTGTTTTTTAATTCATTCACTGTATTTATATAGCCCAGATAAAGCAATCCTCGATAATAATGAATAAGTTAAGACTATAAGAAACAGCAAGGTAAAAAGTTCTTGACAAAAGGCACATTGGAAATAAAGTAATTAAAAAAAACATGACATTAGATAAAACAAAAGAAATGTAAAATAACAAAACTAAACAAAAAGTAAAACTAAATAAAAACAAATCTATTATACAGAGCTAAAAGCCAAAGAATTAAAATATATTTACAGTATAGACTGGATTCGATCGAAATTTTTTACATCTGTTCATTAAAACTGTGTTCAAGGTCAGTTTGGGATCCGTTTTTAAACAATTAACTTTACATTTTAGCCTCAGTTTAAAACATAGGTCCAGTTTGACCTAAATCTAAAGCTATCAAAAGACCAACCAGTTAAGGAAATGAAATCTTTTTTATTTTACTTATAGATTACATAGGACCAATATGTGCCCCTAAATAGAAGCAAAATGTCAGCCTTGAAAACCCATTGCATGAAGCTTTTTATGCACTGTTCTTGAGCCAATCTTAAGTACATAAAGTTTGGAGGTCTGTGGCAAATAAATGAAGAAAGTTGGTAACCTCTGAGCTCTATGTACCTCTAGATCCCCAGACCCTGCTCTGTTACTATGCATGTTCCACTACAGCATATTTGAGCTGCTGTTGTTCCTAAACACCTATAGTTTGTTGTTATATCACCAATAGTTGACTGAGGAATATTTAGCAGTGAGGAAGTTTGATAAATGAGCTTATTGTAGTTTTGGACTCTTGAAATTAGAAGAGGAGAAGGAACAGACGCTACAAAAAGTATAAAAAAACAGAGTTTAATAATTTCTTTTGTGGTAGCATGTTCACAAAAATAGTTACCTTTCCCAGAAAATATGAAAATGCAGTTTAGTGATATTTTCATAGAACAGTGATCAAAGATATATGACTAAATCAACACAGGTTCAGTGGACACAAACACAACCTTCTCCTGCAGTTCTCAGACCTAAAAGACCTAAAAGACTTTACAAGACCACTTTATAAAAGGTAGAAAATGTGTGATTATTATAAAACATTTTGCAAGTGTGAAGATATCCAAGTAAAAACGCAGGAACATACCCTATACAGTGCTACCGTACAAAGCAACAGTAACAAGACAGATTTAACTCCAAAAAGATCATGAAACTTCTGACGGGAATTTAAATGTTTCAACTTATCCTCCAGTTTTCTTTCAGTTTCCTCTGTTTTCCCAGTTAATACCTCTTTCTGTAGTTCTAGATAACTCCTAAGTATCTCATAACTCTGCTCAATGGTTTCACCGAGACTTTTCCTTAATGGATCTCCATATGAGCTTTTCAGTCGTTGCAGTTGAGGATATTTCTCCAACATCGACATATGAAACTGCTGAGTGGCCACTTTAGTTTCAGAGGATCGTTTTACCTATAGAAATTGAAAAAAACCCATTTAGATAACTTTAGTGATCACATTTTTATAAATGTTTTGTCAATCACTCACAAATAACTAACATCTGAATAATATAAATTCAAACACACACACCTTCTGTTGGTATGCTTCATTTACCGCTTCTTGAAGATAGTGCTGAAATATTTCCTGTAATCAAACAGAGAAAGATTGTGAAAATAAAAACTGCTTAGATATTTAAAACTGTGTATTCAGAAAAGACTGTTATCACTTTTTTAACCTTTGGCAAAATAAAACCGAGTTACTCACAACCTGGTTCTTGTTTGCCACAGAGTTCGCTTTGTCCAAAAGTATTAAAATAACTCCAATACCTGTTTCGCTTTCTTTCTAATGAGGACAAAACATTTTTTTCAAGAAACATTTGATATCTGTTTACTGATCATTCAATGTGGAGAATTTCTCAGAAAGGATGTAAGCAAAAAGGAGACTTACCAGGCCTCTGACTCCGTTTCTTACTGTCTCTATGTTGTTCATCAATCTTGACTAAAATTTAAAATAAAGTAATAGCACAATTATTCGGGTACAATTATGTAGGTATTGTACATAAACTAAAACATGTGAGAAGAACATGTAATATACTTCAAAAAGCCAGTTTTCCAGTGACATATTGTCAAAATCCAGTGACTGTCCAGCATGAACTAAAAATAGCAGGGAAATAATTCGGTAAATGTTTTTGTTGCAGCTCAGAGCAGCCAGTCGTCTGTGTCCTGTTTCTGCCATTATTTCTGCAATTGAAACAGTTTGAAAACTCAGGAGCAAAAACACAAATTATGAAAAAGCTATTTTATAAAATAAAATGGCTTTTTAAAACCTAATGAAATGTATCACTTTCCAGTCTTAAAGATCTTACCTGTGGGTGAATCAAAGATGAACTGAATAATTTTAAGAGAACACCTCGCAATGGCTTTTAAAACTGAAAGCGAAGAGAGTCACATGAGTTGTAATATGAGAAAAGGTGAAACAGAAGAAGAAAAGCAGATACTGACAGCCACATCCGGCTTGATTACATTTAGTGTTGACACAGAAAACTCTTAATATGTTGAATGTCAAGCTTATGTAAGATCCAGGATCAGAAGTAGAAGCAAAAGCAAAGCATGTTTAAAACCTACGTTGGCACCTAACTAGGTGTAAACACAAATGACGTTTAATTAGTTGCTAATATATTTTTGTTGGAGATTCCAGGATTAGAACGGAATAAATAAATAAGGAAAAAGTAAAAATCACTGCTGCCATCAAATGAGAAAAGCACAAAATAACTATTTAGAAACAAACGTATTTTTTAAGTAAATAATTTAAAATAAAAATCTGGCAGGGGCTGGATAATTAGAGGGTTTACTGTGTAAAACTTTAACATACCAACAGTAGCAGCAGCTTTAAGAGTGCATGCTTCAGTTAAATATGTAAACATGGCAATATGACTCCCTTGGAACTGAAGACGTTTCTTTTTGTGAAAAAGAACCAACACTGCCACCTTTTGAGCTGCTGCAGGAACTTCTAATGTAGGAGTTAACAGTGTCATAATTGAGTATTGGTTTACAAATTCAGACAATCACTACTGGAAGAAATAAACATGACAGAGGGATTTAAATCAGAATAATTTATTAAAACCTTTTAAAGTTGCCAAGTAAGTAGCACTTTCACAGAAAAAAGTCACAAACTTCTTATTAAACAGCTAAATAAAATTATTAAAATAGTTTAGAAATGAAGAACATTACTAAGAGATCAACTAAATCAACATATCAAAGGAACTAAAGTACATTGCAGTGCAGGATGAAAAGTTAACTAGTCTTCTGTTGTATCAAAGGTATTTGCTTTCATAAATAACTTTTAGAAGCACAATTAAAAATGCCTTCAAATATAATTTTAGACTATAAATACTTGTCTAAAAATCTACTTAGACAATAACGAGATCATAGGAAAGGTCAGAAAAACACTGTATATGCCAGGAGAATTAGCTGTGTCTGCATACAGCTAATCGTCACCATATTCCTGGGCTTTTACAAAGCTCCAAATATCATCAATTTCCTTCTGATAGGCCTTTATGGTTTCAGCAAAGCCTTTTCTTTCTTTGACTAAAAAATCGGTGACAGCACGTGAGAGGCCTTGTAGTGATGAAGAGTTTGATGTAGCTGCCTTTAGCTGCGTCAACGTGGGATGAAACTCCTCAAGTTCTTCTTCAAAGATTATGGAGGCAATTTTAAGTCTGTTCTCAAGTTCTTTCTTTTTGGCAGAAGAAAGAATAACATAAACATCAACATCTTTGTACATTTCAATTTTCTTTCATCCACACTGCATTCTGTCACTATTTTTATTTATAATACGGTGAATTAAGCTATTATAAAAACTCTAAGCATGATTTGGGTCAAAACATTTCATAATAAACAAATTTCAATGACCCACCTTCTTGTCAGCTGCATCCTCCAGACCACCCTCATAGTATTCCTGAATAATTTTCTGAAACATGCAAATAGAGCCGTATATGGAAGGATGAAAGTAAAGCAAGAGCATTTTTTTTACAAGTATAAAAATTATAACTCGGTGATGTTTTCAGATTTAACGGTAATAAATGCAGTAAAAAAAATATGTAGGAAAAACTGGGAATTAAACAGAATGGACTCTGGAGTTTTTTAACCGTCTAAACTTTTTTAGTTGAACTTACTTATTTGTTTCATCATGGACACACTGTACACATATTTTCAATTTTAAATATATAAGCAAAATATATATAAGCTGATTATGTCAAACATTTACCAGGTGTTTTGATTCAATCAGGGAGTTTGCAACACAGACCAGACTCTGCAGAGTGATGATGAGGAGCAGTCCTTTGGTCCATCTGACTCCAGACAAAACTCTCTTTCCAGCCAAAGCTGCTCTTGCCATGATTGCCGTGATAAAACACCCTAAGAATTCATGAAAAATTCCCTTAATGTGGTTATTGGCCAAATAAACTGAAGTTTTTCTGAATTTAAAGAAGTTCAAAGTCTTACCTGAAGCATAGAAAAAAGGAGTAGCTGTTATTCCGGACACAAGTCAAGAAGTGACAAGATTGACGCATGTCCAAAACTTTAAATACTCCTCAGGTTACCTGAAACTGATAACTGGCTTAACAGTTTCACTTTTAACGTGGTTTCTCTTTCATTTCTGCTCTAAAAATACCATGACACAACAGATTGGCTACATTACCTCCCAACACTCATTCACACTTTTCTTCTTTATTACTTTAAAGTTACTATTTTGAAAATGTGAAGCGGAAACAACTGAGAGAATATTTTTAGGATAATTTTTTTTCATGCAGAAATATAATTACCAGAGGATAAAATAGTCTTTCCCTTTGTGGTGTTCCTGTTTACAAACAAGAGCTTCACTTATTGGCTAAAGATGGACAGACACAATGCCACCTGCCATAATGGCCTGTCTTCTTTTGATAATAAATTGAGGTAAAGGAGAATTACTGTGACTTCAGTTACAACAAAGACATCTTTGCAATTGCATTTGATAATTTATTTCAAAAGGTAAAGCAGGGAAATCATGGTAGTTCATCTCTTAATTCAGAAATGTTGTATCTACTTTCACTGACTAGTGTCAATTAAAAGACTGGGGTAATAAAGAATTCCCTTTTAAGTTTTCTGAGGCACAGTTTTAAAAACCAAGCCATTTCTTCTAAACACTAATAATAATAAATAATAATAAAAATTAGAATTACACAACTATGTTGGTGTAGATTAGGGGTCATCAACCCTGGACACTCGTGCCACGATTGGCACGTGAAGGGTTAACTGATGGCACAGCATGCAGTTTATTTATCTGAGAAGGTGTATTTAAAAAAAAACATATACAGCCTGTCCACCAGCGCACATCCCAAATTAGCCTGCACAGACAAATTAGTAGCGCATCTGTAAAAAGGAAGACGGTATCTTAGCTAACAACTCCACCTACCGGATCAACTTGTAATTGGCTAAAAATCACTTAACCTACCGCTGAGGAGGACATTGCTAGCTAGTCAGTCCTGTAGGCTAAAATATGGAGTCAAAGCGACCGGAAAAAGACAATTCCCGGTCTTTCATGACTGCGTGGACTGAAGAACAGGGTTTTGTGCAGCAGAAAAAAAACGTGCTTTATGTGCCCTGTGCCCTGAGAAAGTCGTTTGCCAGACCTCCAGTGTTAAACAGCAATTTAAGACTAAAAATCAAAAAACGTTTAAGGATGAGGCAGAGAAGGTTGAATCAATCACACGTGCCTTGTCAGGATATGAGAAGCAAGAAAGTATTCTCAAAGTTTTCCCAGTTTTTAAACATCATGGAACTGAAGCACGATTTCAGATTGCACACTGCATTGCTAGACATGGAAAGCCTTTTACAGATGGAGACTTTATTAAGGAGGCGTTTCTCTGTAGCTCAGATGTGTTATTTAATGGGCTTCCAAACAAAGATACAATTAAATCAAGGATACAAGACATAACTGTTTCAGCTACAAGTGTGGAACGACGCATACAGGAAATGGGTGACAATGTCAGAGCCCAACAAACGGCTGGCAGAAAGAAGCCCAGGTCTTTAGCGTAGCTTTGGACGAAAGCATTAATATCAACATAGTTCCAGGCTTGGCCGTTGTCGTAACATACAATGTTGTGGCTATACAAGAGGAACCGTTCTGCTTAACTCCGATGCCTGAAACAACCCAAGGTGAGGATATTGCCAAAGTTTTTAAAGAGCGTTTTGAGGAGCGAGCCATTGACATCACAAAGATTTTTGCTATGACGACTGACGGTACGCCAGCTAGGGTTGGGAAACACAGGGGGGCGGTTACTTTAATTGAGGAACGTCGGCCATCCCATCATGAAACTGCACTGTATATTACACCAAGAAAACCTCTGTGCCTAGATGTCAAATTCGGATCTTAATGATGTAATGGGCACAGTGGCAAAAATCATGCACTTTATAGTTAAGCGATCCGGTTTGACTCACCGCTGGTTCCAGTCTCTGCTTGAGGAGATGGATAGCTTGTGCAAAGACATCCTGCTCCACTGTGCTGTTAGATGGCTTAGCTGTGGAAAGGTTCTGGCACGATTTGTGGATTGTTTTGATGTGGTAAAAACATTCCTGGCAGAAAAGGGGCAAAGCTACCCCAAACTCGAACACAAGAGGTGGGTTGTAAAACTGTTGTTTCAGGCAGATATAACTGCACACCTCAACAAGCTTAATCTCAAACTCTAGGGAGCAGGACAAACTTTTTCAGACATCTGCGACACATGAGAAGCTTTTGTTCAAAAACTGGCCATTTTTTCAAGCGATGTTTAAAAATCCACGTTCCGCCACTTCAAATGTCTCAGAGAGCTGTCCGCTCAGCCCAGGATCAGCACCACGGAAATACACGGATACATCCGAGGACTCCAGACAGAATTCACAATGCGTTTTCAGGACTTTCAGCTGTAGGAACCATTTTTTTCTTTTCTTATCAAACCAGAAAGCTTTAAAGACCAGCTGGATTTGTCTCTCTTTTAACTGGGTGAATACAGAGGCTATGGAAATGCAGGTGATTGAACTGAAAAGTTCAACTCTGCAGGGGAAAAAGTTTGCAGAACTGTAACAGCAGCTGGAATCCACAGCTGTGCGTGATCACGGAGCTTGCATTTTCACCTGTTGGACATCTCTAGAAGAGAAGTTTAACTGTTTCAAAAACATTGCACAGGCCTTATTGACAGTATTTGGCTCTACATATCTATGTGAGCAGATTTTCTCTCACATAAAGAGTCTACTGAGTGCTTCCCGCAGCTGTCTGACAGCTGGACACTCAGAGACTTGTGTGCTTCTTAAAGGGGGCATATCATGAAAATTCCACTTTTTTAGCCCTCAAATGCTTTGTGTAGTGAATTTAAAGTGTCTATAAGTGCAAAAAGCATAAATTTTTCACTCCGTGTGTTGTGGAGATATTTTTGTAAAATGTTTTCGGTCATATTTTTTAAGCCGTTCAGTTTTCTCGATTATCTATTATGTTTTTTGGACTATTACGTCACAGTACTTGCACTGGAACTACAGAACTTGGTCAAGGATTTTAGCCTAAACGCTGAGCAAACCTGCCATCGTTATTTATCGATCTCAGTTTGTAGTCCAAGTTTAGGTATGCCGAAAGTACAAGAGTCAAAATGTTCTGTTGTTGGGTGTATTAAGCGCAACAACTCTTTACACCGTCTCCCAGCATCAGAACCGCTTCGAAGTGCGTGGTTAAGTTTTATTTTTAATAGTAATGTGCCCGAATCTGTTGCTAAGGTGGTTTTTGTTTGCGCCAAACACTTCAAAGACGAGTGCTTCAATAGCCTCCGCCAGTATCAACAAGGGTTTTCTGAAAGACTCTGTCTTATTGAGGGCTCAGTCCCTTCTGAGTATGAAAATGGTGGACACAGCACAGTGGTAAGCTCCAATTAAAGCTAAAATGACAGCAAACTGTATTTTTGGACATTCGTTTAATGCCTCTTGGACATTTTTGATAGCATTAGCATCGGGCTTTCTGCTTATGTTACGGTGCGCTCACATCAAACCGTCAAAACCGCGCCACACGCCAAAGTGAAAGGTATTTTAAATACACCAACTTGATAAGAAACCACATGACAACAGTTTAAACAATTTTTAAACAGTTGTTCCAGTGGTTGGATTATTTCAAGGTACTTTCCCATATGTTCCAGTAAGCTTAACTCATTTCCTTGATTGTTTTACACCCTTCCATTCATGTCTACATTTGAAGATAATTTTGGAATGATTAGAGCATCCACATTATCTGTTGGCTGAAGGCCAAAGAAAAAACAAACCAAAAAATGTCAGTAGCAGATCTGCTGTGTGTGACCGGCACCACTTTCTCTTTCACAATTGTGATTTTGTTTTTTGTAATTTACAGGTTTTAGTCACAGTAAATCATGTTGGCATATTTCCAAAAATAACAGCTTCCAAATAGGAGGTGGAAGAAGGTGGAACAGGAAGACAAAGAAAAATATCTGGTTACGGTGTAAAAGATTGGCAGTCCTTACCGGCCAATCACAATCAACTTTATTATAATATATAGAACATTACAAAGATGATGATGATGATTTTGTAATGTCATATGGCTATAAAAAAGCCATGCTTCTCTTAAAGAGTATATTGGATGGGTTTATCTTCAGCAACGAGACATTTTCCTCATATTTACTTCACTAAGCCACTCTGCACTGTTTATGGGCTGTTTAGGGCTTTCCAGATTTTTTGGTGGTCACCATATTAGTTCTTTATTTTTACGTTTCGTTTCTTGTACTTTTGTATTTGTTAACTTCTGTTTTTGCCTAGGTTGCTATTTATTGTTTTTTTAGTCTTGTTCTAGGTTTTTTCTGTGTTTTATTTTCTTGTGTCTCCCTACTTGGGATTTCACTGTACTTTGTTTTTGTCTAACTCTACATGTCTCACAGTATAATATAGAATATATTTTATGTTGGTTCCTTCTCTGCTCTATAAAAAAAGTCTGTCTCTCTTACCATACTTATCTGTGTTTTTGTTATTATTAGACAAGTTTACCACAGCGATAATAACAGCCGCCTCACTGCAATCTGTTATGTGTGTCATCTGACCCACCAAAGGTCCTCAGTTTCAGTCTGCTGACTGTGGTTTGCCCAGGGATTTGCTGATCTTTTTAAAAATTTGTACTTTTAATACTAACACTGGAAACTCTGAATGCAAATTTCCAAGGATAGTAAGACACCACAATCAATATTTGATCAATCTTTCATTAAACATCATTCAAATACAATCTGGGAAATATTCAAATTAGTCCTACCAAAAGTACTAAAGTCCTAAAGTACTCAACTACAGAATCAGAATCAACTTTACTGGCCCAGATTGTGTGCAGAAACAAGGAATTTGACTTCAATTATCAAGTGCACACTGCGTACAGACATGATTATAAATATATAAATTTTAGGGAAAAATTAAATAAGGATAAAGGAACAAGCCTACCTGTTTAAACTGTGGTGAGAAAGACCATAACGTATAACTGTAAGTCCTTAGAATATCAAAAATTGAACTGTTTCACAAAGGACAATTTTGAACTATGGTCCAACTTTGGGTGTTATATTTACACCGTATTTCTCCTCAGTTTAAAGTATAATGCCAACCCATATGTCAGTGGACAGACGTGGGGCACACAGTACCTTTTTTAAGGTTTTGTGGCCACGGTGACTTTTATTTGACAGTGAAAAGTACATTCAAGAGGGAGGATATGGGGTAAAAGTCCACCAGGATGGGACTTGAACCTGGGACAACCGCGTTGAGGACTGAGGCCGCCGTACATGGGGCGCCTGCACTAATCACTACACTTTGTCCCACACAGTACCTATTCTGAACAGATTCTGTAATGTTTAAAAGTCTTGAACTGATTCTATTTTTTTCAGCTTTTCTGCATAGTTTTATGTATTTTGAATTTATCCATCATTTTACCATCAAGAATTTTGTTTTTATGGTGCATCAGCCTTTCAAGGTTTGACACAGGACCTCTGCTGTATGTTATACCCACTTCTCTCTCTGCCCAATTTCAAATAAAAACTACCAGTACCACAAAATGTTAAAAAAGAAAAATCTAAATTCTATTGATTTTCTGTGATTTATTTTATAAGAAAGTTAGAAATATTATAAGGGGAAAAAATCAGATTATATTCTTGAGATGTGTTTATATTTGTACATAACTCATGACTCATTTGTACATGTACATGACTCATCCCTCTTGCTGTCAACAATTATCGTCCTTTTCCTCCATTGAGACTTTTGTTTTCTCAAGAAATAGATCAACTGGAGGATGGTCATCAGGAAGGTTATGATCATACTTCTTCATAAGTGCCTTCATTGGATTTGTTATGCTGACACTGGCTGGATCTAACAAAGTGCTGATTGGAGGCCAGTGGGGTGTCTAATGAGAAAAACAAAAAAAGGATATTAACAATCACATTCAATAAATAAAAATGCTGTACATGTTCGGACAAGGGTTGTTTATCCGAAAAAATAAGATTTTAATATTAAAGCTGCTCTGCAGACTTTGCTGAGAGTGCTGCAAAGAGTGCAACATGTGGCTGTTAGAGGAACTGAAGTCATCAAAATGCGCACTCCTGTGACGTCCAAGCGTGGGCTCATTACTACGAGCTCAACAACAGTCAAAGCCCATTTATCCTTTTTTTTTTGTAGCACTGGACAAAATTCTCCTGTTCTTTGACCGCTTCTGCTCATCGGTTTTCTATGTTTTAGGTCGTTAGATGACAACTAAGATCATGCATCTAAAGCATGTCTGGTTAAAGTTGATCTTCAACATCTATGCTCTGGAGGTGTTCCGCTGCTGAATGGGTGACTAACATGCTTCTGCAGCAATTTGAGGCATGCTGTGGAGTAATGCAATCATTTGAATCAGGTGTGCTGGTGGTCGTATCCAAGTATATTAATGAAAATTTAGGCGGAAAGAAAAATCCAATGACCCAATACACACTACACAAACTAAAGGTCACTATTAAAGCAACCTGCGGTTTCAGAACACTTCAGCAGAGGCACAAACTGATTGCCCCCATATGGTTTGCCATTTGTAAAGTTACACTGTCAAAAAATCACAGTAATAATTTGAGTTATTCAGCCTGTCATAAGATAAAAAAATGGAAATTCATATTCAAAGTCATATTTTTACTATGTTAATAATTAATTAATAAATGTTACAGTTTGCAACAAAAAAATTAACAAATCAAATATTCGGCTCCAAACTAAATATTTAGATTCAATCTAAATATTTCGCTAGCAAAGTGCTAAATGTTTAGTTCAGAACTAAACATTTAGCTATAACGCAAATTCAGTTAAGTGGAAGTAGACTTTCAAAATAAAAGCTGTCTTGCGATCCTTCATATAGCATATTTCTAACTAAATATTAACTTTGGACATAAATATTTCGTTTTTAAACTAAATATTTGGTTTGTTATTCTAATTTATTCTAATTGATTGTACACTCACCTTCAGTCTCTCAAGTTCCTCTTTTGTTTTCTGACACAATTCCTGTAATACAGTCTGCAAATCCACAATGAAAAATGAAACTTAGTCATGCTTAAACAGTGCATAATACTGTATGTATAGTCAATGCAAAATCATTCTACAAATGGTACAGTACATTACAAATTCTCAACAATTTACCATGTGTTCCTTTCCAGATTGGGAACTTGTGAAGCAGATAAGATCCAGCAGAGGGAAAATGAGGAATAACAGTCTACAACCGGTCACTGCTGCCATCACTGCTCTGAAGAAAGAAAGGGATTGCTACACTTGTTGAAATTGTAAGCAGAAGTAGTAATATAAAAGTAGATGAAAGAAAGACACTAAAACTGGAAACAAAGACTTTAAAAAGTGTATCCTCATTCCACAGGTTTCTATGGTGCTCTCCTAGGGGTCATGGAGGATTATTTTCTCTCATTGCGTTCCCTCTCAATAAACGTGATAATTTTGCGCTACCTCACAATAGGTTTTGCGTTCCCTCGCAATAAATGTCTAAAGACACCAAGGTTGTTTTTTAAATACAGAACAGTGACAACAAATGTCAATTAAAAATAGCACATGATAGCTCCTTAGTCAAAATGTCTTTATACATTCTTGTTTATTTGGTGCTGAAAACTGGTTGAAAATCCATCTATTAACTGGGTGTTCATGTTTGTTTGTGTGTCTTTTGGTGGACAAATAAATAATTGCAGGAGATGGGACTGCACAGGAAAATAGGTCCTTTATTAACCAGTCAGATTACCAACACAGAAACTGACTAGTAAATAAATTTTTACTGCAAGGGAGCCCAATAAGAAAAAAACAAATCCTCCAAGTTCCCTAGGGGTCATCGTAGATTTCCTTTTGCACCATCTTCCAGTCCAAATCTTTGATTTGGACACATGATCCTTAATACTGTGTAATGATAGGTAATTAAAGTGGTAAACAAAAAATAAAAAGGACAACTAAAGAATAAGCAGAGACAAAATACTTAGTTCAACCAGTTAAGGTTTTGCATACACAGGGTGGTTACTGGAATGAATAAGAGTTTTCAACAAGTTAGCAGTATAGTACATCCCTGATCCATCATCTAATTGATGGATAGATGATGAATCTTTGACTTGTGTAGTAGGACACCAATTTTAAAAGAGAGATTCTTTCCCTCATTGTTGTGACATTTAGCAAAGAAGATTGTGTCAACACAGCAGATATTATGTACATTTACAAACATAGTACCACTGGATAATACTGTATATACCCAACACACACAATGTATATAAAATAAGGTGCTCATCAAAAGGAACAGATATATTACAAAGACATGGCAAGGATTAACAATTTATGCAAAATTTACTTGGGTGTTGCCCAAATGTAAACATAAAACAACAAACCGGAATCATTTCCACCAGTTCTATCAGAATGAATGGGTCCAAATTCCAGAAAACCTTTTTGGTCGTAGTGTCATCACAGCAAAGGTTATGTACCACTGCATAATATATACGCTCCATCCCAATACATACATTGTATACAAAACGGGGTGCTGATCTAAAGTGACATACATTTTTGCCTCTACTATGTAATATGTCAATTTTGCAAATTTGCCTTATCTCTTCACATTTGGACCCACCTGAAATGTGTTTTGAGATACTTCAACATGATAAAACATCACATGACACAAGCTTTAATAATTTTGAATGACTTGAAATTGTTGTATTTGGTTAAAGGCAGATATTTATTAAGAAATGAAACATCAGCAGCAGATGTGCTCTGTTTGACCTGCACCACTTTGTCTTTCACAATTATAGTGTTTTTGGAATTTACAGGCTTTAGTTTATGCAGGCTAATTTAACTAAGTTACAGCTTCCATAAAGGAGGTGAGGCCAAAAGGACAAAAATCTGTTTGCGGTTACTGTATCAAAGACTGACACTCTTTACCAGACAAACAGAATCCACTTAATCAGATTGTACTATAAAAAAACATTGATATTCAATTCAAATTTGATTCAATTCCAAAGTAATTTATTGATCCTAGAGGGAAATTAAGTGTTGTTGTAGCTCATACAAATTAATTCTTTAAGGAGTTGTTGTAGAAAAGATGATGATTTTGCGATCTCATGTGGCTGAAACAAATTTGCAACAAAATTGCAACTGTGATTGCAACTGCAGTGGAGTAGTTGTCAGAAAAACTGAAGACCTTTTTCCTTAAATTGACTTCTGTGAGCTGCTCCACACTGCAAATACATAAACAAGACTAAACAAGAATGAGCTTCCAGATAGTTTATCTGTCTTTGATCAGTAAATGACCATGGATCTACATTTTTAGGATTCTTGAAAAACAGTTCTTAAAAGATTAAATAAATACTCAGATAAGGATAAATTACTCTGCATCAGTCAATATAGTTTCAGGTCAATAGGTGAATTTCCACTAACAGAACTTAAGGCTAAATTTACCGAACCTTCGCGGCATGAGCATGTCCCCATTACATTGCAATGGCCCAAGATGGCTGCTTTCCGGGCCTTTTCAGAAACCAACTGAGTACCTGCCTTGGGTTATTTACTCGGAAATGACCCGGTGCAGTTGCCGGGGCGGACTTTTGGGTAACTCATGCCGATTGGTTGTAACTCAGTGGGAAGTGACCTCAGCAGGCGTCGTTAAACAACCTGGATTTGTGAAATTGGAGGAGTTGCTGGTGAAGCAGTTAATAACAACATAGCAAACAGAATTGCGGCAGCCGTTACTGCTTCTTCCATTGTTGTTCTCTTGTTATCCGCTGGCACTGTGGGCCACTTTTGGTACTGATCAGTGATGCCACTCACTGCCGAAACAGTCACAATATACTGTTGTCTTAGCAAATACCGTAAAAGGCAAATTTTGTATGAAGAAACAACTGAGAGGACCGGGCCAGCTCATTTATTCTGTCAGCTTCTCTCTCCCAGAAATGGCCCTGAACTTGTCTAGTAGAAACGTGCCAAAGCAGTTTCATCTCAGTGACCCCGGATTTATTGGAAGTGCTATAAGTCCTTAAAAAGATGCACTTAGAATATTTGTAGATCCCAAAAAATATTTTGATGCATGTAGTCATAATATAATAATAAATTACATCAATTTGAGAACATGTATTTAATTTCAATCAAACAACACTTTGTTCCATCAAAGGTATTGACATTCCTATTGTACTTCAATAAACTTCAAATGGTAGTTTGCAAATCCAGACCACAGAAAACTGTATCTAAGAAAATATGATCTATATCTATATCAGTTAAAGTAACCCTGAAAGCATGTAAGTATTTATTAACAAAGTATTTAAATAAATCACCAATTAAAATGTTACAGATTTTACCTGCTGTGTGAAAAAAGGTGCTCCTGTTAAGGTGAGAATTTAGAGTAATTAAAGATGTCTCAGAAGTTTCAGTTTTAAAACTATTTTTCTTTCGTTTCTGCTGTTAACAATCACTCTGGCATGTGATAAAGTGATAAAGTTAAGCAAACATCAATATGTACATCCCCCACTGTTAACATAACCTAAGACAGCACAGACCAGTCAGCTTTCATTTTCAATATTGCATCAATTTATACTATCTTGAAAATATAGTAAAAGTACAGTGTGCTCCATGATTTTGGCATTCAACAATATGCAAAAAATGTGATCTTTTTCTAGAGTAGCATGATTTTATTTTGAAAAATTAAGAAAATGTATCTTCAGTGTCAGTACATTTATTTAGTGGTGAGGAAATCTCGAATATTAAATGCACTTTAAGCATTTTTTAAATCCATTCTTTAGTTCTTTTAAAGTTGATTTCTTTTTCTAAACCATCCATAAGTTTCAATTTCCCAGTCAGGATATGGCTACAAGAAAATACCTACTTATCCAAACTACACTAGGCCTTTCAATTATCCAATTTTTTGTTGGCAGCCTGGATATTGAGGATGGTGGTAATGGTAAACATCAAGACTCTGAAGACTAAAATATTACTCTCTGCATGTTTATTGGACCAAAGAAAAATGTGAAACAATGCTTATAACAAGAGATATGTGCACCCACTTGTTACAACAACCAGTAGATGGCAGAGCTACCTTAAAAATAACTGTTCCATGAACTGGTTTCATGCATTTGAAGAAACTGATTTAAAGTGAGTTTAAAGCATGAACCTCTCCCTAAAGCATTCTCTTGAGTTTCTGTTATTGAAAATGGAAGTTCTAGGTTTCTTCTTTTTTGTCTTTTCATAACTACTAATTCAGCTTTTCTACACTAGATGATGAGATTTGGTTTTACATTCTACTTTTAAAACTCTGGGCCAGTGTTGGGTTGATTTAGTAGGGTTTAATATTTTAATAATAATATTTCATTTTAGTCATTTTGGTGTGTAATTTAACACTAAGCGCATGTATCTTGGAACCCCCTAAAATACCTTAAAAAGGAGCAATAGAAAACGTTTGAAATGCATTTAAAAAGTGAAGAACATGATTTTAAGATAATTTATTTTGCTTTAATTTTATTTTGCTTTTAACAATAAGTTAAAGGTAGAAAATTGTCAGACAGATAGATTATTGTTTAATCTTTATGTTCCAACACCAGAGACAAGATATAGGCAGTCATTTCTTGTACTGATGTGTAATGATGTGGCCAGACTTAGATGAATGTTAAGCGTTGAACCTGATGTAATAACATCTACTGCAGCTAAAATTCAGTTTTGCTTCGATTCTGTTCAGTGAGGTTTAGCAAAAATTCTACTTTGAGTAAAAAATTATGAACTTCTATATTGCAACAAAAATAGAAAATATATAATTGAGTTTGTGGACTTGTCTTTTTCAGCAATTTATTTTACTTTTTTATGCCCTGCGATAGACTGGCGACCTGTCCAGGGTGTACCCTGCCTCTCGCCCCGTGACTGCTGGAGAAAGCACATTTATTTATTTTCATTTGTATTTATTTATTTATTGTCAATTTTGGCAGGGACGGTCCTCCATAATCTTCTGCTTCAAAATGGGACTGCTGTGGTCATGATTCTATAAACCAAAACAGTTTTTCTTGTTTCTAAAAGAACATGCTTTGCCTATATGTGAGTTTTTTTTATTTTTTTTTTACAAAATGTGGATTTGGTTGTAAAGTAACATGCAAATTTGTCTACTGTACCTTAAAATAGGATGGAGTTAAGAATGTAGAGCTGATGCTCAGGAGACGAGCGAAGAAATGACAGGATGAAACACCTCAAATGCTTTAAAGACTTTCCAAGTTGGTTGTCTTGTTACAGTCCATTACTTTTACGTCACTTTTAATTAATAAAACATTTTCTTTTTGTTTTACTTTTAAACCTCAGGCATCATCAAATGATACCAGCAACAGTATTATTTTGGCATCGAATGTTTCCTTGTAGTTCCTCCTGTTTCCGTTGAATAATTTTTCTTTAAAGCAACACTAAAGAGTTTTTTTAACACTTTATGCTATTGCTTCAAACTAGTTTCAATGGTTCTTGAGCCATGAACTTGAGCAGCTTCATATGGAACAGCAAAGTCCAAATTTTTTCTTTGTTGCTGAACTGCCAATAATCATACATTCATAAACAAAATTCACCACCTTGTCTGACGACATCAAGCTGATGCAAGCAACAGCCAGGCTGCTATGGGGCGTGGTTGTTCATGACAGGTGTAATTCCGCTTTTAACCAGTAGGGAGGAGAAGTGGGAAGTGTTGCTTTAATGTTAAGAGCAGAAGAGCTAATGCCTGAATGACTGTAAGAGAAGTATGAAAACTTTTTTCCACCATTTTTGTCTAACTCTATGCGTACTCACCGTAGAGTAAAGAATGCAAGAATTGATTCTGGTCAAATTTGATTAAAAGTACAATTTACATTTAGTACCATTAACCACAGAGATAATACTAGGCCAGCTGGCTCCCTGCAGTCTATTGTGTGTGTCGTCTGAACCAATCCCCAGTCTGCTGACTGCGGTCTGCCCAGGGATTTTGCTCTTAAAGGTCAGAATAAACAAAGTATTGTTATTTTCACTTTCAACATACAAACAGTAGAAAAATGCAAACATCTGTGAAAATATCATAAGGAGTCTTATGAAGTAATCAACTAATTCCTACATGTTATTACCACAAATGGTTATTGCCAAATAAGCTGGGTTTTTCACAGAGTGCTATCTGTGATATCTAAGCACTTTAATGGGAGGTTAAGTGTTTCGAAAATATGTGGTAGACAAAAGAACATAAGGGTTTTAGGGAGGTTCATACGGCATTAGCTGCAGCTGAAACCACGTCACTGTGCTAGGTTTGTCAGCGTCAGCCAATTAATTTTACTTAAACACCAAAGAGTAGCTATCTATGGAGTAGTGTCAAGAAGAGGATCAGACCCAACAATGTAAAAATGCTAAATGTCGCTATTTAAACAACCCGTGCTTTCAGAATACCTCAGCAGAGACACAGCTTGTGAGCCAGACAAGATTCAGCAGAGGGAAAATTAGGAACAGGCTTTTTGTGGTTCTAATACCAATCCCTTTTCTGCTTCTAACACCAGTCACTGCTCTGAAGAAAGAAAAGGACAGCTGTCAGTCAGATTTATGAAACTTATTTACAAATATGAACATGGATACGATTTACTCTCTGTAGTTTTTTGGAAACATTTTGTACAGTATTAATCTTTGCACATTATTAGGTCAGGGAGCTCATTGTGAGAAAGCCCTAGAGATGAAAAGCCCAACAGCACCATCTGCTGGTCGAATGAGGAAGATGTCAGCAGAACGAGTCTCGACATGTTCAGCCACACTGACAAGAAGCAAACTTTGCCGCAAGCAGGCAGTGTGAAGCTCTGCGGACTTTTACTGTGTTCCTATTATTATGTGTGCGTTCCTGAGGAAATGTAAGTGCTTTCCACTTCTTAGTTATGGATAATTTGATTATTCTTCCAGTTTGTGTTGTTACAGAGGAATAAGTTAAGTTTGATTTATCCAAACAATCTGTTTCATGAGTAGTTAGCTTCACTTTAAATTTGATTGTACCGCAGTTAATTTGACTATTGTGTTGACTTAATTATAAGTAAGTATCAAGTTGAAAGGCTGATATTGCAACTCCATGTATTTGTAATTTGACCATACTGGGTTGTTAGGAGTAATGTTTACATTCTTTGATATGATTTTCAACTGATTAAGTGTGCTTTGCTTCTATTAATGTTAATGGTAGGAATTGTAGCATATCATTTTCCAATAATATTTCATCCATGCTGATGTACAACGTTTAAGTATCAGTTTTCACAATTACTGGTTAACCTTGAAATCATATGCTAATATGACATTTTATGCAAGTTTGTAATACCATTTTTATTGTCTTTCTTTCAGACCACACACATACATACACACACAACCAATGTTGTACGAGGACTGTAAAGCCTAATAACCTTTATTAAAGAAGACAAACAGATCTCTCTTTCCGAGTCCTTTGATTCTCTAACCGGAATCATAGTCCATAATCTACCGCCTCAACCAGCAATCCTGTTACATGAGGTTTTCCCTCAAACACTCATACTACCACACATCTTTGTCTACAAGCTTGACACATCAGATAAAGTTTAATTACCAAAGAGGGGTTCTGAAAATCAGAGCATGACACTACAATACCTCAATATCTAAAACCTTGTCATTGTTGTATCGTGGTGCCCTTGAAGAAGTGCAATCATGTCAAATAACACAACACTTCTTTGACTTATCTTAAAATGATCTTTTGGCCGAATAAGTGGTTCCATTGGACCTATAGACAACAGTACACAAATGAAATGAGCTGGTGCGAATACCAAGGATTTAATCACACAGTGATCTGCAGTTTTGTATGCATTTGCTACATAACACCAATTGGGCTCAATACATTTTAAAAACAGTTTTATGACTGGATGTTTTTCAGTTCACTTACAGCTCATGATAATGCATGCTTATAATTATATTAAACATATAATTAAACACAATGCAACTGACAATTTATTGTTATATTTATGTAAAACAGTTAAACCCCAGGTAAAACAATTACTGTTCTCTGTTCTCTTTTTGTAAATCCAATTCTTAGGATTACATGCTTATCCTATGCTCATTCCTAATCAATAGGAAGACTGCACTAATCTGCGTTATTGACATAAATACTGACATTTCACAGATCAGATTTATCTTGTGCCAATTTTGTTATAAGTGCATCTAGGTGAGCCAATTTTTCTTCATCCTCTTTGATTTGTACAACTTGATTTTGAAGGATTTTGTTTTTTCATAATTACTGACTGTCTTCAGGAATCCCTTAATGCAGTCTAAGTAACCAGACAGAACATTAAAATGTGATAGGGAATTTGGTATAAATTTCTCTAGTGTTTTTCCAAAATTATCCATAAGGTCTCCCAGGTCCTCTAGGAGTTCTGGAATGAATACGATGTCTACCATGTTATTAACCTTGGAAAAACAAATTTAAAAACGATGGTGTTTTTTATGGTTTTATGACATTACACCACTACATTTATAGTTTGGGGAGTAATGATTTGTGTGGGATTTTACTCAACCTCCTTCTTAATATGTCCTGCTTTAACTTCTGAATGTTGTCACTGATCTCTTTCTGTACTTTCAGAGTAAGAACAAAAATGCACATTGTAAGGAAAGTATTCCAACATAATTGGCTTGTTGCACCGGGTCCTGTTAATTTATTTCCGCATTCTACGGTGCACTTCCGGTTCCGTTCTGAGACGGCTAAAAACAATGCCGCAGTTTTACACGCGCTGTCTTCAGGACCTGCCTAAAGTGTCTATTAACGATGTTCTTCACTTGATTCGGGATTTATCATCGGCTCCACCGTTGCAAGACGGAGAAGGGCTTCACATTTTATCTGTCTAATTACATCGACAACTAGTGATGGTGAGATGAAGCCCCATGAGGCATTGAACCACTTGAGCCAATCGGTTCAAGAAAGGGTTCTGCTCACGGGGCTTCATGTGAACACAAACCCCCATACTGGCCAGGTACATAATCACAGGCAGCTGTAGCTCTTAGCCACTTAATGTGTGATGCATTACAGTTGTAAGTGTGCTATGGTTCTTGGGAATTACTATGAGTTCCCCAAAAAATTATATCTCTACATATAATATTACAAATGTGAACAATAAAAATATATTTTTTTATGTATTCTGTCTGTAAATTATCCCAAAATGGTAGAATCATATGTTATGGCAGGTTGTGTAATAATGTCTTTCTGTCACTTGAGGCAAAAGGCATGGCCTCCTCTTCCTAGCTGGCTCCATCCTCTCATTTATCTCTCTCTCCTCATTCTCCTAAATTATGACCATATTTTGATAATAAAAAAAAAGGACACTTGGCACAGTCCTGAAACACTGTCATGATTGTGACCAGACTTTTTATTTTAACATATTTAAAGCATGCATTCTCCATGTGATTAGAATGAACAGTTTAATAACAAACTTCAGATAGGCTTTCACAAGTGCAAAAATGACTTTAAAATCTCTAGAAATTAATTAATAATAGAAATAATTACTCTTCCGAATTAGAAAATGTACCAGAAACTGTAATAGTTTGCTTTACTGGATAAAAATTAAACAAAAATCTGAAATAACATTCTGAGAAAACAGGTAGGGTATTATTTTCTTTTCAATGTAATAATAAAATTAAAAAGCAGCAGTCAAAACACAATAATGCATGCTCCATTTATTTTATCTTCATCCTCCTCAGTCAGTATAGATGAATTATTATAGATTTCGTTTCCATGTGGACCTACTAGATCTTTGCCTCTTTTGTCACACAAAGAAACACATATACCAGCTATGCCAGCTCTGTTTGTCTGTAAAGCTACACTTGCGCTTTAATATCTTGTAAACAGTGGCAGCACGGTGAAGGGCAAAGTGGTGCAGCGCATCAATACCCGCTCTCACGTCTATGAAACGGTTCAGAACCATCCACGAAAGCATCTAAACGATAGACGAGAGGAAATGTGTCGTATTGCAAGCATCGCACCAGTCAATCTAAGTATGCTTATTAGTCCCCTTAAAAAGTATGAAAATCCCGACATTTTGATCAATCTATGAAATCCCCCCAGACACCCTGGACAGCACGTGAAAAGTGGACATGTCCGGGGAAAACAGGACGGGACAGGACTTTGAAAAGATTAAGTAGCCCATGCTTAAACTAGTGGACCATTCTGGTAATTTACCAGGTAACAGGCCACATTGAACAGCTCATCAATGAACCCACACAAAGACACTGGGACAACCTTTTCAAACAGTTTGTTCTCTTTCAGTCTCCTGATGCAGTGCTCCACATGGACCCTCAAGCGTGCAATTGACTGAGTACGCAGAACATCATCTGGGCTCATCTGCTTCCTCCCTGAAAGGAAGGCAGGTCGGTACACTTTCCAGGGAATCAAATTGTCAATTAGAAATCCCTTGTCAAAAACCATTATTGCCATATCTGGCTGTATCACGTTGATAATGCCCGACTGTTTGAAGATCTCTCGATCGCTCATGGATCCTACATACAAGGCTGACACAAAGGTGATGGCACCGTGGGGTGCCATACCGATCATTGCCTTGAGTGTAGAGTGGGACTGGTATGTTGAGAACACCTCACTCTGCAACAGAAGATCCGATGGCGTCTGGCAGTAGATCTCCGTACAATCAAGCACTACTTGTGTGTCAGGGAATGCAGCAAACTCTGGGGGAAGGCGAGCACGCACAACCTCACGTGGCAACCAAAGGCGTTGGCTTCCAAGCAAGTGGTACAGGAAGTTGGCCTACGTGGTAATGATCCTTCTTACCGTTGTCCGATGAATGTCAAACCTTTTGCTAGATCTTGGAGAGACAAACCCAGTGACAAATACTTCAGGAACAGCTCATCAATAGGAGGAAGTTTCTGCAAAAGAAAAGCCAGTTTACAATTGCCTTAGATAAAAAAGAAAATCACTACACGTTTTTATGTCACTTTTTGTGACCTTTTTGTTGCTTTTTCATTACTTTTTTTGTCACCTTTTGTTGAGCAAAATTGCAAAGTTTAATTTCAATGAATCGTAAAAAGGCCACCTTCTAGCTACTCAGCTGTAAGCGAGTTGCTAGAAGATGGCTAGATGCTAACAAAAAACAAAAAAATATGCATAGTTTCTCAGCATTGTTTTAGATGAAACCCTGACTTTACTTTGAATACTACATGCACACGTTACTATAACAAAATACAGAATATTATAATTCAAACTCACCTGGTATAATGCCGAATCTGGTCATCTGAGCCAGCAAAGCGCTCCAGACAGAAAGGTGTCCACAGCTGCAGTCTCTCTATTTGACTCCGTGCCAGCTCAAGTTGTCATCGAAGGGACTCGTTTTCCATTTGCAACTCGTTGGCCATTACCTCAGTTGCCGGTGAAACACAATAATTGTGGTCGGAAGCCACCACCTCCATCTCCAATCCCGAAGAGTCCTTAGTTCGACCTGGAGCAGCAAGGCTCTCCTCCAGCCATGGCCTACCTTTCCACACACCGGGTCCATTACACACTTTGACCGGAGGTTAGTGGCCGCCATATTGTGCACATAGCCAAATAACAACAGTAGAATGGGTAAAGCGTAACTTTGATCACAATCCAGTAAATAAAAATTACTTAGTAGCTTAAAGGTTTGTCATAAAAGATTACCAGATCTTTTTTGTTCATCCATGAACTTGCAGGGCAGAGCAGGCTCAGCAATGTCAACACAAGGAAAATTATTTTAGTTTTTCTGACACCGGCCGGTTCTCTGTTTCCGAGTGAGGCTGCAGCTATCATCTCTGCTCTGAATGATCTCAAAATGAAACGTTTTTCACTTGATATAATATGCAAACAAAGAATTGAAAAAAGATTAATATCCTAATAATATCAGCAAAAATGTGTATGTAAAGTCACTTATACAGGTCCTTCTAAAAAAATTAGCAAATTGTGATAAAGTTCATTCTTTTCCAAAATGTAATGATAAAAATTAAACTTTCATATATTTTAGATTCATTGCACACCAACTGAAATATTTCAGGTCTTTTTTTGTTTTAAAACTGATGATTTTGGCATACAGCTCATGAAAACCCAAAATTCCTATCTCAAAAAATTAGCATATCATGAAAAGGTTCTCTAAACGAGCTATTAACCTAATCATCTGAATCAACTAATTAACTCTAAACACCTGCAAAAGATTCCTGAGGCTTTTAAAAACTCCCAGCCTGGTTCATTACTCAAAACCGCAATCATGGGTAAGACTGCCGACCTGACTGCTGCCCAGAAGGCCATCATTGAAACCCTCAAGCAAGAGGGTAAGACACAGAAAGAAATTTCTGAACGAATAGGCTGTTCCCAGAGTGCTGTATTAAGGCACCTCAGTGGGAAGTCTGTGGGAAGGAAAAAGTGTGGCAGAAAACGCTGCACAACGAGAAGAGATGACCGGACCCTGAGGAAGATTGTGGAGAAGGACCGATTCCAGACCTTGGGGGACCTGTGGAAGCAGTGGACTGAGTCTGGAGTAGAAACATCCAGAGCCACTGTGCACAGGCGTGTGCAGGAAATGGGCTACAGGTGCCGCATTCCCCAGGTCAAGCCACCTTTGAACCAGAAACAGCGGCAGAAGCGCCTGACCTGGGCTACAGAGAAGGAGCACTGGACTGTTGCTCAGTGGTCCAAAGTACTTTTTTCGGATGAAAGCAAATTTTGCATATCATTCGGAAATCAAGGTGCCAGAGTCTGGAGGCAGACTGGGGAGAAGGAAATGCCAAAATGCCTGAAGTCCAGTTGCTGGTGTGGGTCCACTGTGTTTTATCAAGGGCAGGGTCAATGCAGCTAGCTATCAGGAGATTTTGGAGCACTTCAGGCTTCCATCTGCTGAAAAGCTTTATGGAGATGAAGATTTCATTTTTCAGCACAACCTGGCACCTGCTCACAGTGCCAAAACCACTGGTAAATGGTTTACTGACCATGCTATTACTGTGCTCAATTGGCCTGCCAACTCTCCTGACCTGAACCCCATAGAGAATCTGTGGGATATTGTGAAGAGGAAGTTGAGAGACGCAAGACCCAACACTCTGGATGAGCTTAAGGCCGCTATCGAAGCATCCTGGGCCTCCATAACACCTCAGCAGTGCCACAGGCTGATTGCCTCCATGCCACGCCGCATTGAAGCAGTCATTTCTGCAAAAGGATTCCCGACCAAGTATTGAGTGCATAACTGAACATAATTATTTGAAGGTTGACTTTTTTGGTATTAAAAACACTTTTCTTTTATTGGTCGGATGAAATATGCAAATTTTTTGGATTTTTGGTTTTTCTTTACTTTTTTCCCAAAATCATCAATATTAAAACAATAAAAGGCTTGAACTACTTCAGTTGTGTGTAACGAATCAAAATATATGAAAGTCTAATGTTTATCAGTACATTACAGAAAATAATGAACTTTATCACAATATGCAAATTTTTTTAGAAGGACCTGTACCGTTTGCAGCAGTGGGAGCTACTGTGCATGCGATGAGTGACACAAAAGGCAGGAACAATGCTCCACAAAGTGCTTTTGTACTCACTTTTTACCTCCCCTATCTCACACTTCATCTGTGTTGTTCTGCACTAATTGGATGGCATGTGCCCCCCTCTCTTCCATGCAGCAGTTTCATTTTAGAAGAAGCTGTCTTTAGAAAGGTCCCATGATGAAAAAAGAAAGTGGTGGGTCAGACAAATAAAAAGACATGCAGAGCAGATCATACAAAGTAAGCTGACTAGATTTACTATTGTTGGTAATTATTTAAGCTGATCCGCACCAGGATTCGTTTGTGTGTATTCACACTTGCATAAAAGGTTCGGACCAGCGTTTGAAACAAACGCTGGTCCGTTTAAAGTGGACCAAACAGTGCAGGTCTGATTACACCCTTAGAAACAAAAGATACTTTGAACAAATTTCATATTCATATGAAAGCACCTTGAATTACCTTGTGCTTCCGCTGAGCCACCTTCCACCATAAAAATGGGAATATATTGTGCATAGTTTTTGAGTAGCGGCATATCTTCTCAAATATTATATAATGCCTTTTCACATAAGAAAGGTGAGGGTGATTTCACATCAGAATTCATTTTCAAATTTTAACTAAGAAAAACTGACGAAACTCACACTCCTCAAAAGAACAGAGCTATGCAGATCATCAAACGGATGGAAACTGTTACAGGTCAGCATGGTGAAACTGATAGGATCTGATAATGTTTGTATAATCGTGTATGTCTTTTGCTTTGTCTGTTGCATACAACCGTTTCTTTAGATCAAGGAGAGTCCTAGCTTTCTTCATGCAGATTTCCACTGAATGTATCAGCTGTATCACTGATGGATCGTTATTTGGTGTCATTTTCAGGTTTTGCAGTTGAGGATAAAGATCACACATCTTTAAATCACTTTGTCGTGAGGCAGCTTCAAGGTTGTTAATGTATTCTGTCTGTAGTAAGAGGAATAAGGGAAGATGCTTTTTCATTTCAAATATTATTAAGCCAGTTTTTTTTTTACCACTTACACAGTGTAACTTAACTGAGCATCACCATTTGGACTCACCTGTTGTCTGTCTACTTTATCCACTGCCTCTTGAAGGTAATGTTTGAATATTTTCTGAAACGTCCAAAAGTAAAAAAGGGAGTATACCCACTGATTACACATTTAATAACAAGGAGTCTGCACTTGATTAAAACAAACAGCATTTTTTGATAGCTGGTAATGATGAATTGACAATGTTTAATGTTAACTCGACAGACAAAGAAAAAAAAGTGAATCACCTGGCTTCTGATTGTGTGTTCAAAAGCTTTCTGAAGCTTTTCCTTTAATATTTTCTGAAACTTACTAAAGAGATAGTTGCATGGTCATTCAAGTGCCATAAACAAATGTACACAAAACTGTGAGGGGCATTTGAGCATAATTGGTTGTAATGGAGGACGTAAAGAAAAAGTACATTTACCTGAGCACTTAAAAAAATTGAAGACATCCCATAAAATGTGACACACAACAAAGAGACAAGAAGGAACAGGCCTCTGAGAAGCCTCTTAGCAGTTTTTATTCTGCTTCCAGATTCTGCCATGACGTCTAAAAATTAGAATTAATATTTTGTTAAATAAATGTTTTGGACACTCGGGTGAAGAGAGGGGCTGAGCTGTCCACTAACCACTACCTGGTGATGAGTCGGCTCCGATGGTGGGGGAGGACGCCAGACAGACCTGGAGGGCCCAAACGTGTTGTGAGGGTCTGCTGGGAATGTCTGGCAGAGTCTCCTGTCAGAAGGAGCTTCAACTCACACCTCTGGCAGAACTTCGAACACGTCCCGGAGGAGGCGGGGGACATTGAGTCCGAGTGGACCATGTTCCGCGCCTCCATTGTCGAGGCGGCTGACCGGAGCTGTGGCCGCAAGGTGGTCGGTGCCTGTCGCGGCGGCAACCCCCAAACCCGCGGGTGGACACCGGCAGTAAGGGATGCTGTCAGGCTGAAGAAGGAGTCGTATTGGGTCTTTTTGGCTTGTGGGACCCCTGAAGCAGCTGATAGGTACCGGCAGGCCAAGCGGAGTGCGGCTCGGATGGTCGCGGAGGCAAAAACTTGGGCGTGGGAGGAGTTTGGAGAGGCCATGGAGAACGACTTCTGTACGGCTTCGAAGCGATTCTGGTCCACCATCCGGCATCTCAGGGGAGGGAAGCGGTTTGCCACCAACACTGTTTACAGTAGGAATGGTGTGCTGCTGACCTTGACTTGGGACATTTTGGGTCGGTGGATGGAATACTTCGAAGCCCTCTGGTGCCCACCAGTCTCTGGTGCTGAAGTAACCGAGGTCATTAAAAAGCTCCTTGGTGGCAAGGCTCCCGGGGTGGATGAGATTCGGTTAACACGGCTTGCAATATTGCGTAGACTTCGGACGCAGTTCCCTTGGATTGGCAGACCAGGGTGGTGGTCCCCCTATTTAAAAAGGGGGACCACAGAGTGTATTCCAATTACAGGGGGATCACACTTCTGAGCCTCCCTGGTAAGGCCTATTCAGGGGTTCTGGAGAGGAGGGTCCGACAGATAGTCGAACCTCGGATCCAGGAGGAACAATGCTGTTTTCGTCCTGGCCGTGGAACACTGGACCAGCTCTACACCCTCAGCACGGTCCTGGAGGGTGCGTGGGAGCTCGCCCAACCGGTCTACATGTGATTGGTGGACTTGGAGAAGGCGTTCGACCGTGTCCCTCGGGGGGCCCTGTGGGGGGTGCTCCGGGAGTATGGGGTACCGGGCCCCTTGATACAGGCTGTTAGGTCCCTGTACGACCGGTGCCAGAGTTTGGTTCGCATTGCCGGCTGTAAGTCGGGCTTGTTTCCAGTGAGAGTTGGACTCCGCCAAGGTTGCCCTTTGTCACCAATCCTGTGCATAACTTTTATGGACAGGATTTCTAGGCGCAGCAAAGGTGTTGAGGGATCCGTTTTGGTGGCCTCAGGATCAGGTCTCTGCTTTTTGCAGATGACGTGGTCTTGTTGGCTTCATCGGAACGTGATCTACAGCTTTCGCTGGAGCAGTTCGCAGCCGAGTGTGAAGCGGCTGGGATGAAAATCAGCACTTCCAAATCCGAAGCCATGGTCTTGAGCTGGAAGAGGGTGGGGTTCCTTCTCCGGGTCGGGGATGAGGTCCTTCCCCAAGTGGAGGAGTTTAAGTATCTAGGGGTCTTGTTCACAAATGAGGGAAAAATGGAGCGGGAGATCGATAGACGGATTGGTAGGGCGAAGGCGAAGCTCTCGATTAACCAGTCGATCTATGTTCCTACCCTCATCTATGGTCATACATTCTGGGTGGTGACCGAAAGAACGAGATCAGGGATACAAGCGGCTGAAATGAGTTTCCTCCATAGAGTGTCTGGGCTCTCCCTTAGAGATAGGGGGAGAAGCTCAGTCATCCGGAGGGGGCTCAGAGTAGAGCCGCTGGTCCTCCACATCGAGAGCAGTCAGTTGAGGTGGCTCGGGCATCTGGTCAGGATGCCTCCTGGGCGCCTCCCTGGTGAGTTGTTTCGGGCACGTTCCACCGGGAGGAGGCCCAGGGGAAGGCCCAGGACACGCTGGAGGGACTATGTTTCTCAGCTGGCCTGGGAGCGCCTTGGGATTCCTCCCGAGGAGCTGGAACAAGTGGCTGGGGTAGGGAAGTCTTGGTGTCCTTGCTTAAGCTGCTGCCCCCGTGACCTGACCCTGGATAAGCGGTAGAAAATGGATGGATGGATGGATGGATTTTGTTAAATAAAAACTAAATATAAAAACATTTCTTCATTTGTTAAAACAGCTTTAATGTTGAGTCAAAGCTCCTACCTGCTGGTCAGTGAAAGTAGAGCTGTAGCACTTGTGATGACTGGAAATTGTATGAAAGTATGATACAAATGGGTTGTATTTCCCGGATTTAGCTTTTTCTTCTCATGTTGCAACCTACATGTGATCTGCTCTTTCACTTTTACATTATTTGGCAGCTGTGGCTAAGTTGACAAGAGTAGTTTGGCAATAAGGTTGAGAGCTCAGCAAATGCCAGTATATAAATATTTATTCCTTTGAATATTTACAAATGATAAAGCATCACGCTTTTGGTTTCTGTGAGATTAAGTCACAGTATAAACAGATACAGTATATCCATTTCATCTGCCTTCTCCTGTTAAAATCCCTCTTATTGATTTAAGAAAAAAATGAAAAAAAATTCTTCCAGATTTAATGTGACATAAATCCTGTTCAAGTCAAATGAAAAACAAAGAAATCTATCAGAAGTAAAACACAAAAAGATGCAACAACCCGGTAGCTTGAACTTGCACATCATTAAAATGAAAACACACAGTTGTTCTTGGAAACTCCCATATCTTCTTCTGTGTTGCTGTTGGTCTCTTGGCATCCACCTGACCAGACCAGAAGACATTTTCAATGTTTCTAATGTTCTTTTTGTTCCATGTTTCTTCCAATTATTGGTGGCTATATCCACTCTGCCACAGTTTACATATTGTCACCTTCCTAAAATAATGGCCTAAATCACATAGGCATGTTAAATTTTTTGCCCAAGTCATTTATTCCTCTCATGTTGCATAACTGAGAGACATTGTTTTTAATATGTCAATAGTCATCTATTGTCACAACCTTTTTGAATGAAATTGTTAATAAATGTAATATATTCAATATTTTGTTCAGTTTTTTGTGTCTTGTTAAAAACCTGAAAAAATGACTTAGGCCATTATTTTAAGAGGGTAACGATATGCTAAAGTGGATTTTTGTTGTCATTGTACTCTTCTTCTGACCATCCATCCATTTTCTGTACCCGTCATTCCTATGCAGGGTTGCTGATTGGGGCTGGTGCCTATCTCCAGCTGTCATGGGGCGAGAGGCGGGGTACACCCTGGACAGGTCGCCAGTCCATCGCAGCTTCTTCTGACCATTTTGCAACAATTATTATTTTTGATATTCTTTAACCCACCTGCAAACTATAGTTTTAGCTAAAGGATGCAAATGAGTAATTCTCACTATGACAGTAAACTTTATTTTAACTTAATCAAGTGTGTGAAAATTTCAGCTGTTTATTAAAGCTTCACATTTTTACCCTTGTTTTCTTTTTTAGATGTGTGAAAAACACAATTCGGCTATTTAACAGTTTTGAGAGCAACTGTATGTGCGAAGCAGTTTTGTTAGTGGATCATATGTGCGAAGCTTAGAAGCCAGTTAGCTGCATCCATCTCTCATTACTGTGAGTGGATTTCCACAAATTTACCTCCAATGAAAAAGGTTGCAAGGCATTTTTTTTCCTGATATCAGTCCCAGAATGCCAGAACCAACTTACAATTGTGTTAAAAAATAATGACGTTTTGTTTAAAAGAAAAAAAAGTCAAGTTCATTTTCTTATAACCTTTATTTCTGACACAAATTAGTTGAGAACACTGCATATTTTATTCCAATTCAAAACATGACAAACATGTTTTTGAAAGTAAGGAAAAATAAAAATTAGGCAATTTAAATGCCTAAAAAACCTACTGTGTATACAGAAAATTCTTGAAATTTTTTCTTTACTGTATATCATCAAAGTATTCATGAGTTCTCTAACCACTGTTGGTTGTGTTACATGAAAGGACCAATTGAGATACTGCTTCGTTACTAGTGCGTTTAAAAACAGGAATATATTGGTAATGCAGATGGAAATTAAGTAGTATGGCTAAATACATTAGGACTTGAGGTGCCACGCAATTGATTGTTGTACATCTGATAATGACCACATTTCTGTGAGGACCCATGGGTCTATCAATTTAGATGGAAGATTAAACCACGTATTAAGGTTTAATTCTTTTGAGTTTTTTCAGAATGTGCGTCATCTATGAAAAAATGTGGCATTGGAAATTTATGACACTGTCTTAAACAGAAAGTACAACTAAAAGCATGTTTGTCAACTGATCATTACCAGAAAAGTTCCATTGCAGAACTCAGTCAGCTGAATGAAACTAAAGGAACAGCCAACATCCTTTTGGTGGTTTAGACCACATGTACCACCTCACAAGGCAGCTGAAACCATTGGCACCAACAATACCAGCAGCAAATTCATTGAAGGCAAACAAATCATTAGGTCAGGGGAGTCTGACATAAATGTACTTTCTAATTGATATTTGCAAAACCCTTTCCCAGCACTTCGAAATTCAGCACTACCTTGTGATGATTTTTCAGTGTAAAATGCAATCAAATTAATTGAAGGGTGTCATATGATGAAGTGTTGAAAAGTCAAGGGATTATTTCCTTTCTTTTACAAGGAAACAGTTATTAGCAACTAAATGTGTTTTTCAGATACCCGGTTAACAAGAATGCTGTCTAAAGGAGTTTTTTTTTTTAAGGAAGAACAGCACAATTAGTATAGATATTGGTTTAAGTGAGTTCCCAAATTAATATTGTCATCAGCATAGAACATTTTCCAATGATCCATAATTTTTTGATACCGTATTAAACAACATACAGCTAATTATTGAAATTTTTGGCTGTATTTTCACGTTACTTAAATTAATGTTTTTGGTCATTTTCCCTGTGTGGCTAATATGAATAAAAAAATAAAGCTTTAAAAATATTACCATTTTGTTTCTATGCTTTAACAGCCTATTCTGAAAGAAAAACAATTATGACTTAATGCAATGTATTCACAAAATTGCCTATAGAGTTATATAGGAACAAAATGTTTTTGAAACATATTGATTTTAAACTTACAAGATTATTGCATCTAACCATAATTGTCAACATTGGTTATTATTACAAGATTTTACAGGTTTTTAAATTGTATCAGCATCATTAAAAATATCACTAATCTTTAAGACAGAAACTATAATCAAACAGACTTCTGAAAACTTTGTCATCATTTTTTTCCATACAAGCATGTTTTTAAGTCACCTGTAGCATGATTTTTGCCAAGTTTACATTTAAAAACATCAACATAAAAAGCCTCTTGTATGAGGTAATTAAAAATTCAAGTAATGGCTCTTGGAAACATTGGAATACATCTCAAAAACCTTTCTGCAACCATTCCTCTTTGTTCTTTTTTTGTTTATCTTGAGCAGTTGATATAGAAGTTACTCCTATTAAGTAACTTCTTGAAAGGAAAATTGTGATGATATTCCAAATGCCAAAATTTGTTATAATTTAGCCTGCTCTTCTTCCTGAATCTTGAGTAAGTTCCACGTTTCTCTTATGTTCTGATTGAACTCTTCTATCAGTTGACGACGTTCTTCATTCTGCCATTGTATGCTCTGATGGGGAAAAAAAGACTCCATGGTATTGCACATGTTTGAGAGATTCATATCTTAAAAATTATGATAATATCATTTATACCACCTTCAGTTTTATGTATGGCAGCATGAACATCCCAAAATCAATTAAAAGTGACTGACTAAAGAATCAGTGTCTTTGACGCGAGATACAGCAGAGGTCATTTTTTTCGAAAATTAAGTTTAAGTTTTCTTTAAAAAATAAAAAAATAAAACTTATCTGTAACATGTTTGGGGAGGGTCACAAGAAGTTAACTGTATAAATCCATGTTAATTATGATAAGTACTCTGTATGAAACTATAACTCTTTGCCTACTCAAAACAGTGACAGAAATAACCTTTGAGGGAAAGGTTTTCTTAGTTATAGCACAAAAATTGAGTTGATTCTTTCAACGTCCCCTAAAGTAATCAGAATACATTTTTTTAGTACAAAAACAAAACTCTCACCCTCAGTCTTCTAATAACTGATGCTGTTTCTTCAACCATTTCATGGAGCTTAGCCTGTAGATGAATAGGGAAAATTGGCATTTAGTTACACTCAAACACCTGAATAAAAGCAGAGCTGATATTTTGCATTGTGTAGTAACTCAGTATAAAGAAATCTATGTATTTTACTGATTTCTTTATATAATTTGGTTAATCAACACATTAACTACCACCTTTTCCTTGTCAAACAGGGAACTTGTGAAGCAAAACAGACTCAGCAGAATAAAAATGAAGAACAAGCCCTTCATGATTTTGGTACCAGCACCTCCTCTGTTTTTGACACTGGTTAATGTTGCCATCTCTGTTCTGAAGGTAAATGAAAAAGAGATTAAATTGTACAAATTCTTGGAAAACATTCAGAGTTTAGTTGTGTTATATTATGAACTTACCCGAGATGTCAAAATGTACTACAGTAAGGAAAAACTGGACTGGATGGAATAACCCTGACCAGTTTTATATCCTTCAGGAGTAACCTCCTCCAGGACACTCTCATATGTCTCAGCGTGTTTGTTGTGTGTTCTTTACTACAACTGGTTTTGTTTCACAAAACTTTCAAGTTTCACTTTTCAAATGGGTTTTAGGGAGGTTCATACGGCATTAGCTGCAGCTGAAACCACGTCACTGTGCTAGGTTGGTCAGCCAACTAATTTTACTTAAACACCAAAGAGTAGCTATCTATGGAGTAGTGTCAAGAAGAGGATCAGACCCAACAATGTAAAAATGCTAAATGTCGCTATTTAAACAACCCGTGCTTTCAGAATACCTCAGCAGAGACACAGCTTGTGAGCCAGACAAGATTCAGCAGAGGGAAAATTAGGAACAGGCTTTTTGTGGTTCTAATACCAATCCCTTTTCTGCTTCTAACACCAGTCACTGCTCTGAAGAAAGAAAAGGACAGCTGTCAGTCAGATTTATGAAACCTATTTAATATTAAATGAACTTTTTAATAAAAAAATATGAACATGGATACAATATGCTCTCAGTATCTTTAGAAACAGTTTGTACAGTATTAATCTTTGCAAATTATTAGGTCAGGGAGCTCATACTACCACACATCTTTGTCTACAAGCTTGACACATCAGATAAAGTTGAATTACCAAAGAGGGGTTCTGAAAATCAGAGCATGACACTACAATACCTCAATATCTAAAACCTTGTCATTGTTGTATCGTGGTGCCCTTGAAGAAGTGCAATCATGTCAAATAACACAACACTTCTTTGACTTATCTTAAAATGATCTTTTGGCCGAATAAGTGGTTCCATTGGACCTATAGACAACAGTACACAAATGAAATGAGCTGGTGCGAATACCAAGGATTTAATCACACAGTGATCTGCAGTTTTGTATGCATTTGCTACATAACACCAATTGGGCTCAATACATTTTAAAAACAGTTTTATGACTGGATGTTTTTCAGTTCACTTACAGCTCATGATAATGCATGCTTATAATTATATTAAACATATAATTAAACACAATGCAACTGACAATTTATTGTTATATTTATGTAAAACAGTTAAACCCCAGGTAAAACAATTACTGTTCTCTGTTCTCTTTTTGTAAATCCAATTCTTAGGATTACATGCTTATCCTATGCTCATTCCTAATCAATAGGAAGACTGCACTAATCTGCGTTATTGACATAAATACTCAAATTTCACAGATCAGATTTATCTTGTGCCAATTTTGTTATAAGTGCATCTAGGTGAGCCAATTTTTCTTCATTCTCTTTGATTTGTGCAACTTGATTTTGAAGGATTTTGTTTTTCATAATTACTGACTGTCTTCAGGAATCCCTTAATGCAGTCTAAGTAACCAGACAGAACATTAAAATGTGATAGGGAATTTGGTATAAATTTCTCTAGTGTTTTTCCAAAATTATCCATAAGGTCTCCCAGGTCCTCTAGGAGTTCTGGAATGAATACGATGTCTACCATGTTATTAACCTTGGAAAAACAAATTTAAAAAAGATGGTGTTTTATATGGTTTTATGACATTACATCACTACATTTATAGTTTGGGGAGTAATGATTTGTGTGGGATTTTACTCAACTTCCTTCTTAAAATGTCCTGCTTTAACTTCTGAATGTTGTCACTGATCTCTTTCTGTACATTCAGAGTGAAGAACAAAATTGTGCATTGTAAGGAAAATATTTTAACTGTGGTCACAATCTACTAAAAAATGTAACTTAGTAGTTTAAAGGTTTGTCATAAAAGATTACCAGATCTTTTTTGTTTATCCATGAACTTGCAGGGCAGAGCAGGCTCAGCAATGTCAAAACGAGGAAAAGGATTTTAGTTTTTCTGACACCGGCCGGTTCTCTGTTACAGAGTGAGGCCACAGCTATCATCTCTGCTCTGAAGGATCTCAAAATGAAAGGTTTTTCACTTGATATAATATGCAAACAAAGAATTGAAAAAAGATTAATATCCTGATAAAATCAGCAAAAATGTGTATGTAAAGTCACTTATACCTTTTGCTGGAGTGGGTGCTACTGTGCATGCGATGAGTGACACAAAAGGCAGGAACAATGCTCCACAAAGTGCTTTTATACTCACTTTTTACCTCCCCTATCTCACACTTCATTTGTGTTGTTCTGCATAGATAGACAGACAGACAGACAGACAGATAGATCACCCATATGTTGCAAGTAATTACTGTCTATGATTGTTGTCAGAAGTAGTACTCAGCCTCACTAGTGAGTCTAATAATAAATCAGCTAAGTAGTTGAGCAATGTTGAACTTTTTACTAGGCAAATTAAACTAAAAACACCATCACATGTTGATTGACGTCAAAATCAAACAGTTTTGCTGTGAGGAATGTTCTGTGTCTAAGTTGAGAATAAAGATCTCAGTTTTGAGTCTTTTTCAGCTTTAATTGTATTTGTTGAATATAAAGGTGGTTACAAATATCTGTATCTCCTATTAATAGATGCTTCTAGCAAACTGAGCAGAATTGGTAAACAATAAACATCACAGTATTTTTTGCTTTTAGCAAAGCAAAATAATATTTTTTTTTGAGATACTAAGATTGAGTCCATCAACTGTAAAATAGAATAGAACAGATTATAATAGTCTTTACTGTCAGTGTACCAGGTGGCACAACAAAGTTAAGGGTGCTTCCACTGAGCCACCATCCACCACAAAAATGGGAATAAATTGTGCATAGTTTTTGAGTAGCTGCATATCTTCTCAAATATTATATAATGCCTTTTCACATAAGAAAGGTGAGGGTGATTTAACATCAGAATCTTTTTTCAGATTCACATTAACTGAGAACAACTCTGACAAAACTCACACGCCTCAAAAGAACAGAGCTCTGTAGACTGTCAAAATAAACATTTAACCGTAAATATCAAAATATTTATCAATTGTTCTTTGCTTCTCATAGATCTTGCTTCTTCCAAAAGTCTTGAGATGGTTTCAATTCTATTTCTGTCTTGGATCTGATTAAAACAAACAGCATTTCTTGATAGCTGGTAATGATGAATTGACAATGCTTAATGTTAACTCGGCAGAGAAAGAATAATAGTGAATTACCTGTTTTCTGATTGTGTCTTCAAAAGCTTTCTGAAGCTTTTCCTTTAATATTTCATGTAACTTACTAAAAAGATAGTTGCATGGTCATTCAAGTACCATAAACATATGTACATAAAACTTTGAGGGGCATTTGAGCATAATTGGTTTTAAAGGAGGACGTAAAGAAAAAGTGCATTTACCTGAGCACTTTAAAAAATTGAAGACATCCCATACAATGTGACACACAACAAAGAGACAATGAGGAACAGGCCCTTGAGAAGCCTCTTAGCAGTTTTTATTCTGCTTCCAGATTCTGCCATGACGTCTAAAAATTATAATTATTATTTTGTGAAATAAGAACTGAATATAAAACATTTTCTGCATTTGTTAAAACAGCTTTAATGTTTAGTCAAAGCTCCTACCTGCTGGTCAGTGAAAGTAGAGCTGTAGCACTTGTGATGACTGGAAATTGTATGAAAGTATGATACAAATGGGTTTTATTTCCCGGATTTAGCTTTTTCTTCTCATGTTGCAACCTACATGTGATCTGCTCTTTCACTTTTACATTATTTGGCAGCTGTGGCTAAGTTGACAAGAGTAGTCTGGGAATAAGGTTGAGAGCTCAGCAAATGCCAGTATATAAATATTTGTTCCTTTGAATATTTACAAATGATAAAGCATCACGCTTTTGGTTTCTGTGAGATTAAGTCACAGTATAAACAGATACAGTATATCCATTTCATTTGCCTTCTCCTGTTAAAATCCCTCTTATTGATTTAAGAAAAAAATTTAAAAAACTTCTTCCAGATTTAATGTGACATAAATCCTGTTCAAGTCAACTGAAAAACAAAGAAATCTATCAGAAGTAAAACACAAAAAGATGCAACAACCCGGTAGCTTGAACTTGCACATCATTGAATTGAAAACACACAGTTGTTCTTGGAAACTCCCATATCTTCTTCTGTGTTGCTGTTGGTCTCTTGGCATCCACCTGACCAGACCAGAAGACATTTTCAATGTTTCTAATGTTCTTTTTGTTCCATGTTTCTTCCAATTATTGGTGGCTATCTCCACTGTGCCACAGTTTACATATGCTAGAGTGGATTTTTGTTCATTTTTCATTGTACTCTTCTTCTGATCATCCATCCATCCATTTTCTGTTCCCGTCATTCCTATGCAGGATTGCGGGGTGGGGCTGGTGCCTATCTCCAGCTGTCATGGGGCGAGAGGCGAGGTACACCCTGGACAGGTCGCCAGTCCATCGCAGCTTCTTTTGACCATCTTGCAAATATTATTAATTTTGATATTCTTTAACCCACCTGCAAACTATAGTTTTAGCTAAAGGATCCAAAAGAGTAATTCTCACTATGACAGTAAACTTTATTTTAACCTAATCAGGTGTGTGAAAATTTCAGCTATTTTTTAAAGCTTTAGATTTTTATCTTTGTTTTCTTTTTTAAATGTGTGAAAAACAGTTTGAAAGGATTTCTCAAAGTCAAGACATCAGACAATTCGGCTATTTTACAGTTTTGAGGGCAACTGTATGTGCGAAGCAGTTTTGTTAGTGGATCATATGTGCGAAGCTTAAGAGCCAGTTAGCTGCATCCATCTCTCATTGCTGTGAGTGGATTTACACAAATTTACCTCCAATTTACCTAATTTTCTTATCACCTCTATTTCCGACACAAATTAGTTGAGAGCACTGCATATTTTATTCCAATTCAAAAATGACAAAAATGTTTTTGAAAGTATGGAAAAATAACATACTAGGCAATTTAAATGCCTAAAAAACCTACTGTGTATACAGAAAAGTTCTTGAAATTTTTTCTTTACTGTATATCATCAAAGTATTCATGAGTTTTCTAACCACTATTAGTTGTGTTACATAAAATGGACCAACCAAGATGCTGCTTCCTTACTAGTGGGTTTAAAAACAGGAATATATTGGTAATGCAGATGGAAATTAAGTAGTATGGCTAAATACATTAGGACTTGAGATGCCACGCAATTGATTGTTGTACATAAGATAATGACCACATTTCTGTGAGGTTCCATGAGTCTATCAATTTAGATGACAGATTAAAGCAAGTATTTTTGATTTTTTTCAGAATGTGCGTCATCGATGAAAAAATGTGGCATTGGAAATTTATGACACTGTTTTGTCTTAAACAGAAAGTATAAGGATTTTTTTCATCCGATTGTTACCAGAAAAGTTCCATTGCAGAACTCAGTCAGCTTAATGAAACTGAAGGAACAGCCAACATCCTTTTGGTGGTTTAGACCACATGTACCACCTCACAAGGCAGCTGAAACCATTGGCACCAACAATACCAGCTGCAAATGCATTAAAGGCAAAAAAATCATTAACTCAGGGGAGTCTGACATAAATGTACTTTCTAATTGGTATTTTCAAAAAATGCAAAAACCATCTAGGTTTCCAAGGACTTCGAAATTCAGAACTAACTTGTGATGATCTTTCAGTGTAAAATGCAATCAAATTTATTGAGGTGTGTCATGTGATGAAATGTTATAAAGTTAAGGGAGTATTTCCTTTCTTTTGCAAGATACTATAGTGGGAAACAGTTAATAGCAACTGTTCACTAAATGTGTTTTTCAGATACCCGGTTAACAAGAATGCTGTCTAAAGGAGTTTTTTTAAGCAAGAACAGCACAATTAGTATAGATATTGGTTTAAGTGAGTTCAAAAATTAATATTGTCATCAGCATAGAACATTTTCCAATGATCCACAATTTTTTGACACCGTATTAAACAACATACAGCTAATTATTGAAATTTTTGGCTATATTTTCACGTTACTTAAATTAATGTTTTTGGTCATTTTCCCTGTGTGGCTAATATGAATAAAAAAATAAAGCTTAAAAAAGATTTCCATTTTGTCTCTATGCTTAAACAGCCTATTCTGAAAGAAAACAATTATTACTTAATGCACAGTATTCCCCAAATTGCCTATAGAGTTATATAGGAACAAAATGTTTTTGAAACATTTTGATTTTAAACTTACAAGATGATTGAATCAAACCATAATTGTCAACATTGGTTATTATTACAAGATTATACAGGTTTTAAAATCGTATCAGCATCATTAAAAATATCACTAATCTTTAAGACAGAAACTATAATCAAACAGACTTCTGAAAACTTTGTCATCATTTTTTCCATACAAGCATGTTTTTAAGTCACCTGTAGCATGATTTTTGCCAAGTTTACATTTAAAAACGTCAACATAAAAAGACTCTCGTATGAGATAATTAGAAATTCAAGTAATAGCTCTTGGAAACATTGGATTACATCTCAAAAACCTTTCTGCAACCATTCCTCTTTGTTCTTTTTTGTATATCTTGAGCAGTTGATATAGCAGTTACTCATATTATGTAACCTATAATAATAATTTAACTTATTCATTGATACTATGGATCAAGCTGTAACCAGACCTGTGTGTGACTAATGACATTGAACCAAAGTGTGTTATATAACTGTGTAATAACATTGTATTTTCACATAAGGCCAGGTTGTTTTTGATTGCTCTTTTCCCTTTGTTATTTGAAAACTGCACCTTGACATATATATATATATATATATATATATATATATATATATATAGTGTAGTTTTTGCTAGTTTTTATCTATTTGAATACTGTGTGCATAAAAATAAGAACAAGGGCAGGAACTGTTGTCAAAGTTATAGGGGGCTTTTATTTTGGCAAGACATTTTCAAATTCCAACGCCTGTTTCCAAAAGGTGAACATTTTCAGCAGGAAAAATTACATTTGCAGAGAGTTAGTCACGAAGAGGACCTTTACAAATCAATTTTTCTCTGTTCTAGGTTTATTATAATTACTTCTAGTTGTTCTACTTTCTTTTCATAGTCTTTGATTTTTTCAGCCACTTCTTTAAACCCGTTTTCCACAAAAGCATTGCAGGCCATCATGACGTCCTTTGCACTCAGCAAGCTTTCAGCCAGTTCTGGAAAATCTGGTATGCCATTCCTGACCATTTTATTCAAATAATCCATTACTTTTGCCGTCTTCTCAATAACCATTGGAAGGAAGACGATGTCTAACATGTTATTAATCTGAAAGAAATATATTCATTTATTGCTGTTCAAATTTATATGAAGTGATTAACTTATTGTGTCTTACTCACCCTTCTCCTTGATACTTCCTGTTTTAGCAGCGCAACATTTTCTTTGATCTCTCTCTGCAAATTTAGAGTAAATGTTGGAGTTTTACAATGACAATGGTGATTGTGAAAAATACATTTGTTAAAACATACTAAAATAAGACAAGGAAAATTTTTTACCAGCTTGTCCTTGTCTATCCACAAACTTGCAGGGCAGAGCACACTCAGTAGAGTAAAAATGAGGAACAGTGATCTTAGTCTCCTGACATGAAACATGTCTCTTCCTCTGAACATGACTGCACCTGCCATCACAATATATATATATATATATATATATATATATATATATATATATATATATATATATATATATATATATATATATATATATATATATATATAATGTATATATGAACATACAACATTAGGAATAGATTACTATGATCATATTCGCATAAACATACCTTAAGTTGTATTGACAGGTGGTCAGATGTACCAGGTGATGACTAACAGCAATTGTATTACAAGATTATTTAATGCTCTTACTGTCCCTTCCCCCAGGGGACATCTTATCTGGCTGATTGTATCTCTAAACTGATTGGAGCTCACGATTCCACATATGACACTGGGCCAGCCTTTTCTGCAGGGCAGCTCCACTGTCCTGGAATATACCAACACCAATTAGACGCACAACAAGAGAAATATCAAACCAAAAAGAAATTTGTCACAATAAAGAAAGCAAAACAAGTGCTAGTTGCTACATTTGTCTACTACAATCTGCCACAGAAAGCAAATGGTAAACACATTCCAGCAAAAATTTTTACTTTTTTGTTGTCTGATTGGCCATTAGAGGTTCAGGAGATCGTTTGTTCCTGCTCTGTGCACAACAGGCTGGGAGAAAAAACAAAGCAGCTTCAGTCGGTCCCACTGCTCTGACTTAGGCAGCCTCCATCAATTTGATATGAAGAAATGGCACTTAAGAAACATGCCTCAAAGCGCAGGTACAGTCGACTTTTGGTTCGCCTCCTTCCACCTAATGTTAATTTCAGCGGCATGTCCTCACCGCTGCACACTGGATCTGGGCTCGGGGTGAGCAGCCGTGAATGAAATGAAGTTGCTGGTGTAGACAATCAACCAGAAAGGTTCGGCCCATAGCCTTAACTGCTCACATGTAAAAATGTTACATGAACAGTAGCGGAGGGTAGTCAACCGTACCAACAATTCGGATCGCAGCATGTATGGAAAGCCAGAGGTGACACAATTCAATAAATCAAAATGTCCCAAAATTGATATTTATTCATGTGAAAATTTTATTAAAACTTGAAATGCATTTGTCAAATAAATTAATCATTTCTTATCCAGAAGATATATATCATTTTTATATTTAAAATAGTTGAAATTTGATTAATATTTTTACCTCATTGCTGTGTGCCGAAGATACTATTATTTAATCTCTTGGCTTAAAAAATCAATATCTCTCAGAGGTGCTAACACCACCATAGAAAAGTAGAGTTAGCCCCTCTGAGCTGGTTTGATCTTTAAAGCTGTCTACAGCTGAGTTACTGCGGAGGTTAATCAGTCAGATATGAGGGTTTATTTAGTGAGACACAGCAGCATGATAAATTATTCCATAATGTACTTTATAACATTGTAATGAGCTACCAGCTCTCCTATGCTCTTTTTAATGTTTATTGTCTTTGATCAACACAGTTCAGCAGCAGCGTCTCAACAGCAACATTACACCCCATCAGATAAAAATAGGCTACTTTTGTCTTGCATGGTCCCCATCTGATGACTTTGATATGTTATGTTGCGATTCACATTTTGATTCTTGATGAAAATCGGTTGTTGTTAATCAGGATGGTTCACTATAAGTTATGTTGTTGTAAGCCATTTTAAGTTCTTGCTCTTTTTTCCCCCTTTTTTAACTTTGAGCACCTGCCCCTCTAAAGGTCTCTGCACAGCCCTGGGCCAGAGCTACAATGGAATGGTTCAGATCAAAGGAAGTTTGGTACTAAACATTTGCCATGGACAGAAAGTAAAACTGTGAACAGATTTATCATCTAACATTTATAAGAAAAGTTCCTCCAAAGACCACAGTCAGGAGACTGTAGCTAAAGGAACAGCCAGACTGTCTGTGGCCTAAACACCAGACACCACAGATCTGTTTCCAAATGACGCTGCTGCTGATAACGTTGTTCTAAAAGGATCATGTACAGTACCTTGCCAACATATTCAAATCCACTGACCTTTTTCATGCTTTTTCAATGCTACTAGGAAGCAATCAATCAGCACAATGTAAAACATTGACAGCATTATGCTCTGGGGAGACTTTTCTTCAGCATAGAAAGAGAAGCTGGTCAAACTTTATTGGCTATTCTATTATATTCAGAATTTCTACCCGATAAACAAATGTTTTAGTTTTGTTTCCACCTTGGAGTTATTATCTATGAACCAACGGGAAAGGTACCTTTTGGTTTTGCTTTGTACCTGTTTTTTTCTTTCCAGTTCATTGCTTATTTAGTTTCTTCATATTTTGTATTGTTTGTACATTTGTTAGTTTATTAGTATGTAGTCTTTTCCCTTTAGTTATTATATGCTTCCTCTTTACTGTAGCTTCTTTCTATTTATTAGCCTCCTTCCCTCATCCTGCTTGTTCGCTCCCAGCTTTGCCTTCACTATGCAGCCCGTTTCCAATTAGCCATCTGTTTCTCATACAGTAATCAGCACTCCCAGTATTTAAGCTTCTCTCCTTCAGTCATTCTTTGTTGGATCCTTCTGTTGCTTACCTCTGTTTTTGCCTTTGTCTCCAAGCTCTGGTCTTATTGTGTGCGTATAAGTCTACTTGTCTTTTATTAACACACTCACAGGTCTCTTTACCTGGGTAATTTAAAACACAAAAATATGACATAGCCTGGCATATCTTGAGGATGATTTACTCAAAAACTCTGTTTTTAAGCCTTCTCTGCCTGTGTATATTGACTCTCGCTGTGATTTGCTGGAGTACCACAGTCTTAGAAATGTCACATATGAGATTTTGTTGGGTACATTTGCAGTCTAACCAGCCTTTCTGTCTTTGTCAATTTTGATGAGGAACTTTTTAATTAATTGTGGACTCATAATGAAAACAGAAGGATGAGGAATGCTGCAAGTCATTGACTTAATTCAATCTGCTGGGTTTCCCTGTATGTTTTTCCCCAACCCATTTGGACAGTAAACTGAACTTGATTGCATTGTTAAATAACTAAGTTGAATTGGAATGTATGTATGATTGGACTAATGACTTTTTTTGTAAATTGTCTTAAAACATCTAATCAATTGGTGTTGCATAAAGAAACTGAATTGAATTGAAAGCTGGCCCAAAAGACAGAGCAGATAAAAAAAAAGCTGAAAACATGTACAGTTTACACTTTATTTCATAATAATTTTCAACATGTTTGCATTGTTCGTTATTTGCTTGTTTGCAAAGTTTATCAACCTGACATAACACAAACATCTCCTCAAGTTTCCTAGGATGGAAAACAGAACTCAGACATGTTCAGTGTTGAAAGTATAGGCATTTAATTTTGGAAATGTATAATTTCAGCAAACATTAAGTTTATCCTGCCCTTTCAAATGTATCATTAAGAATCACACCAAAAATGTCAAAGAATCAGAAAATTAAATTTAAATCTACTTAACATAGAGAATGATCCCCACAGCAGGGTAAGAGGTTTTAAAGCTCTTCATGAACTTCTTTTGATTTTAAAATATTCACAATATTATTCAGATTTTTTGCAGTATCTTTTGCTTCTCCAGCAAAAAGCTTGTTCTTTAGGTCGCAATAAATCTTTACTTTCTTTGAAAGGCTCTCTAAACCATGGCCAACTTGATAAATTGATGGATCCTTATTTTGCGCCATTTTCATTTGTTGCAGTTGAGGAAGAAGCTCGAGCATCTTCACATCATACTGTTTTGTGACAATTTCCATTGCGAACTTCCCAACAACCTTTAGGAAGAAAAAATTTATTTAAAAAAACATAAACAATATTTTTTATAAGCAGCTTTTGTTCACTACAAATTAAGTTTTTAGCAACTCAAGTACCAAAACAGCTACCTTGTTTTCATACTCTTCTTCTGCAGCTTGCTGAAGGTCCTGCAAGAAGGTTTCCTGAAATTTGCCAGAGACAGTATGACACTGGACTACAAATAAAAGTAAATCTGTGTGCATACAAAAGAAAATACAATTTTACAAAAATAAGAATATTTAATATTTAACCCTCTCAAATCATTCAAAAACATTTTTACCAGTTGTTCCGTATTTGTCAACGATTTTGCTTCATCCAGAAGTTCTGAAATTGCTTCAATTCTTGCTAGTTCTTCCTTCTGAAAAAGTAAATTAAAATTGTTATAACAGAAAGTTAAACGTTTCACTATCAAAATGACATCCAGAATCTTTGAGCTAATAATTAAGAAAAAAATGTATTCACTTGGCCATTGACAGCTTCCTCTAATAGTGTCTGAAGGCTTTTCATCATTGTATTCTGAAATGTAACAGAAAGAAAGCTCTTTGTTGTAATTATTGCACATAAATAGTCCAAACAGAAGTACAAATGACTGCATGATTGGGTTTGAAGAACAATTGATCAGTCTATAAAGGAACTTACCAGACCATTCTTCATTAACTGTATATCTCCATTGCAAAACAAACACAACAGAGCTAGCATCAGAAACAGGGATTTGATGAATGGGAAACCACCCTTTCTTGTACATCCAGATTTTGTCATATTTATAGTCAATAATTTTCTGCGGCAGATGTAAAGAATAAAAATTAGATTTAAAATTCTCCAGCATTTAACATTTTTTTAAATAGAAAAGAGCTTACCTGTCCATGAATATGAGTCACTTGAAAGATGGGTTGATACAAATGGTTTGAAGTCTTTTATCATTTCCTGGCTTTAATCACAAGTTGGGTGTGATCATCCCTCTCACTTTGGGTTTAAAAACCCATACACATCTGGTTATTCTTCCTCTTTTTTTCTATTTCTTTTCTATCACATGATGTTTCAGCCAAAAAGAAAGCTCAAGACTCATCACAAAAATACAACACAACAAAAAATAAAATACATGGAATTAATTATTTGCAGACACAACAGTTATAGGTAAATTCAGTCAAACAAAATAAACTCCCTTTTGATTGAATTAGAATTCAATTTGAAGCAATTAAAGTCTGGAAAATCATAAACCAGGTTTTCTGCCGGAGGAAACAGAAATGTTACGTTGAATCTCAACTTTAGTTGCAATTCTTCCTGAAAATAGCATCCATACTACAAAAAGAGATTTTGAGCAAAACCAGGCTCAACTGGGAGGTTAGAATATATCTATCTATATAAATATGTATGTATGTATATATGTGTATATATATATATATATATATATATATATATATATACCATTTGTCAAAACTAGATGTTGACAATTATGTTTAGAGTGATTTTTCTTGCTCCAGCTAAATATATGCATATAACATGCATCCAGTGTCAACAGTCCTGCACTTTTTTTTAACTAACACCAAGGGGCAGTATTTCATTACATTATATCCTGAAAAGCTTACTGCAAAGTACTGTTTGTATAGACAGCAGCAGGGATTGCACAGATGAATATTACCAATGACATAGAATTAGAAGTCATCAAATAATGAAGACAAAGCTTTAATAAATATACATTTGTTTAATCTATTCTGAATATTCCCAATGTATTTCAGTTTTTTGCAAGAAGGATTATAGAGTAAAATACGTTTTTGATTTACTTTGTACAGTAAAATAAATTTCATGTGAGTTTAAGACCTTGTATCGCCAAACTTAAAAAATACTTTGCTTGGAAATCAAGGGTCTGTTGAGGTTTTTCCTCATCTTGTTGATTTTGTTCTTTTGTAAAGGTTCTGTTTTGAGAAACTAAACAATTGATAGAAACTGTAAATTGTTTAAATACTTCTAAACAAACAAATTTATATATCAGTCTGTATGTTAGAAGAAATGTATAATGTAAAAAAGAATAAAACGGTACATGTTAATACATTTATGAATAAACATATCCAATCCAATCATTCTTTATAAAACCTGAAGTTATCACAAGGACCAAAATGTTCTACAGAGTACTTTAAAACATAAAAATTACAAATACCATTACAAAGACCAAAAGCATGGAGTACTAAAATATAAAATACTTGAATAACACATAGAACAAACCGCGTAGTAAAAAAAAAATGCACAAACTGAAATCAGTACCTCACGCTGTGTCCAAAGTCAGAGCAAAGAATTTAGTTTTAGGAAGTGATTTAAAAACAGACAGAAATGTAACCTGTCTGATGTGCAGTGGTTAGTCGTTCCACATTTTAGAGGTGTTGTCACCCCCTACGCTTGTTTTGTTTAAGGCACACTCAGGAGCAGCTGAAGAGTTGACCTGACTGAGCCAGAGGGTGTGTAACTGACACATCTATACCCAGACACCCGGAAACTGAACTGTATTTCAGTTAACACAGCATCTGTAATCAGCCTTATCGAGGCAAAGCACACAACCAAACATACAGAGGCCTAAGGATGCTAAAGCAGGTTGACAGCATTCATTTCCTAAAAATCAATCAGGGGACATTGGCAGGCTCTTTGTGCTGTTTCACCGGGGGTTCTGATTTCGCAGCTCCGTCACCCCTGCGTCAGCACTGATGAGCTCAGCGTTGGCCGGGAACGGGGGGTGGGGAGAGCTTGAGACCAGAAGACGGGAGAGAGACCTAGAAAACGAGTAGACAGAAGGAGAAAGAGAGAGAGAGCGTGGGGTGTTGCCGCCTCTGAGACGCTCTCACGCATCAAAGAGTTACAGCAGCAGCAGCAGAAGAGGGAACAGAGCATCCTTTTCCCTGGGAAAAAAACCCAAGCCTGTCTTCTGCATTATTGAAGCTGTGTGATTATCCTTTATATTATTAAACAGAATCTAACCGAGATTTGCGGTAGTACCTCTAACTAAGTCATCAGGAGATCGATCTAGCTGCTAGAAAAACAGAAGCGCTTAGTGTGGATACAGACGGAGGCTTTCAGCACCTTGGATAGTGATAATGGCTCCCATGCTGGAGGACGGAGCACAGCCTGGTGAGTCCTTACCCTGGTTCATGTTGTTAAACCCTCTGTGGAGGGAATTTGCTCATTTTAATTATAGTTAATAAACGTCTATCCCTTCTGAAAACTTCGCCATTATTTGGCACTGAGAGTTGATTTTCTAATAATGTAGTATTGAGAGATGTTTTATTGTAATAGAATGTGAGTGAGTGATTTCATATTCTGTGAAAATGAATTTGCTAAAACAAATCCGAGAGTTCAATAAAGCTTCAAACCTCAGTTTTAAAGTGCTGCCTATAATTCTTGGTAAACTAATGAACAGTCGTATTTTTCAGACAGTATCAATGAAAGAGCAAATTTACTCGCCATTCGATCAAAGTAGAAACAAAACAACCAAACAAAAAAACTTTAGGATCATGAAATGGATAGATTTAAGTGCGTTCATCCAGTAGAATGAAGCCTGAAAATGACAGCCTGTTTTTATTTCATGTCCTCATACATTACAGCCCTCCTGTTGTTTCATCCATCTGTCTGTCTGTCATCGCTGCCTTGAAAAACATCCCAGCCAGGATTACGGACTAAAATATTAATCAGTCAAAAAGCATGAAACATTTTGTACAAGTGTTGACATTTATGTCATTTTTTTCTCATTTTCCTTGTGTATGTATGTATATATACATATATATATATATATATATATTTTTTTTTTTAAAGAGAGAGAGGGATGGCAGCCTTCCAACACAGGTAGAATGAAAAGCTGTTTATAGTCGTTATTTCATTTGAGCTGCACTGCACTGCACTCGCACATCAACATCACATTAATCATGCTGTAGCGACTATTATGTGTGAATAGACCATAAATAAATTATCTAGCACATTAGCTTTAACCAGATAAAAAAGGCAAGTGCATGAGTGATTGGTCACCACCCCCGCACCTCCAGTCGGTCTCTCCTTTTAGATGGGTTAATCTGAGTGCTTTTCCACTGGGTCACCCTCTTAATTGTGGGAAATGGACTGCATTTCCTCTTTTGAAATTAACCCATTAAATCTGGCTGCATGAGAAGGCTGAACGATAGCCTGTGAGACAGGGCTCAGCGGCACAAAACAAAGAAGGCATACAGTGACAAATATCCCTGACAAATGTCATGTCTCCATAGCGATGCGATATGAGACACAAGGGCATTTGAGAGAGATGACATCCACAGTGGTTGTAATTGAGGTAATACCTTGCCCTGTAGCATTTAGCAATAATTCTCCCTGCATTTGAGTGGGAAGAATATAAATGACTATAATCATATCCAAATAACAAATTACTTATTAAAGCTCTCTTAGCTATCCAAATAATCCATCTGATATCAGAATTAGGCATCATTCATTTTCACAAAGTGATAAAATGCTATGCAAGAAAAAAAATCCAATACATGTTGATGTTATTTTACATTAGCTACTGCCTGTTATGTTGTAGAAAGTTTTCATGCTTTTTAAATGAAATGTTATTAGATCTATCGGTGATAGATATACTGATCATCAGTGGCTCCATGTTAATTTTTCCCTTCAACAATTTGTGCCTCAATTTGCTAAGTCATCTCTTCCTACATCCATTTTAATTCCGTTTTAAACCCATATGTATACCTGTATGACATGACCAAAACAAGAAAAGGACGAAGTGGGCAATTTGCAATGGGGTAAAATGACCAACACCCTTTCCAGCTGTTGTAGTCCACACGTAATGTCTCTATCTGAACAACCATCTTTATTTATTATCTTTAGAACACTTGGTATTGTGGAGTTACAAGTAATTCCTTACTGATTCTAGCTTCTATCTTTTCATATTTTACAAACAAATTTGGAATACACTTGCTTGAACAGATTGCATTTGTTTGTCCTCCTTTGACTCAAGGCTACAGGGCGTGTCAGAAAAAGGAAAATTAGTTCAGTTGCTTCAGTGCAACAACACAATCATGGGGACTTCTCTTGCAGATGCTACTTTATTTCAAAGTGTGTTTTGCTGTTAACCCATTTGATCATTTTTTTTCCACTTTCTTCACTTTCTTCCCCCCCCTCTCTCTCTCTCTGTCTCTCTCTCTCTCCAACCTCCTCCACAGTGGCAGTGCCTGTGGGTGTTGCTGTGGTGAGTGTTTTTGGCCTTGTCTTCACTGCATCAGCCTTTGCCTGGATCTGTTGCCAGCGCAAAAACACCAATAAGTCTCAGAAGACACCTCCTTACAAGTTTGTGCACATGCTTAAAGGGGTTGACATCTACCCAGAGAGCCTGAGTGGCAAAAAGAAGTTTGCAGCAGCCACCAACCCAACAACTAATGATATCGGTAAAACGGATGTCAATGGAAACTGCCAAACTACGCCAATGAGTCCTGGCACTGGTAAACCCGCTTCAAGTCCAAATGGTTCCAGATCAGCTCTGCATCTTGATCTTGAGAAGCGTGATCTCAATGGAAACTTTACCACCAAACCTTTTCACCACCACCAGCAGACGGTGCGGAGCTCCCCAGACCTGGAGCTACCCTCTCCGCTAACAGGGTTCACTCAACCTGGTGTGATAGAACGACGTGACCCACCTTCACCGTCCAGCGCTCTCTCAAGCCAGGCACCTACCCCAGCTGTTGACAGGCCTCAGGGAGAAGAAAAGGAGAGTGGTCTAGGGAGCCTCCACTTTTCTCTTGAGTACCAACCAGAGAGGAAGGCATTTATTGTTCACATCAAGGTATTATACTTTTCTACTTATTCAGGGGAACTTTTTGAGTGTTTCTACCCTAAAATTTTACTTTAATATTTTCACTTTTTTTACCCAGGAGGCCCATGGTCTGACTCCAACTGATGAGCAGTCACTTACCTCTGACCCCTACATCAAGCTGACCCTACTGCCGGAGAAAAAGCACAGGGTGAAGACAAGAGTCCTTCGGAAAACTCTAGACCCTGCTTTTGATGAGACCTTCAGCTTTTATGGGATCCCGCTAGCTCGAGTGTCCGAGCTGGCCCTTCACTTCATGGTGCTGAGCTTTGATCGGTTCTCTCGTGACGAGGTCATTGGAGAGACCCTTGTACCGTTGTCTGGAATTGACTTGTCGGAGGGGCGTGTCCTAATGAGCAGAGAGATCATCAAGAGGAATGTTAAGGTAAGATGTGGAATAAATGTTAATTTAATTTCATATAATCTGTACCAAATTAATCCTTATAGGGTCTGGTGTAGTCAATGAGCAAGGGGTACACCCTGGACTAATTGCCAGTTCAATACAAGGCAACACTGTGGAAAAAAAAACAACCTTTCATCCACACATTCATACCTAAGAACTATTTACCATTTTCAAATAGCTTAGCATTAATAGTTTTAGACTGTGGGAGGGAACCTGAGTACCAAGATATTACCCTATTTGCACAGAGAGAACATTTAAATATTCTTCTAGTAGTTATCTTGAAGAATATTGGGGTTTTTTCCTTGCACAATCCAAAAACCTTCATTGTTATTCCCAGTAAGGTTTAAGTTTATCTGTGGAGGGTTAGTTGTTTCTGCAATCGACTGACAATCTCTCCAGGGTTTGCCTCCTCTCTTGCCCACTGACTGCCTACATGTGCTCCAGCCCAACCCCCTCACAACCACATTCCACCCAGGCCCGATAGCTGAACACGACGAAGTCATTTCAGAAAATAAATATGAACATCATCACCTTAGCTGTTTTTCTCTGAATCATCTGTTAAAGAATTTATTCTAAATTTATCGGTTCATTATTAAATCACTACCTATATTAGCAGTTTCAAAAAATCATTGTAGCAAAGCAGTTTGGAGAAATATAGCAAACTTCAATCCAATCGCTTCCCCTAATATCATATTTATAAACTATATCATTCTTCTAAAATTTATCTTAAGTTATTAAAATGTAGATTGGCACAGGTACATACATTTTTAGGTTAAATACAATTGTTTTTGTTTCAAATAACCCTAGAATGTTTCTTCAAATCTTTACCAGTATAAGATACTATCAACTTCTCTAATTAGAAGATCTTTGTATTTTAGTTTAAGTAGTATTTTACTTAATTCAAATACTTTAAAGGATCCCCTTTGTCGGTTTCCTATCTTTGGTAACAAAGAGTTAATGTTAAATGAAGTCAGTGGAGAGGGGAGATAGGAAGTTTATCTCTCTGTAGAGACTGAAGAGGTCTATTGCAACATCCCATGTATGATTTGAAATGCTGATACTGAAGCTAAGTGATGTGCTTAAATGGGCTGCATTTAGTCCACCAAGCTAATTTATATACACTGATTTCTTAAGAAAATTAAAGTGTCTTGCTTTATAAGACCTATGCTGCGGGAACAATTTTCCCCACAAAATGTGTACCATGCATTTGAATACATAGTCATGTGCTTAATTATATTTATATCCAACCAGCATCATATGAGACACTAAAACTGTACCATCAGTGGGAGAACTAAATAATGTATTTTTCACATTATTTTCCCCTGTAGTCTCATTATAAATCTCTAGAGAGGCGATTATTGGATTCTTTTTCAGATTGGCTTTTCCTGGCATCCGAGAGAACTGCATGGATATCACATCTCATTTCCTGTGTATTGTTTTTTTTTCTAATAGGGATATCTCATAAATGCTGCTGAGCTCATTTAAGACAATGTAGCACAGCAACATTTATGAGATGGAATATGCCTGTGTAAAATACTTTTTGTTCTTGTTCTTAATGCCGTAAACAGACCTAAAGTAATGATTTACATTTTTGACCAATGGTAGAAATGTAAGATTGTGTCTGTAGCTTTACCAGGTAGTGGAAATGTCAATCATAGTGTAACCCTATTTAAATGACTGGTGCAAATGTTGTACTCTTCTAATAGATTTGATCCATGATTATGTTAGAATGTTTGCATGGATACATCTAAACCCATTTTACAGAGAAAAAAAGCGTTTTTATATTAATAATCTTGAAATATGATCTTGAAATCTCAAAAAGTGCTGGGAAACAGGGGACAGAGTCGGAAGAGATTTGATTACCTTATTCCTCCCCCATCTATATCCCTTCATGTTTCTTAACATCAGACCAATAATTTTAGGGTTACCTCAGATCTATTCATGTTGATTTTAAAGGGGACACGTCATGAAAATTCCACTTTTTTAGCCCATTAAATGCTTTGTGTAGTAAATTTAGAGTGTCTAGGAGTGCAAAAAGCATAAGTTTGTCAGTCCATGTGTTGTGGAGATATTTTTGTAAAATGTTTTGGGTCATATTTTTTAAGCCATTCAGTTTTCTCTATCATCTATTACGTTTTTTAAACTATTACGTCACAGTACTTGCACTGGAACTGCCAAACTTGGTCACGGATTTCCGCCTAAACGCTGAGCGAAACCGCCATCTTTATTTCTTGCTGTGAGTTTGTAGTCCACGTATAGGTATGCCGAAAGTAGTGTCAAAGGAGTATCAAAATGTTCTGTTGTTGGATAGATATTAACCTGCACACCTCTTTACACCGTGGTTAAGTTTTATTTTTAATGGTAATGTGCCCGAATCTGTGGCTAAAGTGGTTTTTGTTTGCGCCAAACACTTCAAAGACGAGTGCTTCATTAACCTCCGTCGACAAGGGTTTTCTGAAAGACTTCGTCTTATCGAGGGCTCAATCCCTTCTGAATATGTAAATGGTGGACAGAGGACAGTGATAAGCTCCAATTAATGCTAAAACTACAGCAAACTGTATTTTTGGACATTCATTTAATGCCTCTTGGACATTGTTTTGATAGCATTAGCATTTGACTTTCTGCTTATGTTAGCGCTATGTGCTAGATGTTTTAGCTCCCCGATTACATATGTCTTTTTAATACTACCATCACAGGTAAAGGCAGAGTATAGTTTATTACATATGCCTATCTGGTTACGCACCTGTGTCTGGGTTTTGAAAGAGTTTGATGACTGTAAAAGTGGACAGGTTCATATGCTACTTTGAAATTGCTAAAAATTTTTCCCTTCATGTAGTAAACCTGCTTAGAAAACAAAATTGTCATGATTTATTATAATCTTTTCTCTTTATATCATGAGAAAACCCACTTTTTGTAGCTTTGAAGTTCGTATGGTTTTAGCTGTGGTATTTCAGATCGATGTAAAGCATAGCACATTGCCATTTTTTAAATGAGGTTTTGGGTCATTAAACAGTCGTCTTATTTTTTGTTAGTGTCTCATCCCATATCAAAAAAATTGACGAATAAAAAGTTTCTGCAGTGCTAGGTTGCCGGTTCTCTATCAAACTACAAAAATGGCTGAATGGGGTGGGGTGGAAGGTTCAGCGACCTGGAGGGGGCGTGGTATGCAGCACTTCCTACACATTTAAAGGGACCGCACCAAAACGAGTCATTCTGCTAACCCTGTTCGTAGGAAAGGAGCCTATTGAACTACTATAATTAAAAATTCCGACCTAATAACTGCAGTTCCACTATATACAGACCACAACTAAATGATTTAGATATAAAAAGGAAGAATTTAAAAGCATGATATGTCCACTTTAAAGTTCTGTTGTTGCTGTTTCTCTTTAGTGTCTCAAAAAAAGTATATGTTGTGCATAGATTCATGGTCTGTTTCTTAGATCTAGGGAATTGTTTGAAAAAGCTATAAAGCTGTTGCCCAAAAAAGTAACACATGCATCAGAGCGATCACAATGTCACAAATGGACACAGAACCAAAAGAATAGCGGTCCCAGTGTTCTTACATGATCTGTGAGACAAGAGGCCTTTTTTGGAAGCAGGGTGGTGGCTCTTTGTCTGTGGAGCTTATATTGTGTCCCATTGCCTCATATGATTGGGTGTGGGTAGACGGCAGTGCAGTTAGTGAGCGCAGAGTTGCCATAAGCAGGATTTTACGTACAGCGTTTTTAATCAACATTTTATAGCTGTGGGGATGCAGTCCTTTGGATGCGAATCTCATTGTGTGCGTGGTATTTTCTCTCTCTGCTTTTTGTGGGTGGATGGAGTACACATTAGTGCAATGAGTCAAGACAGCATGCAGTAAGCAGAATCACCATTATACACTGCAGGTACACCTAAATGAACAAAAGTTTATTTCACATTTATTTTAGGCAGCTGGTAAAAACAAACACATTTGTTTTTTCGGATATGAATTGTTTTATTTTGGTCTTGTTCAACAGGTGCTTACCAAAACTCTCCTGTTCTTTGTTTCCTCTTTTCATTTCCTTACCTTTCTTTTTTTCCCACCACCAATAAAAAAAAATTCAATCATTCCCATTCCCTACATAGAAGTCCTTGGGTCGAGGAGAATTGCTGCTTTCGTTGTGCTACCAATCCACCACCAACACTCTGACTGTGGTAGTCCTGAAAGCTCGGCATCTTCCAAAGACTGAAAACAACGGTCCTACTGGTATGCATACTTTTTACCTTAGCATCTCAGTATTAATATGATAACTGCAGGAACAACTGCAGTTTGGCTTACACTTTCTTTGACCCAGCTATTACCACATTGAATCAAACTTTTTCTGGCCTGCTGCCAGGTGCTTAATATGCTGTGAAAGTTGCTTTAATGAAACCATCACTGCATCAAAGGAATCTGATCTGGATGTGATTTTGAGCACTTAAGTGACAAGCACACACCCACATATACACAACTGTTTAGCCAGTCAGGTTTTTATGTCATTATCGCTAACATCCATCACTTCCGCGTTATTGATTGTTCTATTGATCTGTGCCAGGAATAACGGGCCACTAGTCAACTGCTGCAAGATGGATATTTACCTTGGCTGTTCCTGCTTCTTTGCCATTTTTTAACTGGTCTTTTTATCCATTTTCTCTAGATCCATATGTCAAAGTGAACATGTATCATGGAAAGAAGCGCATATGCAAGAAGAAGACCCATGTGAAAAAGTGCTCCCCCAACCCGGTCTTTAATGAGCTCTTTGTGTTTGATCTTCCCTCCGAAGAGGGTCTGAGGGACACCAGTGTAGAGCTGCTTCTGATGGACTCAGACAATGGCACTTCACGCAACCCCAACACCGTTATCGGGCGTCTGGTATTGGGCACATTGGCAGCAGGAACATCTGGTGAGCACTGGAGAGAGATCTGTGACCACCCACGTCGCCAGATTGCCAAATGGCATGTTATGTCAGAGGAATAGAAAAGCGGAGGTTTTGTTGATTCTATTACCCATAGATGGACTGGTACAACCTTGAAAGTAATGAAATGAGGACTGGTGGGATGTGATGTCCCATTGGCCAGTCCTCATTGGACATTAACTGGGGATATAGTGGGTTAGGAAAAGAAGTGGTATAAAAAAATAAAAGGGAATGGACTTTTATGTAGAGGAGATCATATTTCAACTGATGTCACATTTCAATCACTCATTAAATCAGTTGTCTTTGACATTTTGGGGGTTCAATTAGAAGGTTGGGGATGTTGAAGTTAACCCAATAGCTTTAAACAATCCCAAAGACTGCCACTGAGAATCCCGTGTTAACATACAACATTTTCTTCATGGCGTCAACATATTTTCACTGTATAGGGTTGCGGAGCAGAATGTCTTAAACATTGCTTTTACACTTTCCTTTCCTTTCTTCTACTTCTACTTCTCTCTGTAGCTCTTCCTCTTATAAATAGTAACCAATAGACCATCATATGAATACCAGAAAGAACCAAGCCTGACCATGCTGTAAAAAAAAGGTGGACTCTTAAAGATCATTTTATAATGGCAATGTTTCATTCTTAAAAGACGTATGTTGTCTTTTTGTTGATGTCACGTTGATTTAAATTTTTATTGTTGATTTGCTAAACCTTGGTTTAGGTCTAAGTGTTAGTTCATATATCATGACTGAGAGAGAAATACGAGCCTAAATTAGATGTTTTGCGAATTGACTGGAACAGACTGAGTGCAGTGGGGACTGTGGAGTAGTTGTGCAGGCATTTTATGTGTGTGTGTGTGTGTGTGTGTGTGTGTGTGTGTGTGTGTGTGTGTGTGCGTGTGTGTGTGTGTGTGTGTGTGTGTACGTGTGTGTGTGTGTGTGTGTGTGTGTGTGTGTGTAGGTGTGCGTGTGTGTTTGTATGTCTTTTCCAGAGGAGAGTGTGCGATGACACCGCTTTGAGAGTGTGTGGATGCAAGTCACATAATGTTTACTGTAGGTGTTTTGTTCCTGTTACTGTGAGCACAGAGAGCTGAAATGTAAATGTATGTATCTTAATATAAAATACAGCAAGTTCTGAGAAAAAACATGAGTCTGAAGTTTTCTTTTAATGTACTCCCTGTGGTATTAACCATGTGCATGTTTGTGTGCTTGTGTGTATGTGTGTGTGTATTTATGTATGTATTGGGCCAAAACTTGAGACAACACCAAAAACGGACTACATTTAAAGTGGGACCAAATTGCACCCCTACCAAAGAACCACCCCACCCCAGGTTAATGGACCTGGATAGAAACTACACCAGTTTAAGGCAAGCAGCAACCTCAACCACAGTAAGGACCACAGGATCAGTGTGGGCCAGGACCCAGCAGGGTGTGTTTGGGATCATTGTCATGCTAGAAGATCCAGCCAAGGTTCATCTTAAATGCTCTCACTGATGGAAGGAGGATTTTGCCCAAAATCTCACGAAACATGGTCCCATTAATCCTTTCTCTTAATATGGATCAGTCGTCTTGTCCCCTTGGTAGGAAAGCAGCCTTGTATTTATTACAATATTGTATTTATTATTTCTAATAATTGCTCCAACAGTTGATTTCTTCTCAATAAGCTGGCCGCCTGTTAAGTCGACTCATCCCGGTGTTGTGCAGATGTACAATCTTTTCCCTGGTGTCCTTGGACAGCCTTATGGTCTTGGCCATGGTAGAGGTTGGAGTCTGGCTGTTTGAAGGTGTGGACAGGTGTTTTTTATACAGATAACGAGTTCAAACAGGTGCTAATAATACAGGTAACAAGTGGGGGATAGAAGAGATTCTTAAAGAACTAACAGGTCCATGAGGGCCAGAATTCTTGCTTGGTTGTAGGTGCTAAATATTTATTTTCTGTACCATTATACAAATACATTAATAAAAAATCATACAATTTGATTTTCTGGATTTTTTCTTTTACATTCTGTCATTCACAGTAAAGTGTATCTATGATCAAAATTACAGACCTCTCTCATCTTTATAAGTAGGACAATTTGCAAAAAATCCGTGGCGGCCAAATACTTTTTTTGCCTTACTGTAGGTGGGAACACTGCCCATGCCAGACTGGCTACTTGGCCATGAGAGACAAGCACCTCATCCAATGGCAGTTTAACAGTAGTAAGTTAATAAATAATACCTAGATTAGGCTGCACTCAATTACTCTAGTTTAACTTCTATTCTTATTGTAATGATTATTGAACTCGTCCACCATCAGTTAGAATTAAATTTAGATTGTACTTGTGATTTCTACCATCCAGTATTTACTTAGTTTTGAGAAATACAATGCTGTATCTCTCCCATGTTTAACCTTGTTTAACTCTTTTTTTCTTTTTATATTGTTTTGCTTTTATCTTATGCGAGGCACTTCTCCTGACCACATGCGTGCAAGCAACACATAAGTTAAGAAACAACATTCTGTAAATATAAGTTAAAAAGCAACCTATCCTGACAGCTGCTTCTACTTTGAACATTAAAGCCGCTACATGACTGCATGTTTCTCCGAGACTGAATTTAACAGAAGAATGGTGTAAGCGGTGATATTCTGTTTTTCACCAGAGACCAGACGCCATTAAAATTATCATGTTACTGTATGACTAAAATTGTACAACAGCGACTACATTTCCAAAAATAAATAAGGACACTGATCAATGAAGATTTACCCAGCTTTGCAGTCGTAGTGAGCAGTGAGGATTTCGCCGTTCTCTTTACCGATCACCCACGGGAGATGTGAATCAGACTGAGACTCTGTTTGGCCAAGTCTGACCTCTGCTTCCAGGAGGACCACAGCTTTCTGTTTCGTAGAAGAGATTGGCCCAACTTTTCTTGAAATAAAGTAATCGTGGGCCTCCAGACTTTTGAAAGTCTTTAATTTGTCATGAGTAAATGATCCAGGGCTTTCTATTAGGTAGGAATAAATGTCTCCCCAGCAGATCTGTGGCCAAGACACCGGCAAATCGGACCAACGTTTTTGATAATCCCAGATCTCATATGTGCTTTGAATAATCTCGATTTAGTCACCAATGCAGATTTTAAGCTTCTCTGTAAACCTTGTCCTGTCTTCAGACGTTAAAGTGGGTATATATTGGGGATTTCGCCCGCCAACTCTCTTAAAAACATTCATCGCCTCTATACCGCCTGCCATTTTTGTTTGTTTTTTTGCCACCCTACCGCCTGCACACGTGCAGAACAATGTCAACAAAGAACCTCCTATTGTGTTGGGTAAGGTAGGGCTAAAAAATGCATGGTTTCAAAGGGGGTGTCCTCATACTGACACAGATAAATGTCTGTGTATGTGTGCATGCTGCACTTTAAATCATGCAATAAGTATGTAGGTTTTGGAAGCTTAAAATAAAAATCAATCAAACAGAGAAATAAGATGGGATTGTTTTTCAGTGTCACTCAACTGCTCCCTTCTACTTCAAACCAGATCAGGACTTTTAAATCTATAAAACATAATACAGTCTTCACAGATTGTGTACCTTGGATCAACCTTTATCATGAAGATGATATCACTGGGAAGATGTCCAAGTTGATGATGTAATAACTTCTGAGTCTCTGAGTGCTCCAGGATGAAGTCATCATGACTTCATTTAATGTCAGCTAAGTGGTTGAGCGAAAGTACAGCTGTCTCAGCATTCTTTCTTTATTTTTCTTTCTGGACTTACACTGAGTTACATCAGACGCTTTATAGAGGACCTTAGAAAAGTAGGGTGTTCTTTTGCTGTGTTATTCACGGTGTTTCTCATTCAACGCCTCCTCTCTGATTCTTAGTTCAATTTCAGATATGTTTTGACACCATCACTGGAATGATCTAAACTATGTGCAATAAATTCTCTAAAGTAAATCCTTCCACTCAAACACCAAATAGTTGCCATCAAAACAAGTTAATTAACCTATTGATAAGAAACCCCAAATTTCCTACTTTTGACTCTAAAATGTGAAGGTATTTTGTTCAGCTGAGGTTACTGTCAATGACTGAGAGTGAGTTAGAATTGCTGGAATTCCAAGGTGCGATTTTCCTCTATAAAACTATAATCAATAATTCTACCACTTTGCAGCTTGTAGCTTCACTTCAAACTCCATGGGAACGTAGAAATATGACAAATTCTAAAGAATTTCGATGATGCAGACTTTCAGTGTATAAACCATAAACCTGTAATCATTTACTCTGTAAAGGTGTATTATAATTTTTCATTCATTTTATCATGCTGAAGAAAATTACTAAATTACTACCTCCCCACCAGAGCCTTTTCTGGGACAAATTTATACTTTAGTAATTTATTTTCAACCTTATAAAATCATTGGAAAGGTATGATGGGTAACTATAGACCCAGAAAACTACTCTGATTTATAAAAAGGGTTCCCGAAATCCCACATCAAACAATGATTTACTGATATTTTCCCATTTCACGTTTCTAACCCTACATTGTGACTTCATTATGCCTAGTCTTGCTTTAACTATTGCACATTTTGAATTAGACTGGGATTGAGAACTACACAGTACCATTTTAGCAAACACAAACATTTACACACACAAACTCTGTGAGGAGACAGTTGCTATGACAACTGTCAGTGAATTGGGTGTATGTAAAAGCATTGCTGGTAGAAATGTGTGTCAGAGTTATGCTTGACCAGTAGAGGAGTTAGTTGTTGATGCCATGGGCTTAAACGAAAGAGCATCCTCAGTGATGCAGACACAATCCTCAGTTTAAGAGTTTAGCATGATAAAGCGGGCATATAAACAGACACCCTCTGACTCATTTCAACATGTACATCAACTCATGAGCAATTATCTAACATCAGTGGCAGTAAGGTAAATTCACCATGTGTGAGAAAACAGTAAAACTGGATGGATGTTTTTTCAGTATGATCATTCAAGAGGCAGATTTTTTCCCAATTAGGAAACTTCTAGGACAACCAGATCACATTTTTATGTCATGGGACCAAAGTGATACCAATCAATCGATTAACAGTTCCTGGCCTGTGCAAGGCTTTAAAGAGACTGTTCTTAAAGTAAACTTGCCACCTTGCTCAGAGTGTCATTAGAAGGTTGGAATAGAGTTACAGAGATACACACATAAAAGTATAGGAATTGACTTCCTTTGGCCACATTCCATGTGAACAGTGCCCTACAGAATAAGATGGTGAAAGTCTGTCAACTCCGGGCATGTTTAAGAGAGGTGAGAGACACCCAAGCGTGTCGTCAGACCATTCAAAATTGTTTAGATTAGCATGTTCTGCGTGTTAGACATCCTGCAAGGATACCTGACCACAGACATCATCGTCTTGAATGTGACAGGGAGCATTTGCGTTTGCTTAAAGAACCAGTGGGCCCCTATATATTTGATAAAAATATAGTCACACAGTGCATAAATGGGGGGGTTAAATATTATTATATAATAATTATTTATCCAGTTATTATGTCTTTGGGTTGAGCAACAAAGGACTGATTTTCTTCCTTATTGGTGTTAGACTTTATCAGTACCCTGAATTTACAAGAGATTAGGCTAGGGTACCTCCAATGGATTGACCTGTACTTTTGCAGACCTGAATGCAATAGAAAACCTATTAGATCACCTGTGTTGTTGTATAAAGGCTCATAACCCTTAACCCCAGAAGCTCAATGACCTTATCACAGCCCTTCAAGCTCCAGGATTCATAAGAAGTTATTGAGACCCTGAGATGTTTCTTTTTTGGTGCCCCCCCCCCCCACTGTGGTTAACATTTGGCTCAACAAATGTTTTGAAAGGTCTTGTTCACTGAGAAACAGTCTAATACTTGTTCTTTTTGAAATATGACTGATGCATTCATGAATTCGTGAATTTTCACATGCATCCTGCATGTGAAAATTTTCTTAAACCCCTATTGCCTGCATTAGGCGCAGAAAGTAAATAGACAGGAAAATGAGCAAGTCAGAAAAAAGCAGTCTCTTCTACATCGTAGAGAAAATTTGTGTTCAATGCCTCGCCCACCTTGGCTTGCGACCGCCCAGGCTGTGTTGATTTTGCCGCCAGACAGTAGAGTGCATCTCTGCTAGTAGAAGCTAACCATTAGCAACTCCACAACATGGTGGAACATGTTCGGGATTATGTTATTTGTGGAGATAACACATCAATGTTGCATTTTTTTCACCCCAGAAAGAAGAACTGAGGAATAAATGGTTTGAATTTGTCGTTGGGACACCTCCAGAAAAGTATAATGCAAAGTTAGTTATTTATTTGAAGGAAGTGTAAGAGTCATCATTTGCATAACATGAATATTAATGAGTAAGACTCATAATCCTGCCGTTTTCCCCCACCGGCTCTGACAAACTTCAACCCCCAGAAGCGTGACAGCATTTTTTCCACAGAAAAATGACATGTGTCTGTTTACATTTATGACTTGATTTCCTTGTATCATTATGTTCATACACTTACCACATGTCATCCAAAAGTTGAATATCCTTTATGGTATATTAAGGAGATGTGATGAATCTTAATAAAGGGGAAGTAAATCTGCAGTGAAGAAGGAGCTAGATATATTGCCAGAGGAGGTGTGACAAAAGTCAAGAAGTCTGATTGGTTTAGTGGGGAAAGTTGATGAGAACATTGATAACAGAGCATCCTTTTAAGATATGAAATGAGAGACTAAACTCAACGTGCAGAGGTTAGTTGAGGACTCAGGGATCTGTCGGTGAATACCCGATGTGCATGAGTTTGCAGAAAGCTGGGGATGTCATACAGGGTCATCTGCAGATAATGAAAAAAAAGAACTGAGAACTAATTTCATTACTTTAGAAGCTTTAGTGCCATATTGTCAAGGACAGAATGAATGCTGTTCATTCAATACTCATTGTGTGTAATAGGCAAAAAGCATAACATGAATACATCAGTTTATTAAACCATGAGACATATTTAAGATTAAATTATTTATTAATATTCATTAGGTCCAATATAAAACAGAATATAATATACAATGTTTCTATCAGCCTACAGGGAACATTTGCATCAATGACGTCAAGAGGAATGTTTTCAGCTAATTAACAAGAACAGTGGGGCTTCTCAATAATGAGTTATTTTCTTGATACATGTAGTTTGTTTTGGGTAAAAGTCTTAACCTTCTGATCTGCTGATGAACAGTCTGCTTAAGTGCCTAAATGTCATTAGTTTTACCGGTAGTCATTTCTTCTCCTTGCATTTCGAAGCTCAGCTAACAACCTAGTTACGACCTAGAAGAGCAAAATGCATACACATGCAACTTTTTCAACTCTATGAATTAAATCATAGAGTTGATTCATATTCTGCAAGTATTTCTGTATTGCAAAAAAATACATATTGCAAGTATTTTTGTCATACTTGCAGAAAGTATGACAAAAATAAGTGTTAGCCTCAAAGCTCAGTCTCTTCCTGTAAGATTCAGTACTGACTGAGTCACAGCCATGATTGTCCTTCCCTCCAGAGCTGTTGTAATTTTCCAGAGAGCTCCTTTTTAAAGGCATCCATCTCTCTGTGTGTCTGTGCAGAGAGATTCATTCCCAGTGCACTGTAGGGATGGAGGGGATGAGTCATCATGCAAAAGACTTCCACCCAAGTAGACAATTAGTGTCACTGAGACCTTTATATATGCTCAGTGTGTGCTGTGTGCTTACTTTATGCAAAAATAAAAATCCAAAAATATTTTAGGACGTCTTAATAAACCCTGATCTTTCCTTAAATTAATCCTGCAATCACTATGTTTAAATTTAAATTCACATTTTTCATTCATCCATGCTAATTACCTCATTAGTTTGTCATTGGGGCTGGCTATGAGTCAGATCGTGGGAGCACTGAGAAACAGAAACCATTACAGATAAAATGTCTGACAGAGAGAAATCAGTGCTACTCTTTGTCAGAGTCCTACATGTTTGATATATTAAAGGAGACTGAATGGGAAAGAGAATGTTGTTTCTTTTTGCAGGTGAAATAAAATGTGTTACATTTAACTTTGAAGCAGAGTTCGTGTATGAAGATTATCTTAAAAGATGGGAATTAAACATTTACTTGGCAAAGACAGCCAGCTCTGTTTAGTGAAAAGCTGGAAGATTTCATTTCAAGCAGCAGGCAGTCTCAATGATTAAAAACCCTGCACAGAGGAATTAATCAGCTTCTTGTGTGCTTAGTTAGAATGGAAATCAGCAGATTCTGACAGCACTATCTATATTCAATAAAATATATCCAGTCAGTATTTTCATTTGCAAATCTCGGTTTCCACCTCAAAAATATAAAGGCTGTTGAAACTAATATTGTCTTACCAAAAGGATTTGTGATTAAAGTAAGTTGGCCCTATAAGCCGCTATTGATAAATCATATACTCTTATTAGTATTTACTTTTTTTTCTGATAGAGTTTTGATTTAGAAATTGAAGCGAAAAGTGTGCTTAAAGTTCATTTGAATTCACGTCTTAACATTCTGTGCAGTGACTCTAGATTAAGCACTTTACAAAAATGTCATTAATGTCTGCAGCAGATGTATCACAGATGACAGCTGGGCAAAAGGAATGCAGAGTCAAGCCGGGTCTGCACAGCATGTTACTCACAGGGTTGTAAACTACAGTACATTGCCAGGAAGTTAATAAATGATGCCTTCATCTTCTTTCTGATTAGAATGACTCAAACCATACTGCAAACCCAAGGTGTGTGAAGATTCTTACAATGTTTTTAGCAAAACCACAGAAGCAACACAGATTGGAAATTGTGTGGCTTAAACCGAGTGAAACATTGAGTAAAACCAAAGACAATGGGTCCTAATACCACTCATAAAAAAACATAAAAACCTGGAGCTTTTCCTATCTGATGACAGTAAGCCTTTTAAAGTGGGAGCAGGTTGACACATACAGACAATCCATAGTCTAGATCAATGTTGTTTTGTCACATAGGATTTGATCTTTTGAAGACTACCTGTATCCTAATCTATAAGAAAATCATCCTCTTCTACAAGATAAGCCAAATAAGAACCAAGGATCACAAGCGCTGTAGCACACCGACAAATGTTGTCATAAACAAAAAAAAATATATATATATATATTTATATATATATATATATATATATATATATATATATATATATATATATGCACACAACAGAATACTCCTTTATTTTTGTTTGTAACAGCAATGACAAGTAACATGTCTCTATAGATCATTTCCAGATATATAATATTTGGGCTTCCATAACATAATTTGGGCTTCCAGCTCATAAAACCCACAAAATCAGGAATTCAGGAATACTTTCAAAATGATATGTCAATCTTCTATACATGGTAGGGAATTCCTTTGCCTTAATCACTGCCTCGGTGCTCCGTGGCATTGAGGCCATCAGCCTGTGGCATTGCCTGGGAGTTATGGAAGCCCAGATTTCCTTGATGCTTGCTGTCAGCTCTTCTTTGTTTTTGGGTTTAGTGCCCCTCATTTTCCATCTTCATCCAAACTCTTGGACGTGGATTCCCGAATGAAAGGCACACTTTACTTTCATCGGAAAAGAGGACCTTGGACCACTGGCCAACAGTCCAGTCCTCCTTCTCCTTGGCCCAGTTGAGATGCTTCCTACGTTGGCTCAGAAGTGGTTTGACCCGAGGAACCCGACAGTTGTAGCCTATCTCCCTGATATGTCTGAATGTGATGGTTTTTGAAGCTGTGATTCCCGCCTCATTCCACTCTTTCTGGATCTCTGCCAGATTCATGAATCTTCTCTGTTTGATAATATGCTAAAGCCCACGGTCGCCTCTTCTACTGGTGCATCTTCTGCCACATTGTGCCCTTCCAGTAGACTTTCAATTGATATGCTTCGACACAGCACTCTGTGAACAGCCAGCCTCCTTAGCTGTGAACCTTTATGTCTTACCCATCCTATGGAGGGTACCAATGAGGGTCTTCTGGTCAGTTGTCAAGTCTGCAGTCTTCCCCATATTGAACCTAACTGAGACAATTAAACCAAAGTGAGCCAATTCAATGACACCTGGGAAAACCTGTGCAGGTGCTTTGAGTTTAATAGATCAGTAGTGTGTGACATAGACATTTATGCCCTGTAAACTTTGGGATGATTTCTTCACAGTATTCAAATTTTTAGAATTCCTGTTTTTGTGGGTTTTATGAGCTGGAAGCCCAAATTATGTACAAATAAACAACTAAATACTTGAAATTGTTTAAGTTGTGGGCCCTGAATCTATAATCTATGGAAGTTTTGAATGGAATTATGGAAATAAAAAAACTTTTCCTTGATACTACAATATTTTGGAAAGGGTCTGTATATATATATATATATATATATATATATATATATATATATATATATATATATATATATATATATATATATAATAAACATGTTTTAGATGCAACAAACATGTATGCACAGAGACATATTTGCTGTAGATTGTAATATAACAATCATAACATCACTAGATTGTAAATTTATTGCTAAACTCATTGGAGAGTACTAAGCACACACCTTTCATTTGCATGTTGCAGATTAAAACTTCTCATGGCACCAAATTTGTCTTTATTATATTAGTTGTTTTTTGTTTTTTCACTTCTCCTGCTTTGACATTTGTTCTGCTGTAACTTTGAAGGGTTTTTTCACCCCTGCATACAATTTCAAATTTCTTGAAGATTTTTTGTAGGTAAAACATACTTTGCTCAGACATCTGACAGCAGAGTATTTTCCCACTTTAAGGACATATCTTTTTGTTCATAAACGTCTTTAATACTTCTCTTCTGTTTCATTTGACATGTCCTAGTTGGTTTCAGTTTTTTCTTCAAAAACAAAATATCGACGGCCTCTAGCAGACAAGCCTAAATCTCGGTTTTCACATGATTGGCTGATATTCTGACCGGTTGTTACAAGAGGCACCTGAAAGCAGATCATTGATGACAGAAAACGACTTTTTGCCCAAAATAATAGTGGAGGATGATCATTCCTGGGTGAGATGATGGAAGGACTCAAAGGTTGTGAGCAAATTTAGAATGAGAGACAGGTGATAAGAGTGACAAAGAGAGAATGAGGACAGAAATAGTTTAAGTTTAAGTTTTAGAAAAATATTTTAAAAGGACTAAAATAGGACAAAAGTAATGATGCCAAAAACAAAAACTAAATTGAAGATATTTCCTCACAACCAATGACACGATGCAATGCATGAGTTACATATGTATTTTAACTGCATTTTTGTTAGACTTTTTATTTTGTTAGAAATAAAAAAAATGATGTTTTCACTTCCCTGAACCGCAGATCTGCAGTCGTTTTGCCTTTGCAGCCAGATTGCTCATACAGTTTCTTTAATTTGACAAATATTTGAAAATAAATATTGTGAATGTCTTCTATCCTGATGTACATTCTTTCTACAATGGTGGAAAAATCCAGACACAATCCAGCATTGTGGAGGGTGCAGGTGATGAACTGTAGCCTGCACCACTCCAACCAATCAAAGCACAACCTGAGGCTTTAGCAACCAAGGAGCGATCAAGGAGAGGGCATGTGTGTTGCCATAGCAAGAGCATGAAGGCCACAGGTGCTCATCCTTGAGAATGGCAGCAAAATAATACAGACAGCAAGATCCTGTCATGTCTAGGTGTGATTTAAATGCACAAACAAAAGGTTGTTTGTGCAGGCTTTAAAACACTGATGTGTTGCTCTCCATCACTCTCCACAGATCTTTCTTTCACCTTTGCTTTCATGACAACACAGTGCTGTGGTGCTTCCAGTGTAGAAGGGAAACAGAGAGAGTAGGGAGATGGCTGGAGCTGTGAAACAATAGCGAAGAGGAAAAAAAGTCTTACTCTGTAATGCATGGGAATTGTAAAAGAGGGAGGAGCAGATGATGGCAATGATAAGAAATATTTGGCATGGCTGCACTGATAACCCTTTGTATCATATGGGAGTCCTCAGCTCTGACAAACTGTATCCAAGTTTCCCAAAGAGAATGAGCAATTTTATTCTCGGGTTTTGAAAACAAATAACCAAAAAGTGTGAACACAATCTTTACTTTAGAAGACTGTGAAGGCCTTTTAAAGAGAAAAACAGCAGAGAAGCAAGAGTGAAAAGATTATGCATCAGACCTTCCTGCTGTGGGTAATGACAACAGGCGGTCTCCTGGGTTCACTTTGTTTCTCTAATGGTTTCTGCATGCAGAGATCAAACCTCATGAAACAAAGAGAAAAGAGCACCAATCAAACCAGGGTGAAAGGTTTCTCTTATTATCCCCATAATGTAACAATGACAATATAGAATTTGAAGTTAAAAAGTCACTTGATGGATGAAATTCAAACTTTGAGGTACCTGATGGGGAGCTTAGTAAAACATTGTAGCTGAGAACAAGTATTGGTCATTTTACCCCCCCCCCACACACACACACGGTTTTAATACAGATATGCAAAATAACTACACAAAGCAAAACACAGATTACAATATAATCCACTCAATTTGCTACTCCTAGACCCAAAAAAGAAAGCCATACTCCAACATTATAATATGTTAAACCTATATGTTCCCTCGAACATAAGAAATATTAACCGGAAAAGCACTCTGAGAGTGTAGACCTCCACCAAGGCAGCTCAGTATCCCCCCAGACAGTGATTCTGGTCACCCCCAAAATCTAATCACTTATTCCTGGTCCCACTGCGGACATTTCCTGAAAATTACACTAAAAACCATCAACAACTTTTTGAGTTATGTTGCTAACTAACAGACAAATGAACAAACAAACAAACCCTGGCAAAAACATAACCTCCTTGGAGGTCCTGTGTAACGTGTGGCAAGATGAACTTGATGCAGACATTGCTGAAGAAAAACTTTGACTGAATCCCAATAAAATCTCAGGGTGTAACTGTGCAAGACTGTTGCAGTTTAAAATTCTGCACCGTCGAAAGAATTCACTGAGTAAAAAAATAAACTGCATGAATCAGCAACTGTCACCTCAATGTCAGAAGTGTAAGATCTCAATTGGCATCTATACACACTGTGTTTGATCCTGTCCAAAAATGCCAGCCTACTGGACAGACATTTTGCAGGACATAGAAAAGATGCTTGGGGTACCCCTGAGAATGAACCCTAAGGTCAGGACAATAGTGCTGATGCCTTCCTGAATATACTCACACATGCTGCAAGGAAAAACATGTTAAGGATTTGGATAGAGGCAAGGCAAGGCAAGGCAAGGGAACTTATTTTGTATAGCACACTTTCAACAACAAGGCAATTCAAAGTGCTTTGGATGATTAGGGGATGGAATAAAAAGAACAGTAAAAGCATACAACACTAGAGACACAAAATATGACATATTCAAAATCTATGGCATCTACAGTATCATGTAACATGTTCAATACAGACTTTCATGTAAATATAAATGACCTAAAACAGAACTGATAAACCCAACAGTGCAACCCAAATGTCCTTGTTTACAGCAGGTGAATGTTTCTTCTATTGCTAAAAAAGCTCTTGATTTTAGTCTTTCTGATATCTTTGGAGAAATATCTGAAAAAGCCGTTGAATGACGATTGGGCATTTACCTCTGAAAGCCAAATTTGTTTCTTTGATTAAATTTTCCAGTTTGACAATTCATTTCCATCAACCCGTACTTCCATATTCTTTTGCTAAGCCTTGAGAAAAATGTTGCCGATGGTCTGCAGAGACAATGGAAGAGTTCAATACACTAAAGCTGTCGAGATTCATTTTAAAGCCCACGTGCAACGGATTGACCTCTCCTTCACTCCTTTTTTACTTCCTACTTTACCTTTACCTTTTTAACTATGTATTTCTTCAGTTTTAGTTATTACTCTATGTGAACCACTGTGTGTGCACTTCTTGAAAAAATAAATCTTTTCTTCTGGTCATGATCATTTTTCAAAAGCTTTTCTTCCACTGGCACTTCTTACTGTGGCTATTCCCTGTGGCCAGCAGACGTCATCTTTTGAGCAGCATCTGAGTCTCTCTCTTTCTCTTTCTCTTTCTCTCTCTCTTTCTCTCTCTCTCTCTCTCTCTCTTTTTTCTCTCTCTCTTTTCTCTCTCTCTCTCTTTCTCTCTCTCTCGTGCACACACACACATACGCACACACGCACACATGCCGCGTTGATCTCTGTCCCATCTTCCTCTCTAATATACATCTTCATGTCATGATTTTGCTCTGGTTTTCAGGGCTCCTGCTCTCTCCCCTGCAGCAGTGGCTGATTGTTGATTGCTGACACCTGCTCCACTCCCTACTTAAGCACCTCTCTGCTGCCTGCTCGGTGCAAGATCGTCTTTTTTTTTTCTGACACAGCCTTTGCTCTGTTTGCCTTCCAGTCTTGTTGCTGGCACCATGCTTGTCGCTGACCTCTGTCTCTGCCTGATCCCTCCAGACTCTCAGTAAGTGCTTCAAGTGTTTTGGACCTTGCTTGTTTTTTGACCTGGATTAAAGCCCTTAGGACCTCTGACCTTTTTTGGAAATCGGACATCCCTGTGAATGACCTAAACCAGAGGCGGAGCCAGACATTTTTATTTACCAGGGGCTTAGCCCTAAAGGGTCGTTATGCATGGGGGGGGGGGGGTGGTTTAAGTTGTGTTAAGTTGTGTGTGACAAGCATAACTTTATATAAGAAAACAAATTACATCACATACATGTGACACATTAACATTAGATTATTAATTAAGCAATAAGACAGAACCAGGGCTGTATCTAGACACCAGGACTTAACCACAATTCAACCAAACCCAAAACTGATCCGGGATTAAAACAGGACTGTAACAGTGGTAGATCAGGGCTACTTCAGGACAGAACCAAGACAGAACCAGAATCAGAACTAAATGATAGTAGCGCTGAAAATCAAAAACCCTTTTTTGTGGCAGCATGAGACTGTATCTTCGAGGCTTGAGTTTTGCGAACCTATCAATTACATTTTCAGGGTCAATATTATTCAAGTATTCTTTTTCAGGTGTGTTTTGGCTTTCTGTCTTTCCTGATTTCCCCTGACCTATCTGAATGATCAGAAAGAGAGTTATTATTTAATGATGCCTCTATATTTTTCTCTCTGAGTTACTAGTTTGTACCTTTTGTTTTTATTCTGCCAAAGAACTACACTATTTATATAACTATTTAGCCTAGCTATGCAAAAAAGCCTGCATGACCTATTAAATATAGAATTGGAAAAATTACAAACCTAACAAGATACACTTTTGAACATGTTCTAGCGAGTTTTGGCAAACAACTGTCTTTGACTAACATGTCTTTCTCACCTGGCTCTTGTTCCATCTCTGTTCTGTCCTCATTCTCCTCTCCCTCTCTGTTCCTCTCTCTCCCTCTTTGTGCTAGTAATCAAGCCGAACATCAACTATAGAGTTGAAACCAGATATTTACATACACTTAAGATAAAAATACTTTTTTTACTGTCAAACATCAAATCAGACTAAACGTTTTTTTTTTTTTTATTAATGAATATAAAAAATTTTATTTGTTAAATTTAAGTGTAAAGAGTATTTTCTGTATTTTTTTAATGGCAAGTTACACCCAAATTGTATTTAAAATTGAGCCACACTTGTGGATGGTCCACAATTCTTTTTCCAATGTCTTGGTTGATTACTCTTAATTTTCCAATGTCAAAGAAAGAGGCTCTCTGTTTTGGGGGTGCCTTAATATGCATCTGCAGGTGTGCCACCAATTAACTCAAATGGACTCTATTAACCTATCAGAAGCTTCTTAGGCCATGTGCACATGTAGCCGAGGCTTTTTAAAAACGAATATTCTCACCACCTCGTTGAAAAAAATTTCAATTCAGTTTATTTGTATAGCGCCAATTCACAACAGATGTCATCTCAAGGCACTTAACAAGAAGTCATTTCAATACATTTATTCAAACATTCCAATCAGTTAAAAAGTTTCCTATTTAAGGAATCCCAGCAGATTGCGTCAGTCATTGGCGTGAGGTGGGGCAGACTTTCCAACCACAGCAATCCTTCAGCAATCCCTCATACTGAGCAAGCATGTAGCGACGGTGCAGAGGAAAAACTCCCCTTTAACAGGAAGAAGCCTCCCACAGAACCAGGATCAGCAGGAGCGGCCATCTGCCACGACCGTCTGGGGGTTTGAGAAGACAGAGCAGAGACACATCAGAAACAGAAGATTCAAGGATTCAAGGAACTTTTATTGTCATACCATCTCACGTTACATGTGATGGTATGAAATTAGGACTCAGGTCCGGAATTATAAGCCATTTAAATTAAATTAATGAAAAAAATTATATAAATAAATATAAATAAATGTGCTCTACTGGACACAGCTGGAGTTCAGCAGTCTAACAGCTGCAGGGTAGAAGCTGTTATTGAGCCTGGTAGTCTTGCTCTGTATGCTCCTCAGCCACCTGCCTGAGGGCAGGGGCTGAAACAGGCTATGAGCCGGATGGGTGGAGTCCTTCAGGATGCGGAGGGCCCGTCCCCTGCATTGGGACGTGTAGAGGTCCGAGGTGGTGGGAAAGCGTTCTCCCTACAGTCCTTTGTGCAGCTTTCACCACCCGCTGCAGAGCCATCCTCTCAGCAGCAGTACAGCTGCTGTGCCACACGGTGATGCAGGTGCAGATGACGCTCTCCACTGCACAGTGATAGAAACTCCTCAGGACGGAGCTTCCAAGTCCAGCTCTCCGCAGCTTCCTTAGGAAGTAGAGACGCTGGTGGGCCTTCTTGACCAGGCGTGAAGTGTTGGCATTCCAGGTGAGGTCATTGGATATATGCACACCCAGGTACCTGAAGCTGGAGACCACTTCCACAGCTGCTCCTCCGATGTACAGAGGAAGGAGAGGACGCTTGTCCCTTCTGAAATCCACCACCATCTCCTTGGTCTTCTTCACATTGATGCAGAGGTTGTTTTCTCTGCACCACTGCACCGGGTTTTCCACCTCCCCTCTGTATTTGGACTCATCGTTGTTAGTGATGCGTCCCACTACTGCTGTGTCATCCGCAAACTTAACTATATGACAGCTGGGGTGTCTCGCTGAGCAGTCATACGTCAGCAGAGTGAACAGGAGGGGGCTCAACACGCAGCCCTGTGGTGAGCCAGTCCTGAGGGTGATGGAGGAGGAGATGGTGTTGTGGATCTTAACAGTCTGAGGTCTATTGGTCAGGAAGTCCAGGACCCAGTTCCCCAGCGTGGGACTCAGTCCGAGGGAGGAGAGCTTCTGCACCAGCGTCTGTGGGATGATTGTGTTGAAGGCTGAGGAGAAATCCAGAAAGAGCAGACAGACATAGGAGTTTCTGTTCTCCAGATGGGTCAGGGCTGTGTGGACCACCGATGAAATGGCGTCGTCAGTGCAGCGATTTTTCCTGTAGGAATACTGGTGGGGGTCGACAGTGATATCGATGGCGTCTTTGATGTGGGTCATGACCAACCTCTCGAAGCATTTCATGACTACTGGGGTTAAAGCTATGGGCCGATAGTCATTCAGGCTTGTCACTGTGGACCACTTGGGGACGGGGACAATCGTGGCAGTCTTTAAGCAGGTGGGGACAGATGACAGTGACAGTGAGGTGTTAAAGATGTCTGCCAGCACCTCAGCCAGCTGGTGTGCACATTCCCTCAGTACCCGCCCTGGGATGTTGTTGGGCCCTGCTGCTTTGTGAGGGTTGATACACTGAAAGGTCTTCCTTACATCTGCTGTGGTCACACTGATGGGCGTGTCACCAGGTGGTGGTATAAGTTTGGTGCTGGGGGAGACATCAGGGAACTCAAAGCGGGCATAGAAATGGTTGAGTGCATCTGGCAAGGAGGGTTCTCTTGGGCATTGTACATCCTTGGTGTTGTAGTCCGTGATGTATTTAATGCCCCTCCACATGCGCCGAGGGTCATTGGTGGTGAAGTGACCCTGGATTTTCTGGGCGTATGTGGCTTTGGCCTCTTTCTTACATACAAAGCCCTTAATAATCAAGCTCCATTATACATCAGAGATCGAATTGTTTCATATGTTACTAATAGAGCACTTTGCTTTCAGACTGCAGGTTTACTTGTAGTTCCCAGGATTTCTAAAAGTAGAGTGGGAGGCCGATCTTTTAGTTATCAGGCTCCTCTCCTGTGGAACCAGCTCCCAGCTTTAGTCCGTGAGGCAGACACTCTGTTTACTTTTAAGGCCAGGCTTAAAACTTTCCTTTTTGATAAAGCTTATAGTTAGAGTGGCTTAGGTCATCCTGAGCTAGCTCTGTAGTTATGCTGCTATAGGCTAAAGCCGCGTTCACACCGGTCAGCGCGTCCAGGCAGCAGGGCAGCTAGATTACATGCAAGTCTATGGTATCTACGCATCTAGTGGGCGCCAAACTGCCAAGCAGCAAGTCGCGCGTCGGTGCAGCTGGCATCAGCGCGTCCACGCGGCTGATGCCCGGACGCCCCGACGTACTGTCGGGGCGTCTGCTGCTCAAGTTGGGGAAAATGGAACTTTCGGGCAGCAGACGCGCGGCGTCAACCAATCAGAACGACTCGTTGTACTGACGTAGTAACTCCTTCCATGGGGGAATCGGCAAATTTTTTATTCAAGATGGAGGACAAACTGATCGTCGCTGTATGTAATGTCCGTGAACTGTATGACCCGTCTTCGTCTTTTTACAAAGACAGGAAGAGATCGGATCTGATTTGGAGGAAGATATCGGAGGATATTGGAGTGCCAGGTAAGCAATTAAACATAGAAAAAAATATTTTTTCTTTTAACTTTCTTGTTATGTTAGCTAACGCTACGCTAGCTAACGCACACTTCACACACTTCTCCACAACTTCGGGGTTGACTTCCAGTCTGCGGTGAAACATTCTCCACTGTGCAGACCAGATCCCGAATGCATCTTCCACCACCAGCTGGGCCCCTGGAGAGCCGGTAGTTGAAGACGCGCTGCTGATCCGACAAGATCCGCCATGTTGTAAACAACTAGCAACAGACAAATCCACGCCCGCACGCTGACGTAATGACGTGACGCGCTGATGCCCTGACGCGCCGACGCAGACCACAAGTGTGCAAGCAGCTGGGTTTTAATTTTAAAGCGTCGACTTTCGTCCGTTTGAGCGATTTGACGCCTGGACGCGCTGACCGGTGTGAACGCGGCTTTAGACTGCTGGAGGACAGACTTACCAATTTTCTTCACTCTGCTACTTCCTTTTCTCCTACGACTCTCCAGTTGTATTACAGTACATTCTGTTATTTCGACTGTTAACTCTGTTTTCTCTCAGTGTTTTTCTCTCCATAGAAGATACACCTGGTCTGGTATCCTGCTTGGCTGCAATGCCCTGTTGGACGGGGGGCATCGACTGGGATGATCCTCCCAGTAACATCATCCACTGTGTCCTGTTATCAACTTTTTACTTTCTGTAACATAGAAAGTTCTCTTATATCAGATCTTCTGTTCCTTCTGTGTTTCTGCTCTGTCTTCTCAAACCCCCAGACGGCCGTGGCAGATGGCCACTCCTATTGAGCCTGGTTCTGTTGGAGGTTTCTTCCTGTTAAAGGGGAGTTTTTCCTCTCCACCGTCGCTACATGCTTGCTCAGTATGAGGGATTGCTGTGGTTGGAAAGTCCGCATCAACGGGGCCCAACCTCACGCCAATGACTGACGCAATCTGCTGGGATTCCTTAAATAGGAAACTTTTTAACTGATTGGAATGTTTGTATAAATGTATTGAAAGGACTTCTTATTAAGTGCCTTGAGATGACATCTGTTGTGAATTGGCGCTACATAAATAAACTGAATTGAATTGAATGTAAGCTAAAAAAAACAACTAGAAAAACAGCATTGTTGTTCGGCTTTTCATTTCACTATTGGTTGATTAGTCCTGACAGAGCTAGCAAAAATACAAAGAGCAAGTAACATAATATGCGCCAGTTGAGCAGTGTGAGATCAGTCTTTGTGATACATTGTCATATTTACATTATCATACATTATGAATGATTTGCTTTGGTACCTGGTCAAACTTGAGCTCTCCTCTGTCTGCCTGCACTTCTACAGCAAATTCGCTGGCAGTGTGTCTGCCCCCTCCCTCACAAGCATAGGTGCTGCGCACAAACCTACAGCGGCGTTAGGGCCTGAACTTGGATCATACCAACATTAGGGGGAATTTACGACTATGTGCTATGTGCTTCTAATATTGTGTGTAATACAGTTGTCAGTCAGACATCTTACTATGAAAAACAAACAAAAAAACACACACTCCAAAAGACCTGGGGCTTCTGAAAAAAACAACAACCCGGGCTTAAGCCCACTAAGCCACACCCCTGCTCCGCCAATGACTAAACTGTTTTTGGACCTCCCCTCGTGTAAAACTGTGCACCTTCTGTCAGCCAAGCAGACTCTCAAGGTCTCTGTACCTCACTCTTCAGCACACCTGAATCAAATGATTGCTCATTAGCAGGCCTCTGCAAAACTTTGACATGCTGAGGAGGTAGTTGGGCCATTTGAATCAGCTGTGTTGGAGCAGAGACACATCTAAAACTGGCAGGAGACCGGCCTTTGAGGCCCGGAGTTGGACACCCATGGCTTAGACAATCATGGAGAAGATTGCTGCCCTCAAAGTTGTCCAGCAATAAGTAAATTACCACAAAAAGTAATTGCTAAAGAACAGGGTGCTGTTTTCAAGTATATTAATAGAAAGCTGAGTGGAAGGAAAAAGTGTAATGTAAAGATGTGCACAACTGGTGATGGATGCAACCTTGAAATGATTGTGAAGCAAAGCCCATTCAAGAGTTTGGGGAGATTAACAAGACATTGACTGCACCGAGAGTATATTTGGTATGGTATGATAATTGTTAAAGGGCTTCCACACACTGATATGGCCATGAAATGGGCTAAAATTATTACACTCCTTGTGTTAAGCCACTGCTTAGTCAGAGAGTGTTATGAACTATTGGTGTTTAGATTTTTGGTCTTCATTTATGGTTTTGTTATGATCATTTCTTTATTGTTTTTTTTCTTAGATCTCAGCTCAGCCCGAAGAGGTGATATGGGCCCTCCTTCCCATGTGCTCACCACCTGTGGGAGGGGCCATAAGGGTCGGGTGCAATGTAGGATGGGGGGGTGGCCAAAGGCAGGGACCTTGGTGGCTCTTGGGACGTGGAACGTCACCTCTCTGGTGGGGAAGGAGCCGGAGCTGGTGTGCGAGGTTGAGAGGTTCCGACAAGAAATAGTTGGACTCACCTCGACGCACGGCTCTGGCTCTGGAACCTGTCTCCTCGACAGGGGTTGGACTCTTTTCCACTCTGGAGTTGCCCCCGCTGAGAGGCGCCGAGCTGGGGTGGGAATACTGTTTGCCCCCTATCTCGGCACCTGTACGTTGGGATTTACCTCTGTGAACGAGAGGGTAGCCTCCCTTCGCTTATGGGTGGTGGGATGGGTTCTGACTGTTGTTTGTGCCTATGCGCTAAACGACAGATCAGATTACCCACCCTTTTTGGAATCCTTGGAGGGGGTGCTGGAGGGTGCTCCTCTTGGGGACTCCCTTGTTCTGCTGGGGGACTTCAACGCTCATGTGGGCAATGACAGTGAGACCTGGAGCGGTGTGGTTGGGTGGAATGACCCCCCGATCTGAACCCGAGTGGTGTTTTGTTATTGGACTTCTGTGCTCACCATGGATTGTCCAATGAACACCATGTTTAAACATAAGGCCATATGTCCACTTGGTACCAGGACACCCTAGGCCGCAGCTCAATGATTGACTTGGTTGTGGTTTCATGTGATCTACGGTCGCATGTTTTGGACACTTGGGTGAGGAGAGGGGCAGAGCTGTCCACTGACCACAACCTTGTGGCCCAAACATGTTGTGCGGGCCTGCTGGGAACTTCTGGCAGTCTCCTGTCATGAGTTTCAACTCTCACTGCAGAACTTCGAACACGTACTGGGTAATGCAGGGGACATTGAGTCAGAGTGGGCCATGTTCCGTCCATTTTCAAGGCGGCTGACAGGAGCTGTTCTCACAAGGTGGTTGGTGGCTGTCGTGGCAGCAACCCTCGAACCCGGTGATTGGACACCGACTGTAAGGGAGGCTGTCAAGCTGAAGAAGGAGTCCTATCGGGTCTTTTTTTTTTGCCTGACCCCAGAAGCAGCAGATAGGTACCGGCAGGCCAATCAGAATGGTTGCTGAGGCAAAAACTCTGGCATGGGAGGAGTTTGGAGATACCATGGAGAACGACTTCTGTGTGGCTTTGAGACAACTCTGGTCCGGCGTCTCAGGGGGGGAAACGGTCTGCCACCAACAATGTTTACAGTAATGGCTTGCACTTATATAGTGCTTTACCACTCCATTATTCATGTACTCTCACAGTCACACACTGGTGGAAGCAAGCTACGATTGTAGCCACAGCTGCACTGGGGCAGACTGACAGAAGCGAGGCTGCCATATCTAGCTATTGGCCCCTCTGGCCAACACCAGTAGGCGGGTAAGTGAAGTGTCCAAGAAAGCAGGAATCAAACCCCCGATTTCTGGGTTGCAGTCCAACAACTCTCCCACTGCGCTACAGCCAGGTCGGGCTCTCCAATCTCTAGGACTGAAGTCATCGAGGTGGTTAAAAAGCTCCTCAGTGGGAAGGCTCCGGGCATGGATGAGATTCGCGGGGAGTTCCTTAAGGCTCTGGATGTTGTGGGGCTGTGTTGGTTAACGCGGCTCTGCAATATTGTGTGGACATCGGGGGCAGTTCCCTTGGATTAGCAGACTGGGGTGGTGGTCCCCCTATTTAAAAAGGGGGACCACAGAGTGTGTTCCAACTACAGGGAGATCACACTCCTGAGCCTCCCTGGTCAGGTCTATTCGGGGGTTCTGGAGAGGAGAGTCTGATGGGTAGTTGAACCTCGGGTCCAGGAGGAACAATGTGGTTTTTGTCTTGGCTGTGGAACACAGGACCAGCTCTACACGCTCAGCAGAGTCCTGGAGGGTGCATGGTAGTTCGCCCAACCGGTCTACATGTGTTTTGTGGACTTGGAGAAGGCGTTCGACAGTGTCCCTTGGGGAGTCCTGTGGGGGGTACTCTGGGAGTATGGGGTACCAGGCCCCTTGATACGGGCTGTTAGGTCCCTGTATGACCGGTGCCAGAGTTTGGGTCGCATTGTCGGCAGTAAGTTTGGTTTTTTTCCGGTGAGAGTTGGACTCCGCCAAGGTTGCCCTTTGTCACCGGTTCTAGGATTTCTAGTCGCAGCCAAGATTATGTGGTCCGGTTAGCTTCGTCGAAACGTGATCTACAGCTTTCGCTGGAGCGGTTCGCACCTGAGTGTGAAGTGGCTGGGATGAGAATTAGCACCTCCAAATCCGAGACCATGGTCTGCCTTCTCCGTGTCGGAAATGGGGTCCTTCCTCAAGTAGAGGAGTTTAAAAATCTGGGGGTCTTGTTCACGAATCAGGGAAAATGGAGCGGGAGATCAATAGGCGGATTTGTAGGGCAGCTGCAGTGATTCGGGCACTGTACTGGTCGCTTTACCGGTCGGTCTACGTTCCTACACTCATCTATGGTCAGGAACTCTGGGTAGTGACCTAAAGAACAAGATCATGAGTACAAGCGGCTGAAATGAGTTCCCTCCGCAGGGTGTCTGGGCTCTCCCTTAGAGATAGGGTGAGAAGCTTGGTCATCCGGGAGGGGCTCAGAGTAGAGCCACTGATCCTCCACATCGAGAGGAGCCAGTTCAGGTGCCTCAGTCATCTGGTCAGGTTGCCTCCTGGACGCCTCTGTGCTGAGGTGTTCAAGGCACGTCCCACTGGGAGGAGACCCAGGGGAAGACCCAGGACACGCTGGAGGGACTATGTCTCTCGACTGGCCTGGGAACGCCTTGGGATTCCACTCGAGGAGCTGGCTGAAGTAGCTGAGGAGAGGGAAGTCTGGTTCTCTCTGCTTAAGCTGCTGCCCCCGTGACCCGACCCTGGATAGGCGGAAGAAGATGGATGGATGGATGAAAACTTAGATCTTCCCATTTTAGTTTATTCCTTCTGAGTTCATTTATTCTCATTGTTTGTCCTTTTGACTTGTTTCCTTTGGTTAGTGTTTTTTTCTGTTTATTGTTTAAATTAGTTTCAGGTATTTTATATTTCTTTACCTCTTTTTCTCTGCTCCCTTTGTTCTACCTTTCACCTTCCCTCAGGGGCTTTCTTTCACAGCTGTTATTCACCTTCTAATCTCCCTTTGCCTATGTTATCCCTTAGCTGTGCTCCATTCCCTCCTGAGTAGCTCTTCTGGTTCTTTTGTCACTTCCACCTCTCCCTCTGTATTTAAGCTCTCCAGTTTGCATTATTTCCCACTGGCTCCTCCCTTATAATCTGTGTCATCTCCTGCTATCATTCCTGTTCATTTCCCCCTGCTAGTTCTCTGTGAACTCCTCCATTCCATGATGTAAGTTTCCTTTGTTCATTTTCCATTAAAGATATGCTTTGCTCAGCAACTTTCTTGCACTTGATTCCTCCTTAATACCAACTATTACAGACCGAAGACCAGAAGCATTCTAACAGGACTAAAATAGACTTCACAGTGGATCATTGGTCTTAAGTCCTCTTTTTTTAGATAAAAGTATTTAGCATTTCAGGGGGAAGTCAACATCCAGTGATATTTTTTTTTTTTTTTGGGGGGGGAGTGATGTCATCTGCTGCCCATGGTCCACTGTGTTTTATTATGTCAAAAGTTGACCTGCAAGTGTTGTACAGTGCTTCATCTTTAATTCTACCGACAAGCTTTATGGAAATGCTGTTTCATTTTTCAACTGGACTTGGCACCTGCTAAAAGTACCAATACCTGCTTTAATTACTATGGTATCAGGGCCCTTGATTGAACAGCAAACTCCATTGTGGTATATGGGTTTATTTGATCAAATTTGTCAAGATAAGGGATCTGTAGTATCTCTTGTATGGGGATCACAACCCATTTTGCAGCTCAGCATGCCCCAAGTGTGCTGTACTCCAATGTTTTTAATAGTACCCTCTTACTTCCTTTTTTTCACTACCTCTTTTATGGCTTTCCCAGCATTCATAAAGAAAGCAGCCAATGAAAAATGTCTGATCATAAAATGGGGAAGGGCTTTAAAGTTGGCTGCGATTGTGAAAAGCCACACATTTCTGTTTGTGTTAAACAGGCTATTTGCTTGCACACTGCTGTTCGTGCCTGAACAACATTTGCATTGACATGAAAGAATTGGCTTCCGACTTTATCTCCTGGCTTACAATGTTGCACCTCTCAAAAAATGCACTGTGGATCAAGACCGTTCAGCCATCTTAGCTTTTACAGATTTTTTTTTTTTTTTGCAAAATCCAATATTCTAAGCCTAAGTGGGTGGAAACTGAGCTGACAAATCGATTCCAGTTGACTGCTTGTATGTCTTTTGTGGCTCTTGTAATTTAAAACTTCAGCCTGACACCACTGCTCTACCCTCTTCCATGCATTGCTGTCCAGATTTAGGGCAGTTAACCTGGATTTGAGGGGGCTGTTCTGGGCCAAGAACTTTGAGAAGGAAATTGATAGGCAACTGCTATGGGTTTAGTGAGAAGAAACTGTTGCACAAATAAACCTGAAATACTGCACACTCTTGTTTAAGACAGATTGATACGGCATCGTTGAAATTGTAAAAACACAACAATCACTGATTACATAATACAATCATTCAATAAAATATCACTAAGACTGATATCTTAAGTAATTAAATCCTTAATGTTGACAATGCTGGTTTTCTAATAACTTTCTGAGTTTACAAGAGAAAATTTGTAGTTCAGAGGAAAGTTTCAAATTCTGAGGGAGTTTATTTCATTCCTTGATGCCTTTGTAAGGAAAGGCTTTTTGTGCAAAAGGCTGAACTGCATTTTGGTAACCTGCAGTCATGACTTGTTGACCTGGATGTTCTGGTTGTCTGTTCAGAACAGAGTTGGACAAATCATTTCAGAGGAGGGGGTGCCTTATTATTCAGGATTTTAAAAATGTATTGTACATTTGAATAGACAATTAGATTATCAAAGTTTAACTTATTATATTTTGCAAGTATTGGGCAATGATGATGTCTCAGTGGCTTTTTATCCAGTATTTTAACAGCTTGATTATACAAGGATTGTAATGGCTTAATAGTTGATTCACATTCCTGGGACCAACATGACATGCAATAATTAATGTGAGAAGTAATCATGCCTCCTAGTACATTTTTGCAGCATCATGGGTCAATGTATTTCGAATATGTCTAAAAACAGACACACTATATTTTAAAGTATTGGACTCTTTTTTTTTTTTTTTTTTTTTACATGTTTTTTAAAACTGAATACTGGATCCAGAACAAGTCCTAAGTATTTCAATTCTTCTACTGTTTTGATTTCAATCTTATGTATGTGTGTGTATATATGTATATATGTATATATGTATGTGTATATATATGTATGTGTGTGTATGTATGTATGTATGTATGTATGTATGTATGTATACACCTGGTCTGGTATCCTGCTTGGCTGCAATGCCCTGTTGGACGGGGGTCATCGACTGGGATGGTGCTCCCAGTAACTGAACATCCACTGTGTCCTGTTATCAACTTTTTACTTTCTGTAACATAGAAAGTTCTCTTATATCGGATCTTCTGTTCCTTCTGTGTTCTGCTCTGCCTTCTCAAACCCCCAGACGGTCGTGGCAGATGGCCGCTCCTACTGAGCCTGGTTCTGTTGGAGGTTTCTTCCTGTTAAAGGGGAGTTTTTCCTCTCCACTGTCGCTACATGCTTGCTCAGTATGAGGGATTGCTGAAGGATTGCTGTGGTTGGAAATCTGCCCAACCTCACGCCAATGACTGACGCAATCTGCTGGGATTCCTTAAATAGGAAACTTTTTAACTGATTGGAATGTTTGTATAATTGTATTGAAATGACTTCTTGTTAAGTGCCTTGAGATGACATCTGTTGTGAATTGGCGCTATATAAATAAACTGAATTGAATTGAATTGTATGTATATATATATATATATATGTGTGTATATATATATGTGTGTATATATATATGTGTATATGTATATGTGTGTATATGTATATGTGTGTATATGTATATGTGTGTATATGTATATGTGTGTATATGTATATGTGTGTATATGTATATGTGTGTATATGTATATGTGTGTATATGTATATATATGTGTGTATATGTATATATATATATGTGTGTGTGTGTGTGTGTGTATATACATACATATATGTATATCATTTCTGGTGAGAGTCTAATGGTTATGCCTACACATTCCAATGAGTCACTGAGATTTTCAATTAATGTACAATTCAAGCTCTCTTTCACATATATCATTACACCACCACCACTTCCCTGTTTCCGGTCACATCTAAAAACATTATATCCCTGAACATGAAAAGCGCTCCGTTGAGTTGATGGCTTTAGCCAAGTCTCTGATAGACACAGAAAATCCAAATTGGAGTCCATTAGGAGATGTTCTAGTTAACATAATATTTATATAGTGCCGATTCACAACAGATGTCATCTCATGACAATTTACAAGAAAGTCATTTCAATCAAAACATTCCAATCAGTTTAAAGTTTTAGCTAGTTTTCTATTTACGGAATCCCAGCAGATTGCATCGAGTCATTGACTGACAGTTGCACTCCATTGATACAGACTCCAACCACAGCAATCCCACATATTGAGCATGTCAGGACATGTCTCTGGATAAAGGAAAGACCCAGGCGCAGACGTCATTAAAAGGTACAAAAGTAGAGATTTTTTTTGGAAGTTGATGACAGGTATGACGGCCAGGCAAGAGACGAATCTGCATACGAATGAGGAAATAAGATGGGCTTAAATACACACAATATAGAGGTAGATCAGGTGGGACAGATTAGGCACAGGTGCAGACAATAGGTAATCAAGGGCAGAGCACAGAAGGCTTTCACAGAGCAAGCATGTAGCGACAGTGGAGAGGAAAAACTCCCCTTTAACAGGTCACGTGTTCGATTACCGCCAGGGACGCTGTGGGTGCTGAGGGTGTGTTTGTTCCCCCACATCATCGGCACCCACACCCTGGGTGGGGTTGGCGAAAGGGCCTTTCTGTGTGGAGTTTGGATGTTCTCCCCGTGTTCCCTTGAGCAGCTAATGTGAGCTACTCCCACAAAAACATGCATTAGTCCTGGGGCTGTATACTGCCTCCTCCTGGCCGGCTGGGGCGCCCGCGGGGTTGGGGAGGATCTGGCTGGAATAACGTGATCCTTCCACGCGCTACGTCCAACCGGAGAAACCCCGCCCCGTCGGGTGAAAGAAGGGGCTGCCCACTCCCCAAGCACGAAGGAGGCTTGGGTTTCAGTGAAGCGCCCCTCCCGGGGCCGGCACAGAGGGAGAGTGGAACCCCAGGACCTGAACTAAGGAGCACTGGGTGATAAATAATGGGAAAAAATCGTGGGATAAAAAAAAAACTGATGTAAGAGTACTTTCTATATTAAAGAAAGTAAAAAAGTTGATAATAGAATAAGGGGGATGTTCAGTTACTCGGAGCATCATCCCAGTCGATGCCCCCCCGTCCAACAGGGCAGGTGTAGCTTCTATGGAGAGAAAAACACCGAGAAAAAACAAAGTAAACAATCGAAATAACACCAAATAATGCAACTGCAGAGTAGTAGAAAAGGAAAGTAGCAGAGTGAATTAAAGTGATCAGTCTGTCCTCCAGCAGTCTAAGACTGTAGCAGCATAACTACAGGGATAGCTCAGGATAATCTAAGCCACTCTAACTATAAGCTTTATCAAAAAGGAAAGTTTTAAGCCTGGCCTTAAAAGTCGACAAGGTGTCTGCCTCACAGATTAAAACTGGGAGCTGGTTCCACAGGAGAGGAGCCTGATAACTAAAAGATCTGCCTCCCATTCTACTTTTAGAAATCCTAGGAACTACAAGTAAACGTGCAGTCTGAGAGCGATGTGCTCTGTTAGGAACCTATGGAACAATTAGATCTCTGATGTATGATGGAGCTGATTATTAAGGGCTTTATATGTAAGAAGGAGGATCTTAAATTCTATTCTGGATTTAACAGGGAGCCAATGAAGGGAAGCTAAAACAGGAGAAATGTGATCTCTCTTTTTAATATTCATCAGAACTCTTGCTGCAGCATTTTGGATCAACTGAAGACTTTTAATTACATTTTGTGTACTTCTTAATAGTAAAGAATTACAGTAGTCCAGCCTTGAGGTAACAAATGCATGGACTACTTTCTCAGCATCACTCCTGGACAGGATGTTCTAATTTTAGCAATATTCCAAAGGTGAAAGAAGAAAATCCTAGAAACCTGTTTATTATCAATTATCTATTGATTTGTGAGTGTGTGTGTGTGGGGGTGTGTAGGGGGGTGTGTGTGTGTAGGGGTGTGTGTGTGTGTGTGTGTGTGTGTGTGTGTGTGTACATGTATAGTTATACTTGTGTGGACCAACCTTTAACAGCCCACCAGCATTGTGTGGACATTTGTAGTTGTGAGGACATTTTGCCTGGTCCCCACAATGTTTAACTAGCTATTAAACTCTACTAGTTAGGTTTAGAGGTATGGTGTGAATTAGGTTTAGGTTAAGGTTAGGTTTAGGCATGTATCACTAATGGTTAGGTTTAGGGAAAGTGTCTGGGTTAGGCATAGTAAAATCAATGGAAGTCAATACAATGTCAACACAAGTATAGCAAGACGTGCGTGCGTGTGTGTGCGTGCGTGTGTCTGTGTGTTTGATGCCTCCGTATTTCTCGCCTTTTAACCTCAAATGGCCTTAATTACGTCATGCAAGACACCCTATCGATAGCAACACACATATGTAGGATCAAATAAGCTTTTGTAAAGATAGTGAGTCTCATGCTAATTTTCATACAATAAAGAGATTTGGAAAGTACAGGAACAAACCAGCTTTAATGCTACTGCACATCAGACAGCCTGATCTAAATCCAAATGTTTATAAAGTTGTTAGTGGTGCTAGAGGACACTGACAAGTCAAAGCTGATCTGGTAGATGGCAAATATAACCAACACAACTTCATGCATTAACAAGATAACTGACTAAAAAAGCTGCATCAAACATCTCAACATCCTGTTGTGAAAATGTAGACTGTGTGAAACAATATAAAACTTTGCGGTCTATGTGCTCCTCTGGCAGCCATCTCCTTGTCATTGCTAAAGTCAGGACATGCACTCACGGCAAGGCATCTTTCCAGTGCTATGGCCCTCAACTCTGGAACATGCTGCCGGAGGACCTCGGGGCTGCAGAGAACATTCATGTTATTAAGAGCAGGCTCAAGACTCACCTTTTTAGTCCAGCTTTTAACTGATTATTATTTTTTTATGGTTTAATTGCTCTGCATGTTTTACTTGCTTATATTTTATCAGTGTTTTATTACTTAGTCTTATCATATTTATCCACTGTTTATTTTTATTTTTTTACTTGTTATTTTAATCTTCCCTCTAGTCTTTCCTCTGTGAGAGCCCTCTGCCTTTGGAGCGGTGGTCGGCTATGGCTGCCTTGGTCCTCTCCAGGTAGCGCTTGGGTGGAGGTTGGATTTCTCAGCCTTGCCCCCTCTGGGCGCCCTGCCTCAGTGCCTTGGCTGCTGATGTTGATGTGCTTCTGCTGGTGCAGATGGTTCCTTTAATGGCGTTTCCTTACCTTTCCTGACTCATCTGTACTCAGCCCAATGTTCTTTCTATTGTTGCTCTTGAGTGTGTGTGCACATGGTGTTTGGGTTGGGGGGAGAGGGGAATAATTGTGATCATGCTTTTGAACCTGAGGGGGTGGGGGGTGAATGTAGATGTAAAAGGCAGCTAAACAAACACATGGAAAATAACCCAAAATTATGTATTTCAGTCAATGAAGTCAGGTTACCACACATCAATGGTTTTATTGGAACATAATTAAATTAGAAATATAAGTTGGCTGGCTGAACAGGCACAGCCCAGTCATGACTCCTATTCTGCTCTAAAGCAACTATTCAAGGTAAAGTGCTTATGAAAGCAACTCAGAACTCAACTTTTGACACACTGCCAGCCACCTGCACATCTAATATACTTCCATTAAATTAGATTTGTCATTTTACATTTCATTATTATTATTTTTTTTTATTCTTAGAAATTTCTTTACATTTTGAATGTAAAAACTGGTTACAAAGTTTAGAGTTCGTCTTTAGGAGGGTCAATTTATGGGCACCATAACTTCCAACAGTTTATGAGGTGACGCAAATGGTACACCAACCTTAAACTCCAGTGCTATATTTCTTGTCCTGATTAGGCCATGCAAGAATGCAAAAATGCATTTTGATAATCCTTCACAAACCACAACTTCTACATTCAGCAGGGCATACATAGCATTTTGTAGTTTTATATAACAAAATGCTTAAGCACATGTGAGAAATGTTGTTCCAAAAGTGCTCACATTGTGTTTGTTCTTGTCTATTAAAGTCAGTACAGTACCTTGGAGTTGGAGTCTAAACATTTTTTCACCTACATTTTACTTCCCCAATGTGTTTTGGGAAAAAAAACCCCAAATGAATCATGGATTTTGAACTACTGCATAGAGACACATATAGAACTGGCAGGATGCCAGCCCTTGAGGACTGGAGCTGGACACCCATGCTGTAGAAGAATACTACTGTAGTACAATAATACCCCCACCCTCCAGATATCCATTTTAACAAATTATTTCCTCCAGCCTAAAATTAACTTAGATTAATTTATGATGCCAAATAATCCAAGAATCTCTTGGTACCTTTTAGTGCCCAGAGGTTTTTTCTTTCATAATATATTTACACTTCATTATTTATGAAACATATTATCACCCAATTCACCAAGGAATTAGCTGGTTTCCTCCTGTTTCCCTAATAGTGACCAGGGTTTGTGCTGCTGTATGGGGGGGCTCCCTCTGTAAACACTTATGTGGCTCATTTATGTAGCATGGCAAGATGCTGTTTGTAAAGTGTTTCTTCTTATCATGCAGATTATATATAGCATGTCATGACAGTTTATCAACTACATTTATAAATTCACAGAAAGGCTGTGTTGTAATTGTTTTCATGTATCTGTTGTCAATAGTGTTTTCAATAACAGCAAGGAGTAGCAGAGGAAATTGTCCCGAACAAGGTTCCAGTAATTACCCAGCAAGTAAATGTTGCCTTTTGTTTTGAACCGGTCTTTAACGCCCATCAACATTAAATGTAACAATAATGAACAAAATATAATACAGGAAATACTGTATTGTCAGCAAAGTTGCTGTTGCTGCTGTTATGTTTCCCCAGAGACAGGCACAACACATTCAGGCTGCGCTGCTAACAACACCAACGGCTTTGAAAATGTCCACCCGGTTGTCCACCATGTCCTCAGAAGCAAAAACGCTTTCAAAAATACAAACAAGGGTGGGAAGACCTGCTGGCCTTAGCATTCAGTCACTGGACTGGGCTCCAGTGTGTTGAGCGCCGTCTAAACTCAGCCATTGTGAGTAGCTGGTTAGTTTTAGCAGCGCAACTGAGAATCAGCTTTATTGACACGGTTTTTACACACAAACTAAACCATAGGTCTGAGCCATTAATATGATAAAGTGTCATAAAATGTTTAAAAGATATAAAAAATATCAAATCGTTATAATATATTTAAATTACTAACATAATTTTAAAAATTATAATGGTTGATAACCTTACCTTTCTTTATAATTACTGATGTCACTCAGGTCTTTTAACTTGATCTGTTTTTGTTTCTTACAAACTTTCAGTTATGTTTCAGTTATGTTATCTGGGTTGGTCCAGCTCTTGTCAGGTTTCCTTTGTCTCCCAGCACACTATCAGGAGCATGGAGGAGATTCCAGTAGAGCTAAGCAGTGAAGTAGAAGGTCCTTTACTCACCAACATGAACAGTATCTGCTCCTTTGTGCAAGAATGAACCAGGTAAGCCTTACAAAATGACCACTATCCGGCCACTGGAATAAATATCTGGGCCAAACATTTAGAAATATACATCAATAATTACATATTGCCCCTTTGCTTAGTACCCTGTAATTGCAGGTTATGCCAGAGGGGGCGCAATGTAAAAAAGGGGAGGTATGGAAAAAGGGGAAAGAAGAATAAAGAGTTGTCTTGTAGCATCCTGATGGTTGTGTCCTTGAGTACCGAGTATAAAGGAACAATACATGGTGTCAGAAGCTTAGGATCCACGATAGACAGAGTTTAGTGGCACAGACAACTAGTCGGAGCGGTTTCCCGGTAAGGATAGGAGAACGGGTGTTGTGGAGAAGACGAACGAGCACGTCAGCAAATGCTAACAGACTAGCGGCAAGCTAATAACATTCAACATGGACCACATATTCACCATCACACCGCCGGGTCCATTAGCACCATGTTGCCTGGTCAACAATTGCTACTAAATACCAGAACTAATGTCTTACACTGATACCTCTCCTTATGACAGATGACAAGTTCACCTTGAGGACATGTGAGAGACGTAAAAGGGTTAGATAATGTTAAATTACCTGTAAAAACATTTACTATGACAGGTTTGGTGGTGGGTCAACGATGGTCCTTGGAAGTGTTTTCATGGAGGGATGCAAAGATCTCTTCAAGTTAGGCTATGTCAAGCTGCCCAATACTGGTCCACTGGTTTTTGGCTTCCACCTTGAAAACTACAATGCGTGGTGAGAATAAACAGGCAGTTCTAAGAGGGTGAATTAATCGGTGCCACTGACTGTCACCCATGCTCACCTCACTTAAATACGTTTTGCTCCATTTCACACTGCCAAGTCATATATTTACACTCTGCAGGACCTCAGCGATGCCCTGATCTGGATCTGAACGGAAATCCACCAAACCCTATCCCTTGTCTTATCAAGAGCATGATCTTATGTTGTCAGCCATGTATACTAGCACAAGGCAGCAACAGTAACTACTGAGGATCACTATGAAAAAATTCGAAGAAATTATGGCTAAATGGATTAACTAGTACTTTTTCTTTTCGCTGTGTGAGTGTCATTGAATTTTGCCATCTTAAAGGTTTCTTCATATCCATTAAATGATGTGGCAACCTTTCATTTTCAAGATATTTTCATGTTGAGATCTGATGGTTTCCCTTTAATTTCTTAGAGCAGTGTGTATTTCCATTTCTGTGAGAAAATTAAGATGAAGCCCATTTGAAACATAAAACTCATTTCAGACATACTGTGAAGCCAGAGCTTCCTGTTAATAGCAGGGGGCTAAGATATGAAATCATTGGGGCCAATCCTCAGCACATCAAACATTTATGTATTTCACATAGGGAGATCAGAGTGGCTTTGTCTGGTATTATGTTCAAGGGCATGCTTTTGGGGATGGTAACTGAATCCACCATGGGACTCCCAAAAGAAGAACTACAATAAAGATCCACTGTGATGCATCACTTAGTCTCCTGAAGGTCTCAATGAAGGAAATCATAGTGCACAAAAATAAAAAATAAAATATATTGCTACAAATTAGAAATAATATTAATTGAGAATTTAGTTTTAAATAAACATGTTACTTGCAAACAGAGAATGTGCAACATGTAATGGTGCAACTAGATTAAATTATCCACTAAGTGATGATACAATGAAATGCAAACTGTGCAATGGTTAAAGTTAAGCATGTACTTGAGATGAGAAAAAGGACAGCTTTGCACAAGCCTGTATTTTCTTTTAAAACCTCTGCCAAGTAGTTAAAGATTCTAACGTTATGAGTTGAAAAGCTGCATGTGTCTCAAAGGTACCACTTTTTAATTTAAAATTTTAAAAATGTATAATTTCTAGTTCGGTTATCTTCTATAGCACCAATTCAAATTTAATATTGTCTCAAAGCACTTTACGAGACAAAGTGTTTCAGATATGTAAAAATATGTAGTCAATCAAATTTAATTATTAAGACCATTCCAAATTCAGTTACATAAATTCCTACTTGATCTTAGTCATAAAGCAATGCAGTCAAGTTTAGTTTATTACCATAACTGATAGAAGTTTTTTTTTTTTTTATCTAAGGAAACCCAACCAGTTGCATCAAGTCACTGACTTTTGCATCAAATCCTCCTGAAGGAGGATTTACTGACAGTGGACAGTTGATTTCAAGTCGTTATTTTAAGTTGTTAACTTTGCAGAAATCCCTCATACTGAGCATGCATTTCACAGTGAAAAGGAAAACTCACTTTCAACACGGTCCTAGAAGAGTCGCAGAGGGGCTGGTTACTCCTGCTTTACACCGGGCGCGTAAGCGGCGCATAATGTCTGTGAAGTGTTAAGCCTGGCTTGTGCTTGATGCATCAGCGAGGTCTGCACGGCTCTACCCGGCCAAATTACGTCATTTCAGCAACCACGCCCTCGGCTCGGCCCAAAGTTTCCCCACCGCGCACCTTCTCTGGATAGCAGGTCTTTCTACAGTATCTCTGCAAATTTCACACTATTCTTTAGAATGACCTAAAACTTTAGAGAAAAACTCTTTGTGTTCATTTATGAGAGATGCTATTTGTACAATAATTTTTCTTTTCTATGCAAAGAAACATGCAGGTTATGGAAAAGTTGTAAAGAACAGCCAAAATAACAAGTTTTAACTTAAGTTCAGGAGCAGGACCATGCCCCAAAATCCACTTCCCACTCAGCAGTCTACCCAAACACGATTCACCTGGTATCTTACACCCGGATCGCATATCTAATTCCTCTGCAATCTATACAAACTCAGACCGCCTAGCGCTCCACGTTTGTCTCGATCGTTTTCGCACCCCTCCCTTCGCGACCCTCTAAAGGGCCTCATCCTTTTTACTTTATCTAAAGGAGTCATAACCTAGTATTACCTTGGATACCCATGCTCTATTTTAGTCTTTCAGGCCCTTCTAGAAAAGAAAAGTTGAAAAAAAATGAAAAAAAATAAACACAGAGCTCCTCTGACCCTTATTTCTGAAGGCATTTTTGTCTCGTTTTTGGCTGTCGTCACAATGACGACATTGTAATAATGCAAATGAGGGGCGCGTTGATTGGTGGCATTCTAGGTCATTTGTTGTTTGCAAAGTAGCAGCCATTACCTGTGTTGTCCTCGAAGCTACTACTCCCGCTAGCATACAATAGCCGCATTAGCAGTTAGCTGCTGTTTGTCGCACACGGTAGAGCAATAAAAACACAGCCTTACCGTTTCAATTGCAGGCAAGTCTCTGATTGTTGGAATGGCACCTTTTTCCAGACGGAGCTAAAGTTCGTACTTCGAATCGGAATACAGTAATGGCGGCGCTCGACTGAATAAGAGGAGGAGAGGAGCAGGGCGGGCTTCCTGCAGCATAGGTCTGCAATGTCCATATATGGTATATCCTGCGCCGACTTGACGTCAAGTCGGCCAGAAATTTAACATCGCGTATTTGAGTGCGCGTCCACGTGAGCTGGTTGACTAACCCAAGGGTAAACAAACGCTTCAAACAAATGCTATTGGCTTCCCAGCCAGTGTATAATCGTTAGGCAATCATAGCATAAATTTTTTCTCGTGGAAAAGTGAAAATTACAGGTCATGACTCCTTTAATATGGAAAGTTCTGTTGCATCAGTTCTTTCGTTCTTTCTGCATTTCTGCAGTGTCTTCTCAAAACCCCAGACGGTCGTGGCAGATGGCTGCTCATACTGAGCCAGGTTCTGCTGGAGGTTTCTTCCTGCTAAAGGGGAGTTTTTCCTCTCCACTGTCGCTAAAAGCTTGCTCAGTGTGAGGGATTGCTGAGGGATTGCTGTGGTTGGAGCCTGCATCAACGGGACGAAACTGCCAGTCAATGACCTGATGCAATCTGCTGGAATTCCTTAAATAGAAAACTAGCTAAAACTTAAACCTGTTGTGAATCGGTGCTATATAAATAAAATTTAAATCCTCACATCCTCACCCTTGGATCTTCACTCTCTTCCTTCATCCCCATCCTGACATCCCCTCCCTTCATCCTCCCATCCCATCCCTCATCCCTCCATCCCTTCCCTCATCCCTTCATCCTCACATCCCTATATCCCTTCATCCCCACATCCCTCCATCCCTTCCCTCACCCCTTCATCCTCACATCCCTTCATCCCCTCCCTACATACCTTCCTTTCCTCACTCATCCCTTCATACTCGCATCCCTCCATCCCCTCCCTACATCCCTTCCCTCATCCCTCATCCCTTCATCCTCACATCCCCTTCCCTCATCCCTTCATTCCCTTCATTCCCTTCATCCTCACATCCCTTAATCCCCTCCCTGCATCCCCTCCCTCATCCATCATCCCTTCATCCCCTCCCTACATCTCTTCTCTCATCCCTCCATCCCCTCTATATCCATCCCTCCCCCTCCCTACATCCCCTCCCTCATGACCTCGTCCCTACATCCTCACATCCCTACATCCACTCAGTCCTAGTCTCCTAACATCTCTCTCTTTCAGGTTCTGTCTGGGGGGGTCATAAGCAGGCTCGGGAAAGACGAATTCCTGAAGACTGCACCCCCACACTGAGTGTTCTCCCTAGCCTCCATCGGCGCATCTCCCCAGACCTTTCATGCCTCATTCCATTCCTTCAATAAACTTTTAAATTCAGATCTCTGAAGCGTGGTCCGAGCTAGTGAAATAACTGTTGGTTTAAATTTGCAGAACTCCATGGCTATTCCCATAGCTGACAAAAGGCTGCCTTTCTTGGACAAGCATTACATTAGTGTTATTAGTTTGAAGCTGGTTCAGGTTTTTGCTCTCAAAATAAAAACAGAGCCAAATTAGACAGTCATCTGCACATCACTCAGCTGCTCCAAGTGCTGTGCATCAGGAGCTCATGGCCGTATGTGTTGAGTCACAAACACTCAGCAGTCGCTCACCACCTCCATGCTGTTTGTTCTCTTTTCACTTTATGACGTAAATATATTTAATTAGGTTCATTTTGGATATCTTCATTTCTATCCAAGCCAAATAAGGTAGTTCACTGAGGAAGGGCTATTTTTAAATTCCTATACGAAATTGCTCAAATTGGACGATAATTGACGTGGCTGTAAACAGGGTCACCATGTACTTCAGTGTTAGGTCACTCGTTGTTATTCACCACACTGACAATGCCATGAAAGGAATAAAAAGAATAGATGAACATGCTTTAAAGTAGTAAACACATTTTTTTCAATGAAATGAACAAAATAGAGCATTAGTTATTCTCCCAAAGGAATAACTGCACATTAACTGAATCTTGTTGTTACCCCTGATGTCCAGACAATGTTTTTATTAAATAATATTGTTGTTCTGTAAGAAAGGATGATTTTTGTAGCTAAACTAATAATGCTTAGCACTTTCGAACAGGACATTATAACTAATCTGACCATCAATCATTTATCTGTCTGTTCTTCTATTACATTTTTGTCTAATGGTACTTTTAATGACAGCAAGGGTATTGCTGATGTGTGTGTGTGTGTACTCTAAAATTGTAAAAGGGGAAACAACCTTAAAAAATTGACAGAGCTAAAGAAGAGAAAACATTTATCAGTTGAATTTTAATTTAAAAGGTTATTAGTATTGGATTTTATAATTGAGTGACATTTGCATAGAAAGGGCTTTCAATTTGAAAACTTGACAGAAAAAGTTAACAAGAAACGGAAACATTTGAGGAAGATAAGTCCTATTAACCAATGCAAAATTATAGCTAAGATTAAATGTAGAAAATTTTACTGAAGACCTCAAGCAACTGGAAAGCTAAAAATGAGACGTTTGACCTCAAATATTATTTATTTTATATCCAACTTATGTCATACAGTGCCTTACAAAAGCATGTATTGGGTCATTTTGTATAACATCCTATGAAAGTCAGATTTCTAAACAACACTTCTTTTGCTCTCATGAACCAGTCCAGATCTTGATACAGGGGGAGTTTTCCAACGCACTTTGGATATATTACACCTTTATCAAAACTGCTGGTAGAAGTCATAATAATGTTATTCAAGTCACAATTTAAATAAAAGGTTGTATGTATTACTGTGTGCAAGTGCAATGAGAAAAAAATGCCAATTGCCATGGAAACAGGAAGAAACCACTGCTCATTTTCTTTATCTCTACTCTCTTTTCTCAGATTTATGAAAATGTGTTTATTCTTACTCCTCTCAGTTGTTTTATATGTCTGCAACTTATGTGGAAATTTAGTAGCTCACAGGGTCCAATCCTGATAATGTTAGAATATGAGAAGATTGTTAGCCTGTTCACCGATGGCCTCTGGGAACACACAGCAATAAACAGTGTGAAAATTATATCTACATGTCCAGATGGGCTGTGATTTCAGCGCCTCGTTTGTGATATTATCTGGGCCTCATGCTTCATTAGCTTTAGAAAATGGATTCTTTGAGCAAAACCACAGTCATTTTATGTTTTAGTGACTTTTGGGAAATTCGGAAAATTGGTACACATGATCACATTGGTTTTGCTGTTTATCTCAATGTCGTTATATATTTATTTATCCTCAAACCTGCCCCAAGGGTCCCTCCAGTCTTCAGAGGAATTATTGAGACTTCCATGTTGCTCTGTTCTTGGACAATCATAACATTATTGTACATCAAAAAATTTTAATACGTGAAATGAATTTTATTACAGTTCTTTTGCAAGTAATGACTTTGGATTTCTTTTGAAAGTATGTCATTGGAGAAAAATAAATGGCTTGTTAACATATTGTTTGTTTGACACCTAAGTTGCAAGGGGTATACTTCCATCAATCATGCACTGTACATGTTCTGCCTTTGAGAGCAGCAGTCTGTCAGACAGTCAAACTCATGCTGTGATGACAAATAAAAGTGTGTGTGTATTTTCAGCAGTTTTCTCTTTTTCAGAAGGGGCACCTTGGGACAAGGAAACCTGCTGGAGCTGTCTCATACATTATAATTACACATGTTACACACTCATCCAAAGTATTCTCAGTCTGTCATCTGACAGCAAAAGAGAACACTGATAGTTCAGAAGAATTGCACATTTTAGATTAGATTATTCTTGAATTATCTAGACTTCTACTAAATATTAGGACTGCTTCTAAATAAATACACTTTCTAGGGAAAATCTAAGTTTAAACTTGGATGGTTTTTATAACCAACTTTGAAAACCAGTAGAATTATTTAATTTTCGGTAGCCATGTTGAATTGAGAGCGCATAAATCTGACCTTTTTTTAACAAGAATTACGGTCTCTAAATCTTTAAGCGAATCTTCCACTTGTAGTTTTCAAGAACAAATGTTACTAGTCCCTGTTTCACAATAATACCCAGGTAGGCTGTAGTGTTTGAATTATTTTCAATAGATACTTAGATGCCCAAATCCATCCATCCATCTATCCATCCATTTTCTTCCGCTTATCCGGGGTCGGGTCGCGGGGGCAGCAGCTTAAGCAAAGAGACCAAGACTTCCCTCTCCCCAGCTACTTGGTCCAGCTCCTCGGGAGGAATCCCAAGGCGTTCTCAGGCCAGCCAAGAAACATAGTCCCTCCAGCGTGTCCTGGGTCTTCCCCTGGGCCTCCTCCCGGTGGGACTTGCCCGAAACACCTCACCAGGGAGGCGTCCAGGAGGCATCCTGACCAGATGCCCAAGCCACCTCAACTGACTCCTCTCGATGTGGAGGAGCAGCGGCTCTACTCTGAGCCCCCTCTGGATGACTGAGCTTCTCATCCTATCTCTAAGGGAGAGCCCAGACGCTCTGGGGAGGAAACTCATTTCAGCCGCTTGTATCCGTGATCTTGTTCTTTCGGTCACCACCCAGAGTTCATGACCATAGATGAGGGTAGGAACGTAGATCGACCGGTAAATCGAGAGCTTCGCCTTTCGGCTCAGCTCTCTCTTCGCCATGACAGACCGGTACAGCACCCGCATCACTGCAGATGCCCTATCAATCCATCTATCTATCTCCCACTCCATTATTCCTCATTCATGAACAAGACCCCCAGATACTTAAACTCCTCCACTTGGGGAAGGACCTCATCCCCGACCCCGGAGAAGGCACCCCACCCTCTTCCGGCTCAAGACCATGGCCTCGGATTTGGAGGTGCTGATTCTCATCCCAGCCGCTTCACACTCGGCTGCGAACCGCTCCAGCGAAAGCTGTAGATCACGTTCCGATGAAGCCAACAGGACCACGTCATCTGCAAAAAGCAGAGATTCGATCCTGAGGCCACCTAAACGCATCCCCTCAACACCTTGGCTGCACCTAGAAATCCTGTCCATAAAAGTTATGAACAGGATCGGTGACAAAGGGCAACCTTGGCGGAGTCCAACTCTCACCGGAAACAAGCCCGACTTACTGCCGGCAATGCGAACCAAACTCTGGCACCAGTCGTACAGGGACCTTACAGCCCATATCAAGGGGCCCGGTACCCCATACTCCCGGAGCACCCCCCACAGGGCTCCCCTAGGTACACGGTCGAACGCCTTCTCCAAGTCCACAAAACACATGTAGACCGGTTGGGCGAACTCTCACGCACCCTCCAGGACCCTGCTGAGGGTGTAGAGCTGGTCCAGTGTTCCACGGCCAGGACGAAAACCGCCTTGTTCCTCCTGGATCCGAGGTTCGACTATCCGTCGGACTCTCCTCTCCAGAACCCCTGAATAGACCTTACCAGGGAGGCTCAGAAGTGTGATCCCCCTGCAGTTGGAATACACTGTGTGGTCCCCCTTTTAAAACAGCGGGACCCCCACCCCGGTCTGCCAATCCAAGGGAACTGCCCCGGATGTCCACGCAATATTGCAGAGCCGCGTTAACCAACACAGCCCCACAACATCCAGAGCCTTGAGGAACTCCGGTCGAATCTCATCCACCCCCGGAGCCTTGCCACCGAGGAGTTTTTTGCCCAAAAGTGATACCCAAATCGTGCCAAGAAAATATCCCTTACATGGAAGTCTATCAAAAGACATAAATATAAACACTTGTGGCTTCTTGAATACTAAAAATTATAGAAAAACATATGCGGCTTTGGCAAATATCTGTAAGAAGAATTAACCGGCAGCAGTGTGTTAGCTACTTTCCTTTTTCCTCCAAAGTGTCACTCCTAAACTATCTGCTGTTCTTCAAAGCGTAAATACTAGTGATGATTTGTGTTAATTCAATTTCCTTCATGCAGGATCAAAACAAATAAGGTATTTATTGGAGGGATGCAAAAATCAACTATTGCCATTGGAATTTATATAGAGAACAAGGGGAAATTTTTAATACAAAAATGACGTGATTTTTTTTATTTGTCATATGCCACTAGAATTCGATGCATCATGCAGTAAAAGAAATCAGACACTATCTTTTATTTTATGAGAAAAAAGAGGAACAAGGTGGAAAAATAAAATTCACCTTTAAAGGGAAGAGGTAGTATATATTCTCCTCTTTGGAATCATAATTCAGTTGCAATAAAACACAGCAGTAACACATTTTAGCAGATAAACACTTTGCTGAGGCTGCTGCATGTTTGCAGTCAGTAATCACCAGTTCGTTTAAGAGTCTGTAGCTCACCTAACTCAGAAAATAACTACAGAACATATAGTGTTTTTTCCTAATTTGATATTGCTGTGCAATGTTCTATGAGTTTATTTATGACCTCAGTAGAACCAACTCATTTACAGATCTGAGTACAAATTTCCACTAGTATCTGCATCCTTGCACTTAATATAGCCCACTCTGTCGTTCTTGTTTGTTGCTCCATAGGCTGTGATAGACGAAACGTGTTAGGGAGCCTACACAGCCAGGGGATGGAGGACATATTTACTGAGGCTAATAAAACATAAATTAAATGGGGCAAAGCAGAAGAGATATTAGCTATCAGAGCTTTTTTAATTGTCACACCAGTTTCCACCCCCAAAAGCAAGGTTTTTAGATCCTTGTTGCTCTGACCCTGATGGAGTCGTTGTCCCTGACATGCTGTAATTGCCTTTGTTTTCTTCACTTTGGGTGTTCATATCAGTTCATCTCAAGGCTTGCTCACAATTACTCCTACAAATGGCTGTGAACACCCTACAAACAATTTGGACCATTTCCTATGGCTTCCTTAAGGCAACCTTATAAGAATACAGCATTTGAAGTCTGTTTGTAAGTTTGTGGCCAGGTCGATGGTCTTACCCAAGGCACCACGAAAAACCCACTTTGTAGGGCCTCCGAACGAATGCCTTAGGAACAATCGAAGCGCAACACATATTGTTAGTGGATTATTTAGGGTCAGGAAACCATTCCAGAATCCCATATTCCTACAGTGGCCATAAGTATGCCGCAAGAACACATTAAGTTTTGCCATTCCGACAAAACATTTCGAAAGCCGTAGCATCTTCCTGCTAACAATTTAAGATTGCACGGAAAATTTGTTAGCGTAAGTAAACTTTTTTTGCTGATCTTAAGTAGCGTTTTAGTGAGGATTCTGCGCAAAGTTTTATAAAGGAGGCCCCAGATCTCAAGCTAAGAAAGTCCCTTTGAGATGTGGTGGAGCAAGAGATTTGTGTCATGGATGTGCAGCTAACAAATCTGCAGCATCTGGTTAATGCTATCATTGCAGTAAGGACCATAATCTCTGGGGAATGCTCAGAAATCTTAAAAACTATGAAACCATGTTTGTTAATACCAGCTCCAACTTGTGCGAGCTAGTAGTCTCATGTGTTAAACTGTGTGCAACAGCTAAAACCTCAATACATCCCAGACATTCAGTTTAAATTTCAAAGTTCTAAAAAAAGTTAATGCCAAACATGAATGTATTAAATTCATCGCATAAATTCTCTTTCGTTAAAGATCTCTAACATAGGTATCCTATGTTAGAGATTAAGACATCTGGAACAACGGCCACTAATGGGTTATATAAATGAAGGAAAGACAAACATTCATCAACATGGTGCAATAAAAAGTGGATGAGTAGCTCAAATGGATAAACAGTTGGTGAGGGACCGTCACTCTGGGCCTGAAACAGAAGAGAGAGCAAACAGGGTGATTGTGAAATGTAAAAACAGGGTAGGAACAGGTTTTGGGACTAATGCACCTCTTTGTGATCACACACAGCTGACAGTGTTGAACTTTGCTCTACTCTGGCACAGTGAATACATCACCCACCAGTTTATAAGTCAGCCCTCACAGCTTCACGGAGGAGGAGGAGGAGGAGGAGGAGGAGGAGGAGGAGGAGGAGGAGGAGGAGGAGGAGGAGGAGGAGAGGCGATGAAGCGGAAGAAAGAGGAGAAAGACGGAACAGAGGAACAAAAACAGGAGTGAGGGGAACATGAAGAAACAAACTTAAAGGTTTTTCTGGATTAGAAGATTTTTTTTTTTCTCCTATTTGCAGTAGGGAGGCCCTGCAGCTGTGAGTATGTGGATTGAAACCAAAACAGAGGTGGAGGAGGCCAGCAGGAGTCGGCCCAGCTTTAGTCGGCGAGTGCTGGATGGTCTGATGTTGTGCAATGGAGACATGGAGCACTTGGATAAGTACATACAGGGTAGGAAATTGAAAGGCTGGTAAATCTGAGCACACATTTGGATTTTTGTGTTACTTTAAAAAAATTTTCACCAAGTATTTTCTTGGTAAGATGAAAGATAAAATTTGAGTGTAAAACCTGAACAATCCCAGCCAGAAATGCATACCGTGCTGGTAAAATATCCAGATGTAATCATGGCACAACTCCCACAGTGAGCACTGCTGTACTCTGCCTCAAACACAAGAAAAACATATTCATTGTTAAAATCCTGTTCCTGACATTTTCCAAGAATCCTGAACTGGCAAGAAAACAACACAACTGAGGAATAAGATTTTCAGCAGCAGTTTGTCTTTTTTTAACATATGTGAACACTAAGCTGTTCTCCTTTTTGTTTTTCAACCAGACAAGTCATTTGTGCTGCAACTGGCTGTGTGGGGACTCAGAGGGGTAGCCAGAGTGATTCTGGCCAACAACCCACTGAGCGGTGCTCTCATCCTGGCTGCCCTGTACTGGGCTTCCCCCTGGCAAGGCCTGCTGGGAACTTTGGGGGTGCTGGCCTCGACACTCACAGCTGTCATCATTGGACAGGACAGGTGGAGTTCACACTGATATAAGGATGTAAACTCGCATAAAAATAGCAAACCTTCTTGTGATTCTAAAACTGTTGGAAGAGATTAGTGGTGCAGGTCAATATTTCACTAAATCCAATTGAATTAGGAATGAATACATTCTTAGGTCTACACTTCTTTTAAAGCTCTATTAAATATATGCCACCCACTGTGAAATATGATAATGTACAGCATTTTTCTGAAGCTTCAAAAACAAACTCTTTTTACCATGAGGTCATGGTTCTTTTATATTTAGCTATGCTGAATACATTTACCTTCACTCTGGAGTTACTGCTTATTAAAACAGAGCAGTTTGTTTTATGAGGATCCATAAAGAGTGCTTTGATCTTGATAGTAATAATGATGTTGACGATAATTATGTTTTTAGGTTATTAAATTATTATTTTTCATGATGAAACAGCCAAGTTATTTTTGAGGCCCTGTGTTTGTGTGCAGTGGTGACATTGCAGGAGGCCTGCACGGATTCAATGGCATGTTGGTGTCTCTTCTGATGGGACTGTTCAGCTCAGCTGGAGACTGGTACTGGTGGCTGCTGCTGCCTGTCTTTTTGGGGTCAGCTACATGGTACGAATCTCACAGATACTGTTTGTACAGCAGCCCAGAGTGGTAACCAGGGCCCCAATAAATCCCCCAAAATAACTGCATAAAACATAAAGGATAAAGGATCTGTTTATTCTATTTCATCTTGTGAATTAAAATATTGAAATTATATTCTACATTTATTTAATATAATTGTGTGTATTCAAACCATTATAACTTTGCCTGCCTCTGAATTAGAGTAATGTATACTTTTTTAATCATTGAAGTTGTATTAGGTATAATTACCCTGAAAGAGAAATAGTTTAAATATGTCTTTAAAGGTTAAAGAATGATATGACACTGATGGCCTTGATGTGTGTATGTAACCTTCTCACCAACACTTCAGCTCTTAGCATTGATCAAATAAAAAGTTATTACATGTCATTATAAACCACCATGCCGGCAAGAACATTTACCACCAATAAAAATGTCACACAAGGTCACCAATGTTCTTGTATTGATGATGGGAGAGTCTGACCACTGCTAAAAGCCTTCTCTTGCACATCTCATAGATTCTCTGTAGAGTTGAGGTCTGGACTCTGTGGTGGTTGGTCCATGTGTGAAAATTATGTCTCACAGTTTGAGCTGGGTGAATCCTTCCATCGTCATCTGGGAATATGCCCATGCCATCAGGGAATAAAACATTCATTGACGTTACAACCGAGTCACAGCTATTTGCTTAGATAAATCCAGGTGGCAACTTTTTTTAGCCACATGGGCATGTTTCATGCATCTTTTTCTGACTAAACCCTCTGTTGTTATTTCACTTAACATCAAGGAAAACAAGTTGGCAGATATTTCATATTTCTGTTTTGTTTTCAGCAAAAACAAATAGTTCAATTTGATTTCAATTTTTATTGAAAATCAGAGCAGTTTTTTTTCATCACAATGTTTAAATATCCATCATATGTTTTTATTTATTAAAAAAGCTTATAATTCCTTCTTCCACTTTCTTTTATTTTCCCAGTGTCTTTTTTTACAGTGGACTCACTACGTTACTGGACCACTGGGACTTGCCTGCTGCCGTGTTTCCCTTCAACATCATTATTGTCCTTTACCTCCTATGTACTGGAACGAACAACCCCTATTTTCCTCACAATGCAGTAATACCACCGGGGGCACTAGAGCCTAATGCCACAGAGCTCATAGCAGTCCAGGTAAGGATAAAACAAATTGATATGACTATACAATGTCCTGCATGTCCACCCAAGTGATGTAAGGTAGTGTCTCAAAGTCATAAATATTGTTAAAGTCAATATTTAGCAACAGAGACATAAATAGACAACCCAGCCTTATAAATAGTATAAAACACATTTGTTTAAAAAAAATCAAAAGTATTTGTGAGCAATTAAATTTTTTCAAATTTCATAGCCATGAATATTAAAGTTATATACAGTATATTTCTGCCATATATATGTTTTTCCTTTTTGAAATATGAGGGGATTCATAATTTTGTAGGATGGAAAAAAGAGTTTTATGTGACTTAAATATGCAGCAGAACCAGCATATGCATCAAAACAAGCTACAGTCTTCCCAAATCGGAGCAAGCACTGACTGACATCTTAAATTCAGTAAAAACACAAACCATACTTTAAAATTGCTTTTTTAACTTAAAACTGGTTAAATTTAAAAACAATTTTTTGAGATCTAATTACCTGATAAGAACCTACCTTTCTGCAAAAGGTTGCAAGTTGATCTTTTGACCCTCTTGATTTGTTTGGTCCATTGTCATCAGTTGTATCATAGAATAAACAAAGCCAAATACCTCCTGAAAAGTGTCTTTTTGTTGTTTTAGAGCAACACTAGTCACAATATAGTTAAATGTCACAAACAGGACATTTATGTTTGTGACTTAAAAATACGACATATTGCTCAAATTTATGTGAGTAGTCATCTCTAAGCTTTTCAAAGATTTATCCAAAGTCAAGGTCTCAGCAATAATCTGTGATTTAAGAATTTTAAACACTTTTTTGCGTGTATTTCACTACAGAAACCTCAACGAGTAGAAGAAAAATCATGAGATAATATGCCTCTTTGTATAAAGATGCAAGCCTTCTTTAGATGAAAAGGTCAAAGCTAGATTCTGTTTGATTTTTTTGTGTCAAGAACGCTTTCCAGGAGGAAGAAGCTTTACTCTAAGAAGCATTTTACTCTGAGAAGCATTTAAGTGAACTGACATAATTCATTGTTTTTAATTTGATGTATTTTGTTTTGAAGTTGTAAGTGGTTTGATAGTTTGCCACAGCCAGATTTTAAAAACTCAAAGTTCCGTGAGCATCTCAGTGCGAATACAGTTTAAATTGTAAGTACTTTCAGTGCCTCAGTTTATGTTCCAGTTTGAAATTGAAATGAAGACTGTACACACAGTCACGCTGATTAATAAACCAAACTTTTACATATGCCATATCTTCTTCTTCCATTAGTCTTTAGATATAGTCAAATTAAAATAAAAAATGTTCCAGCATTAAATCCCTGTAGTGATTTTAATATTTAATTTTCATGCAACTTTTTCAAATCCTTCATCCAGTTGGTTATTATACCATAATCTGTTCAAGCTAGGCCATGTTTTCTGTTATGAAGCACTTGCTATATAATGTGAACACAAGCTGCAAACATGTTTAAAACCCATCACAAAATGGCATAGTTATATCATCAGGTTTACTTTGAGATAAATATTTAAACCAATTTTAATTCTGCATCCACAACCAAGTTGACCTGTACTTAATGCATAACTGGGATATGGTAACAAATACTCTGGGATTTTAATGATCACTGAGAGATTCCTGTTGCTTTTCTACAAGTTGAAGCCACAAAAACACAAATTGAGACCCATCACACTGTCTCTTTTTCGCTTGCAAAACTACAAAATCCATATAGCATTATTGTTGGTGCAAACACACATTTGTTTGAGTAAAAATAAATAAACAGATTATTCTGTCAATGTCAGAGGAGTGAATATTAACCTGATTTCAGTTTTTTTATATTCAGAGCTCATATTTTTACACACTTCATGCTTACTGCTCTTGCAATTAACAATATATAGTCAGACATCTGCCGCATCGCGAGTAGACAGTCTCCCTCTGGCATTCGTCACGGTGCAACTGAGTGTAGCCAAAGCGCGAAAGGCGGAGCTAGAATTTCCAAGAATGTCCCTCGTTGGCGAATGTATTTCAAAGATGGAGGCTCAACATGGATTCAGCCATTCGCGTGACTCGCGTGTATGTATTCTGAATAGCAGATTCTACACTTACACGAATACTTTCAGTAGTAGGTGGAAGTAATTACACATGAATGAGCACATATTTTTGAAAGAACAAAGGGGTTTTTGCTAAGAATTAACTAAAAAAAATACACAATGTAGCTTTAACCACCCCGACTGGATTACTCTTGCCCCTCTGTTTAAATATATCCTTCACAGTCCAATCTATGTCTGGATCTGGGAGCAACCATGGAGGAACACATGGCCAGACTACTCTAGGGGACATATCATTGCCCAAATTTGGGAACTCACTTCTCACATTACTCACAAAGCTCACTCTTCTTCTTCCTTTCCTGGCTGGCTGCCAGCTCTCCTCCACCAATTTCTCAACAAGATTTCCTTGCTTTTGACTCTGTACCTTTCCAATATACTAAAGGGCTATCTTGATGCGTCTCGATTTAAGGGTCATCTCAGCACACTCCACTAATAAAGCAGGAATAGATGTTGTCCTAAATGCCCCACAACACACCTTCAACGCTTTAGCCTGCGCAACATCCAGCCTTAAGAGGGTTGTCTTGGTTGCGCACCCATACGCTAATCACCCATACTCAATGCACAATCGAACCATATCCCTCTAGATCATCAGCTGATTTCCCTTATCTGCACCCCAACTAGTACATGCAAGACAACACAATATATTCATAATTTTATCACATTTACAAATAATTTTATAAATATGGGATATCCAGGTCAACCTTTCATTGAAGTGCATACCTAGGAATTTAAAGACTTTGACCCTTTCAAGCAGTCTACCATATAGACTCAAACTCAGCTACCCTATTTTACATCTATTGCCAAACATAAATCAGGCTTATTAATAAAGTCGTCTAAGTACCTTTTAAGTTCCTGCCCATTTGCAATAGGGCTACGCCCATTCCATTGTAGTATATAAAACATTTAACCTACTGTGGAACCTTCTCCACTCTAACTGACACTTCTTTGTGCACTCGCACTACCAAGGTTCAAATGCTCTGGAGACACCTTTGCACCCAGAAACCTAGCTGCCTCTTTTGCAATCATTGCCTTTATACCAGATGGCGTGTCCACCTGTCTTGCTGCCCATAAAACTCAACTAAAAAGGCAAAGAAGGCCACTTTACGCACTACAAAGCAATTATCTGAGACTTGACCATGTAACTTGTTTGACCTTTCACACTGACCCCATTGCATCTCCTGATCAGCTCCTTTAACTTTCCTGACTGCCTCAGCATAGGAGATATTTTCAGTCCTTTTAATTGTCTTTAAAATTGTCCTTTTAATTGTAATTAAAGCACTTTACCTCACTGTTTATGCACTCTGAATAATAATGCCCTCCACCACCCTTCCCACACCTTCTCTCCCCTCTACACACTGCAGCGACGTGTCCACACCTCTGACACTTGTAACATCGCAAGGGTGGACGCAGATGTGGTTTGACCTGATAGGCCATAAATCCCAGGGTAACCCTTTGCGGAAGAACCTGTTCTCTAAAAGAAATTAACACAGCAGTGTCATTTCTCTCTTCTCCCTCCATCCTGGTTTTGAACCTCTTCACTCCCGAAATTGATCCCCCTCTCAAGTTTTTAAGAATTTTCTGAAATGTATGTGTCAATATAAAGGACCCCTTTCGAGCCCTGGTCAGAAGCTAAATTAGACCCTGGTACCTAACCTTAAATTGCTTGCTAATCCAACTCCTTTAGCAAGAGTGCCTTCTTCCTCTGGGTTTGGATAGCAGACTTTTTTGGGAGGGGTATAAAATGTTTCCCAGTAAAGGTTGATCTCCAGACTATCTCTGAACTTTGATTAACTACACTGATAAAACCCTTTCAATGCTGTTATATGTCCTGAATATCAAATTTAGGCTGGATCCTAATAACAAGCATCTTGGTGTTTGGCATAATGTGTTCCTCACACTAAATCGCTTTCCACAAGCTTCAGCTCTAGCATGTCAGACTTTCTTCTCTCTTTCTCTTGCTTCGTGAATGTTTATTCATTTAGTCCTTATGTTGTCCAATTTTGTTTCATTTTGTTTAAATTTTAAGTCTGTGTGGACTGATAAAACATTCCCTTTCAATTGAGTATTTCCTATTTTGTCTGCCATAACACCAAAGTCCCTTAAATCTTTCCCTTTTTTAAATCTCTTTGAGTCTCTTCTTGCTTGAATATTTCCCTTTTGCAATTCCAGCTAAGGAACTTTTTCTCCTTCTCATCCCATTTTCACATCTCTATCTGTTTTTTGTTTTTTTTCCCGTCTTTCCCTAATAACTAGCCCAATTTATGCTGTCCATTTACAAAGACGGTTTCTCTCCTCCATCCAGCCAACTCTATCGCTTCCTTCCACCTCTCCTCTGGTTCTCTCCCTAGATGGGGGGTGACGTCTGTCCTATTTATATTTAATGTGCTCAGATTCAGTCACTTTGCTGAGGAAAGAGCTCAGCCTGCACAGACAGTGTATTAAATCTAACAGGCATATAGATGCGTACACACATCGAGGCATAAAACGTGGTGAGGCTGCCATGTAACTAAAGGCCCTTTATGATTTGTAAATATCAGCGACGTGCAGGTGCAGCCTTCACATCACCATGGCAACTCTCCTCTTCTGACTGACTGCTAGGAAGGCAGTATTGATCATTATAGCTCTTTAAGCAGGATTTTGGGAAAAAGTAAACCTGATTCACAAAAGAGCTGCAGCATATTTAATCATATTTTTTTTATAAAAGTCTCTCTCTTCTTAAAATTCAGTTATTGTTTTACATTTTTATAATGCCAGTTTTAGTTACAATTTCACCCAATTTTTCTTAAATCTTTACACTTGCCCAGGTGATCCGTGGTATCCCTCTTGGTGTGGGTCAGATCTATGCTACTGCAGCCCTGGGACCCTCCCTCCTCATCCTGGGGGCTGCTTTTCTCTACTCCCCATTGCTGGGCATCCACGCTGTACTGGGATCAGCAGTTGGCACATTGGTTGGTCAGTCCTGCTTTGTCTTTATTATCAATCAGAATCAAAATCAGCTTTATTAACTAAGATTGTGTGCACAAACAAGATTTGACTTATGGTTTATGCGCTCACAGTGGTAACAGACATTAGGCATAAATATAGAATTCAGAGAAAATAAGTTAAAGATCAAAGAAACACTATGTACATGCATGTTTATGTACAGTACATTTCCATGCATGATGGTATGATGGAACAGGGAGGGATTTAAATATTGGGATCTTGTCTGCTCTAATGCAGATATTGCTCTTGTCTGTCAAGTTGTAGAAAGAGCTAAGACAAAAGTCTGTCAGAGACATATGGTCATGAGAAATGGATCATACTCAAAGGAATGGAATTCCAAATTCAATTTACATTGAAATAAGTCAGTTCAGATGGTCCGGGGTATGCTTTAGGATGTTTTTTCTTACAGAACCTCCCTTTGGAGGCTTTCTGAGAAAGAGTCACTGGAAAGGGACCTTGGGGCAGACCCACATTATGCTGAAGGGACTGTATATCTCTTCTGGCCTGGAAAACCTTGAGGTCCCCCAGAATGAGTTGGAAAGTATTGCTTTGGAGAGAGATTTCTGGGTCTCCCTCCTGGATGCGTTGTTCCCGTGTGGATGCACTGTTAGTTTGCTGGGGCTGGTTTGTTAAGGTCTCTGAAGTGGTTCACATCACCATAAGAGTAGTTAATGAGCAAATTGTTTTGTCTGCCTTACCTACATACATTGTTCATGCTGGATTCAAACAATAGCCTACATTTTGAATGTAGCCAAAATATGAAGTCCTTTATCTTTCTGAGGGACCCCAAAAATGGTTATAGTTTTTGTTTGGATGTTAAATTGAAGTTTGAAATGTCGCAGTTGAGTGTGTATGCCTTAAACTGATTGAATTATTTATCCCATTCTTTTTTATGTTTTTTTTCTTTGCTTTGCAGCTTCTTAGATCTTGCTTTAAAAATAGGCTTTGGGGGGTATTTTTTCACATCTGAGACATTTCTAAAAATAAAATAAGGTGCAGTATGACACTAACTTGGAACATAAAAATCAGCAGACTCAGGGTCATGTCATGTCATGACAGCACGCTATTATAGTTCTGTGGCTTATTTGTTTTTAGTTTCTGTTTGAACAGACTGAGCAGTTTTAATTAAAGACATTTGGGGCACATCAAAGATGCAGCAATTTTGTCCACTCCAAACTTTAAATAAGGGCAAGTTGAGGTCTTTGCTCTCAACACATACAGTATTTATGTCTTAGCTAACTAAGAAAGATAAATTCTTCTTAGTTTTATTGGTGTTTAGTACACTATTTTTAACACCTAATTATGTCTTGTAAATAATTGCATATATCTACAGTTTCCTGAGCATGTGTCAGATGATGGTCAGCAAGCTAAGTTGTTCTTAAGACTTTTTAAATCAATTTTATCTCCTGTTTTTGTTAGGATTCATCTTGGATTTTTAGTTTTACAGTGATTGTTTTCCCTATGTGTAACGGCAAAGGTACTTATAGCTGTTATACTTGTTCATATCTTCTTTTCTCTTGCAATAGTGTAAGTATATTTTGGGTGCTCTGCATCGCACAATATTTTTTTATGACACTCAAACAGGTACATACAAACAGAGAGATAGATAATGCTGACATTTTAAACAAGTAATTTAATCTCTATCAATAACGGCCATAGCACAAAGGTTTACATTTTGTGTTTCCTTCCTATGTCAAAATATAGAGGTTATAATTTTTTATACCAGCTCCTAAATGTTATTTCATTACATTATTGGGAATATCAGTAGAACTATTCTTGTGACCTAATGTGCAAATCAGGTATTTGCACCTTAAAGAGGGTCTGAAATTGAAATATGTAGTGTAGGGGGCATCGCATGGCGTAGTGGTTACGGGCGCCCCATGTTCAGAGGCCTTAGTCCTTGAAGCGGTTGTCCCGGGTTCAACTCCTGTCCTTCCGGACCTTTTCTAGATGTTTCTCCCCCACTGCTCTCCCCTTTCTGTACTATCCACTGTTAAATAAAGGCTGCTGTAGCCACAAAAACCTGAAAAAAATTTAGTGTAACCAAAAAACCAGCAGCACAGGTTTAGGTTACTAATCAATCACTGAGAAAATATTGATAACTATGAAAATGTATAGCTATTTGCATGTTGTTGTCATAAATCTGACTCTGGGAGCAGAATGCCAAAGTTGAGAATTTTTGCAATTCATGTTTTTCTCATTCAAATAGTGGGTGCAGCAACTGTCAAAAAATAGTTCTGTATTTTTTTCTTTTATGCACCATGTACTGCATTGATTCAATGCTCCCTTTTCAACATGAAACATAAGCATAGCAGACATTTTCTAGTGCAAATCAAACCTCAAAGAAGGCTAAAATGTCCATATTTGGTTAATTAAAAAAATCTGCTGCAATCGTTTTTTAGTGTTTTTTTTCAAGGATTATTCCGGACCTTAAAGAGATTGTGGGCTCAGCTCTCTGCGAGGCACTCTTTCAGTAGCTCAACAAGATTACATTCTTTTTTTTTTTTTTACATGTCTTGTCTGGCCATGTGGCGCTCAGAATTGGTGTCTCACCCCTCCTTTAAACCGGATGCGTAAGCAGCACGTTACAGGAGCAGCCCGTCATACGCAGCTGATAGCCACCACTGTATTCAATAGAACCCTTTCCACCGGATGCGTAAGCAGCACGTTACAGGAGCAGCCCGTCATACGCAGCTGATAGCCACCACTGTAGTCAATAGAACCCTTTCCACCAGAGGGGAAAGCAGCACGACTCTGCCGCGTCTGAGGAGCGACATGTCGCAGCACTTTTCTAAATATACGCGGCAGTCCTATTTTCTAAGCAGCACGCCTCTGAAACACATACATTTCTACATTTTGGATAGGGGAGACAGGAAATGTACGGCTCGGCTCCGGAAATTTTCAAAATAAAAGAAACGTGCTGCTTTGCGATTGCTTTACTTAAATAAATGTCACTACCTGTGCGGCCGGTGAGAAGTCAGTACCCTAACACATTCCCTGACATAACACAAACTTATTGGCGAATATAAAACGGACATAACATAAAACACCAACCTTTTAGAGTCATGTTGTTGTCTTTTCCTGGGTATTATTGTCATACACGTTTAAATATGTCTATGGTTGTTGTGTTTACTGATGAAACCACACGTGTGATTTCGTGCTCTCTCGGTGACAGCTGCTTCCCTGCTGCTATGCGCCTCATACGCCCCCGGTGGAAAGGACCAAGCAGCAGAATACACAAGTGAAACGTGCTACTCCTGTAACGTGCCGCTTACACGTCCGGTGGAAAGGAGGGGTAAGAACCAAGTAGAAGCCCAACAGATTTACTTTCACAAGTGGAGCATTACAGCTTTTGCTATAGTACTTTTCTTGATATATGCGTGTAAGAATTAGACATTGCTGTGGTTTGTTTTTCTGATATTATGGACACAGAGAAAATAAAGGGGAAGAAAGAAAGAAGATGAAGAGCGGTAGGAAAAAAAGTTGAGAGGGTAAGTTGAAGATACAAGAGAGGAAGGGGAACAAAGAAAAGAAAAGAAAACATCCCAGTCCGCCTACACACCCTCACAACACCAGGGAGACGCAAAAAACCACAAAACAAATCAAACAATGCAAACCGAGAACTACACAACCACAACCCACAAATAGATATTTAAATACAATAACAGCATCACTGAAAAGCTCATGGGACCGATTTATTAAAAGATTTTGTAATGTTAACCTAAGCCCAAGAATGCATGTGTAAATACTGGAACACCCACACCTGTTTGTATCTGTGTATGAGCATGCTGGTCCATATAAGGTTTCGCCATACAAGTGTTCAATAACTGGTGTAAAGAGCGATCAATCCACTTCCCAGGAATCGACGCAGACACGAACGAGATCGGAACCATAGACATCCAAAGGACCCCCAGAGCACAGGAGCCCCAAGCAGATCAACTCAGGGTTGACCGCACCCCCAAGAGAGGAGCAGAGGGAGAACGTCCACGGGGGAACATCCAGCAGCTACAATGCAGGGGCCCGGGGGGCTGCAGCAATGAGTCCACGGGCTCCGTCAGCTACTGGCTACACAAGAGTGGATCCAGCCATGGGCCAGGAGACCCGAGGCCCAAGGGCGCATGTCTCCATTTCACCAGGATGGCCCAATAGAGCAGCTTTCCAGACCATTTCACAAACTAACCGAGTACCAGTCTTGGGGTATGTTCTCGGAAATGACCCGGTAGATTTGCTGGGTGGGACTTGTGGTTAATTCATGCTGATTATTTGTAACTCAGTGTGAAATGATATCAGCAGACATCAAACAGACTAAAATTGGAAGAATTTCTGGTGAAGAAGTGTTTAATCAAGATAGCAAATAGAAATGTGGCAACCATCCCTGTTTTTTCCATTGGCGCTCTCTTGTTTTCCTCTGCTCATGTGGGCGCCTTTTGGCGCTGATCAGTGACGCCACTCACTGCCGATATGCTGGCATCTTAGCAAATTCCTTAAAGGCCCGATTTTGTATGGCGATACAAAAGCTGAGACGATCGAGCCAGCTCATATACCCCGACAGCTTTTCCCTCCCAGAAATGTCCCAAAACTTGTCTTGTGTAATCAAGCCTATGACTTCTGGAGTTCGCTGGACTCCAGAGGTCTAAGGAATGTTTGTCACCTGTTATTTGATTCCTTTAGACCAATCTTGCATGGGTGCTTTAGGCAAGGGAAGGCAATTTTATTTGTATAGCACACTTACAACAACAAGGTGATTCAAGGTGCTTTACATAATTAATAGGTAAAATAAAAACAGCAGTAAAACACAGACAAAGCATATCAAGTAAAAACAGCAATAAGGCAAGAAGCATACAGAGATACATCAAGGCATTACAAAGCATATAATGTAAAAAAAGCAAGAAGCATAAACAAAACATGATACATGAAGAAATTACTCAAATGCATCTCTAAACAGATACATTTTAAGTTGTGATTTAAAAGAACTCAGTGTTTTAGCAGCTTTGCAGTTTGTTCCATGTTAGAGGAGCATAGAAACTGAAAGCTGCTTCTCCGTGTTTGGTTCTATCTCTAGGAATGTTGAGTAGACTGGAATTAGAGGACCTGAGTGTTCTGGTGGGTTGGTATAGTAACAGCAGATCTTCAACATTTTTTGGTGCTAAGCCATTCAATGATTTATAAACTAGTAAAATTATTTTGAAGTCTATTCTCTGAGCTACAGGGAGCCAGTGTAAGGACCTTAGAACTGGGGTGATGTGCTCTACTTTCCTGGTTCTAGTGAGGAACACAAGCAGCAGCGTTCTGGATCAGTTGCAGCTGTCTGATTGACTTTTTAGGCAGATCTGTGCAGAACTGTTGCAGTAATCAATCCGACCAAAGATAAACGCATAGATGAGTTTTTCTAGGTCATGTTGCAACATCAGTCCTTTAATACTAGAAATGTTCTTCAGGTGATAGAAGGCGGACCTTGTTGTTGTCTTTATGTGACCCAGGAGGTTCAGATCTGAGTCCATTACTACACCTAGATTTTGGGCCTGATCAGTAGTTTCTAGCTGTATTAACTGAAGCTGTGGGCTGACTGTTAATCGTTCCTCTTTAGGTCCAAAAGTAATTACTTCTATTTTTCTTCTATTCAGCTAGAGAAAGTTATGGCACATCCATCCATGGATTTGCTCGATGCATTTACTTACGGTTTGGATGGGTTCAAAGTCACTTGGTGACATCGTAATGTAGAGCTGAGTATCATCTGCATAGTTATGGTAGCTAATCTTATTGGTTGTTATAATCTGGACAAGTGGGAGCATGTAGATATTAAATAGGAGGGGCCCAAGGATGGAGTCCTGGGGCACCCCACATGTGATTTCTGTTCGTTCTGATGAAAAGCCTCCTATTGAAACAAAGAAGTCCCTGTTCTTTAGGTAAGACTCAAACCAGCTAAGTACTGTACCAGAGAGTCCGACCCAGGTCTCCAGTCGTTCTAATAGTAGAAATATTAGATCTTTTGGCCAAATTAGTTCTGGCTGGGGGTCTGGTTACTTTTTTCACAATGGTTGGTTTGGACACAAATTTCCCATTTAACAAATGTGTATACAAATCTAACAGAACAGGAGATTCTGTTAGATTTGAACATATTCAAATCATCATCTGAAAATGTTTTGTCTGATATTTACTTGATTTAAAGGTTCTAAAAGGCCTTAAACTGAAAAAATCTGTACAGCGCCAATTACTTATTCACACTACTGTGTATATCTCAATCTTTAGACTTAGAAGTCAGTGGTAGTCATAAACTTAGTTAGGGGTACAATGATAATAATAATCACAATTCTCAAGACAGTGACACCTGGGAGCTAATTAGGAATCTGTCTATAAGTATCACCTTCCTAATAAAGGCTTTGTTTAAAAACAAAAAGGGGAAAAAAAGTGTCAGTATATCAGTGGTTAGCCAAAAAAAGAGACAAACATAAAGCTCCACAGGGACAAGATTTGCTGCCATTTTTAGAGCTGCCACTCAAACACAGTAGCGTATACTGTTCCTATGAGGGGTTTCCAGAGGAGAAGAGCAGGGGCTGAATGTAGGCCAAAGCCTGCACCACACCTGGTACATCCACTTAGTAGGGAAATAAGAAAAGAAATGTTTTGTTGGGGAATCATAATCTGAAAGAAGAGAGATGAATAGAGTTGTAGAAGCTCTTTCTGGCTAGATATAGCTGTTTGGTAACCTGTATTGGTGACTGCATTTGCAATTAATGGTAACTGTGTCACAAAACACATGATTCAGGATATTTTATTACTTTTTTCTGCATAGTTGGTTATTTTAATTTGTTAGTGTCCAGACATAGACCTGGCATTTAAGCATAGTCAATGCATTTTTATCTGGGTAGAGGTTGGGGCATTGGGACAGTAAATGACCTTAATTTGAACCTTTTTTCTCCATTTCAAAATCAATTTTTATTTGTAATTGGGATTATGGTGCTGATAGAACACCTAACTGTGTCCACATTTATGAAGAAGAAATGAAAATGGTTCAAGAAAGTTCAAGGACAAAGTGACATAGGTTCAAATTCGTCACAAACTCAAGAATGCTGCAACATCAGCATCACTGTACAAAGAATAGCAGGCTGTACATGCCAATGAATTCAGAGGGTGCAGAACAAGAAATAAAAAACCTGCTTCAAAATAGACACCTGCAAGCTCGAGTAAGTTTTTTTGTTACCTGTAGACAAACCCAATGTCCTCTAAAATAAGGTTCATGATGGGCCATAAGGAATCAATTTATTCAGTTTTTTAATATTGTTTCATCTTCCCACACCCCTTTTCCTGGTGAAAAAATAAATGTTGAAATATATAAACCCTGACCTTAACCCAGCAGATTTATTTTGAGCATCCTTAAAAAAAGATCTGTGCCAGGAAACTGAAATAACCACTATGCATATATAAATGGTTACTTTCCTAAAATGCAATGCAAACTGTAGTTATGGATTCATCAGCAGAATAAAGAACCAGAGTTAACAGGCTAAGTTTTCTCTCAGCAGTATTGGTTAAAGAGAATATGTACAGCTATAATTTATTTTTGTTGTTTATTTCATGCCTATTACACTGTTCTCTAGTCAGTGTAAAGCTATTTGCCAACAAAGGATGGAGACAGGTGGAGCGAAGGTAAAAGAAGAGAGCAGGAGACATACTGTGTTTGATATGATAGAAGCAGTCTGACTCATCCTGTTAGAAAATACAACATGCACACACATACACACCCAAAGATAGTAAAAGCTGTAAAGATTATAGCATAATTTGGGGCTTTTTTCCCATGTAAGTTCGTAATGATACAATTTTGTTGGGAAGGAATATAAAAAAGAGCAACAACTGAAAGGGTGAAATGGTAAAAGTGAATGGTAAAAAATAAAGAGGATTAAGAGAGGATTGCAAAGGAAGGCAGCTGTGAATGTGAAGAAATGAACAAACAGAGCTGTAGGAGAGCTTATCATGGCAGAGTGGTCTAGCAGACACACATCACAAGGAGGCAGCACAGGGGTGTGGTCAGTCTGCTTCAGAACATGACTGCTAAGCTGCAGCTCCTATTACCGCGTAATGAGTAAATCGATCTCAGTGCTGGCTGAAGGTTGGTTTCTATAATAGGAGACCTACCAAACTCCATGATTCTCTAAAACATTCTGCAGGAAGGATGTGAAGTAGTCCAGACTGTTTTTGTCCATTATCTGTGCTCAGCATGTGTGCTCAAGCATTTCAGAGTTGTTATGGCTTTTAAAAGCCTTTTTCATCACTCGAGATTTACAGCTGAAAACACTAAGGCATATATTGTAAAACAAAAAGACAACTACCAACATAGGAAACAGTGGTTGGACCATTAGATGGTCCATTCTCTAGACAGTCTGACAGTTTGAAATATTAATGATCTTATGGTTACTCAGGAGGCTAAAAATACAGTTCCTGTTAAAGGAACCCTGGTCAATGAGCAGCACCTAAAATTGTGTGAAGCATGGAGCCAAAATGTAAGATGTTTTCTCATTAACTCAAAAAGCCCCAGCATACATCTAAATGACCACCTTTTCAAAGCTCACAGGGTGCAGGTTTTGTGGACTCCGAGACAAAAAGGAGTCGAATCTGTCAGAGTTCAATTCATAGATTAGCCATTGTTCTTCAGCTGAAATATATCAGCAATAATTGGATAGGCTGTTGGTGACATTTCTCACATTCATCGTCCTCACTTGATAAATCTTAATGACTGCAGTGTTTGGTTGACATTTCATTGTTGCTAACAACACGGTGATGGATTGCAATGAAAGTTGGTACTGACATGTGTAACCCCTCAGGATGTGGCCGTTTTGTCTGCTTTATTACTTTGCAGTCTGCATTGGTACAAAATGTAATTTGTCCCATAATGTGATTAATGAACCAATGTTGATTAGGCAGCCTTTTAAAATGGGAAGTTGGAAGGTTCAGCTTTGTATTGTTTGTATGTTCAGGTTTTCTACACCCATATACACTAATTGACCACATTATTAGGTACCCGTTGTTAGTACTGGGTATTACACACTTTTGCCTTCAGAACAGTGTTAATACTTTGGAACAATCAGTGGGTTTACATGCAGTAAGAGAAAAACATATTATTGCCTAAATTTTGACTTTTGAAATGCATATATACACCTTAGTCTGGCTGAAGTCAAACCTAACTGGTCTTGATGTAGATATGCACTGACTGATTCAATAAGTTGTCAGAAATGTTCCTCTGAGATTTTGTCCATATTGACATGATGGCATAGCACGGTTGCAGCAGATTTGTTGGCTGCATATCTCTGATGTGAATCTTCAGAAGTTACCAAAATATTGTTAAACTAGTGATATGGGAGTCAAAGTGTGCTAAGAAAACATCAACCACACCATTATACCCCCACCAGTTACCTAAAATGTTCAAATCCTAATGAAGACAAAGCAACACATTTCAGTCTTTATTTAATCCAATTTAGGCGAGTCTGTGCAATTTGTGACCTCAGTTTTCTGTTCTTAGGCACTTGATGTTGTCCTCTCTGTCTTGTTTGTTCTGAAGGGACATTCTGTAGACCTTGGGTATTATAAGTGTTTATTTTAGCAACTGTTTTCTTCTTCTGTCACTGGTGAGCTTTTGGGGTATTGGCCCCGAGGTAAAGAAGTGTATAAAGTCTTAAAAGAAAAACTAAATTTAATGAAGGAGCATTATCTTTGCTGCAGTTCTGCAACAATGAGCTCTGTACTTATTTTACCTTCTTTACCAACCTCACCACTGTGAGTGTTGGCAAGATGAGTGGACAGAGTTTTGGTTTGTTGTCATCACAGTTCTGTACTGTCACTTCTGCCAGGGTTGGGCAAGTTTAGGTGAATGACTATTTTCGGATTTATGAAGATCAGCACACATCGGTGTTACAGGAGAAGTGTCAAGTATTTCCCCCTTTGCAGAGCAAATCTGCTTCTGAGACTACATGGGAACAACAGACACGTTTGCCTAAGTTGCTAGGATAGGACAAAAAATGTAAAAAATCTATTACATTTAATGCATTGAAACTGTTTTGGGGGCCAACAAGTGAGGTAATTCTGTAGCTTTGTTAACGGCTATAGGCAAATGACAACAAAATCTTAAAGAAGGAACAGGAGAAGCTCAAGAAATACCAATGGCTCAAGGAGAAAATGGAGACTTTGTGGAATTAAAGTCTCAGTGGTGCCCGTGTCAATCTGTGCATCTTGGGCTGTAACCCCCAAATGGGGGGAATGTCAGATTGCAGGAAAAAAATGGCTGAGGTCTCTGTCCAGAAGAGTGCAGTCCTAGGAAAAGCTGAACCTTCTAGATCCCTGATCACTGGTACAGGACCAAGCTTCAAGTGGAACCGCTCAAGCCAAAAGTTTATAATGTTATTGCTATGTTTTATTTTCCAAGTTTATGATTAGATCATAAAAATATGCATACATTTGTGATTTTTCAGTCCATTGTTCTTTAGATTTGATCAGCATGATGGCCAATCTTCAGGTGAAATATGTTAACCTTTGCTGCTGAACTCAGCTGCCCTATTCTTCCTGACCACAGTGTGATTTTATTATTCTCCCCTATGTGTGGGAGGGAGAGTCACAGTGTAGCTGCTGATGCTGGAGGCCATGAGAGAAAATGTCAGCGCATCTGGCTGAGTGGAGATCTGAGCTTTGGTCAGAGTGACCCTTGAGTAACCAGTTTATAGTTTCAGAGTGGTGTTTGTCTGCTGTGGATATGAGTCAGAGGTAAGGTTTACTTGCTTCATCAGAAACCTGCAGCAGTCCCTCAGAGACTATGTGATGCAAGCACAACTACAGTGAAGTAGCAATTAATAATTTTAATGTGACTTCAGCTTGAAGAAAATAAGGTTTTTTTTCCCTGGTAGTCCTTTATGTGATTGAAAGCTGAATACAGAATGCCTGGCTAATTAAAAGCAGTTTTCTAAGTGATTCATCATATCCTTCTAACAGGTTTTCTCATCACAGCAAAGCAAGACTAATTAGTTAAATAATGTGTTCCTAGGATTTTAGCACTTATACAATGTGTCCCCATTTTAGGTGTGTTGACGCACAAATCAAGTATTTCCTTATTAGGTTACATGCAAATTAAGGGTTGCACGGAGGGTAGTAGCACTAAAGTGTGTGTCTACCCCCACCACATGGACAAGTCCGGTACTGCTGATTCAAGATGTCCTGATCATTGATGTTGTTGTTTAAGTGCGTTTCTGGCTGTCATATTTTTATCGGTTGATGCAATAGATATTTTTATGTGTGTGTTAATGTGTCACAGGTTTATCCATGGCAGTGCGTCATGCGTCACTTTACTCCGGTCTGTCAGGGTTTAATGGTGCGCTGGGCTGCATGGCCATTGGAGGACTCTTCTTCACCTTCAGCTGGAGGACCCACCTCTTTGCTATTGCTAGCGGTGACTAACATTTACAAAATCTACACACACAAACATACACATACAGCAACCAGTCATAGCATTATGGCTGCAAGGACATCAAGAATTGGCTGCAACTATCCAGCCCCAATATGAACAAACTACAATTCATTCTGTATTTGTATAATGTTCTATCAAAACTAGCATTAACTTCAACAAATCATAGCTACAGTAGCTTGTATGAATGATGTGCCCACTGGGCCAGCCTTCTTTTGGGCACTTTTTAAAGATGTGCCTTTTCATGTGATCTGCACTTAGTTTTGGGTGCTAGCTTTCATTGTCTCTATCCATGGTGCTGAAAGTTACAGCTACACTGGACATATCGTGTAACTATTTTTCACAATTTGTATATGGTCTAAGTTTATCAACAGCTCATCCATCCATCTTTGTAGAACACTTTTGATAAAATCAAATGTAAGATGCAAAGTGCTTTGCAAAAATGAAATCCTAAACTAGTTGAACTGGACATCTAAAATAAAATGTCATACAAACAAATAATAAATGAGGAAACACTATTTACAGTTGTGAATCATAAAACAATTACTATTCTGAAATTGTTAAATAAAAAAAGAAGATGCAATTCAAACTCAAGACCAAAAACACAAAAGATAAAATTATGAACTGTGGTAAAAAAGATGTAATAAAATGTTTACAGTAAAGGACTATTAATATCAAATTGAAAATGCATTAACATAAAATAAAAATAAAATTACTTAAACATGACAAACATAAATACAATAAAATATAGGTAGAAATAAGAGTTTCTGAAGTTCAAGTAAAACTAAAAGGCTAATGTTTCTTTTTATCCTTTTAAAAGCATTGACATCCCACTCAGACCAAGCACTGTCTTATAATATTTATATATTTAATCCAAGCCACTTTCTTTGCATCATTGTATAATCCTTCTTCACTCTTTTATTTTAATTATGTACAGTAATTCTGCTGCATTAATAATCCAAAGGTTCATTTCATTAATCCCTCTAGACAGAAAACACATTTTTACCACTTTCTGAAAGGAAAGGAGCACACTGTAGCAAGCACACACTTCACAAACAGTAGCACTGACCAAGTTGGCATGAAGCTAATTTACTCCCATTATGTAAATTGGCCTTAATTGGTGCTTTGACTGCTATCAGGAAAGAGCAGCCAGCTGCTGCTGTATACCAACAAGCTGGTGTGAGTGTGTGAATATTCTGTATTAACTATTTTTTTCTGATTTACAGCGTTTCTCTCTGCGTACTTTGACATTGCTCTGAGCAACATGCTAGGAACTGTAAGTATGCCCAATGTTTGGTAATTTGCTCTTTGAATTCTTTTCTTTGATTTTTCTTTCTTTCTTTCATAGAAGTATAGCATTGATGTAGTTTTGTTGTATTTTTAAATGATCATTACCAATACTTTCTGGTGTGGAGAATTGGTGATGTTTTTAACAAATAACATTATATCCTCAAGGTTCAATTGAATTTGCTTTACTATCCAAAATGCCTTCATGTCAGCAAAGTATTTGTTCTAAGGTCTGCTTACGGCTAAGTCAATTTAGAAATTTGTTTTAGATAATCAAGCAAGAAAAGTCACTATCTTACTAAAATACTTCAAGAGTTGAAATGACTTAGCAACTTTCTTTTTTGGACAAATAAACCTATGTAGGAAAACTTGACTTAAGCTACAATCAGCAAATGTACATAAGTTGGGGTTCATACACCATAATCTTCTAATTAATAATGAAATATCCCTTTCCTTTGCTTAGGTGGGCCTCCCAGCATGCAGTTGGGCAGCTACTCTAACAGCCACACTTATGTTGCTGGTGACAGGCAGTTTAGCAGGGTACCGCATCCCCACAGCTCAAGTCAAGGCTCCTGAATGCAACCTACGCTCAAGAAGCCAGTGGGAAGTTGGAAACACGGAGGAGAGAGAGAGCACGGATGTGTAGTGGAAGGTCACTTTACACAAAACCGACCAAACACAAATAGTTTTAATCTAAACCATTATGGTAGCTTTCAGTTTTTATACTTACATTTATAAAGAGCTACAAAGCAAATGGTAAACACACTTCAAAAGCTGTTAGTTAAACTGGCCACATGCTGGCAGTACAGTGCTGTGCAAATCTTTAAACCTCATTTAATGTCTTTATACTTTGCTTCCAAGCAGTCTGCATTAATTTTAATACTTTAAAGTGGTCTCAATCAACAGTTCTTTAATCTCTATGGATGTCTTTTCAGGTATTTTCTCTTCAGTAGTTCTTTCACAAAAGATGCCTGAACAAAAAGATTCAGATAATAATCAACTGTATATACATTAGATAAACAGCACTACAACATCATGCCTGCAAGAAAAAGGAAAAAATAGAAGTCTGAATTTTGAAGATGTGAAGCACATTTTACCAAACATAAAGTTCTGACATCTCTATGAGGTATGTGTTGCTTATGATTCTCTTGATCCATGCTTGAAGACTATCTGGGGATGAAGGATCATTGCAATATTTACTATCTGAGTGTCTCAGAGCGATCAAATAGAGATTAGCTAAATTATTCCAAAAATAGGTCCAACTGACCTGCCACTGGAGCTGATATGATTACATTTTCATGTAGACACTGAGTGTTTGTGTACCATAGAAGGACAAGAGCTAAAAATGTTTGTACAATCTTCATTCTTTAAAAGTTGCTTTCTTTTTTACAATACTGAGACAAGGTTTTACCTTTCGATTGGCTTGACATGTTTCAGCTATTTCTGCTAGCCTTCCTCAGGAGAGTGTTGTATTCTACTTTTTTAAGGCTATTTTTATTATGCAGTACATATGTTTTAATTATATCTTTTTTAAGCTTTAGAAGTAATAGGCCTGTTTATATTATTCAGGGTAGTAAAACATGACTCTGTTACCAGTATTTTATAGGGTTGAAGGTTTTAAGTAAACAAACTCTTGAGTAAAGATATGAACTGAAAGCAGGGAGGATCAGCTATAACTCTAAGTCATGTTATAACACAGTTCATGGTAAGGTCAAGAGACCTGGAGAAAATAAATGACCTGTCAAGATGTAGAAGGAGGAGAGAGGAGTCACGTGATATGTTCTTTGTTCTTCTTGAAATAAAAATGGTACAGCCCTGTAAGAGAATGAATCAGTCAGTCGGATCTTGTCTGATTCCCATCTGCAGGTGCGTCTTTTCCAAAACAGATCTGAGTTTGTGTGTTTTTTGTAATTCTTTGTCTCTCAGCTCTGGGTCTTATTTTGAAACAGTTCCCGTTGGGGTTTTTGGAGTTCGGCGCCCCCACCTCTCTGAGCAGGAAGTGAGTTGCAGAGCACATTGTGGGAAAAGCCGACAAGAGTCATATGATGTTTTTGAGCCACGTCTTATACGCTGAGATTGGACAGACAGCAAGGGGCGTACCAGTTCCCTGCTCTGTAAGGTGTTGCTGGAGTGGTATTTATTTAAAGCATTTATTTACCATTGACAAGAAACTTAGGAAGTAGTATGACAGGGGTCATAGTATATAATTTAAAATTAGTTTGATTCTTTGCTTAACTGCTTGCCTGGCTGCTTATGTACTACTCTGGTTCATCCCTTTAGCGTTCTTTTTGTTGCTTAGTGATTCATAGATTGAAATGGATTGAAGAAAAAAAAAACAACAACAAAATAATCCTTTGAAAATCGTCACCTAAGGTGATGAGCATGGGTGGAAAATGAAGGCAAGTCCTACGGAAAAAAGAACTTTTACTCGTCCCTTGTCTTGAGCTAAAGAAGAGGCATCTTGAATCAGAAGGAAAATGTCATTTAATAAACATGAAAACAACAAATTGCATCATCATCTTTGTTTAAAATTAAAGATCTTGAATATCATTTACAATAAAAACCCAAACTGAACCCAGCAGTAATGTCTTTTGTTTTTTTTTACCCTGCATAGATGTGCTACACTGCACTCCACTAAAAATTTGTTGTAAACACAAAGCTTATGCGTAATGTAACTCTATGCAGGCAGTCTGTGACAGCTTGAAACTGGTGATTATTTATTTAAATTGAGGATGCTTGAGCCTGGTGTTTAAAGGCAACCATAATCATTTTAAATACTCATACAGACATGATTGTTGTTACAATTGTGTTGAATCAAGTTATGGTTAATTCTGGCTTTTCTTTTCACAGTGCTTCACGTTGACTGCAAGAAATTTCATATCTGTTGACATTGTTTTCTAGAACACACTTTCCTAACTATACATACATATTTTCAAATAATTATCACAGTAAATAAACACAAAATGCCCCCACCCCCCTCACAGGAGAAGTAAAACTTTTAAACAGACACAACAATCTATTATTTCTGCTTTAGATCATGCATTTCAATTTTGGTGCCTTATATTTGTCTATGCAATCACCACCTTCTTTTTTAAAATTGTATTTATTGTAATAAAGCACCACACAAGAGACTTACGGAGGATTGTACAAAAGTGGCTTTAACTCAACTGATTGAACATAATTGTAAATATAAATCCTTGCACAAATAGTTGTGTGTGTTCACGTCTGAATAAAAAAATGAACATTCATTGTTCTACATATTTTCCGTTGCACGGTAGATTCTGAGTGCACTTGTGCTTCTTTTTGTGTGATTGAGTGTGTCTGTGTGTGTGTTAGGGTGTGAACGGTCTGTTTACGCCTCATTGGGGTTCATATTGAAGGCAGGATGACACAGCTGTTGCAGTTTGTTAATTTTTCGCATGCCCACTCTTGCATCCATCTCAAATGAATGTCACGCCTTTCACTGAGTGGCATTGTTTAAGCACAAAGTAACTGTGTAAGTACTGTATAATAAGGGAGAGGTATCTGTAAAAAAAAACAGAACCTAGTGTAAACTTTATTACAGTGTGTGCATATATCTGTATCTATGTTTAGGTTTTTCTTTTCTGATTTTCTAATTAGTTCTAACATGCATACATATATTTTTTTTTTATCTCCCTATGCTTTTACAACTGTAATGAGGGATAAATACCCAATACAACATCTTCATGTACATTAATGCAGGTAAGTGGCGGCCATTGCAGTTCTCTTTGCATGTATTTGTGTTTATACATGTTTGCACATGTAACCCTGCTTGATAGAAAAGCAACACAAAGTTATGTTTTTCATGCATGTAAACATTCATTTGATCTAGAAAAATAGTAAACAGTAACGCCCCTGAAAAGGAGTTGAGGTTGTCAGACGATTTAACCAACAGGACAAATAACGATAAAAAAGAAACAGCTACCAATATTAAAAAAATGATTATGATAAAATGAAGGAAAACATTCATGATTTTTTGAAGCAGATACATAATATCAAACATGTTTTTCTTTTTCCTGCCTTTAGGAATTGTGTGACATTATTGTGGATAATGCTACAAGATGCTGAGCACAGACATAAATCGGGAAACAACCTATTCCTCTACAAAACTATTAAAACTTGTCTATCATGTCGTTATTTATGAATTAACAGCTTAAATGCAATTTAATAGATGCCTGGCACCAAATGTTCCACTGAACTACTATGAAGTTCATAGTCAGGAACAAAACCTCAAGGTTTGTTTTGATAGCATTTGTCAAAAGTAGTATCAACTGTAAACAGAAGCCTGAACAATATGCACCATTTGAAATTGAAAGTTGGACTTTCCAAGGCCCAGACAAGATAGACATTTTAGACAGATTTTTAACCAGCATTGACATGGAAATCTAACAAGGCTAACCCCACTTTAAAAAGCATAATTAGATACTTTCACTTCTCTCAATTTATATTGTAAGTCATGAAGCCAGATGTATATGTATGTATATTTTAAATGTTCCTGCATTGTTTAAAATTTCATGCATTTTGTTTTTAGCTTCTAGTGCTAAAGATAGTTAATCAGGTTGCTTAACAAACCAGTGAACATGGAGTTTAGAGATTAAAGATTAGGGCTGAGGTCTTTCCCAAATTCTGAGGCCAATGGAATACATGTGTATGCATCTGAAATGATTTATCAAAAGGGATATTTTGATCCTTTTGAAGTGAGATTCTGATTAAAGTATATCCAAAGATTAATACATTGCCTTCTGTATATACTGTAGCGCCAAGATCAAGACCAAAGCAGACATCTATTATCTTAAAACAAATCCAATCCCCAAATCTTCACACCGGTTTATTAAAACGATATTGTACATTTTAACTATCTATCAAAAATTGAAGAAGAACCCATATGTGTCTTTACCTATCATGCTTACATTGGGCAGTTATTTACGAATAAAGGGCCAAGTAAAAAAAAAACTGACTTCTACAGTCCTAAAGTAACCTAATCTCAAAATTGTTGTGGTTTATGCAAAGGCTGATTTTATAAACCCTTTAAACAGTATTCATGTTGCATTGGCATTTATCTACTAAAAAGCAAATAAATAATAACTGGTGGCACACTACCTAAGACCTCTCTTTCCTGTGTAAATAATAATTTGGTTCAGAGTAATTAATTGACCAATCCAAACATTAAGACTGTTTAAAGGTTAATAAAATAGCCTTTGCTTAAATCACTGTGACATTTTTTAGGATTGAGTTGTTTAGTGCTAAGCAGGTTTTTCTACAAATGGGTTTCTCTTACTGTCTTTTCAAATGAAACTGAGGAAAGCAGACATAAAGCAGACACCCAGACATAAAAGTAGTTAAAGCAACACAAAGTTAAGAAATGCTGTACCAGATCTGCACCTCTTAAAAATATGACTTGATTGGTGCTGCATTTCAAAGAGTAAACTTCTTATCCATCTGATAAAATATAACTTTAGTAAAATGCCTTACATTTTGAGCTCTGCTTCCATTTGATACACTTGTTACTTTCCCTGGAGCTTAAAAAAAGCGCTAAACCAAGGGAGGAGTTTTTAAAGTATTACAGAGCAGCTCTTTAAGGGGTTTAAAACACGGAGCATATTTCATAGTTTATAAATTCCTCTAAAATCTTATGGTTCATGCCTGTTAAAGTTTGATCTGCTGATTAAGCTGAGAGAGATTTTAATAATTCTCTTCACACTGTATTTTGAACAGCTTTTTGTGCAGTTTCTTTTACTGATGTATATACTGTAGCCCCTCCCTAACATGCAGTGCATTCCATTGATCTGAGGGCAATCAAATGGCATCTAAATTACACCTTTCATGCTTTAGCTAAATTTAACATTTTGAGACTAAATTGACTCAATTGGCAGACTCTAGTTAGTATCAATTTGTAAAACATGTCTAAACTACTGGGTTACCTTGAAGATCTTGGCAGATCTTAAACCAAATGACTTAAAAGAAAATGTTGACAATTTACTACATATTTCTGAATGGGGCTGCAGAAATGAAACAATTCCTAGTCAAAGTAAAAAAAAACACAGTTTATGAACAAACACAACAACAGCCTAGTAAGAAACCTTCATTTTACATTATTATTTCAAATGCTTATATGTGTGGGGAAGTAAAATTTCAACCTTACTGAACAAGATGACATTCATGGCAACATGACAAACTTTTGTTAAAAACAAGCATTAGGACTTAAAGAAAATAACCTGGGCATTGTCTAACCATGCATTTTGACCGGTTGATGAACTAATTGATTTTCATGTATCTCAAGGGAGTTTAGGTTTGTGACCAAGTGATGGCTTTAGTGTTTTTAGTTGTTCTCAGAGCAGCCTTCCGAGCACCACCCCCTCTCTGCTTCTGGCTTCTCCTCTGAGGATCTCCAGGAAACCCAGTTTGGTTAAGAACTCCAACCTCTGATGGTCTGTGGGCTGCACCTCACAGAAGACACCTTGAGAACCTAGACATGAACACAAACATGAAACATCCACCAGCTGTTTCTCTGAACATGCAGTACTGTGCAGATATTTTAGGCAGGTGTGAAAAAAATGCTGTAAACAAAGAATGCTTTCAAAAATGGAAGCGTTAATCATTTATTTTCATCAATCAACAAAAAGCAGTGAATGAACAAAATAGAAATCTACCCTTTGCCTTCAAAACACCATCAATTCTTTTAGATATACTTGCACACTGTTTTTGAAGGAACTTGCCTGGTAGGTTGTTCCAAACATCTTAGAGAACCACTTCCCCACATCCTTCTGTCTCTTCATGTAATCGCAGACACACTCAATGATGTTGAGATCAGGGCTCTATGGGGGCCATAGCATCACTTCCAGGACTTCTTGTTCTTCTTTACGCTGAAGATTGTTCTCAATGTCTTTGGTTGTATGTTTGGGGTCATTGTTCTGCTACAAAATAAATTTTGGGCCAATCATACACCTCCCTGATGATATTGCATGATGGATAAGTATCTGCCTGTATTTCCCAGCATTTGAGAACAATCCTGACCAAATCTCCAACTCCATTTGTAGGAATACAGCCGCAAATGTTCAAGGAACCTCCTCCATGCTTCACTGTTGCCTGCAGATACTCATTATTGTACCGCTCTCCAGCCCTACGACAAACAAACTGCCTTCTGCTACAGCCAAATATTTTAAATTTTGACTAATCGGTCCAGAGCACCCGCTGCCATTTTTCTACACCTCAGTTCCTATGTTTTCATGCATACTTGAGTCGCTTGGCCTTGTTTCCACGTCGGAGGTATCGCTTTTTGGCTCCAACTCTTCCATGAAGAGGACATCTGGACATCTGCTGGACATCTTCTGATTTCGACTGGTAATAAGCTTGATGTGTCTTTCATCTGCTGCACTAAGTTTTCTTGCCGACCACTGCATCTATGGTCCTCAACTTATCCCGTTTCCTTGTGCTTCTTCAAAAGAGTTAGAACAGCACATCTTGAAACCCGAGTCTTCTTTGAAATCTTTGTCTGGGACAGACCTTGCTGATGCAGTATAACTACCTTGTGTCTTGTTGCTGCTCAATCTTGCTATGACATGAAACTATCTTCCACAACCTCACCTTGGTAGCAGAGTTTGGCTGTTCCTCACCCAGTTTTAAGCCTCCTACACAGCTGTTTCTGTTTCAGTTGTTGACTGTGATTCAACCTACGTTTGTTATAATCTGGAACAAACTTCCAGACAACTGCAAAGTTGCTGAAACACTTAGTTCTTTTAAATCAGCACTAAAAATTTTGCATTTTTTCACACCTGCCTAAAACTTTTGGACAGTACTTTAAAATTAACTGCAACATAGAAAAAAATAAGCCACAATGAAACATTCTTCTATATGTGCTTATTAAACACAATAATCAATAGACAAAATTTAAAGTGCACCACAGTGCACTAATTTAAAATTCTAATGACCCAATACTTTGTTTTGGTCTGTCACACAAAATCGTATTAAAATAGATAAATGTTTGTGGTTGCAATGTAAAAAAAGTTCAACTTGTATGCATACTTTTGCAGCGTACTATTAGCATAAAAAGAAATGAAAGGATGTAAAGAGATTTGCTTTTCTGCATTTTACTAAACAGAGAGGAACTCTATCTGCCTGTGTTCTCACCGTTGGCCTTGAGCGCAGTGAGTAGGCCGGTGAGCAGGGTTCGGCTGACGCTGATGTCCACCAGCTCTGGCAGCGCGTCCAGTCGCAGCTGAGAGGGGAAGTGATAGAGGAGCGAATCTGGGTACTCACCCTGGTCCTCCTCCATCAGTTGGACTAAGTCCTGCTCAGAGGAAAGCAGACACAGATTATCTTTTCTTATAGATGATGGGAAAAATGGATTCATCTCGTCAGTCAACATTTTACATTATTTATTATGTGAAAAACAACATTTGCTTCTAATAGTTGAATTTTGACAGTATCAACTTTGACCAGTTAGTTCCTGTTGACGTTCTGCTTCAGGAATGTGGCAAACACTTCCTTTTGAAATTCATCCTTTGCAGGGAGATTTTCCCACCCTTTTTAATCTTATCAAGTGCCTGCAGCATACGACCTGCATGTAGGTATATGGGATAATAAAGGTGTATGGGAAAGTGAAAACAGTTTGGACGGTGGTAATTGCTAACACTTTTTGAAATGCAACGTAACAGGTTACAAATGTCTTTCAAACTCTTTCTGTCGCTTAACAATAACTAGTTAGGCAGAGAGAAAAACTCTTCCTTCAAACATGAATCACCTGTAAAAATGGCAGTCATCCAAAGGTTATAACGGTTGGCATGCACCATGACTCATTGAGCAGGAAAATCAACCACAGATTGTCTCGGTCTGACTGTGTCTATTGCTCACCACAGTTGTGGCTTGATTGTTTTCCAAAGATTGTTTGCTCTCTGGTGCTGTGACTTTGTGTTATGCAACAACGTTTCCTTTTTATTAAATCATTAAATATACCTAAGTAGAAAATGCTTTGCGCAGTATGCACGGCTTATGCTTGAACTACATGCTAACATGATGTGTCCCAAATGCCTACATGAATGAATGTTTTTTGTGCATCTTCCCAGTGAGTTATTAATCTTTGACAGAAGGGACCCAGATGGTTCAACAGCAGGTACCAACAAATGTGTGTGCATGATGTTGATTCATTCCATGGTCTGACCTTAACATGTTACATGTTCTGAGTGTTAAAATGAAACAAACAAGCAGCACCTCTGCCAAATTTCAGCATATTCACCTGTGTGTTTGAGTGTGTAGTGTTCCCTTTGGGTGGGTATTTGTCTCTCATGGCAGGAATCCAACTGGCCTGGCATCGCTTTGCGAAGGAGCGGACATCTAAGATGCCTAGCACACAGCCACAAATGCCTAACTCATCTTCCAGGATGAAGCTGTACTCAGGGCTCAGTGCCAGACATGGACCGAGACATCTAGAGGGGTGAGAAAAAGTATTGTTTTTAAAAACCTGAAGATTAATTCAGTTGTTTTTGACACGAATAGTAAATCAGTCATATAGCAGCAACTAAAGAGTTTCCCTGCTTCAGCAAACCTGATTTGAGTTGATGGCTGATTAACAGACTTTTGCTAATCTGCAATCACCTGAATCAGGCATGTTAAAGCAGAGAAACATCTAAAACATGCAGGGCAGTGGGTTGGGAAACACTTATCTAGACGTTGTGCAGACAGCACAGGATTTAAAAGCTTTAAATGTGGCATGGTTGTTGCTGGCAGAGAACCTGGTCTTAGAAATTCAGAAACTGCTGGTTGACTTTGACTGATTCTGATATACAACCATCTCTTAGTTTTGGAGAGAAATAATCCAGCAAGCAAATCACATTAATAAAAGGGATAATCTTAAATCTGAAAAATACTAACCGCTGTACATAAATAAGCTTACAAACCTGTCTCCCACGACGTCTGGATGTGCCATGGTGGACTCCTGGCTGCCCTGAGTCCTAAGGTGAAGCTGGCGGACCATCCGATACAGCTCTACCTACAAGCACACCAATCAAAACATAATATTCACGACCCAGTTAATATTGAAGATCTGCTTTGCAGACAATGTGCTGAATGAGGTGTTCCTTAGTTTGCGAGTCTGAGGATCAGCAGATTATCAACGGTTTCTGCCACAAAACATAGATCATTGTATCTCTGATGAAAACATAATTAGTATACAACTTGAGTCAGAATTTCTACTCAGTGGTAAAAACTATAACAACATGTCTCCCACCTTGTCTTTGCTGTGGTAGGGCCTGATGTTGTAGAGACGAGAGGTAGGAAAGAGAGGAGGGGGGTGAGTGAAAAGTTCACTGCTGCTGCCTATCGGAAGGAGCATCTGTTCACACAGTGACAAACACACCCAGCAATTGGATGGGTTTAGGACTAAACTTGAAAAAGATAAATTAGGAATGACTGAGAAATAAGGAGTATAACACAGTAGACAAAAAAGAAAAATGATAAAGCTACCTGCACCTCCCCAGACACTCCCCCTTTGAACACCCATGGCTCTGAGTCTACTCCCAGCAGGTCGGCTCCTGTGGACTTCCCACACCCTGGCACAAACAAGAGAAATAGGTCTCTCGTTCAACATCACAGGTTAGGGGCTCTAAAATACAGGAAGCGTTATCAGTGAGTGCTGCACATTGGTCATTGAAAACATAATAAACCCTATAATTCAATAGCTTTTGAGGCATCAGTGAGTGTCAATTTATGAATTACATTATACATGTACATTATACAACTGCATATCAATGACTCAATGCAATCTGTTGGGATTCCTTAAATATAAAACGTTTAAACTGATTGGGATGTATTTATGACTGAATTAAAATTACTTTTCTTGTAAAGTGCCTTGAGATAACATCTGTTGTGAATTGGCGGTATATAAATAAACTAAATTGAATTGAATTATTAGTCTCTGCTACGATGGAGTAATTATGACTGGATCACAGTGTATTATCTATTTCCCACTTCCACTTCCCTTCCTGAGAAGATTGGTAACTGTTTCCCATTTTATTTCTCCGTAAAATACTGTAATTCAGTTCATTTATTCCTAGACGGATGGACAGCAACACTTGCTTTTTGAAGGTCATTGCTAATGTCTGTTCTGCAGGTCTGGCACCAATAAGCGGGCCATTCAGATATTGGGACCCCCAAGAAAGATTAGAAATAAAGTTGCAACCATGCAATGTACACTTTGATATGGTTGTGTGCTAAAAATGGACATTAGAGCTTGGCTTAGTAAAAACAAGAGTAAAGCTAGCAAAATTAGGGAAGATGCTAAAACATCACCAGACTTATAAAAGGCAAGTGTAACCTTGAAATCTCATCATTGAAATCTCAAGAACTGTAGTTTTCATGTGATGTATAATAATGTATATGTACATAGAAAGGGTGTTCGCAAAAAAAGGCAGATTTGGCCCAGGAAGCGTGCCAACGAGACATAACACCCCCAGCCCCTCCCACCCCCCCACCCAAATTCCTCTGGTGCCGGGGTCTGCCTTCCTACATGGCATTTTTAGAAAAATTCAGGCCTATTTCTTAAACTTTAAAGCAAAGCTGGTGTATTGGTTCCCAGTGCCCCATAGTCTGCACATGTCCTTCAATGTTTTCCGGCAGAATGACAACTGACTGACTGTTTAACTTGCACCATCTGCCCAGTGAGAAAGAAAAACATGCATGCCTACTCACAGTGAAAGCAGTTCCTCCAGGAGCCGAGGCTTGAGCTGTCACTCAGCACTCGTCCGTCTGAGGTAAACAGAGAAAATGTCATTCAAGTATGACTCTGTGTGGATCTAAAGGATGAGGTCAGAGTACAAGAGGTGTTCTAGTTTGTATAAACTAAGGTACATTATAGCTTTACAAATGAATATTACTCTGCTACATACTGTATGTTCTACTACAGTATATCATGAACTATGGTATTTAAGGCTAAGGTATGCTAATATAGTACTATGTCTAAAAGCACAAAGAGATTTAATTGTGTTTTAAATATTTACTATAAACCCTCACATAAATATAGAGCGTCAAAGATGGGCCTAAACTTTTTACAACATTTAAAGTACATTAAATAAATCAATTTACTACAAGTATTTAAATGTTTAAAAATGATTAAAAACATGATAAATATGCAAGAACAAGTCATTAAAATGTGTTTTATTATATGTTAAAAGCATATCTAACTTTCACAATTCATTTAGTTGTTTATTTAATCATTTATTTGTTTGTTAATTTTTTTCTATTCCTGTGTTGAAGCACATGATGAATTATTTTCAGTCTTTGAGGGCTAACACTGCTAACTGCTGAAATATTATATCAGACTTGAACATCTTATATTGAATTAAAAAACAACATTAAGAAAATATTGATAAATAATTCATTTAATTTATTTATTTGTTTGAATTATATATTTGTATTATCATCAATGGTGTTATTTACAAAAATGTGAGTAACAAATATTTCTTTTTTATTGAATGATGGCAAATTTGGTCCTCCATAATGCTTATTTTATAAGAATCAAAAAACCATCAAAGCCATTAGATGCTGCTTTAAACACTGTAGTTTGAGATCTAGCGATTAAATGATAGTAGTAACTACATACAATGTCTGCATCTCTATTTTTATAGTTTTCCTATCATCACCAATTTCCCTACTGTAGGACAAAAATGATTCTTTTCTATTCTTGTATTTTCATTCCCCCAACGCTCCTTACCCAGCCAGCATATAAAGGCTTTTGCAATCAGAGCTGTATTCCTCAGGTCCCACACATAAGGGTAAAGGTCATAGAGGACAGCCCTGTTAGCCCCTCCCACTACGCTGCAGTGGAGCTGAGCTATGTCTTCGCACAGAGACAGGAATCTGGAGGCCCGCCCCCGCCACTCATCAACCTGAGGACAAAAGCAAGCATGCAGAGTTATGTTCATCTGCAATAGGTTCCATATTTAATTCATTATTGATGCCCTGACTTACCTTCTGAGGCTGCGCCTTCTTGCTGTTGGCACCGACCAGGTGGCAGTTTGTTTTTAGCCAGGTTAGATCCTGCAGCAGTTTCTGGGCTGAAGGACCGTGCTCATGAGGGAGATAATGAAGACCAACGAGCAGCCGCACCTGGGCCTCACTTAGTAAGCCCTTCCCACCGCAGAGCCCACGACCCTGCGCTCGCTGTGCCCTGCCAACACCTACAGGTGCTCCCAACTTTGAGCCTGGAAGTTGCTGACTTGGATGGTGCAATCTCTTTGTTTCCCCTTCTCGTCCTTCCCTCTCTGCTTTGCCCATAGGTGGGGATGAGGGTGGAGAGCTGGAATCCAGTGGGAAGACTGGGAGTTTGGCCACAGCATGTGTGGCTCTGAAGGTAGAAGGACACTCGGACCTTTCAGAAGTTTTGGAACGCGATGATGAGACAGATGCCCGATGGTCTGCTCTTGAGCTCTGTCGACCTGAAATATGGGTTGGAATATAGTGCTAAGGTCGACATACATCACAGTGTGGGAACTTTAAGAGATTAGATTAAGTAAAATGTGGCTTATTTGATATAAAGGTGAAGCGTCATAACAGTGATGCATAAGCAACACCAGGTACTAAAGTTTATATAGCTTTTACCTGCTTGCAGAGGTTGATTAAGTTCCTCCATCCAGTCATTAAGTGCAGCAGTTAAAGCTCTTTCAGGACAGTATTCACACTCCTCGTCTGTAACATACAACTTTAGTTATATTACTTGAAAATTGGGCAAAAAAAACAATTCCTATTTCTCTTCTTGAAATCAGTGGAGTTTTTGATTCATCTGACTTTAAAAAGTACTTCAATCAAATTGCCATGTTCAGATTTTACTGGTAGAACTTTTTCTGTTTTTAATGGGGATTCTGAATCAGATAAAAATATCTAATGTTCCTATTGTTTATGTTTAAAATCTCTAAATCTCTAATTTATGTTTATCAGAATTTGTTGTTGTTAATTTTTTTCACTTATCTTATATCTTAACTTCATAATATTATTTTTAACACACTGATTTACAAAAGTATTATATGTACTGTATAAACAAAGTTGACATGAGTTAGCTTTAACACCTGCGTGTGGATAGTAATAATATTAATAATTTATAGAATATATTCTGCATGTTAACAGCAAACCTTCATCCTATTCTCTCTCTCTCTCTCTCTCTCTCTCTCTCTCTCTCTCTCTCTCTCTCTCTCTCTCTCTCTCTCTCTCTCTCTCTCTCTGTCTCTCTCTCTCTCTCTCTCTCTCTCTGTCTCTCTCTTCTTTTTTTATTGTCAGTTTAAATTGTGTGACAAAACTGAGCAAGGGTTATAATGTGAATATAAACTCTATATATTTGCAGTAGAAATGTCAGTATTAAAGTTAATGTGAAACAGACGTACAACCATCTCGTATCTTAAAACCTTACCTTAGTTTTTGCATTCCATGCATTAGAAGTGGAAAAAACTCAAACTTTACATAAACAGCATAAAATGTTGTTATCTACAGAGGAACAACTAATACATTGTGCAGTATTAGTTTGCATGACAAGAAGCAGACTGGAAATTTCAGCTTGACTGGTGATGGTTGAGAGCTGAAAAATATTTTTCTTCACCAATGAGTGAATGCAACACATCAAAGGGCTCTCATGTCTTGCTAACAATGATTCTCATCAGTGTCTAAGTTGACACAGAGTGCATTAGACTAAAAGTTAGCTATGTGCAGTATCACTGATGCTGGTGATAGATGGTGCACTGGAAGAGTTGTTAGTGAATTTCCGAGTCTGTGCTCCTGCAAAACTTCGAGATGTTCCTCTTGTGCATTTATCTTGCAGACTGTACTTCTAGAAAAAGCCAGTAGTTTTGCTAAATTTGATTATTCTCTGATATAAACATTTTTGCTTATATCCCGTGCATTTCGTCTAAATCTTTGTTAAACACTTTGTGAAATGCAATAGATTGGTGAAAACAATCAGCAACAACAATAGGATGGATGGTTAACCAATGTAAAGATTTTTATTTCACAAATATCTGAAGTCTTAATTTCTGTCTGGTGGTAAAAAATGACTGATTGCCAAGCACAGTAGACTAGGATAGTTTTCACACCTGACAATCTGCAAGACTTGGTTCGATTGGGCTCCAAAATTGCAACATTGTTGCTTTTTTAGCTGGCGCGGTTCGCTTTCACACTGCACTCTAACAAATCGAACCTTTTGAGCAACATTTTGACCTCCTAGCCTGTGGTGGCACTGCACTATTTTGTGAAATGTAAAACAAATATGGAGTGGCATCAGATTTGAGCGGTTTTAGGATTGCTCTGTTGTCTTTGATAAATGTTCAAGACAACTACGTTGAAGCAATGAGCTCAGCATGAACAAAGAATGAGGCAGATGTGTATGGAATTATATTTCAGTCAAAAATTCCGAGTGAGATTTTCAACCCTCACCTGCGCGTATTCAACAAGGCACGCACGTAATTGCTCATGTGCGTGCGCGCATATTCAACAACCCGCGCATGTGGATTTCACCTCACACGCGCTCTACACGAAGCTTTTATACACGCGTGAGGGTAAATCTTAGGAGAGGCTGCACCCTCGAAAGGAAATTCTGTGCGAGCGAGTAAAATACTTTTGACTGTTTGGAGGAGGAGCCTAAGGTTGGCACTGACCCTGTGTACTTGGTCTTTTGAAATCAGTAACGCCCACAGGATCAGTGATTTTTTTCACCAAACATTACATTACTTTAAGTATCCTACGAAAAGAAAAAAAAACTCATATTGAATGTCATATTTTATATTCTGTTAGTTTTTCATTCATAAATGTAAATTTCTCAAATGCAAACCTCCGTTTTATACCTTCCCATTTTTAGTTTTTCTTTTTTTTCTCTGCTTGAATGCTACACCAATGTACTTTTGCTATTTTCCTGGCTATCTGGCATCACCAAAGTCATGTTTTCTTTGTTTGACAAATGCCATTTTCTTGTATTGTTAAACTGAAAAAAATATATAACACTACTGATCCTGTGGGCATTACCGATTTAAAAAGACCAATTACACAGGGTCAGTGCCAACCTTAGGCTCCTCCTCCAAATAGTCAAAAGTATTTTACTCGCTCCTGCAGAATTTCCTTTCGAGGGCGCAACCTAAACTAAGATTTACCTTCAGGCATGTATGAAAGCTTCGTGTAGAGCGCGTCTGAGGTGAAATCCACACGCGCATATTGTGTTGTTGAATATGGGCGCACGCACATGAGCAATTACGTGCATGCCTTGTTGAATACGCGCAGGTGAGGGTTGAAAATCTCACTCGGGATTTTTGACTGAAATATAATTCCATAGAGTTGTTGTTGCCTGGTTATTTTGGTTGTATTTAACCATAACGTCCTGCGCTATAGTCCGCTTCCTACTTTTGGAGCGTCCAAATGCTGCTTGACATTCATATATGCAATCAAACTGCACCAGAGTTCAATTCAACCGAGCTGAGCCCTGGATTTTTAGGCGGACCAGAGTAAGCTTTTTTTGGTCTGGATCAGAGTTTGATCCCAAACCTCCCAAAATGAATCAGACTTTCCAGGCAAAGGAATTAGAGTTTGAACTTAACAAGGCTGGTGTGAATGCACCCTATTGGACATTTCTACAGGAAGCAAAAAGAGTGACTGTTCGTTAATGCGGTCTGGCAGAGCTAATATTAACTTATGAACAAAAAAAACATCGGTCACCTTTTACATTATCCTTTTCTGCTCTGTACCAGCTTCCCAGAGTATGCAGTGGGATGTAATTGGCTTCAAATTCACAGTTGGGATTGAGCAGCAGACCCCTCAGGTGGCTTCTTAGCTGAGGGTCACGACCCTTGAAAGGCCCAAGGAAGAGACGTCGGGTATCATAGTCGTTGGCGTGCAGGTTGTCCCATATCAGTGGGGGCCGCTGGAGGACAGACTCCAACTCGGCAAGGCAGTCTAAGGACAGTTTCCTGGAGATGACTTTGCTGCCTGTGGGCCACAGTGATGCATGAAAAGATGTGGAGCAAAGTTTGACAAATAAAACTGGTCACATAAGACTCCCTCTCTAAATGAGTTTATTTGAAATGTTGGATTTTTAGCTAAATATAAAAAACATTTCACCACATACAAAAAAACAACTGGGCTACTCACAGAACCCAGGTGCAACAGAGGTTAGTAATGTTGGGAAAAAAGGTGGTTATCTTTTTTTTTTTTTTTACCAAACATTCAGTCCTAAAATAGCCCAATTGGTTTGGTTAAAGAAAAGACTAGAAGATTTATGCTCGACATTCACAGTTTGTCTAAAATATTAGTCAATAAGTAAATTGAGATATCACATTTTATACAGTGTTACATACTGAATATGAATTTTAGTCTTCAAATTCAATTGTTTGTCAGTAAAACAAATTAAACAAAAAATTAAATAATAAATTAGATCCTTAACATCACTTATTTGATCATATTTAGGCTCAGGGATTTTTTTAACCCACTCTTTGATAACTTTAATGTTAGACTTTAGTCACTTCTCTTGCTATACATACACTCTCAGACAGATCAATAATAAAAAATATCTCCTATAGTTTTTATACTGATGACACACTGCTATACTGCTCTTTCAAGAATACTAAGTTATTCATACTGAATTGATTGAGTGCCTAAAAAACATCACAAGCTGATTAAAAACAGCTTCCTTCAACTGATCTCTGAGAAGACCAAGTGTCTGATTTTTGCCCCTGGAGACGATGGTTTCATCTTATCAGGCGGCAGATCGGACATTTGAACTTGGCTGTAATGTAATGTTAAATCAACCCTGGATTTTATTACTGTATACTGTACTCTAGACTGTGTTAGCAAAATATTCTAAACTAGGTTATTTTTAACCCAGCTGTTTTTAGAATGTTTTACTTAAGCTTGTTTTAGTAGTGTGATTTGTTGAAGCATTTTTAAATAAATGTGTTGTGGGAGAACGCCGTTTCCTCAAAGGAGGCAGGACATGATTGCTTGTTCACTAAACAGCAACTTTGCATATTTTTGCCGGCAGCTCTGTTGCATATTTTATGCAGGCAGGTCAGATGGGTATTTTTTCTCAGAAAGGCCTGCAGGAACCATTACTCTTGTAAATCAACTCACAACAACTGTGTTACAGCATCAGCTAACTTCCAACTGTTTAAAATCCCAGAAAATCAAGAGAGTTTACAGATTCTAAGGAACTACATCATGATAACCAATACTAGATCTGTTTACCAGTTAGCCAGAGAGAGAGCTCCTTTACACTTGATCCTGCATGACATAACTTCTTTATGCCTTTAGCAACGTTTCACTAATCCAAACAAATGCCACTGAGAAGGCACACGCCTGAATACATAGCAGTTTTATCTGCAAGATGCCTGCAGCCTGAGTAAACAAAGAAAGTCAGGTGATGTGTTGAATGTGAATAATAGTAATGACAACAAAACAATAAACAACATTTTTTAATTTTCTAATGTTGTAATATAGAGACAAGTATCAAAGCTGAAGAAATGATCTGAATGCAAGTGGGCGATCCTGTGTTGCTACCGTGCCTCCATATGCATGTGGGTGGATGTGCACCCAAATTGTTTTATGGTTTGTGGAGGAGGTGGAGTGGGTTTGTGCAAAATCTAATTTGTATGTATGCGTGCTGATATGTGCTTTTATTGGTGCAGTTATAGCCAAGAGGTTGCCTTTTGAATAATGAACAAATTGGGTTTATTTTAAAATTCTAGGAGGAAGACATAGGTCAGATTACACAACTTTTAAGAACATTTTCAGGTATTTTTATCTCACCTGTCCATATCACTGTTATGTTAGGCAGTAGGTCTTCTCCAACTGTTTGCAGGTAGGAAGATTTAGACACACTTGGGGAGCACAGAGAACCACAGTACTCTAACAGTGAGAAAGAAAAAAATAGTTCATACAGTAAAACCTGCCTGGTGGAATTTAATGCGGCTTTGACTTCAGTTTCACCTGTAGGGCAGAAGAGGAAGACAGGTGGCTCCCCCAAGAAGCGATAAATCTCATTAGTTACTGTGACCTGAGCATGGGCAAACGAAATGAAGGCCTCGCTGTCGGCCTGGCACATGGAGTGGTCAATGTCGTCAAAGAGGATGGCAAATGCCTGGCACCCCAGGTCGGATACCTGGCAGAGAAAACAAGAGAGGATCTGTAAGTGTCACTGGACACACAGGTGTGTTTCTGAAATATTTTACTGAGGAAAACATGCCTGTTTCAGCTTGCGTTTGAGCAACGTCAAGTCGCAGGAAGAAGAGAAGACAATGTCCTGACCAGGGGAGAGTGCGTAAACAAAACTCAGATCCCTGGACTGGGCTTCCTCTATAAGAGTGCGCAACTGAGCTGCGAAAAGAAGAGGAAGTAAAAGAGAGGAACAAGTCACAAATATGAGGGTTATAATAGGAGATATAGGCCAAACCTGGTAATAAATTGGCAGAGAAAAAACTATTTGTGGTTAGTTTTCAAAATAGTTTTTAAAAGTCATTTCATCAGCAAGCTAATTGCTGCCATTTAAAAAACAATTTTGGAATGAATTTTGTCTTGGCTCATGTTATAGTGTGCCATTTTATTGGTTCGTTAGTAGCCCTGCTCAAAAAAGTGACAGACAGTAAAGAATTCTAACCACTGACAGTGCCGTTGAAACCAGTGTTCCTTTGTTGTAAAAGGAATTAACTTAAGTGAGATTCATCTGGGCATACAGAGAATGTAAAGAGAGAAAGACCATGAAACTTTTCAGATCCAGGGTGTACATTTTGTGACAGGAATTGCTTCCATTTTCTCTGTGTGTGATTCATTTCTCAATGTGAACTCTATTACTTCTTGTTAACATCCACTTCTCCTTTTTTTATGTAGATATTAAGTTATCCTCTGTCTGATTGGGATAATATAATCATGATAGATTGGACAGCATAAACTTTCCAATGCCTTTATGCTAGTAATAAAAATACATTTCCCCAAAAACTCATATCAATGGCAATGGAAAGCACAAAGATATGTGGCTCTGTATAGTACCTGCCTTGTTTGTTTTACATCAATTAGTTCGTCTCAAATTGATGTAACATTGTCTTTCTCTAACTTCAAATAAAAACAGAGTAGCTCAAACAGCTGGGTGAGTGAGTAGCCTGATTGAGTGATTAAACAGATCCACAAACCTTCCTCTTCGGGAGAATAGACCTCCCTCCACAGCAGTCTGTGCTTCAGGTCATCTTTGGGACCGTACAGGTAGGTGTTCAACCCCCACAGTTGCATCCTGAGGTGGATGGGGAAAGGATGAATTCATTTGTAAATAATGTAAAATGTTGAACAAACGAAAGACAAAACATGATTCCACAAAACACATGATTGCAGAAGTCCTGGTCTCTATGGCAAATTTTAGTCTGGCTCTTTGTTTTTTTGTTTTTTTGTTTGTTTTATAGAACAACTGTTTCCTCCTTGCACACCTCCAGTGATGTCCAACTTAAACAATCTGCCTGTACAGGGATGCATTATCATATTAGCAGTAGTGAGAGCTTGTTTTAGGTGCTGTGATGACACGTTGGGGGTTTATTTTAGCATCTTCCAGTGATCTTGCTTGTATGGCTAGACTTGGGCAACATGGTAGTTATTTTGAATGTCCTCTATTTGTAGAGTATCTTCCAGACAGTAGAATATCTGATTTTAAATTATTTTTTGACCCAATTTAAATATCATAGAAGACTCCCAATTTGCTACAATCTTCTTTCTGAAGGCCATAAGAAAGCGCTTCACCTTAAAGAGGCTATATGAAACTTTTTCCCCAAAATAAACATAACAATAGCTTTTTTATTTCACCATTTATGACTCAAGCATCTCCTAATGAGCATACTGACACCTTGTCAGCTCACAGTGGGTGCACCTATAAGCCGGTATCCAATGTTTTCTATTTTCTGTCGGGTCCGATTTTCCCACGCTGTCTGCGGATGTGACGTCAAGTGCGTTCATGTTAAATGCTTCAGATCACTCTGCCACTACCGGTAGTCAGCACTGGCAAGCAGTTCAATGGATTGTGCGAATACACAGAAGAGACCCAAGACAACTTTGACACCAACAGTAACTCCACATAAGACTTAGAAAGTTAAACCCCTGACAAGTGCCCGAAAAAGATCGAAGATTGAGAGCGACCGGCGCACGAGTGCATATAGCCCCTTTAACACGGTGTTCACTCTCACTTTAACATCAAGAAGCACAACACATTAAATGTCTGAGGGTTAAAAAATGCAAACCTCCTTCAAAATGCAGAGTAATGTTCTAAGCATATAAAATGACATGCCTGTTTGTGAGTTTAGCCATTTCAAGTGTCAGTACAGGCGTTTTGAATAATCCAATTTTTGAATTGTATTTTACAGGTTTTAAAAGTAATTACTTTAATTTAAATTGTTCAGTTACTACGTTTGATTCCAGTATTGCTAAAGTTTGAAATTAAACAACCATATCTTCGATTATATTAGAAGGTCTAATAAGTTTTTCCTGTGTCTGTTTATACTGATAAGAAAAACAGCAAACACTGAGTCTTCTTCCCTCAGTAACAGCAGCCACACCAAACAATGTTGTTGTCAGAGAAAATTGTTTTATTCAAGTTTCCAAACAGCTGATTACCAGTTGGAGCTGATGAAACTGAAAATTATGCGATTTCGATCTTAGGCCGATGTAGCTGGATCTCTGTTTGCTATGACTTAAAGACCCAAGACCGATTTGCTTGAATATTTCTCATTTAATGACACACTTTTATTGTAGATTTTTAAAAGCGTATTTTACCTTTTCCAAGCTTTAAACCTTGTCTTTGTCAGATATAACTCAACGTGTGGCACTTAGAGGGTAAAGAGGAAAGTAGGAGAAAAGAAAGAAAGGTAGAACTGCAAAAATTTAAATGAAAACATTAACTGTCTACTATGAGGTCTCAAGGCTGCAATTATATGAAAGAAGCTCCTGAATTAGAAGTAGAGATGAGTATTAGAAATGACACTAATTCTGCATTAGTGGCCATTCATACGCATGTTTCTTTGTCTTTGTCCCTGTTCTTTCAGTTCCTGATCATTTCTGGTAGGGAGGTGATCTCATCTTTCACTTCCTGGACAGATGGCATGTACAGTAAGTCGCCTCCACAAAGTGCCAACCCACGTACCTACAGTACATGCAATGACAAAAACCCGAATAATGTGTATTAATCTACAGCTCCACTTTGCCAAACCTATAAACGGCTAACTAACTGTACTGGCACCCCACTTTAGAGCCCCGAATAAAATGTCTCTATTAATACATTTAGAACCCACACTCTCTTGGAATAGTTCTCAGAGCATCTTAATAGAAAAGTGACTGTTTAGCAAAGTTGTTCAAGCTACATATTTTAAATTTAATATCTGTCAAAGGCTGCCTTATCAACACGTAATCCTCATGGCTTGCTGTGTGCTATAAATACAAAACCAAGCAGATTGTACTAGTCATTTTGCTTAGAAAACCAGAGGAGCACTCGCCAAGCTATTAATAGCCACCAAGCAATAAAACTGTGTCCAAGCTTTAAGTATTGACTTAAGAGTTAATCTTAAATGTAAGATCATGGCATTAAGAATTAATTGATTCCTTTCCAGCTACAGAGAATACAAGAGTTTAATAAGAGAGCATGAAAATCCCTCATCCTTCATGAGTGCATAAATATACAGCATGTTTGAGGCACTTCTCTCTTCATTGTTCATGTATGCAATTGTTTCTCCTTACACGAATAGATAACTGATTTTTTTTTTCTAAATAACAATTTGCGTGTGCATTGCGTAGGGAGCTGAGTCATGCACAGCTTCTTTCTCTTTGTGAGCTAATGAAAAAATCTTTTGGCACTCAATGGGGAGTGAAGTTACTTTCCTTGTCTGTGACTCAAACTAAATTGAAGGACCTGCCTTGTTCTTTATTGCAAAAGCAAATTGCTTTCAGTATCTGAATATTCTGAAATAATTTTTTTATCTGCTTTTGTCCACCAGTTCTATGCTGAAATCAAGCTACTGCCTCTAATATTAAAGATTTTGCTAAGGGACTAAAATTGTATTGCTCTACAACTTAGTCATGTGATTGACCAAGGAACACATGAGGCAGATCAGGGGTAAAGTATAGAGACATTTGAAGAGGGGTTGGGTTATAAACAGGGGTTTGCTGATTCACCATAAATCGATTAATGGCGATTTGAAACATGTAAAATCGATAGCGATTCAAAAGTGTTGAAAAATGTATTATTTTTCATGAAAATTGAATGAGAAAAACATAAAAGTCTGGCCTGTCGCACGGATATTTTTAGGGGACAGACCGGCGAAACAGTTTCAGCCATGCAGCGCGAAATTTACAAAATACAGTTTGCATGTTAAGGCACGTTTCTACTATTAAAGCTTCAGGCTAATCTGACAAGACCTTCCCGATATGTGCATGTCTCCACTTCATCGGACCTGGCCGACAGGGACGTTTTTGGGACCATTATATTGAACCAACTGGAGCACCTGTATGGGGGTATGTAGTTGGAATGGCCCAATCAAGTCGCTCAGCGGGAGCTGTGGTTACGTTGTACTGGTTGATTGCAGACGTCGCCAAACAACCGGCTTTGTAAAGATAAGAGGAGTTGCTGGCGAAGCAGTTTATAACAAACAGCAAACAAAACAGCAACAAGCCCTGCTTCTTCAATGTTTATCTCTGGTTATTTCTGCTGCTCTGTGTGCCTTTTTGCTCTGATCAGTGACGCTACTTGCTGCTGAAACTGATATGAAGATGTCTTGAAAGGGCCGATTGTGTATGGAGACACGCCGGCTGAAGGGAGCGGGCCAACAGATTACCTTGCCAGAAAAAGATCCGATTAAATTACCCTGAAGTTCCGATAGTGTAAACACACCTTTAGTTGTGAAAGAAGCGTCTTTGTTGTTGTGTATCATGTTAACATCTTCTTTTTCCACTTTTTCGGTGCTGTCCGGGGCGTTCTCCCTAAGCGCAGGGCAGCTCATGTTTACCAGACGTCAGCCGGTAGCTTTAAGTATGAAACAGAAAGGAATTTTCCTTCATTCCATCCTGGTTGTGACTAATGTGCTCATAGCTGGCAGATTTGTTTCTGTGTATGACAGGTGGCAAACATCCCATTGGTCAAACTAATGAAAAAACTATGAAAACGCTGTGCAGAGTTCTGTATGAAACTGACAGCGGAAAAAAACAAAGACTGGAGTATACACTTTAAGTGAATGCTGCTTTTAGTTTTGTATTACGTTGAATAGAAAAATAATACGTATTTTCTCAGAATATAATTTTATATTTTTGTGTAATTTCTGTCCTGTATGACTTAAAAATTGAGCTTTTATTGTTAAATGGTTTATTTCCTAATACAGAAGATTACTTATTTCTATTTAGATTTTAAAGTCATTTCTGTAATGGTTTACTAGTAAAAGCTGATCTGTAGTTTATATAATTTTTCTTTCCAACCAATTAGAGCAGGAATAGTTTAAATATGCAAGTCAAAAGTCTTCAAGTAAACAATGATTGATCATGTAAGACAGGATTGATGTATTTAAGGATTGGACCAAATGCCAAAACACATTTCCTTTAGCCTCCATTGAAAATATGACCTTGATATGATTATGAAGCATATTTTGGACATGTGTTGGTTCGATTGGTGGTTTCAAATAAATAAAAGACAGGATTGTCAACTGGTTTGGATACGTCAATTAATGTAAACTGAATGGATTTTAAAGTAGAAAGTAGCCATGGAAGAAATGAAGAAAAAACCCTAAAAAGGGAAAAAATATTCAACAAAAATAATGGTTTTATAATGGAATCATAGCACCCAAATCATAATCAAATCGAAATCGTGAGGCACCCAAGATGGCACACCCCTAGTTATAAAACGATATCCCCAACCTTTACAATCTCATTGAGCATTGTTTAATTCCATAAACTAAAAATAGAAAACTTCCAGAAATCTGGCTCTTCATAGCAAGAAGAAAGCAATTGTAGAAAGCCATTGTTAAAATGTCTTATCGAGGCACTTGGAGCTGTAATTGCAGTAAAAGAGGTTCTACTAATTTTAACCCAGTTAGGTTTTTTTTTCAAAGACACAACACACTTTTTTGTGTTGGTCTATCTCAAAAAAATAAAACTGAAGTTTGTGGTTATAAAGTTAAAAAATGTGAAAAATCTGTAGGGTCCATGTATACAGGGTACTCTTAATTAAATACGATACAATACAATATTCTTTATTCTTTGTCAGATGAGATATGCAATTTGTTTTGCATCCCAGCAATGTTCTTCACAGACATTAATACATAAACAGACTCAGGAAAAAAAGAAGAAAAACACAAGGACTACATTGTAAGTTGAGCTGAAAAAAGCATTTCCCTCTGGTTGATATTTAGATTTAAGTTTCAGTATCACAGAGATGTAAAGCAGATTTCTTTACTTGCTCCAAAGGACCTCTTATGTCTGAGGAAATATATTCCTTGTTTTGTCTTTTTACAGACCATTTCTACATAATATTTCCAAGACAACAGATGGTCAATCATGACTCCTAAATATTTAAAGGGCAGTACCTGATTGATTTTTCAATTATGTCATTTCAGTAAAACATGTAATTGATGTAAAAAATTAAAACAAAACAAACACATAATTTATGACCACGTTTGAAGGAAACCTGTACAGGCTGTTACAGATCATTCAAACACAGCAGTTCAGAAGAAATACTCAACAAGCTACCTTCAGGAAGAATGTGCTTACCATTGAAAGAGAACTTTTCTCTGATCCATAGACCAGGGTCGACCATAGAAACCTGAAGGAAAAACAAATGTGATGAATAAACTCACACAAAAACAAATTATGGGTTTAACTCTTCATTTGTAACATTACACATTAGTTATGTTAGTTACTCAGTACCAGGTGACCAAATTGGGTTTTTTTAATCCAACAGTTTTTAGAGAGTTAGGGGACATATTTCACTGTGTCATTGTCTACAATGAGCTGAGTTCTGTAATGGAATGCATGGGCTGAAATGCCACTCAGCAAAGAAGAGGCCATTACTCTAAATCAAACCTTAAAAAGATGGATTACAATTTGCAAATGCAAACAGGGACAAAAACCCTTAATGTTTGGAGATATATCCAGTGGCCTTCTGGAAGTAAATAATGTCCATCATTACATTAAGAGGAAAGCTCTATCAAAACTGTGAAGTAATGACGTAGCACCATCTTGTCGTAGGACTATTTAGCTGCTATATTTTAAGGATTTATTGAAGCAGTCATCTGCCACGAACCTAAAGCATGGGCCCTAATGGGTCTTCAAAATGGACAATCACTTTAAGCATACAGCTAGTTAGTTACGAATGGGGTTTAAAACAACAATATCAATGTTATGGAGTGAACAGCACACAGTCCTCATCTCAATCCCATGGGCAGTTTTGAAAAAGTGTGTGATGGCCTACAAACTGGACTCACCTAGTCTCTCAAGAGGAATTGGCCACAATTTCGGTGAACCTTTGTGATAAGCTTGTAGAAGGATGCCAAAATCTGTTCTTTTGATCAATTCTAACTGTGTATATATCCAAAAGAGGTCTTATATAATGCATTTTCATCCTGTGAGTTTAAAAAAAGTAACAATGATTAGGGACACCTGCTTTGATGGATGAATGGAGATACTCTTGTAATCCATGTATTTTCTGCTAAATTTAAAACAACAATCTCTTCTGAATTATTTACTGCACATTCCTGATTTTATGGTTCATATTTGTGAATTCAGTAGGAACATTTAAACAACATCCCACAAATTAGTCTATATTTGCCTGAATCGAGCCTGCAGGGGAGGCCTCCAAAATTTCTCAAGTAAACAAAGAACACCTCAGCTTTAGGCCACTCATAACTGGCTGCTCCAGCTACAATGCGAAGCGTATAGCAAGACTAAATTATTTGAGATTTATTTCAGCCAGCTTGGCCGTATCCCCACTGTATTTGGTTTAGGCCTAATTTATCTGCAGGCACACTCTCCATCACATTTTCTATTCTTAGAAATGGGAGCATACCAAGTGTCCCTCCCAGTCCTGCATGGTATTGAATAAGTCAGCAATGTGTGTATGTGTATGCGTATAAGTACAGTAAGTGGGTCAGAGTGACAAGTAAATTAAATACAGTCCAGACCACTGTCTTCTGCATGCCTTTGGGGAATTTCTTCATTATTGCTTTGGTGTGTACGTGTGTGATGTGTGACATGTCTAGATTTGAGTGGATTCCTCCCTGCTAAGCCAAACTAATAACAACCTCTGTAGACACCATCCAAAGGATTTGAGAAATAAAGGAAGTAAGGAATCTAACAAGGAATTAGCTGCAGGATTGCACTGAAATAAACAAAGAAGACGTTTGTTGTGAACTCGCAATTTTAAAATTGTGAATTGGAGTAGATTAAATGTTATGTAGCTGGAAAGCTAGATGCTAGAAACTAAAAGAGAAAAATATTATTTAACAAACAAAAGGTAAAAAAGGCTAAGTGAGATCTCCTCAGCTTACAGCTATTTACAGTTACCTGCATATCACTTTAAAATCGAATTTCTTTTTTTTAGTAGTCCTCATGCAGAAGTACGGTATATTTACAATAACTGTAGTCTAAATGGCCTGTTGGGTAAAGTCAGATTGTTTTTTGGTTACTCTTTCAATAGACATTGTTTAATGTCGATATGACATGTGTGTCAAAAGTATAGGTTCTTGAAAAACAATTTTATTTTATTTTCAACCACTAAAAATACTGGTGTTCACTACATGCATATTGCTAATGACTTTTAAAAAATGAGAGCATGTCACAAACCCTTTATCTGAAAGTTTAATGTCAGACACAGAGATAATGACACAAAACTTTAGAGACCTGAAAAAACAGAAATACGCTGCTTTACATAATTAACACCCTAGAATGACCTTCCTACGAATTTAATGTTGTAAATCATGTAATCTACACCTATGCGCCAACACTAAAGTATTTACAAAGCTACTGCTCAAATATTCCAGCAATGACCTAATGATAATTCTACTCAAACTCATGCAAAACAATGCAAACACTTTGTTTGCCCTAATGAAGCCTCCATCAGCTCACGATGCCAGATGTCCAAAATGACTTATTTTCTAATTGATTCGGCTACAAATTACAGTTACAGTTGGAGTTTGTCAGGCCATTTAATCTCAGACAACCAGCTGACTCTAAATATGAAGAGGAAAAAATACAACAAGATGGTGTAAAGAAACCTATTCTGTCCTATTCTGTCCTGACGTAGTTAAACAATGTGAATTCTACCACATTATCTCATTTTAGTTATATCTTATATACCTACCCTTACGGAAACGTCACATGGGTTGAACATGTAATCCCATATGGTACCTGGTAAACCACACATGTAGCACACATAGACTTCACATTTAATTCTACATGGGTTTCACATATTTTTCACATGTAATCACATAGGCTTTATGTGGGCTTCATGTGTAATTCCATATGATTTTACATAGGTTTGACACTTTTTTAACATGTAGGTTTAAATGGAAAATAGCATGTTGATGTGATTTAAATGCTATCCAATTGAATTGAATTACCTTGTTGTTGAAAGTGTGCTATACAAATAAAATTGCCTTGCCTTGCCATGGGCTTCACGAGTGAATGCCCATTGCTTTCGCTGTTTACGATTAAAAATGATCCAAATGTTTGCAAAACACAGGTGGTCACATGTTCTTCACACATCTCACATTGTTTTTAACATGTCTTCACATGTGATTTTGCCCATGTGAAAACCGTGTGTTTTTTTCCCCATGAGTAATATTTTGGTTTAGCCCTTTAAACAAAGGATCTGGGACAGAGCAAGCTACAAGTTTTTTTCTTTGTTTTTGAAAGTGGAGAGAATTTGCAACATCCTTATTCACCAAAATGTGTTATTAAATTATTGTAATTCTACAATTCTCTTTCATGGTTATTATCATTATTCTCCTATTCATCAAAATTGTACTCAACACATTTTGGAGATCTGTTGAGTCGTGTGTCCTCTTCACCTTGTTTGTCATCATCATCATCATCATCATCATCATCATCATCATCATCATCATAATTAACTGCCCCACATAACAGCAGCCGTCCTCCTCCTCTATCCCCCAAACCATCTCTGTCATCATATGTTATTTTGGTGTCATTCGAACTTCATTTTATTCTCTTATCATGAACCTCTTCATTTCCAGCTTCACCACCTCATTGTATTCCTTACATCCTTTCTGTTTTATTTATCAGCATATCTGTGTCTTTATTTCTAGCAGCTAAAGTAGAATAGTTCAAACAGACACCATCTGATGCTTTCCACTGCCTATCTTTTGATCTCCACTTCAAGCTTGGCTGATGCTCACACCATCATTTGCCACAGACCTTTTCATCCAAGGTTCTTCATAAATATATTAATCAATAATCCCACGCCCATCTTCCAGTAGGAGTAAACGATCGTTTTTGTTATAGATCAGGTCACACTATTCTCTGTTTAAAATCAATACGCTTAGTAAAGGAATAACATTTAAAAAAAATCACATGATTCATAGGAGGTCATTGATGAAGTCGGCCGTTCTCACCTTCCACTACCCCACAAAGGAACTGCCTATCCTCCTCCATCCTGTCGGCAGCGTTGCCTCCCTCCGCTTCCTGTCGACCTTTTAACGAGCGAGGGGAAGATGTTTTCCCCGTCGATCAGCTCAGATTCCGGGAATATTCTTCATGCCTCGATATGCTTCCTCTGCTTCCTGCCTCTTTCCTTCTTCTCCTCCCGCTCCTCCTCCTCACTACATCGCCGGATGCTTCCGAGCTGCGTTCAGGTGCTCACGGGAAGCGCCAGCTTTAAAGCGCCGATGAGGTTTCTGTCAGTGAGCAATCACGCGTTTTTCAGTAATTACACTAAACTCACATGACATAAACTGAGGTGACCCATTTAATTTATAGTTGTTGTAATGATGATACTCTATTCACTTGTGAAAGGTTAAAATAAAAAATACAAATGCATTCTTTTTGTAGCCTACTGTGTAGAGATAGGCACATACATTTAGTAAATTGATCTGCATTAAAAAGAATCTGTGACAAAAAAAAACTAATTTGAAAAAAAAATCATTAATATTCTTTTTTACTCAAACACCAAGTGTGATAATAAAATAAAAATCAGCTCTGGTAAAATACAGAAGGGCTTTGTCCAGATTCATACTGAACTGTGATTGTATCATTGCATTTTGAGATGGCTGTTGATTTTAATTGCCAATAGCATGTTATGTCTTCAAATGCTATGTGATTGTTAATATGATTATTGTCATATTTGTTCTGTATTGTTTCATCATCTCTATCCTCTGATTCAAGTGACAAACATACAAGTGTTTCAAAAAAGCAAAAATATAAACAATAAATATTCCTGTGGCATAAATATGAAGACTCTTAACCTCAGTTGAAGCACATTTTGATTCAGTTTCAGCATTCGGTCTACTAGAGTTCACAACTGCTGGCAATTATGCTGAATGTGCTTTAGCTGGAAGTAAAGATCAGTTCTAAGAGTTTACAAAATCTTGCTTATATACAGAAGCCGAGAGAGGCCGTCCTTGGAAAAAACATTTCACGGTGTTTTCCCGAGATAACAAGATATTTATCCCGTTTTCCCGAGATAACGAGATATTTATCCCATTTTCCCGAGATAACGAGATATTTATCCCGTTATCTCGTGATAACGGATGCTGTTTTCCCGAGATAGCGAGATATTTATCCCGTTTTCCCGAGATAACGAAATATTTATCCCGTTATCTCGTGATAACGGATGCTGTTTTCCTGAGATAACGAGATATTTATCCCGTTATTTCGAGAACATTTAGGCCCTGGTTATGTCGAAATAACCGGATAAATAACTCATTATCTCGGGAAAACAAGATCATGTGTGCAACTGACGACTGATGGTGGAAAAATGCCACGTCCAGAGCTCACTGATCAACTCATCAGACTTTATTTCAGTCGGGGTTTAACACAAGCTGAAATTGCGACGTGTGTGTCTGTGAGAGACAACATTCAGATCAGTCCTCATTTAAGAAGAAGGCTGTCCCGGCTCCAGCTTTACAGGCGAGCGCACCTCAGTGATCCTGCTGCTATTGTTAACTTCATCAGTGATCAGATCAGAGGACCAGGGCGACTTCATGGTTACCGAATGATGCACGAGAGGTGCAGACTGGCGGGACTCCGCATCACTTGAGACCTTGTTTATGAGGTTCAGTCATGCCTCGACCCGGAGGGTGTGCAGCAGCGGCGAGGCACAAGACTTCGTAGGAGAACTTACAGTGTTCCTGGGTCTAACTATATGTGGCATATGGACTCATACGACAAAATGACCCCTTTTGGAATTGGGGTAAACGGGTGCATAAACGGATTTTCACGTCATATTATCTGGATGCAGGCAAATTCTTCAAATAGTAATCCGAAAATAATTGCATCTTACTTTGTGAACGCAGTGACTGAACTTGGGGGGATCCCCAAAATAATCAGATCCGATTTAGTGACAGAAAACGTCCACGTGAACAGGCTGCAACACTTCCTGCGAGAGGATGACACTGGCGCTGTCCATGGGCCCTGTGTGATACAAGGACGCAGCACAGCAAATCAAAGGATTGAGAGCTGGTGGGGGATCTACCGGAGACAAAACGTTAACTACTGGAGGGATGTATTCCATGAGTTCCAAGCATCAGGAGAGTTCAGCTGGGATTTCCTAGACAAGGGCCTAGTCCAGTTCTGTTTTCTTGAAATTATTCAGGTAAACAATCTTTCCAGCTGTTTGGTTTCCAATACTGTTATATATAAATGTTGATGTGTTTGAAATGTATTTTAAATGTGTTGGATTTGTAGATATAATAGTGTGAATTCTGGTTTTTGATTTATTACAATTTGGTTAAGTAATAGATTTGGTGTAGAATCCTGTCATCTAAGCCGCCAAAATGAAGGATTTTTTGGTATTAATTCAAAAAGAACTTATAATCGTATTTATAGCATTAATTCCTCTAAGTCAATATAATCAAACCTTAATAAAACAAAATGCATTTTAATTCTAGACATAAATATTGAAAGGATGCACAGTTAACAACAGTTAATTTGTGTATGTCTGTGTGTTTCAGAAAGAGCTGGATACTGTTGTGAGAATTTGGGACAATCATCGCATACGACCAGGAACTAATGGACACGATCTATATTATGGAAAACCATTTCATGCTTCTCAACCATTTTCATGCTTCTCAACCATTTCTTATACAATGTACCCGAGCTCTATGATACACAAGACTATCTGCACCCAGTCAACTATGACAAACTTGAAATAATTTTACAAGAGGACATCTGTCAGTGGAAAACAGATATTCCATGTGACATGGACCTCTTTGAGCTTTGTATATTGGTGATGCAGGAAAATAACCTTGCACGTGGTAACAATGCTCCAGAGACAATACGTCTTTACAGAGACCTGAGACCTTTAACAAGGGCTCTGCTACCAGAGCCTGACCAGTGATGTTATCTTAAGGACAAAAAAAGTGTTACTGAGGCACTGTCATAGGTCTTAAAGATAAAACTGATGACATCAACAGCATCTGTTTATTAAATTTTGTTATTAGTTGGCACTGCTTTAAAACATTTCAACAGTAATAGTTTTCTGTTTCTGGGTTTTGTGTTCTGTTTCATATTGTTACCCCCAAGTGTTGAGAAAAGTCAAAATACTTTAAACACTAGCAAAATATTATATCACAACTTTAGTTTTTCTTTATACAGAACCTTTTTAACTTCACAGCCAGTACATGGATGCCAGTAGTGTAGTCAAGATGAAAAAATAATTCCAAAATAAAAAAAAAGAACACATAGTTTCAGTAATATATATACAGTAACTTAGAAAGGTCTATACTTAACAACTGACCAAACAGAAGAGTGGTACTGGCAATTTTTATTTTTTAAGATGTGAAAATCGGAATAAAAGAAATTTTTTCTTTTTGCTTAAATTTAAAATGAACATCTGTACAAACTACAGTACTTTGTTAAGAACTGTCAAAATTAATGCTGAATATGTTTTGCATATGTTCTCAGAAAACTAGCCTAAATAAACTGGCAGTTGTGAAAGATATGACTTCAGAACAAGTTCTGTTCAAACTTCCCAGAGTGTATTAAGTTAGATGAATTATGCAAAAGAAAATGCCAAAATGGATGAATATTCAAGTAACTTACAGTCAGAATAGAACAAAGAAAGTGTACCCTCTTTAGGATCTATGATTTTTCTAATCAGGACATGTACAAAACCTTTTGAATTAACCAGGTGTCATTATTTATTAAGAAAGAATGAAGACAAGATGGGACTATGGAACGCAGAACATCAGCTCCTCTGCTCCCAAATTCTGGAACTCCCTACCATCAGACATCTGTAACCCCGACTCTCCTCCCCTCTTTCCCTTGAATTCAGATTCAAAGCTCACCAATTATGGACCAATTATGGTCAAGCACTCGTCTTAATGAAATGTTAGCATCCAGTATGTTGGTGTCTGCAAATGCTTCAATCATGTCTGCTACACAGTGGACTTGGCGGATTTCAACAATTTGCTTCTCAACTATATTTTCTGGATTTTCAAAGAAATCTCTTGCGGTGGTAAAAGCCTGGTCATAGTCTGCGATGGGAATAGCATGATCTTCACCTTCTGCAAAGACGGCTGCCTCTGTTGGAGTTTCACCCATTGTGTTTAAAGCACTTGATAGTTGTGTGTGTTATTCTTTATTGGTGCAGCTGTTGCTACAATTTGTGCCTGATCAACACTAATGTGAAGGGGTGAGTAAATCAAGGTGTCTGCAAGGTCATCAAATTGTAATTTTGGGTCTGATCCAATTAAAATCACTTCCTCATCACCATCAATCAACAGCTGTATTGACTGAGGCAGAGTTGGTGGATCAGAGGGAGGAGTAGCTTCCGGAGTTGAACTACTAAATGCATGACTGCAAGTTAAAGGCTTGGGAGAGGAAAATGGTCTGGTCACAGCAGTGGAGGTGGCTGCTGATGAGCTAGATGAGGTTGTGTGTACGGCTGACTCAGAAGTGATGGATGTGTTTAATGAAAGGGGATCATCTGTAATATCACTAAGGTCAAAATCAGTGTCATATTTTGCTCTTGTGCATAGATAGATCCGGAGGAGCTTGTGATGACTTTGCTCATACATTTGTTCAATTTTTATGTTACCATCCAGTGGCTCCTCAGAACCCATGAGGCAAAGCATGAACTCAAAATCATCTATTATGCCTTTTGTTGATCTCCCATTAGGGAAAAAAACTGTTTCCCCCTTTTTGAGAAGACTGAAGATCACATCATCTTTCCTGACAATTAACTCTCTTTTCCCACCTCCTGTAGGTCTTCTGACTTGTTTGTACACACAGTCTTGGTAATGCAGCCATCCAAATTCAATTTTTCTTGTCTGCCTCTCAGCATTCCTATTTCCTACACCACGCCTGGATTGGGGGATGCCAGTTTCTGTTCCTGTTGAAGGAAGTCTCATTTTATGTCTTAACCGGTTGATTAACTTGTTTTTCCGTTCTTCTGTATCTGCCGTTTCATTTACAGTTACATTTCTCCCGTTTTTTGCAAAAACTCTGTCACCATATTGAGGAATGTAAACAGAGAGTTCCTCTTCCCCAAGTAGCCTTACAACATCCTGGTCTACCTATAAATCAAAAACATAATTATATATCAGAGCTCGGTGCTATACATACTATACATTTAAAAAAATGAAAACTCCTGATCATAGATCGTAGTGTGTATTAGAGAGAATGAACATATTACTCATAAATAAATTCACATTTATCATATCTGTTATTCTACAGACACAGTGCAGCAAAATACATTCCTGATCAGCTGTCATACAGACTTGAAAGATTGTGACTTTCATTAAATAAAGATCTGTAAATTATGCATGTTTCTTTTATTCTTGTACCTTATCCTCTCTCATCTTTGCTAGGTTCTCCTCAGAAATGCCTCTTTCTCTCAAGACTGATAGGAACTGGTCCATAGTGATCTAGTAGAATTCAAGACAACATACTTGTTAGTCAGTTTAGCAATATTTTTGCTTTTCCCATTTGACATGAAGAGAAAAGCAAGGAGATGAGCTAGGACAGCAAGTGTTTCACAATCAGAGGCATATTTGCTTTATAGAATTGTGATGTAAAATAATGTCAAGAAAGGCTTGCTGTCACCTCACTGAATTATATTACAGTCACTCATTTTAATTTATGTGTCCAACATCTTCATGCAAACTTTGAGACAGACCTAATGCTGAAGTTGATATTTTTAGATTTTAGAAAGGTTAGTTTAAACCTCACACTTTGAAGTCTGTCCACATCATCATCCTGCAAAATACCTTGGGCAAAAATGAGTTTTAGTGGAAATTACAGTAAAAACAATATTTATTTTTGAAAATATCATTGTCAAATACAGTTCTGTATTGCATTTTAAAGACTCTGCCTGTAGTTTGTTGTTTCAGAAAAGTTTTTATAAAGAATGGTCAGAATGAAAACAAATTGGAGAATCACCCTTAAACCTACAACGGAGTATTAGGGCCATTCTAGTCTAAATGAAAATATTTCTGAGTAAATCCACCCCCACCCCCCAAAAAACCTCTCAGAAATTCTGAGATTAATTTTACATAGGCTATTTGCCAGAAAAAAAATCTGAATTTCTCTGATGCAGAAAAGTAGAAAATTTGCAAAAGAAAACAACACATTTCTTTGTAATTAAAGGCAGACATTTTTGCTATCTAAACTAAACTTCTTCTGATAAATTTAAGAGTATTTTTCTTGCAATTTTCTGCCAAAATGTCTGCCTTTATATACAAAGAAATTCTCAGTTTTTTTCTAGCAAATTTTCGACTTTTCTACATCAGAGAATCTCTGAGTTTTTTAGGAAAATATGTGAATACAATCTCAGAATTTCTGAGTTTTTTTGGGCGGAAATTTACTCAAAAATATTCTAATTTAGTTTACAACGGAAAATGTTTGCGCATCTGAGTAACGCAGGCCGACTCTGATGAATTAAGCACATAACCTCAGTGAACTCAACATCCTTACAAAACAGGCGCTGGTTAGAGAGTACGTGCGTCGACGCAGCTGTAGGCCTACTGTTACCCCAACTCGTCCATCAGAACCAACTGATCAATAAAATTGGAGTATGTTCATAACTCGTTATAGTTTCTCAGACTGCCGTCTGTCAGATAGCCTACATCATTGTTTTGTGGATCCTCATTATGCGGTCCTGTGAGAAGGACCGCATACATCACAGTTTAATAGGGTTTATGTTATCCACTTCAGATGCTGAAGCAAACATGCAGAGGGTAACTGGCGCGGAAGACCACACATCACCCGCATACAGAACGAGAAGCTTTGAATGCTACAAGTCTCATTCTAGTTCACAGACATACAACGCCTTATTTATCCAAACAGCAAATCGGGAAATACTTAGGCTACTTAAATCAGCCACTCACTATGTTAGATCACCTCCATGTAACATGAAACCACCATGATGAAACCAATATTTTATTTCGGTAACTTGAGAAAAGAAATCGGCCTTTCTCGTTTTCTCGGGAAAACCGCATTTGTTTTATCGAGATAACGAGATAACATTTTTATCAAAGCGGACGGCCTCTCTCGGCTTCCGTACTTATATGCATCTTTTAGCTATAGTTTGCTGACAGGTTACCAAGTATCTGAAGGATCCCATTGTACAAGAGTATCAGTCAGGAGAAGAATACAAAATAAAAATCCACACTATTAAATATCCACTATGCTGCAGTGAAAGCAGTCACCCTTAACTAGAAAAAAGGTGACAACAAAGCCAAGAGGGTGACAGCAACTTTTAAGGAGCTTTGAGAAGTAATGATTGTGATCATGTGACTACTATTGCCTGTCTTCAATATATATGTGAATCGTGGAGTAGGTTTTGAAGACAGAAATATTTTCTTCTAAAGAAAACATAGACGTTTACCATACTTGTCAGATAATGTATTGTGCTCTGATAATACCAAACTAGAACTTATTGGTCATAATTTCAAACCTTTAATAGAAACAACAACACATAGCATATCACCAAAATAAAACTCTAAAAAGGAGAGTGATGGCAGCATCATGCTGTGGGGTTGCTTTTCTTTAGGGTTAAGGTGGGTGAAGTTATGAATTGTTCTATAACCAGGCAGTTTTGGTTCAAAAAATGCAAAACCTGAAGAGTGGTTGCATTTTTCATCATTACAGTGAGTCCAGGAATGATTTCTTGAGTGGAAAAAAGCCAGAGTCTAGAACTAAATTTTGCTTTTATAACCCTTTAGCTTGTTACCATTTGACATATGTGTTTGTTTTTACAGGATAAATGTCACAGTATGCATAAATAAGTTTTACAATTAATTGTTCTAATCTTATCTTTTCACATCACAAAACATGTGTTACGGAAATCCATGTCTTCTTTCTTTAAACAAGGATGAGGCTGGATTCCTGATTGGCATTTTCTTGTATTTTATTAAGCAGCTTGGCCAGTCTTGTTCAGTCTTGTTCAGGAGCTCTGTTTCCTCAAACTTTCTCGCACCCGTCTCAGGTTTGCCTTCTCTGAATGAAACTTCTGCCTCAAACACCTACAATGTTATGTCTTCATTAGAAGGTTAATCAAAACACTTCTCACTACAGCTAGAGGGAACGAGGTGAAAGGTCTCCTCACTGACATCTAATGGTATCTTACCATGCCATATTCCCTAGATGCATTTACTAATGTGTAATTATGCAATTAATTCACCAAACCTTGAAATATCTCTGTAACACCTGCCAACTTTTACAGGGGTGCATACACATCTGACAGCCATTGTACATAGATTACTTACATACATTATTGTCTGTCTGCTTCTGGATTGATTTTAAGATTCTGTTATTTGTTTTTAAATCTCTTAACGGCCTCGCACCAGCATATTTGTCTGAGCTGCTGAATTTCAACAAGAACTTTGCCAATCACGATTAAGTAGCAAACTTTGCTCATGCTGTGCAATTTTAAACCAATTTTACTGATTAATCCAGTCCAGTTTATGCAACTCTTAACCCAAACAGGAACCAAACTAACCTATCAGAAGGAAAATTCTTTCAGTTTTAAATCAAACTGAAAGCATCCTCAAACAAGGAAATCCAAAGAACTTAATTCAAAAGAACAAGAACGAGAAAAGAAAAAAGAGACTTGAGTGACAAGAGGGAGGCAACTGACAAACAAACAGCTGGCACTGATCACTGAAACCAAGCATACTGAGGGAACTAATCATACATGAACAACCAATGTAGGGGTCAGACCCTGGGTCAGACACTAGCAGTAGTACTTTTTTGTACGAAACAACAGACTACTAGATTTAGGATATTCGCAAACTTAATCTTACCATACTTATTCTCTGTTTATTTTATACTTTGACCTGTTATTTTAATCTTCCTTCCAGTGTTTCCTCTATGGGAGACCTCTGCCTTGGGAGCGGTGGTCGGCTGTAGCTGCCTGGGTGCTCTCCAGGTAGAGCTTGGTGGAGGTGGGGGTCTCGGCCTCGCCTCCTCTTGGCGCCCTGTGTCGGTGCATGGCTGCTGCTGTTGATCTGCTGCTGCCGGTGCAGATGGCTCCTTTGATGACGCTTCCTTACCTGGCTTATCTGTACTCAGTCCATTGTCCTTTTTACTGCTACTTTTAAGTGTGTGTTTGCATGAGGGTTGGGTTGGCTGGAGGTGGGTATAACTATGATCATGCTTTTAAATATGTCGAGGAGGGATGGGAATGTGGCTTATATGGATTCATTTTAATTCTGTAAAGCACTTTGAACTGCAATTTGTGTATGAAAAGCGCTTTATAAATAAAGCTTGATTTGATTTGATTGTGGCTGCAGATGAAATATTATTTGAGTTTTTGTAATTTTTTTGTAAACCCCCTTACTGCTATGGAAACAGAGCTACTCCAAAATGCTGCCACCTTGAGAGGCTCAAATCCAGAATCCAGCTTCAATAAGAATCAAATAACTTAACACACTGTATATGGAATTTGGGTCGAAGTTCGAAGGTTCAAAAGAAGACCTTGGTACTGCTTAGTTTATTTATGTAAAAAAGTCTAAAAGTTAATTAACATCAGTCAGTTCATCATATAAATCTGTCAGATTTAGCTTTATTGGCCTATTTTCATCTCCAGTCCCTGGCATATTGACTGTGTAGAACAGGATAACAAAATACACAGCTACAGCTAATAAAATCTTGTCTATAAAAAAATTAAATTTTCTGAACATTCTTTCTAGCTGACAGAGCTGTTTTTATTCACTAATTTGCAAATTGCTCTTCGTAAGCATTTTGGGAAAACGCTTTGTAGTGTGTTGTACATCTGAGCTTTATTTGCAAGTCATTTGTGCAAATGACACAACAGTTTTCTTTAGGTAACATTTAGGTACTTTAGGTAACACCTTTTCAGGTTCGCAGGGTTGAATTTACATTTTAACATCCTCATTCCTGTCTGTGAGGGCCGTACAAGGAACAATGTTGTATCTTACATTGTTACACACGTTGTTACAACCCTCTGTAAGAGCTTTAAAAATGCGGAGCACCTAAAGTTTCTGTTAATTAGTGTTTCCCTTCATTGCAGCACACATCTCCACACTCTGTGATGTGTTGAATTTGTTTCCAGGATAATTTCAGCAACATAAAGGCAAGTACTTTCTAAAAAGAAACAATCTTTACAGGGATTAATGTTAGGCATCTGAAAATTTGAAATACAACTTTTTAAGGTAACTAAGTTCAATGTTTGAGCATTAAAAAATGTTGTTATTGGTCTTTTTAAAGGTTTGACTCATGGATTTTAGATTGATCTACTTTGGACTCACAGGTTTGTACCTTTTGTTTTCATTTTCCCACTTGTGTTTTTATTGCATTTTCATTTAAAATCATGAGCAGTTCTACAAATAGGGAGTTCGTACAAAGAGAAAAGTTGCAATAAAAACTGAAATTTTCTATTCTAAATGTTTTCTGTAAGAAACTAGAAATAAAGAGATACTCTGAATAGGACAGGAAATTAAATATTATGAAAAATAATTTCATCAATAACTGAAGTTGGATGGAACCTCCATAGTGAACAAATTTGTGAAGCTAACATTTAGGTTTAGTCACATTTCACACTTATTTAAATGCCCAACTTAGGATAAGAGATGAAAATCAGTTAGTAGGCTACATCAGTTGCACTCTGTATTGTAACTATGTCAAAATATACCACCCCTGGTAAAAATATTTTTTATTCTAAAAAATGAGCTTCCCTGTAGATCTGGGACAGTTGCAGAAAGTTTTTTAAGTCAAGCCTGACTACTTACCTCATCAGTAAGCTTGGGGAGGCACACCTGAACCGAAAACTATAAGAAAATTTTGTTAAGGTAAATTGAAACTAATATAACAACTATTAGCTGATTTGATATTCTAGAACATGATTTTGGGCCTTCCTATATTGATTATGTCTCATTGTTTTTATTATTTGCCTATGTGCAATTCTGGTATCATTAAAAGGGCGCGTGGCCAGACGTTAGTGAAACACATTCAAAAAGAAAGTATAATAATGTAAATAAATAAGTGCAGAAATTCATAAAATTTTGTATTTTCCTTAAGTTCATTAATCATTGCTTAAAAAAAAATCTATGCAAGTGAGGCAGTCTGGCCTGGGAGTGTGGAGGGTGAGTTGTTGTCACTGCTACAAAATGTAATTACCATTAAAGAGCCAAATTAGTAGCTTGATTAAAAACCTCAGTCCATGGGTTAGTAATTTTTTTCTCTCCTTATTTATTCTCTCTTTAATTGTTTTGGTGGCCTCAGTGACCTGAAGTAAAATTTCAGATTAATATTGCAAATCTTGTACCCAAATGTACCCAAAGTTTCGAGCAGACGTTTTTCTGGGAGGGGATTCATACGGTTAGTAATCCATTCAGTTCTTAATATTTTTATTATTAAATGTTATTATTAAAATCAAACAAATAAACTTTTTTATTGCATTATGTTAGTTTTGTTTGAATCAGTCATAAACAACATTTCTTGTGATGAAGTGATTTATTGTTCCCATAATCCTAAATTTAACAATAAATTATTTGAATTTAGGTATAACATTATCTTATGGGTGAGAGATGGGGTGAGATTATGTTTTGCTCTTACCGGTTCGCACTCCATGTTGCTTACGCCACTTTGCTGCTTCAAGTCGATTAAGTGATTATCTTTGGCAGTTGTTACGCCATTAGCGCAGCCGAAGGAGGGAGCAGGGCTTTGGAGGCGGGGCTTGAGTGCATCGGAGAGGGAGGGGGAGTGATGTGAAGCTTGTTTGGGTTTCAATTTTCAAGCAAAGTCTGCTCTCCTCTCTGAGTTACCTACTGTAGCTTTAAGCTACTCGTTTCAAGTTTACATGACAGCCCATATCGTTATACTGCATGTAAACAAGTCCCATTAATTAGTACCTAGAGTAATTGCGGTGTATTCTGTGGGCTATTTGTGCTTATAATCGTACTACATTTTAATATTAGAGTCGTAGAATAAATGAGGTGTATTTGCGGGCTATTTGTGCTTATAATCATACATTTTAATATTTTGGAGTAATAATTCTGCTATCTGCTCTATGTCTTACTGGCTTGGTACATATTCATTAGCTGGTTCACAAACTAATAACAGATTTTGAGAGTTATCAGTCATCTACAGTAGCCTACTCTCACAGTTTGTTATTGTAGTAATTAACAGTCTCTCTGTTGGCCCACAGTCATGAAGCACTGGGTTTTAATTGATGATCGGAAGCAGTTGTGATGTTATGCACGCTGTTCAAGCTGCTTTTAGGACACTGAATGGAAATAACTGCCACTCTGACGAGGTAATGGGAAAATAATATATGTGCTTTATGTGCTAGTTTTAGCTTTATATTAAATGGGTAGCATGTTCTGTGGATTGAAAGAAAAGTTTTCATTATTCATATAAATTATTGCTATGTCAGTCATTACTGCTAAATTGCCACGTCAATCCTGTTACTTGAAAAATATTTTCCGATGATTATATTTAACATCAAAGCAAACAGTTGTTGTTTTCGGCATGTAAACATACCGGTAGCAATTTTCGAGGTTTCGTGGGGTAGTACCGACAGATATATATCTATGCGCGCTACGGTAGGACATTCTGATGAGGTAACACAATTTGTCAGAAAACCGGCGGCAACACACTCTTGTGTTTAACTAAACAACCCAGTGATTCCTTTATCAAAGTAACGGAATAAAAACAATTCAGCTCAAAATGTTCCGAATAGAGAAGAAAGGAGGAGGAAGAGGGAGCCCACTACTCACGGGTGCGTCTAAACTGTTTCACCCACTTCGAAAGTAACTCTGGGTCTTTGGGAAACTTGAATAAACTGACACCGTTGTGTGTATTTGAGCAAAATCCAGCAACACAACGCGAAGGTATTGCAATCACTTTTTTTTGTCAAAAACAGAAAATAGCGGCCCAGTCACAGCTGAAAAGCCGCTGTCAAATGTGTCAACAAACATAGAATGCGTTCTCTCGCTAACGTCACTTCCGGCTTTATGCTCGTTCAGTGCGCAGCGATACAGCATGAGTAAAATGCTAGTCACCGCAGCGGTTTTTTGCTCTCAGTAGGATTATGCAAGGCGTGTTTATAACTTTGAAATAGTCCATTGGGTTCGGATTTTTTTATTATATGTTATGTTTAAAAATGTCAACTTCGTGTCATGAGGTCTTTAAGTTACTGTTAGGTTAAAGTTTGGCTAAATAATGTTTGTTCTTTGCAAATAGTTATTATCTGCACAATGTATGTGAGCAGCAACAAAGTTCTGTTCAGTTATGGTAAAATGTGGGTTTTTTGTGTGTGCATCGCCCACAATATTAAAGAAAAACAATGTTCATGTATTATGGAAATATTTTAACAAGGATGAGAAAGAATTCCTTGGTGGTTCAAGAGTTTTAATTTGGCTTGTTGATCAACAAGGAGACCAGCACATACAGAGCATTTGCATATGCTGACCTGCTCCCCACAGCCTGACCTTCTATTATATAGTATTGGATAATCAAAATTATATTTTTTAGCTCCTCCTCTGCTAAGTCACTAAAAGCATCATGTGAGTAAGTGATAAACCACCGCTCATTGTAAAACAGGTAGTTAATCCAGTCCACATTTTTATTAATGGTAGGCCACAGAAAAATGGATTCTAACCCTCCCAGAACCTGATTCCTTGCCTTAAATTCACCTGGAACTACACGTGGCACCCCTATGGCATTTATGTAAGAGTAGTTATCAAAGCTGCCCGGAACGGGTGCCTTCCTCCTGGCCACAAGATGGCGGGGAGTCCCCTGTCTCTAAAAAGGATAAATTGCAATAGAAACATCTAAAACCATCATCACGTGAGCACACATCCCTGACCATCCTGTGGGGAATTTAGGTCTTCACTGCCCGTCTCCACACACCCAAAAAACATCAGGGGCTGGCTGTTCCTGTTTCATTACCCATCTGCTCAGGTTAAGGTTAGTCACACAACATAGTCCAATAGTCTGGAGTTCTGTCATTCTGAAACCTGCCAGATTTCCAACACTCAGACAAAGAGTCCTCCTTATCATTAAGGTGAAAGACTTTTGAGCATTTTTCCCTGAAACTGACCCATCTCAACCTGTGGCTCTGACTTGGTGATATTAAAACACACATAAGATGCCCCAAGTGTGAGCTTCAAAAGCTTGATTAATTCCGAGCTTCAACTGGCTTAGCCAGGCCGCATGTCCTTGCCTATTCTCTATTTAGGGCCACTGTTACAGCAAAAATGCAATGTGTGGAACACATGCTGCACTTCCTACTATCAAGTGAGATATTAACCCTGGAAAACTCTACGGACCCCTGCTGTGAAACTTCACTGCCTGGTGTCTCACAGAAACTCACACATTCATCTAGGTGTTATTCAAATGGAATTGGCAAACAACACATCACTTACTGGTCATTGATGTGGCAGAATAGCTTGCAAACTGGTACCAAAGATTCTACTGTATCCATCCTTGACGGAGGATGTTGGGTGTGATGGACCGTGGCTGACTAATCTGCCTTTTTCCGACACAGAGTCCAGAAGGTGGCCCCTACAAAAACACAGAATATGAGCATGATCATCATAATTGTTTTAAACTCCAGAGGCCCATAGTCCCATTGATTGTGTCATTTTCTCTTTTTTTGTCTCCTCTATCCTTTTCTTTTGTCGTGATCAGAAGTGATTGGATTGCTTCTACCGTCTCTGAGTTTTAACCCACTCCTCTCTGTCCTTTACTTAAGCAGTGGTGGGTTTGTCCAGAATTGTGCCCGTTAGTTTCTCACAGTGCCTGGCGTGCACCCAAGAAACCTCTCTGTGACCTTTATAGCCTTGTAGGTCACTAGCAGAACTTGGAATGGTCCCTGCCAGCACTTGGACTTCCAGTGTTTACATCTTAACTCTTTAATGAGAACCCAGTCTCCTGGGCTAATGTGATGCAGCGGTCCCGCGGCTGCCTTGGGAAGAGCGTCCTTCACTGTCTGGTGGAACTGTGAAAGTGTCTTAGACGGGTTTTGACAGTTGTTGAATGTGTTTTATCTTGTTCCTTTCAGTGCTCATCTATTATTCCATTACTTCTCCAAATGTGCTCTATTGGATTTAGTTCTGATGACTGAGGCCATTGGAGTACAATGAAACCACTTTCATGTTACAGAAACCAGTTGCTTTGAGCTTTGCAACATGGTACATTGTCCTGCAAGACGTTGCCATCAAAAGATGGGAGCACTGTAGTCATACATGGATGGGCAAAGTCAACAACGATAGTGATGTAGGCTGCGGCTTTTACACAATGCTTAACCTGTGTAATCTCTGGTCTAGGCAATGTTTCACTCAGCGCGTAAAAGAAAGTTGAATTATTGCCTTAGTGTGACTGAAGTCGGACTTTTGACATGCATGTATGCACCTTAGTCAGGCTGAAGTTGAACCAAACTACACTTCTCTCAATCGGACTAATCTACCCAGATGACATTTACATTTCTCTGCATGTAAACTCCAACCCCGGCTTAGCCGAGCTATTCACAGGAAGTAACGAGTACGCGGAAGCAGGAATAACAACACCGGTACACAACACTGCAGCAACAATGAGTGTAAAACAATCAAACGGTACAGTACTTACAACATGTGTTGTGCTGCACCATTGTTGTCGTCCATTTCTTCACTCATTGTGTACATCCTGCTTTTACCCTGTCTGCCTTACTGTTGTCAGCATTTGTCTACTGTCTGTGTGACTCTCTAGGCCAACCAGAAGAATGCCAGTGCGAAAGGGTGAATGTCGGCACCTAGCGTTGCAGAGCCGAACGCACTTCATTCAATATTTTGATTTTCTGAGTGACATTTAAACTCAGATAAAGACTCCCTTTCTGGTTAAGCTATTAGTCCGATTATTGCTCAAATTCTATTCAGATGTGCCTGTAAACGTCCTGAGTGTCCAACTTTAAGGAACCTGTGCTTTAAGCTTCAGTTTTCTTATCAGAAGAAAGCTCGGTGCACAAGTCCAGTGTCTTATACTGCTGTGATACATCTGTTTTAAGGTTCCATGTGTTGTGCATTCAGAAATTGTATTTTGCTGTTCTTGGTTATATTTGAGCCACAGCGATGTCTGTGCACAAGAAACCCAGCAAATCAGCAGTTTATGAAACACCCAGATCAGCCTGTCTGGCGCCAACAACCAATAACTGCCATGGAATTTGCTGAATCACTATTTGTCTCAACACCCAATTAAACAGGTGTACCTGATAAAGTGCCCTGTGAGTGCATCTGTGTCAACAACTTTGCATTACTTAAATTGTTTTGTTTTAGGAGCACTGCTCAGCATTGCCTTTGCCCAAACTCGTCAATACTACTTTGTAAATACTACACAAACCTGGACAAATGCTCAGAGTGTCTGCAGACGGGACTACACTGACCTGGCTACCATAGAAAACATGGCCGATGTCGATGCTGTTCTCATGACCACTTCAAGCTATTCAGGTAGATTCTTAGCACTGGCTATGTGTTTAAGTATTTAACATGCATACTTTAGTTCCTGAGGTATATCTTTTCATAAATACTTTATAATGTCTGGAGAAAATCAGAAAGTAAATGAAATTCTCTTTTAGATCAAACAGGACATGCTTCACTGAAGCTCTTTTATAACTTGAAACTGTTTTTCAACAGGTCTGGCTTGGATAGGTCTCTATGATGAGTTGATTAACAGCTGGAAATGGTCCCTAAATGACAACAGCTTCTATGGAGTTGGACAATATGCATTTAGAAACTGGATATCTGGTTCACCCAATGATCTTGGGGGACAACAGCACTGTGTTAGGCTTTTAAGTGATAACACAAATTTGGGTGGATGGGATGATCGTCCGTGCTCAGATCTAAGACGTTTTCTGTGTTACACTGGTAAGTTTTTGTAAAGTACAAATTGAAGTATGAGTAAAAGTGTTTCTTTAATATACTATTTATATAAAATCTCCTGAACACTGAGATGTTGGTCATGAGGAAAAGGTGGAAATATTGTTTCTTACTCTGTTCATGTAATACTGGTTAAAGCCACTTGATGGACTCAGTTCCTCATCTTTCCAGCTACTCATTCAAAACCAACTCCTTGTTATCCTGCAACCAGTGTCCATGTTGCCTATTTTCCTGTTTTTGTGCCCTGGTTTTGTAATCAAAGTGTTCTCGATTAAGTTTTTAATCTAAGCCTGCCTTTAGTGGCTCTGAATTTGGGTCCTTTCACCATCGATACTGACACAAGTGTGTACAATTTGCTATCAGAGTTCCCTAACATCTCTGTCTGTGAAATAATAGGTTTTACCAAAGTTGCATTCCTAATACTGTTAACTCTCTTTCATTCACTCATTTTCAGGAATAGTAGCGGGATCACCATCATATTTTGTCGGTAACCAATTAGTGAATTGGACTGATGCTCAGCAATTTTGCAGAGAGCATTTTGTTGACCTAGCCAGGTAATAAAAACAAACCATATCAAAACGAACTCTCCAGTAATATGTAGGTAATGCATTTCTTTGCCCTGTGTGTCCTTTACCCCCGTTTTCCAGAATTCATCTGCTCCTGTCTGTTTAGTAGTTCAACACTTATAGGTGTTGAATGAAAAAAACTTAGTACTTATAAAACTAAAAACCAAACAATATATATATATATATATATATATATATATATATATGGGTCAAAGAATAGATCAGACTGAATACAAATACATGTCACACTTTTCATTTGAAAATTAAAAACTCTCCTTTTCTTTCTACTTTACCATTATCTGTTACTTTGTTTGCCTATTTCATGAAACCCCGATAAGCTATATTGAAGTTTGTTGTTGAAACTTTAGAAAATGTAAAAATAATTATATTCGTTTAAAAAGAATGTTGTAGTCTACAGTTTCTTGTGTGTAATTTGTTTCCTTTTTTTTTTCTTCACAGTATACGAAATCAAGCAGAAAATGATAATATCAGAATTCTACTAGGTGGGATCGAAGTGTGGATTGGACTGTATCGGGAAAAACTTTGGTCTGATAACAGCACCTCCCTGTTTCGACACTGGGCGACCGGTCAGCCAGACAATGATTATAGTCAGTGTGTTGCTGCTTCATTTAGTGACATGGGAAAATGGTTGGATGAAGACTGCACGCAGAGTTTCCCTTTCATCTGTTACAAACCAAGTAATGCTTATTATGTAGCAGCAAACATGTTGGTCAAAAACTAAAACTGTAAACTTATGCTTTAAATTCACAGTGAATTTTACTGAAAACGTTATACATTTAAACAAATCAAAACCAAATATGTTGTATGTTTTAAGTTCTCATTATATTTTTCATATGATTTAACATTTTGAAATAAAAATAGACATGCAAAAGGACAAATTAATAAGAAATGCCCTAAACAAAAGTGATTTGCAAATTCAAATGGAAAAAGCTTGTTTTTTTCCAGAGGGAGCCATTTCAAATCAACCAGTTTTTTCATACTTAAAAGTATGGAGGACTAAGGGGGTCACTGGAAAAGCAATACAGCATTTTGACGATGAGTGCTTAATTGTGAATTAAAAATATAGATTGCTAAATATGATTTCAAATTCAACAATTAATCCATACCAAAAAAAAAAAAAATTTGAAAAGCATTTTGTAATTACACATTTTAAATTGAAATACTAAAGAGGAATTGCAAATTGTATTTATTATTTCATTATTAAATACTGGGATTTGAAAAAAAAATTCAAGTCCTATTTCAAAATGGAGAATTAAATAACACAATTAATAAATTAGATTGTAAATATCTTTCCTTTTCATACATTTAAAAAAGTTATTCCCTTTTCTACATTTTTTTTCTCTTTCCGGCTCCCATTTTCAAATCCTTTTTGCAATTGCATTTCCTAAATAGTTTTCCCTCTCCTTTTAGTATTTGAGTGACCCTTCTGATACCTGAGCACACTGAAATCCAAGTTCAACCAATAACAGCTGCTCCTCAAACGTAACCAGCTCTCTCGTTGGTTAGACAGACACATTTGGGTGGACCTTGCCAAGCCCCACAGCTTGTGTCTAACCAACGAGAGAGCTGGTTACACTCGAGGAGCAGCTGTGATTGGTTGAACTTGGATTTCAGTTTTAAGTGTGCTCAGGGACCAGGAGGGTCACTCAAATGCTAAAAGGAGAGGGTAAACCATTTAGGAAATGCAATTGCAAAAAGGATTTGAAAATGGGAGCCGGAAAGAGAAAACAAATGTAGAAAAGGGAATAACTTTATTAAATGTATGAAAAGGAAAGATATTTACAATCTCATGTATTAATTGTGTTATTTAATTCTCCATTTTGAAATAGGATTTGAAAAAAAAATCATATCACAGTATTTAATAATCAAATGATAAACACAATTAGCTATTCCTCTTTAGTATTTCAATTTAAAATGTGTAATTACAAAATGCTTTTCAAATGTGTCTTTTTTTTGTATGTATCAATTGTTGAATTTGAAATTATATTTAGCAATCTATATTTTTAATTCACAAGTAAGCACTCATCGTCAAAATGCTGTATTGCTTTTCCAATGACCCCCGTAGTCCTCCATATAAAAGGGGAGGTTTTCAATTTACAGAAAAACCTAAATGTGAGGTTGGTTAGTCATAAAATATGCCAGTATCAGCCAGCAAGTGTCACTATTCTGTTATTGTCTCTCTCTCACTGCTGACTTTTGTGTTCTCTCAGTTCCACCCAACGCAAAAGATTTCAGGGTTTCAAAACAAGATAAAACCAGTATCACTTTGGAGTGGAAAAAAGTTGGCAACACTGACGGCTTTGTTCTCCAGTTTAATGGCACCGGGACAATCATCAGTGCACCAAATGGAGATGGATTAGTGAACCACACAGTCTCATCTCTCACTGCTGGAACCAAATACACATTCAGTCTCTTTTCTGTCTTGGATGACATCAGAAGTAGTGGAGTCAGCATATTTTCAGCTACGGGTAAGATCACTTAACAGTGAACTTTTACAAGTGGAAAGTAAAAGATGACCATTTCTATATTTTTATCTATTGTTTGTGCTCCCCTTTTTTAATGCAAATCTGAACGTTTTAAAAATCGCCTTTGGTCACATGGATAATAAGTTCAAGAGGAAAACTCCAAAATCCCTCTCCAGCTCATGCTGGGAAATCACAAAGCATTCCCTGGCTGCAAGGGAAATATTGTAGTCCTACAGTAATAATCTGTTGTTTTTGAGTTGTATCTAGTATTATTTACGTTTCATTTTCAAAATTATTTGTTTATTATTTAGTCTCCCTCCTTTTTTCAGTCCTATCCTCTTCAGTGCTGTGACAGCTGTGTCAGTTAACTTACTCGCTTTTAAATCCTACTCACCTGTTCATTTGGAGAGTGTCATTCATAGGTAATTGTTTTCTCAGTTCAATTTACCATTAAAAACCACATTATTCATACTCTTACTTCCCTCTTCTCTGCTCATGGGTCCACAACAGCACTAAATCTCATAAAGACTCAAAATCCCATTTTCAACCGCAACTTATTTTAAATACACATGATAAAAGAAAATATATATTCATTGCAATTCATGCAACCACTAAACTAAAAAAACACAACTTAAAATAAAATAAAAAGACTAGCAATAAAACTTAAGAACAGAAAAAGTCATCCAATGAAACTTTCTCCATACTTAAAAGAATAAAAAAGATTATCCTGTGAGTCAGACACAGATGACGACATTTTTCATCTTATTCTCTTTCTTAGTTCCTCAAAAACCAGAAGACTTCCGAGTATCAAGTCAAAATGAGAACAAGATCACTCTGCAGTGGAATAAAGTCAGCAACAACATCAGCTTTGTTCTCCAGTTTAATGGCACAGAGACATTCATCAGTGCACCAGCTGGAGATGGACCCGTAACTCACACAGTCTCATCTCTCCCTGCTGGAACCAAATACACATTCATTCTCTTCTCTGTGTTTGAGAACATCAGAAGCAGTGGAGTCAGCATTGCTGCAGTCACTGGTAAGAGAATCCCTTGCATTAAATAACTATTTCAAAGCTGGACCCATTGAAGATCTAAGACTGTAAGATCTCTAAGTTTCACACTATAACCTTTGTCATACGTTCTCAACAAGCATCAAACTAAACAGTCAAAGAAAATAGCTTATAGTGACAGACACATTGACTTGAAAAAAAACATTTCTGATATTGTTTTCTTTCTTAGCTCCTCAAAATGCAGAAGGCGTTGGAACATCAGGTCAAAATGAGAACAGCATAACTCTGGTGTGGAATAAAGTCAATAACAACATCAGCTTCGTTCTCCAGTTTAATGGCACAGAGGCTAGCATTAGTAAACCATTTGGAGATGGACCAGTGAACTACACAGTCTCATCTCTGAATAGTGGAACTAAATACACCTTCACTCTCTTCTCTGTGTTTGAGAACGTCAGAAGCAGTGGAGTCAGCATTGATGCAGTCACTGGTAAAATGTTTGACATAGTCATGTCTATAGCCATGCTATCTGTGTTGTATCCTGCATACATTACGTAAAATACAAGTAACAACATACATGCTATGTCAAGTAGTGGAGTCAGCATTGCTGCAGTCATTGGTATAATAAATCTTTAAATTGTATAAAACAAAACGTTTTTTAATATTTCGAGGTTAACGATGACGTTAGAAAACTGTGAATTTGAAACCTAATGAGTGACCTTGGACAGACAGTCACATTCATTAATTTAAACTTTTAAAAGAACAGTATATTTTCTGTAGACAGAGTCAGTGGCTTTATGTTAAATAATCTCTTATCTCAATGTTCTTCTTAGCTCCTGAAAATGCAGAAAGCTTCAGACATTCAGAACAAGATGAGACCATCATCACTCTGCAGTGGAATAATGTCAACAACAACATCAGCTTTGTTCTGCAGTTTAATGGCACAGAGACTAGCCTTAGTAAACCAGCTGGAGATGGACCAGTGAACCACACAGTCTCATCTCTGACTGCTGGCACCAAATACACCTTCACTCTCTTCTCTGTGTTTGAGAACGTCAGAAGCAGTGGAGTCAGCATTGCTGCAGTTACTGGTATAATACGTACATCAACATTTCAAACATACCATTGTTTTTCAATATTTCACAGTTAGTGATATTGGTGGAGAGTTGTGTCCTCAGATCTAAATGGTCCACCATGGAAAGTTAGTTATATCAATATCAACAGAATAACAATATATTTCTTGATTGAACGATTCAGTTACTCTAAGTTGAATCATTTCTAATCTTATTCTCTTTCTTAGCTCCTCAAAAAGCAGAAGGCTTCAGAGCTTCAAGTCAAAATGAGACCAGCATCACTCTGCAGTGGAAGAAAGTCAACAACAACATCAGCTTTGTTCTCCAGTTTAATGGCACAGAGACAAATATAAGTGAACCAGCTGGAGATGGACCAGTGAAACACACAGTCTCATCTCTCACTGCTGGCACCAAATACACCTTCACTCTCTTCTCTGTGTTTGAGAACATCGGAGGCAGTGGAGTCAGCATTGCTGCTGTCACTGGTAAAATGTTTAACATGGTCATGTCCATAGCCATGCATATCACTGTTAAATCCTGCATATATTATGTAATAAACATGTACTGATATCCTAAATGTAACTGTAGAGTTTTCATAAAAACGTGATTATGTTTTTTAAATATTGTGTGAAATGAGCCAACAGTACTACAATTTTTCAGATAAACTGTGTATATACGACAGTAGCACCAGGCCATGAATGCTGTTTCTAGTCACTAGGGGGAAGTATTACCCAGCCATTACATGACTACATTGGATTGGACAACTCACGGAAGCTTTAAAATAATTTTTTTATAAATCAAACCATATTCTTCCCAGGTGATCAAGTGTGTTACAATAAATTAAAGAAGACCCATGCCTGCAATTCAATAAGTAACAAAGGAAAATTATAAATATTGCAAATTGTATTTTAATCGGAGCTGCTGACAAGACTAAAGAAAACAGCCATTAGGTTTCTTCTTGAAGAGTTCATGTACTTGGACCAACGTCTATACTAAATCCGTAAACTACTTATTGTTCTTCTATTTTAGCTCCTACAAATGCAGATGGTGTGAGACAATCAGAACAAAGTGAGACCAGCATCACTCTGCAGTGGAGTAAAATTAACACCAACACCAGCTTTGTTCTCCAGTTTAATGGCACAGAGACGTTCATCAGTGCACCAGATGGAGATGGACCCATAACTCACACAGTTTCATCTCTGACTGCTGGAACTAGATACACATTCACTCTCTTCTCTGTGTTTGAAACCGTCAGAAGCAGTGGAGTACAACCTACAGCAGTCACTGGTATTATACTTAATTGCATTAACGTCTCAAACAAAACGTTGGTGTTTAATATTTCACAGCTAGTTATGTTGTTATTGAGCACAGACTTATGACCTCAATGAATGACCTTGGACAGACAGCTGCATGCATTCATCTCAACCTTTAAAAGAACAGTATCATTTCTGTAGACAAAACCAGTGACGATGTTGAATAATTTCTTATATCATAGTTCTTCTTAGCTGCTGAAAATGCAGAAGGCATCAGACCTTCAGAACAAGATGAGACCAGCATCACTTTGCAGTGGCATAAAATCAACAACAACACCAGCTTTGTTCTCCAGTTTAATGGTACAGAGATAAACATCAGTCCACCAGTTGCAGATGGACCAGTGAACCACACAGTCTCATCTCTCACTGCTGGAACTACATACACATTCACTTTCTTCTGTGTTTGAGAATGTCAGAAGCAGTTTAGTCAGCATTGCTGCTGTCACTAGTAAAATACTTACATCAACGTTTCAGACCAAATGGTTTTTAACATTTCACAGTTAGTAGTGATGTTATAAAGCTCTGACTTGTGAACCAAAGAAATGACATTGTACAAACAGTTACATACATTAATTCTAACTTTTAATGGAACAGTGACATTTCTTTTACAAAATCAGTGATTTTGTTGAATAATCTCTTATCTCAATGTTCTTCTTAGCTCCTGAAAATGCAGAAAGCTTCAGACCTTCAGAACAAGATGAGACCATCATCACTCTGCAGTGGAATAATGTCAACAACAACATCAGCTTTGTTCTGCAGTTTAATGGCACAGAGACAAGCCTTAGTAAACCAGCTGGAGATGGACCAGTGAACCACACAGTCTCATCTCTGACTGCTGGCACCAAATACACCTTCACTCTCTTCTCTGTGTTTGAGAACGTCAGAAGCAGTGGAGTCAGCATTGCTGCAGTCACTGGTATAATAAATACATCAACATTTCAAAAATAACCTTTTTTTCCCAATATTTCACAGTTACTGGTATTGGTGGAGAGTTCTGTCTTCAGATCTGAATGGTCCACCATGGAAAGATAGCTACATACATCAATATCAACAGAATAACAATATATTTCTTGATTGAACGATTCAGTTACTCTAAGTTAAATCATTTCTAATCTTATTCTCTTTCTTAGCTCCTCAAAAAGCAGAAGGCTTAAGAGCTTCAAGTCAAAATGAGACCAACATCACTCTGCAGTGGAACAAAGTCAACAACAACATCAGCTTTGTTCTCCAGTTTAATGGCACAGAGACAAATATAAGTGAAACAGCTGGAGATGGACCAGTGAACTACACAGTCTCATCTCTGAATAGTGGAACTAAATACACCTTCACTCTCTTCTCTGTGTTTGAGAACGTCAGAAGCAGTGGAGTCAGCATTGATGCAGTCACTGGTAAAATGTTTGACATAGTCATGTCTATAGCCATGCTATCTGTGTTGTATCCTGCATACATTACGTAAAATACAAGTAACAACATACATGCTATGTCAAGTAGTGGAGTCAGCATTGCTGCAGTCATTGGTATAATAAATCTTTAAATTGTATAAAACAAAACGTTTTTTAATATTTCGAGGTTAACGATGACGTTAGAAAACTGTGAATTTGAAACCTAATGAGTGACCTTGGACAGACAGTCACATTCATTAATTTAAACTTTTAAAAGAACAGTATATTTTCTGTAGACAGAGTCAGTGGCTTTATGTTAAATAATCTCTTATCTCAATGTTCTTCTTAGCTCCTGAAAATGCAGAAAGCTTCAGACATTCAGAACAAGATGAGACCATCATCACTCTGCAGTGGAATAATGTCAACAACAACATCAGCTTTGTTCTGCAGTTTAATGGCACAGAGACTAGCCTTAGTAAACCAGCTGGAGATGGACCAGTGAACCACACAGTCTCATCTCTGACTGCTGGCACCAAATACACCTTCACTCTCTTCTCTGTGTTTGAGAACGTCAGAAGCAGTGGAGTCAGCATTGCTGCAGTTACTGGTATAATACGTACATCAACATTTCAAACATACCATTGTTTTTCAATATTTCACAGTTAGTGATATTGGTGGAGAGTTGTGTCCTCAGATCTAAATGGTCCACCATGGAAAGTTAGTTATATCAATATCAACAGAATAACAATATATTTCTTGATTGAACGATTCAGTTACTCTAAGTTGAATCATTTCTAATCTTATTCTCTTTCTTAGCTCCTCAAAAAGCAGAAGGCTTCAGAGCTTCAAGTCAAAATGAGACCAGCATCACTCTGCAGTGGAAGAAAGTCAACAACAACATCAGCTTTGTTCTCCAGTTTAATGGCACAGAGACAAATATAAGTGAACCAGCTGGAGATGGACCAGTGAAACACACAGTCTCATCTCTCACTGCTGGCACCAAATACACCTTCACTCTCTTCTCTGTGTTTGAGAACATCGGAGGCAGTGGAGTCAGCATTGCTGCTGTCACTGGTAAAATGTTTAACATGGTCATGTCCATAGCCATGCATATCACTGTTAAATCCTGCATATATTATGTAATAAACATGTACTGATATCCTAAATGTAACTGTAGAGTTTTCATAAAAACGTGATTATGTTTTTTAAATATTGTGTGAAATGAGCCAACAGTACTACAATTTTTCAGATAAACTGTGTATATACGACAGTAGCACCAGGCCATGAATGCTGTTTCTAGTCACTAGGGGGAAGTATTACCCAGCCATTACATGACTACATTGGATTGGACAACTCACGGAAGCTTTAAAATAATTTTTTTATAAATCAAACCATATTCTTCCCAGGTGATCAAGTGTGTTACAATAAATTAAAGAAGACCCATGCCTGCAATTCAATAAGTAACAAAGGAAAATTATAAATATTGCAAATTGTATTTTAATCGGAGCTGCTGACAAGACTAAAGAAAACAGCCATTAGGTTTCTTCTTGAAGAGTTCATGTACTTGGACCAACGTCTATACTAAATCCGTAAACTACTTATTGTTCTTCTATTTTAGCTCCTACAAATGCAGATGGTGTGAGACAATCAGAACAAAGTGAGACCAGCATCACTCTGCAGTGGAGTAAAATTAACACCAACACCAGCTTTGTTCTCCAGTTTAATGGCACAGAGACGTTCATCAGTGCACCAGATGGAGATGGACCCATAACTCACACAGTTTCATCTCTGACTGCTGGAACTAGATACACATTCACTCTCTTCTCTGTGTTTGAAACCGTCAGAAGCAGTGGAGTACAACCTACAGCAGTCACTGGTATTATACTTAATTGCATTAACGTCTCAAACAAAACGTTGGTGTTTAATATTTCACAGCTAGTTATGTTGTTATTGAGCACAGACTTATGACCTCAATGAATGACCTTGGACAGACAGCTGCATGCATTCATCTCAACCTTTAAAAGAACAGTATCATTTCTGTAGACAAAACCAGTGACGATGTTGAACAATTTCTTATATCATAGTTCTTCTTAGCTGCTGAAAATGCAGAAGGCATCAGACCTTCAGAACAAGATGAGACCAGCATCACTTTGCAGTGGCATAAAATCAACAACAACACCAGCTTTGTTCTCCAGTTTAATGGTACAGAGATAAACATCAGTCCACCAGTTGCAGATGGACCAGTGAACCACACAGTCTCATCTCTCACTGCTGGAACTACATACACATTCACTTTCTTCTGTGTTTGAGAATGTCAGAAGCAGTTTAGTCAGCATTGCTGCTGTCACTAGTAAAATACTTACATCAACGTTTCAGACCAAATGGTTTTTAACATTTCACAGTTAGTAGTGATGTTATAAAGCTCTGACTTGTGAACCAAAGAAATGACATTGTACAAACAGTTACATACATTAATTCTAACTTTTAATGGAACAGTGACATTTCTTTTACAAAATCAGTGATTTTGTTGAATAATCTCTTATCTCAATGTTCTTCTTAGCTCCTGAAAATGCAGAAAGCTTCAGACCTTCAGAACAAGATGAGACCATCATCACTCTGCAGTGGAATAATGTCAACAACAACATCAGCTTTGTTCTGCAGTTTAATGGCACAGAGACTAGCCTTAGAAAACCAGCTGGAGATGGACCAGTGAACCACACAGTCTCATCTCTGACTGCTGGCACCAAATACACCTTCACTCTCTTCTCTGTGTTTGAGAACGTCAGAAGCAGTGGAGTCAGCATTGCTGCAGTCACTGGTATAATAAATACATCAACATTTCAAAAATAACCATTTTTTCCCAATATTTCACAGTTACTTGTATTGGTGGAGAGTTCTGTCTTCAGATCTGAATGGTCCACCATGGAAAGATAGCTACATATATCAATATCAACAGAATAACAATATATTTCTTGATTGAACGATTCAGTTACTCTATGCTGAATAATTTCTAATTTTATTCTCTTTCTTAGCTCCTCAAAAAGCAGAAGGCTTCAGAGCTTCAAGTCAAAATGAGAACAACATCACTCTGCAGTGGAATACAGTCAACAACAACATCAGCTTTGTTCTGCAGTTTAATGGCAAAGAGACAAACATAAGTGAACCAGCTGGAGATGGACCAGTGAACCACACAGTCTCATCTCTGACTGCTCGCACCAAATACACCTTCACTCTCTTCTCTGTGTTTGAGAACATCAGAAGCAGTGGAGTCAGCATTGCTGCAGTTACTGGTATACGTACATCAACATTTCAAAAGTAACTTAGTATTTCAATATGTCACAGTTAGTGATATTGGTGGAGAGTTGTGTCCTCAGATCTGAATGGTCAACCATGGAAAGTTAGCTACATACATCAATATCAACAGAATAACAATATATTTCTTGATTGAACGATTCAGTTACTCTAAGCTGAATCATGTCTAATCTTATTCTCTTTCTTAGCTCCTCAAAAAGCAGAAGGCTTCAGAGCTTCAAGTCAAAATGAGAACAACATTACTCTGCAGTGGAATAAAGTCAACAACATCAGCTTCGTTCTCCAGTTTAATGGCACAGAGACTAGCATTAGTGAACCATTTGGAGATGGACCAGTGAACTACACGGTCTCATCTCTGAATAGTGGAACTAAATACACCTTCACTCTCTTCTCTGTGTTTGAGAACGTCAGAAGCAGTGGAGTCAGCATTGATGCAGTCACTGGTAAAATGTTTGACATAGTCATGTCTATAGCCATGCTATCTGTGTTGTATCCTCCATACATTACGTAAAATACAAGTAACAACATACATGCTATGTCAAGTAGTGGAGTCAGCATTGCTGCAGTCATTGGTATAATAAATCTTTAAATTGTATAAAACAAAACGTTTTTTAATATTTCAAAGTTAGCGATGACGTTAGAAAACTGTGAATTGGAAACCTAATGAGTGACCTTGGACAGACAGTCACATTCATTAATTTCAACTTTTAAAATTACAGTATAATTCCTGTAGACAGAGTCAGTGGCTTTATGTTAAATAATCTCCTATCTCAATGTTCTTCTTAGCTCCTGAAAATGCAGAAAGCTTCAGACCTTCAGAACAAGATGAGACCATCATCACTCTGCAGTGGAATAATGTCAACAACAACATCAGCTTTGTTCTGCAGTTTAATGGCACAGAGACTAGCCTTAGTAAACCAGCTGGAGATGGACCAGTGAACCACACAGTCTCATCTCTGACTGCTGGCACCAAATACACCTTCACTCTCTTCTCTGTGTTTGAGAACGTCAGAAGCAGTGGAGTCAGCATTGCTGCAGTCACTGGTATAATACGTACATCAACATTTCAAAAATGACTTAGTTTTTCAATATTTCACAGTTAGTGATATTGGTGGAGAGTTGTGTCTTCAGATCTGAATGGTCCACCATGGAAAGATAGTTACATATATCAATATCAACAGAATAACAATATATTTCTTGATTGAACGATTCAGTTACTCTAAGCTGAATCATTTCTAATCTTATTCTCTTTCTTAGCTCCTCAAAAAGCAGAAGGCTTTAGAGCTTCAAGTCAAAATGAGACCAACATCACTCTGCAGTGGAACAAAGTCAACAACAACATCAGCTTTGTTCTCCAGTTTAATGGCACAGAGACGTTCATCAGTGCAACAGATGGAGATGGACCCGTAACTCACACAGTCTCATCTCTCACTGCTGGAACTAAATACACATTCACTCTCTTCTCTGTGTTTGAGAACATCAGGAGCAGTGGAGTCAGCATTGCTGCTGTCACTGGTGAGAGGGTTTTCTTTTACATTATTGTCTTGGTGTTGTCTTACTTCCTTCATTAATTTAACAGGTGGGATAAAATGCCAGTCCTTGAGTGAGATCATTTTACCACCCAGGACCAATAAAATAAAGATATATCTTAAATTATCTTGTTTTAATTTTCAGCTCCTCAAAATGCAGAAGGCTTCAGATCATTGAGACAGGATGAGACCAGTATCAGTCTACAGTGGGATCTAATCAATAACAATGTTGGCTTCATCCTCCAATATAATGGAACAGTGCTTAATGTAGCAGCACCAGCTGGACATGGACCACTAGTTCTGACCATCTCATCCCTCATTGCTGCAACTAGATACACATTCACTCTCTTCTCTGTGTTTGAGAATGTCAGAAGCAGCAGTGTCAGTATTGATGCAGTCACTGGTAACATATTTACTTCATAAAAGTTGCAAAATAATCTTTTTTTAAAATATTTCACAGTTTGTGATGGTGGTGGAGAGTTGTGACTTGAGATCTGAATCTTTCACCATGGAGAGATTATAGCACGCAGTAATCTCTACAGTCAAAAGAAAAATATAATTTCTGTTGACAGAATCAGTGACTCTATGTTGAATCATTTCTAATCTCACTCTTCTCAGCTCCTGAAAATACAGAAGGCTTCAGAGCATCAGAACAAAATGAGAACAACATCACTCTCCAATGGAATAAAATCGACAACAACAACATCAGCTTTGTTCTCCAGTTTAATGGAACAGAAAACAACATCAGTGCACCTGGTGGAGATGGACCCGTAACTCACATAGTTACATCTCTCACTGCTGGAACAAAATATACATTCATACTCTACCATGTGTTTATGAATGTTAGAAGCAGTGCTGTAAACATCACCGTTGTTACTAGTAAGATAACTCCTAGCTTAACATTAAACCAATATGTCCATTGAACATTATGGTTTATAATCTAGTTTCTTTCTGCTACGATTAAAACCCTCAGAGCCACAGATATGCATGTCTAAATCAACAACTTGTTCCGGTCTCAAAAAACGAAATTATCTCTAAGTAAAATTCACGTTTAGATTTAAAATGTCATTTAACGTAAAATAATGGAAAAGTATATGTATGCGAGTTATGTGCATACATATTTTTTGACTGTTTGATTAAATGATTTAGTCAAAGACTTAAAAGCTTAAAATTATATGGGTTTGTATAGCATACTGAAAATTACTAGTATTTGAAAGTCAAACGCTTCCTTCTGGCTGCACATCTCAAAATCAAACTATCTCCTTTTTACTTGCTGCATTGATTAAATTCTGAACTTTGTGTGTTTTAGAATTTGATTTATGTGAAATATTTGATTTACTTAATATATTGTATTTAAAATTGAACAAAAAATTGTTTTAGGAAGCAGAGGATTTTATGGAAATTACATGAATTAATACAATATTTTTTCTCAGCACCTGAAAATGTCAAAAGCTTCACGGTATCAGAACAAAATGAAACCAGCATCACTCTGCAGTGGAATAATATCAACAACATCACCAGCTTTGTTCTCCAGTTTAATGGCACAGAGACATTCATCAGTGCACCAGATGGAGATGGACCAATAACTCACACAGTCCCAAATCTCTCTGCTGGAACTAAATACACATTCCCTCTCTTCTCTGTTTTTGAGAATGTCAGAAGCAGTGGAGTAAAACTTACAGCTGTCACTGGTAAGATGTTTAACATTGTCATATCAATAGCCATGCATATCTGTGTTGTATTCTGCCTATTTCTAACAACAGGTTTTTTTTTAAATAGTGTGTGAAATGACTCAATACTAGTACCATTTTTCAGAGACACTGTGCTTTTGCAACAGTAGACCCAGGCCATTAACATTTTCTAGCCGCTATTTAGGAGAGCTTTCCAGCAAAGACATGACTACACTGGTTGAGATGACTCAAGCAAGCTTAAGAAGCACTTGTTTGTTGATCAAAACCAAATTATTCACATGTGATAATGTGTTAGCTTTAATTTATGAAGACCCAGGCCTCTTCAGCTCAACAAGTAACTTTAGTAAAAATATGAACATTGCTAATTGTAAAGTACTGAGAACAGCTGACAATACATTGAAAAAGACAGAAATTGGGCATTAAATTTCATCATGAAGATTTTATGTCCTTGAATCAGGCATGATACCACCATGTATACTATGTCAGATGCATTGTTGAACAACTCATCTTCCTTCTTAGCTCCTAAAAACACAGGAGATCCAAGACAATCAGAACAAAATGAGACAAGCATCACTCTGCAGTGGAATAAAGTCACAAACAACATCAACTTTGTTCTCCAGTTTAATGGCACAGAGACATTTATAAATGAACCATATGGAGATGGACCAGTAAATCATACAGTCTCGTCTCTCACTGCTGGAAACAAGTACACATTCACGCTCTTCTCTGTGTTTGAGAACATCCGAAGCAGTGGAGTAAAAGTTATAGCCATCACTGGTAAGATGTTTTTTTTTATGTATTGGTATAAAATTTACTTGAAGAATTTACTTTAAGCCGACACTGCTGCCTTTTTGGATGGGTAACTTGCTGATGGGTGGGTCATAATTAAAAGCTATTGTTGAAGTTGACCTGCCTATTATGACTACTTGGATTAAATACTTTTCTCACAATGTTTGGTTTTAAACACACTTTATGTTTTGTGTGTCAGCTCCTCAAAACTCAGAATACTTCAGAGCATCAAGTCAAAATGAGACGAGCATCACTCTGCAGTGGAATAAAGTCAGCAACAACCGCTTTGTTCTCCAGTTTAATGGCACAGAGACGTTCATCAGTGCACCAGATGAAGATGGACCAGTGAACTACACAATGTCATCTCTCACTGCTGGAACTAAATACACCTTCACTCTCTTTACTCTCTTTGAAAACATCAGAAGCAGTGGAGTAAAACTCACAACTGTCTCTGGTAAGAAACTTTATTTGTATAGCACATTTTCAACAACAAGGACATTCAAAGTGGTTTACATGATTTGGGGATAAAGTAAAAGCAGGAGTACAGCATAAAACACACATAAAGCATATTACACGTAAAAACATCACTCAAAAGCAGACATGAATTAGGATAAAGTAAAGACAGCAATAAAAGGATAAAGGAAAAACAGCAATAACTCTAGTCATGTTTAAGGGACTTTGTAGACCAAGTTAAAACCTTTTGTGTAAAAAGTGCAGAGTAAGGAGTCGGTTTCTTGAGTTTTTGAAGATATCAAACACTTATCTCTATTGTGACCTCAGTGTCCAATTGTTCCTGAATCATGGCTATTTATAATTATAGTTACTCTTCCTTTTGAGAGAAAGAGCAGCAGAGTAGTAGATACTTCTGAAACTTACCATGACTTCTGAAACTTAAGCTACCTCATGTATTATATTTTTAAAGCTGTTGCACATTTTCAATGAAAAATTAGGGAAGAACTAGTTTAAACTTTTTGTTTCTTTTTTTGTCCTTTAACTTCATGTGTTACCAGTGTCGTAGTCAATTCACCATCTCTTGAGTTCAAGTCACACTTGAGTCCTTAGTGTTAACATCCAAGTGCAAGTCCAAGTCACATACAATTAGTCCAAGTCGAATCCAAGTCAAGTCGCTAGGTCCTACAGGCCAAGTCCAAATCCCAAAAAGAATCTTCCAGTCCAAGTCATTACCACCTGAGAGCAAGTCAATAAGAGTGCAGAGTTTACATTTTAAGACTAAAATAATGACAGGCAAACATGGTTTACTTTATTTAAAATAAAATATTTATTTAACACCCAAACGCTATTGCCAAGCTAACACAGTAGCAAGTGCAAAATAATAAAACATGCTTAAAATAAATTTGAAAACAATAAATAATCAACATGTCCCTGCTACCCTTACAAAGGAAGTTATTAAGGTTGTCTAGTAATCAGACCTAATATAACAAGCTAACATTAGCATCAGCTACATGCTAATTCCAACAATAGCAATTTCACATGTTGGAGTCCAAGTTTAAGTCCTAAATTCAAATTCAGAAAATATTATTTAAGCCAAATGGGTTGATTCAGTTTGGTACGGAAGAGGATTAGGGCCACTGAAGAAAAAAAAATAGAATTCTAAGAAAAAAGTCAGAATTCTGAGATTAAAGTCAGAATTCTGACTTTTTTTGGGAAATGAAAAAAAAATCCTTTGGAAATTTTTTTTGTTTGTTTTAGGTTTCTGAAAAAAGTCAGAATTCTGAGATTAAAGTCAGAATTCTGAGATTAAAGTCAGAATTCTGACTTTTTTCTCAGAATTCTATTTTTTTTTCTTCAGTGGCCCTAATCCTCTTCCGTAGTTTGGTAATCGCAACCACAATAATCCAAAATGAAAAATAATAATAATAAAAGTACAAGCACTCACAATCCTACACATAAAAAAACATATGCCATATTGTAGCAGAGTGGTTCAGTTTCATGTCTTACTGGGCAAGTCAGACGAGAGAAAAAAACTGAAATGACTGCATGTCTAACAGTCTGATAGCGGGTGTGACGAAAGAGTCAGAATAACGATTTGTTCTCCTACGGGGTGCATAATATCGATGACCGGAGGGCATTAAAATAAATGTATTAGCAAAAACATGATCTCGCTGGTCAGTGATGGTTTTCACTTTCTGTGTCATCCATTTCTTCCACTGAGAATTCAAGTCTTTTAACATGACTCCAGTGATCTTTGAACAAATCTTAACAATATTATTCAGACCCTTTCTGTCTTTAACCTTTAAACCTACATATAAAAGAAAACATTTAAAGACTCAATAAAAATATTACAAAAAATACATAAGATCGTTTTTGAGGCTCCAAAAGACTTCAGTTTCCTCATTAAATTTATTCTTTGCTGACCTCACCTGACAACCGAGTCTGTATTGACGTCAAACTTTAACCGGGAGTCAACTACAGTTCCCACGTATTTATAGGTCTTCACAATTTTAACTTCTTCACCATGTAAAAAAATAGGTTTCTGCTCATACTGATTCTTCCTAAAATCAATAATCATCTCATTTGTTTTGGCAATATTCAAGTCCAGGAAATTCTCATTACACCATTTAATAAATGAAGACAGGACAGCACCGTGATCATAATCAGACTGTGAACTTTGAAGAAAAGATTACGAATGTTACACTATAACTTTGGTTCTGTGAATTCCTGGATGACTGCCAATGGCAGTAAAACAGGGCGGATAAGTCCCCTCGCTCTCCGCGCAGGTCGAGTTTAAATGTAAACAAAGTCGCGCACGTGACTCGTAGCCCACCTGGGGGTGCACTCTCGACCCCTGGTTCGAACAGCTGGCCCGGAACCACTGGTAGTCCTCGCAGGCCCTGCCTACAATCATCCGAGACAGGTGCCTGTGCCAACCAGACCTGTCGTGACCACCAGAATGGCCAGCAGACGACCGAGCTTCCTGGACATCAGGCCAAAGGCCTGCAAAGCTGCATCGTTTGCATCCCGCCGGGGGTGCCCCAGCCGTGCATGGTTGCAGCATCTGGGACTGGGCCAGCAACAGCACGGAGAGAGAGTCGCCCATCCGACCCATACGAGCCACAGCGTCGTAGGCTCTGCACAGGAGGCTGTCACTGACCCGGCACTGGGTACTCGGACAACGGACATTCCCCTGGGTCGGAGCTCTCCGAACCCCAGTGGGAGGTCTCAGAACAATCGTTGCCTCCCGTACTTTTGGGCTCCGGCTGCTGCCCGTGGAGTTTTGGAGAGGGGCCCAGGTCCTCCCCGAGGGATTGAAACTCCAAACTGAAGGCCCTCACGGAAATCATATCCTCTGAATCCCCACCTTACTACCACGCAGTGCCCTGGAAGGTAGAGATAGGAGCTGGAGGCCTTAGTAATGCCTTTAGCTGCCCCACCTTGGCTCTCAGAGGGTCCACGTCATGCCGAGAGGGATGCTGCGGCCTTGCCCTTTTCCCCTTCGGGCCACCATGATCCTCCGCTGGCATGGCACGCCTCCTGGAACACGGTAGGTGCATCCCTGCAGGTGGCAGGTCTGCTGCTAACACCAGGCCTTCCACCTGACCCAGGTACTTGGGACAGAGGTCATGGCTGTCCTCCATTTGGAGAGCAGCCCCATACAACATGCCCGCCAACATTCCTTCAGGTGTGGGACGTTTGGGCAAGCACAACACCAGGGAGTCAGAGCGAGAACTTCAATAAAACTGAAGAGCGCGAATCCAATCCCTGTATAAACAAAGCCAGGCAATCCGAGCGAGAGCTGTTGTGAAACACAGAACACGGTCGGAACCTCCAGCCACTCACCTGTTAGCACCAGCGATCCACTCTTCCCCGTAACTGGGGGAAAGCGCCATCTAGACACCTTGCCAAAGTCAGCAGGGTGCAAGCTGTCCTCAGTCGACACGTCCCCCGCTTCCTTACTACAACACATGAGAAAACAAGTCATCCACAGCCTTAGAGGGCTACCACCAGCCCTCGGACCATTAAGTCACAGGCAGAATGATGCTGTTAAACACAAGTGTGCTTACCTCTTTGCAGACCTGCCGAAAACCGATGAGTGCCGAAACATGGTACTTACGGAGCGATCTGCCAACGAAACACGGCAGGTAAACCGCGAGAAGATCCAAGAGACCGGACGTAGCCCCCACGTGCTATTTATAGACGCACGCCCAGGTGGCCTACGGGTCGCGTTCGTGACTTTGTTTACATTTAAACTTGACCTGCGTGGAGCACAAGGGGACATATCCACTCTATTTATACTGCCACTGGCAGTCTGAAAGGATCAAAACATAACAAACCAGTATTGTCTGAAAAGTTCACAATGTAGATGTCTTGCTGTGTCTTGATAGTTGCAAGTCCAAGTGCAACTTTTCGGCATACTGTTCGACTTGTTCGTTTTCAACATGCAATGAATTCACTATGGTTAAATAAACAGTGAGGACAACTTCACTCTAAAATGTACATCTTTCAAGTCAAAATTATTGGTTACATAACTCTGAGCTGAGAAAAACAATATGTAATATACAGTTCTGTCGTCTTAAATTCCCCCAAAAAGACTCCTTCTATCATCAGTTCACAGGTCATTTAAACCATCCCTTCTGCATACACAGACATGTGATGGAAACCATTTGTTTCCTAAGAATTCCAAAGTCATTTATCTTCTAAGAAACCATTTGTTAGCTGGGTGCTCTAGCCACGTGCCTTCTTGACCTGTCATACTGACCAGTCATTTAAATAAAAGCACATTCTTGGACGCAGCTCCTTGGATGGAAACAGGCGTACGTGCAGTTTTACCATTACAGACTCAAGTCAAAGGTCCCATAAACGTGACTCGAGTCGGGACTTGAGTCCGAGTCCAGGACATGAGTTCTCCATTCATGTGTGAGGCATACTAAAGCTCAGTCAGCTGCTCTTATTTGAGAGCAAATGTTAAACAATGACATTGCTTGAAGACAAAAATAAATATCGATTTGAAATACAATAAAGCAATCAAACTAATTTAGAAATGGCACATAAGAAATTAGGAAGGAATATGATCAATCCACATATTGATAGAATTATTGCAGCAGTGTGCCAGTTCTGTTTAGAAAATAGATTTAAAACTACATTTATGAGAATATCTGTAGTTGGACTATCACTTATCAAATTTTAATTTAAGGGAAATTAAGTTTTCAAAGTGTTTATGAGAATTAGTGCACTTTTCCCTGCACAGCAAACTCCGGAGAAGAAATAAAAGTGAATAACAGATTATATTACAACAAGAAAATTAGGCTGAAACACCACATTTTTTAATGATGATAGTTCTCTGTCTCAGCTCCGGCAAATGCAGAAGGCCTCAGACCATCTTCACAAAATGAGACGAGCATCACTCTGCAGTGGAATAAAGTCAACAACAACATCAACTTTGTTCTCCAGTTTAATGACACAGAGAAAAACATCAGTGCACCAGATGGAGATGGACCCGTAACTCACACAGTCTCATCTCTCACTGCTGGAACTAAATACACATTTACTCTCTTCTCTGTGTTTGAGAATATCCGAAGTAGTGGAGTCACTGTCACAATGGGCACTGGTAAGATGTCTGCTTTTTATTTGTGCATATTCCAGTAGGGATGAGCACATTCTGGTCTTCATTCTGTAACACTATGAGAGAAAGCTGAAATCTTTAATGTTATAATTCTCCTTAACTTTAGTTATCTGAAATGGTGTAGAAATAACATTAAAATAAGAACTAAGGTAAAAAAAAACCCATCTAATACCCTTTTTCTGTTTTTTTTTAAAACAACCTACAAAAATATTTGCATTCTTCAACCAAAGGACCAAGTAAGTATGAGTTTTTCTCTTTTTTTTTGTAGAGACCTGAATTCTGTATTTTCATATAACTTCCTTTGTCTTTGCTAAAATCTTCCTTACAGTCTCAGCCTGTTAAATAGAAACAATTCTTTTACCAGGAAAGTTGAAATAAAAGTTTTGAATTTGTTAACGTGTAGGAAACCTAACAGGAATTTTAACAATAACAACTTGTAATTTTTTTTGTGTGTCTACAGATTATATTCTTCGAATGAAAATAAAATTGAAATTATCCAAGCTGTCCAAACTAACCTTGGAGAATGAATTGAGAATGGTCAGTCTGAATTATACTTTTTTTAATCTTTTTTTTTTTATTGGTCTTTATTGATCTTTTACCAGTATTTGTATACGTGTATATGGAAAATGCTAGCACAAATAATCTAAAAGTTACTCTGTTCTATCCTAAAGATTTCCTTCTTGTGTGTCCTCATTTTTGTAGGTTTTGAACCATCTCTACAGAAAAATTGCCCTGTCACCAGAACTGTATTCTATGACGTTTCACACTACTGCAACATAACATGAGAAGAATAGGAGAATGGTTTATGTATATATATACAGAGAGAGAGAGAGAGAGAGAGAGAGAGAGAGAGAGAGAGAGAGAGAGAGAGAGAGAGAGTTTTACTGTAAATGTTTGCTTTTTAATTTTATAAGTTCTAAGTTTTTTTAATTCAACACTTATATTTTAAGTGTTGGGTTACTAAACAGACAGGAGCAGATGAATTATGGAAAACGGATAAAAGCGGGGATAAAAGACGCACAGGGCAATTTATGAATGGAGAGGCAGTGTAGTCTGACTTTCGTTGGTGTGATATCATTTTTTGAGCAGCAGATATGCAGCTTACTTGAATTTAACTGGAGAAGTTGCCTGTTCCATTTTTATTTTTGTCTCTATCGCCTGCTTAGACTTTTGTCTTTAGAACCTCGGGTTTTAAAAAAAAGGCTCACCATGCATTTACAATCAAGCAGTGAGAAATCTGTGAACTGCACTTACTTTTTCCCTGCACAGCAAATTTTGATCAGATGTGTACCTACAAAATGATCAGATATACTAACATAAACCAATACATCTAGGTTTATAATCTGTCCCCCACAAATACTTTTTTCCAATAGCATAAACTGTTGATACTGAATAATGTAGTTTAATGGAGCACCCTGTTTCAAGGAAAACGTGATAATTATATTGTTAAAAATTTGTTAATCCTGCAAATTTGGAGCTTTGGCTAAGAAACTGCCCAAGAACATATCTTCCTTTTCGAAAAGCAAATGGATAAGCAAAATCATAACACTAATCAAATACAAACATCTAAATGTTTGGACAATACATAATTGCAACATACCAAGCTATGATGCGTGACAGCATGGCTCACAGCCAAAATAATTTCTGAAAATGTTTTTCACATCCTTGTTTCTGTTCATGAGAGCCCTAAAAGTGTCAATTTAATTATATGTTACGTGTTATGTACTTATTCTCTTTACTTTGACTTGAGTATAAATTAAATGTTGCAATTTTGTAAAACCTTTAAAGATCAGAAGTTTCTTTGGACTATAGAATAGCAAATAAGAACCGAATCACACTACATGACACAGCACTAATTTTCTGAAAATACATTTTCAATAACCAAGAGATTAATAAAAATTACACAAAACATATCATGTGGCATATTATATAAGGATTTGTACTTGCTAGTTGTACTTACTGTTCAACTGAAAGTAAACATGCTCGTGAGGGAATTTTGCCACGTTCTGGAACCTGCACATAAACCTTTCCTTCACCAACTCTCCCTCCACCCATCAACAACAAACACTGCATCCTCACAAGAACCAGGAAAGTAGAGCACATCACCCCAGTTCTGAAGTCCTTACACTGGCTTTTACTAGTTTATAAATCATCGAATGGCTTAGCCCCAAAGTATATTGAAGATCTGCTGTTACTATACCAACCCACCAGAACACTCAGGTCCTCTAATTCCAGTCTACTCAAGATCCCTAGAATTAGAACCAAACACGGAGAAGCAGCTTTCAGTTTCTATGCTCCTCTAATCTGGAACAAACTTCCAGACACCTGCAAAGCTGCTGAAACACTGAGTTATTTTAAATCACAACTAAAAACGTATTTGTTTAGAGCTGCCTTTGAGTAATGCTTTAAAGTATCATGTTTTGTTTATGCTTCTTGCTGTTTCTACATAATATGCTTTGTAATGCCTTGATGTATTTGTGTTAGCTTCTTGCTTTATTGCTGTTTTTACTTTATATACTTTGTCTGTGTTTTACTGCTGTTGTTTTTACCCTTTAAAGGGGCTATATGCAATTTTCTGAAATTTAAACTCGCGACTGACACCTGTGGCCAAAAAACAGAACTGCTCTTCCTTTCTGCTCGTACGCCGGTCGCTCTCAATCTTCGATCTTTTTCGAGCACTTGTCATCGGTTTAACTTTTTTAGTCTTATGTGGAGTTACTGTTGGTGTCAAAGTTGTCCTTGGTCTCTTCTGTGTATTTGCACTGTTAAAAGTCCGGTGATATACTGAGTTAAGCGCCCGTTATTATAAAGGGAAAACTACTTTAAGTTATCACCTCTAATAGGGAATAACCAGCTACACCGATCCTTTTAGATTTGGACTCCTATTTTACTGGAGGATCTTTCGACCCTTACCACAGGCCTACTTTACACACCTCCCAGTCTCCACGACTGACCCAAGTGGGTAAAACCGTTTGGGCCTCAGCGTACGTTAACCGGCAGATAGTCGTAATACCCCCCGATTCTTTCTGCGTCTAATATTGGCCTACTCCCCACACGTCAGTCACCGAGTAGGAGTCGCTATGTTAGCGTTAAAGCGTATACTTTACATGCTATAACGAATGTAATTTGTTTTAAATACGCCCCATACAGAACAGAGCCTTCGGTCGCAACCCAGTTAGAAAATGTGCGTAAATACTTACTAACTATTTGAGTCTATTGACTTACGTTCTCTCTGTCCTAGTACGGTTAAAACTTCTCTGCTCTGATTACTTATACAGTTCGCTATAAAACCGCTCCAGCTCCGGATACTGAGAACAGTCAAGTCTTACAACCTTCTAAGCAATACATATATTTTATTCACTCATATATGCAGGTACATTAAATGCGGTCAAAAAGCTTCCCTGAGCTCTACCCATACAAATGACCTCTCCAGAGATTGTCCAATTCGTGTCACTGGAACCAAAATGAGATCGCACAACCTTCTAGGTGTAACTATGCTTCCCTTCGACACAGATGTTAATGAGGCTTCACTGAGAACTTCCTGGGTCGGGTTTTCTATGGTCGCTCCACATCTCGCCGGCTGATCCTGGAAACCTGGGCCTCCGACTCACTGTCACAACATGAGGACAGAGGCGCAGAATCTCCTCGGGACCCAGCGATCACAGAGTTGAGCAAATTTAAGATGCCTGACTTACCAGTCCGGTGTCACAGTTACGGATTTGGGCTACTCTGGTCCCAGGGTTGGTTTCTCTGTCGTCTGACCGCTGTCACTACGAAGAGTTAAGAAGCACCTCTGTCTTCCTATCCCCTGGAGTTAGGCATTCCCAAACCCCCGTGACCTGCTAGTCCCTGCAAGCACTGCCGTCTGATAAGTTCAAAGCGAATGCCGGTCAGTCCCCAGGTCTCTCACACATAGGAGACCCCCCTAACGGGAGTCTTTATGAGGCTCTCTCAGAGAATTGAGTCAACACTCTCTAAAAAGACTTGCTTAGAGAAGGAAGTCGATTAAAAGGTTTTAATTTTAACTCAAAAGCAATTACAATACAAAATCCAAAAGCTTACAATGAACTACAAGAGCAGCAACAACCTGCCACTAGTTCAAAGCTCCAAAAACTGCAAACAACCCCTTACAATCCAATGCACACGAAACTCTCTAGGACTCTATAGCACTCTCTAGCACTCAAACTCTAACATTTTGTCTCTGTTTATTACTTTTATACTTGGGTAAACCCCTTGAGGGGGTCGTGGCTTATGTAGATTCAGAGTCTTGAGATGCTGTCTTTCAGGAACAGGGCGAAGGTCTCCTCCTGGTGGTTTGCTGCTCTCACACACATGATATACTTAGTCTAATGCTGATTATAGATTTAAAACACACACTTTATAAGCAAATACAGGAGTATACATGAGTATATGTGTACATAGGTAAGCATAAACTTCAATAAATGCATTTTATAGAAAGAAAATGACATGAGACATATTAAGGAAATCTTTATTATCCTCCTCCCCTGCGTGCCAAAAGTCCAGCTCATCCTATTGGCGAAATGGTGATTATGTAATTCCCATTTATAACTCTAGGGAGTTCAACACCCCCTGTGGGAATTACTCATAACCGTCAGATCTTAATGAGCCGTGTGTGCGGTCGAACATCCTCAGGGCCTCACAGAGCGGCTCTTATAGGCCTGCTCTGCCTCGGTCAACTCATCCGGTATAGGGGCCCTCTCATCAGAATACTTCCTCATGGTGACTCGCAAGCCAGCTAACCTTTCTGCCATCTGCATTTCAGTGTATCTACTGACATGGTCTTCACTCAAATGGACCAGGAGTAGCTGCTTATCAGCGTATTGCACCAGGGCATAGAGCATTCGAGGGAGCCACCACATCCGCTGACAGTAGTGCAGAGTTTCCAGGAGGCTGACCTGGATGAGGAGAATCGGCCCATGAGAGTGCTGATCGGACACACAGACACATTTTCCCCCTTTGCAAAAAACCCCATAGTTCTAAATTCAGTAAATAAAGCACCAATTCCGCTAACCCGATTCTTGACACTCAGGTGGAGGATCTCCCACGCTTATCCCCACACAATTCATCAACATTTCAGGTGTGTGTTGCTCTGAGGTGTCTAAAGGGACAACGTGTCCTTATTTGGTTAGATACCATAATGTCCTTCGCGACCCGGGAGATGATGGATCCGTGGGCTCTGGATGGTCCGGGAATGCCCCATAAGCTGTACTAACACGTCCTCGATCCAACACAGGCTTGTAGTTTTCTCTCATTCCATACACAAGTCTGAATCGGGATATTGGAACATCAAAAGTTCAGAGGGGTGTGTCAGCAGGGGTTTGGCGGGCCTTGTTGCTCGTCTGAGTGAACTGGTTTCCGCAGCTGGCGCTTTGCATTCGCCGGGCTGGCCACTGGAACCACCTGACTCACCTGGGCCTGAGGTAGGTAGGTCAACGCGAAAGAAAAGGAAAAGAAAACAAAACAAAAAGGAACCTTATCTAAAAGATTTCACATCTAAGTGAAGGCTTTGAATTGAAGATAAAAGTAAAATAAACCTTAAAGTAAGATAATTCAACATCAATTAAAACCTATAGATGGTTATATAGTAACTCTTGAATGAAAATAGATAAAAGGATAATAATAAAAGAAAATAATAGGATGATAAAAATATAAACTATGGTTTATTGTTCCTTTTTTTTTCAAAAGCTAAACAAGCTATCCTAAATCAACTTCTTCAACTGGGAAACTTAAACCATACAAGTTCTAGATTATCATCTATGAAAACAAGAAGGTTTAAACTAAAAGTAAGTAATCAAGATAAAAAGGATTAACTAAATTCAAATCATTGCAGCGATATAAAACATCTTTCAGTCTAAGTCTTGTTAGAAAACTTAAAGGAACTGAAATCAAAGAAATGAAAGCAAAATAATGAAGTCGTTCAAAACATAAAACAAACAAAATATCTTCTTAAGTTGCTCAACTTAAGGAACAAATTAATTCTGCAGCAGTCTGCTAATTTGTTTTAGAAGATTGGAGGGAGGAAAACCAGAAACAAAGTGAATCAGATTATATACTCCCCCTGGCTTTGTTTATGGGTTTTCCACCCTTAAGCAAACAGCTAAGTTACTTTCTGTGATAAAAGAGTTTCTCTTTCTTTTTTTTTTCTTTTTTTTTTCTTTTAAAATATGAAAAGTTTATCCATAACAATGGGAGACAGGCTACTCCCTAAAATAATTCAGAAACAAAATCAAAATTTTGAAAACCCCACCCCCTGTGGTACTCATCACCCTTTTTTTTTTCAAATACAATAGAAATTAGAATGCAAAATTCGCTAAAGTAATATAAGCTTCAGAGCACAAGCCACTAAACTAATAGAAATTGTAACAAACATTTGAGGTAGGGTAATAAAAGGATAAAACTGAGGTAAGTTAAGTAAAAAGTAACTTAAAATTTCATATGAAACACTAACTCCTACTCCAGAAGAATTAGGTTAAATAAAAGCAAACAAAGAGTAAAAATATATATATATATTTTTCTTCATACTTTTAATTTAGATGCACTTATTAACTTTCAAATTGAACCATTACAAAAGAAATATTCCTTCGTGCCATCTACTCAGCATTCATTAACCATAACAAAAGAGATAAAGAAATAAGAAAAAAAATCAATACTGGACAGACAATACAAGCCTGTATTTATATTGATCCGGCCAGCATCGAGAAGTTGTTCCACTCCAACGGTCCCGTTAGAGAGAAACAACAGGAGAACTTAACGTTCAAAATGTCTCCCAAATTTAAACCCACAATTTATACCCCATCTTTCCGAATTGTGATTCACATACTATTTTCCAGGAACTGGATCATCGACCCCTGTGTTCTCCGCGCCGCTGATCAATCAACTCGCAAATCTCATCATTAGTTAGAGGTTGCATTTCTGCAGATCTCACCTGACTGAGTGTGCCGCTTACACCGTCTTCCATGTAACAGCATCCCCCTGTGGATTCCAAATGATCCAACCTGGCAATCCGGTAAAATGGCAAGTAGGACCTTACACAATCAACACAACAGCTGACTCGATAAGGATGAATCAATTCCACTCCAGCTGGGTTCAGTCTCTGACTTGACCCCCTCATCGGAGGCTTATCACTCCTGTTACCACTCCAAAGCACATCAAAGAGTTTTATTTCACAGAAAACACACTCTCCAGGTCTGTACTTGTTCCAAACTAGATGCACTCTCCTTCCAGGAGCCAGATCATCCATCATATTCGTGCGAGCCACCAACAATTCCTTGGGACTGACCGACACCGCAAGCATCGGCTCATTTTTAGTCAACCACTTAACCCCATCTGAGTGTATGGAAGCACCGTGCAGACATGACTCTCCTGTTCCAAATTCATTTAGCATAGTACAGTTGGCTTGGGTGACAACTTTCCCCATTACAAGGAATATTAAATTGCCTGCAATCTGAGTTACAATATACGGACCTGTCCTGTTGTGTCTGATTACTCCGCCGAGCGTCTTTGGTCCGCGACTTTTCCACACTGCGTCTCCAATCTGCAATGAGCAAGCTTGTGTCTCATGAATTTCCGGTTCTCTTAATCTCGGCTCTCGAAGAACTTTATTAATTTTCGCCACACCTATAGGCGTATCCCATAAGTTCTGCAAGTTGGTCTGAATGTAGTTTTTAACTGTGCGAATCGCCCGCTCTGCTACACCGTTAGTTTTACTCTTGTAAGGAATGCTCCAGATGTGCTGAATTCCCATTTCTTCTAGGAGTCCAGCAACCTGCTGATTTTTGAAATGTTTTGCGTTATCACTGCGTATTGTTTTTGCGGTGGCTGGTATCAGTTTGGTTAAAGCAGCTGATATGGCTTCCCCTGTGGCCTTTCTTAAAGGGTACATCGCGCTGCATTCCCCATGCCCGTTGTCAACAAACACTAGGAACAATTTACAGCCTTTTATTCCCTTTGAATCACACTCTCCTATATCCATAGAAAAGTGTTCTCCTTTGACATTGGTTACGATTTGTCCGTCAACACTAGTCACAAATTTCTGTCCCCCTTTTTCATTGCAAGAAACACACGACTCTTTTATTTCTTGGAAAATAGTATTCAGTTTAGGAACAGCTATTTCTGCCTCTTTGAGTTTAAGTCTTGTTCTTTCCAAGCCAATGTGTCCAAACTCCTCATGTACATATATAACCAACTCTTTGTTAGTTTCTATATCACATGATTCTCTGAGTATTTTGGGGAAAATATTCCTCTCATCTGTGCGATTTTGTCTGCTAGTGCGTTGCCCAGATAATCTGGATCTTGGTTATCTGTATGGCTTTTGACATGCGCTATTTGCACTTTAATCTTTCTCATGAATTCAGCAACAAGGATCCATAAGTATTTGTGTGCTAAATCCTTTCCATTTTGAGTTGTGAAGTCCCTGCTGTGCCACTCCGGTAGGTTTTTTGCAACACCATCATGTACATATATTGAATCTGTTATGATTTTTATCTTAGATAGTTTGCATTTTTTTGCATCTGAAAACACTTGCACCACTGCAGTAAGCTCTGCGGTCTGTGCGCTTCCTATACAAAAACCCGAGAAACTTGTGGTTTTACCCTTGTGTTTCTTCACAACTGCCCATTTGGACTCGATACCATCACTCAAAACTTTTGAGCCATCGGTGTAGTACACCGCATCCGGTTCAAACGGTTTCAACTCTGTTTGAGCCTCTTGCGGTTTCACAGGTTTAGGTGACACATATAATTTAGGATCAAGAAGCATCGTCTCCCACTTAGACCAGCGCGATTGCAGCGCTCGCCCACATGCGACGGTGTCCTTTGTAAGCTCTTTTACAACCCCGGTGTCAGAGTTCACTCGTATCTTTCTCTCACCTCGTAGCGCGATTGCCATCGGATACGCCTGAAAAAGCACCGCGAGCTCTTTTTCTTGTCTCATAAATCTTTTTTCCGCTTCCTTAAAGCGCGCGTTCTTTATACAGACGACCCCTGTGTTGCCCTCGTTGGAAAAATAGATAACGGCCCCCTCTTCAGTAACGTGTGGTGTCAGAACCAGGTCAACTGAATAGTCCCTTTGTGATAGTGCTATTTTGCTGGTGTCCACGTACTTCACAAAGTCATTGTATTCAAGCAACTCTTTTCTAGTTAACGGTCTGTTAAACACCTGCATCCTGTTTCCTTCGTCTCTCTTTCTGAGGCCTCTTTTTAACTCCATGAGTTTACCGACATGTACTGAGTAATTTGGTATGTTTCCAGATATAAACTGAAATTTTCCCAACACTCGTTCCAGCTCCAGTAAATCTTTTGGTGGAGTTATCTCTTTTAGGTAGTTGTCTGTGAGCTGGATACCAGATTCATCAATTTTGAACCCCAGATAAGTCACTTCAGTACGTGCAATCTGTGATTTTTTGATTCCTATTTTTAGGCCTGCATCACTCAGTTTCTTGATCAGTCTCTCCAACTGGTCTAAATGTTCTTTCTCATCATCCGATGAAAAGAATATGTCATCAATGTATTGTACCAAGTCCTCTCCTTTTAGAAGCTGTGATATTTTGTCCTGAAAAACATTAGGTGAGTTTGCCATGCCTTGTGGCAATCTAGTCCATACATAAGATTGGTCATCTATGGTAAAACATGTTTTAAGCTGAGAGGACTCGGTGATTGGAGTACTCCAGAAGCCATTTGCAAGATCAAGACAAGTTTTAAACCTCTTAAGACCTAGCGCTAAAAGAGCCTTTCCTGGGTCAAAAAGAGTTCTCACATCTTTGATGGTTACTCTGTTTAATTCTTTGAGGTTTTGGACCAGCCGAAAAGTTCCGTCTGGTTTTTGTACAGCTTGAATTGGCAAACTGCATGGTGCTTCTGATATTTTTCTTAAGACACCGGTTTCCACTAATTCATTAACAGTTTGCAAAATTTCATTTTTACCAGCTCCAATTGGGTACTGTTTCTGTTTTCCAGGCATAGCTCCTCGAATTTCATAAGGTTCTGCATTCATCAACCCACAATCATTTTTAAACTTGGCATAATTAGCGGTGCTCAAAATTTCCCCCAGCCTAATTTTGTCATTTACACATGATTTATTTACTTGCTCTTTGATTTCATCCGTCACATTAACTGTTTTCATAAAGTTAGAGTGTGCTTTTACTTTAAGAACATCAAATAAGCTCAACAAATTTGAAGCTGATTTTATGTATTTGATCCCTGACTTATCTTCATAAAGATGCGTCTCTTCAATATTTCCGTTTGCATATTGAATTTTTATTGTTCCAATTCTTTCCACAAACTGTCTGATTTTGGTAGATTTTGATTGTTGATTTCTGAGATTTGTGTAGTTTGAATCATACCCTTGTACAGGTTTGTTTGGCAGTGCGCCTAAGATTGATCTAATCTCTGCAGCCTCTCTTGGGTTTTCTGCTAAGATTGCGATCCCTCTGTATTGATATTTGAATAAGAAATTAGTGAGTGCATTTTCTGATGCTTGCTGATGACACCCTGGATCATTTCTGCCCAGCGGTGCCAAAACATAAGGACCGTTTCCACGCAGAGCGCAGGTATCATATAATGCTGCCAAGGTCTGCTCCTGAAGTTTGAACGGTTGCTCCTGTACATCATCCCATAGAACCCACAGAATTTCTTTGAGCACAACGTCAGATGTCATTGTTCTAATCACTTCATCTCTTGAGACAGGCAGCTGGGTACAGATATTTACATCGTTTTCCTGAACAGGAAAGCATTTTTTCGTTTCATGTGTTAGACCGTTTCTAATTTTAAAATCTCGATTGCAGGAGACAATTAAACAAGCTTGATTCAGGTTTGCATCTTTAATGCAGGAAAGAGTCCCCTCAAGCAACATGAACCCTTTTATTTCCTCCACTACACTGTAGTCTTTTTGTTGCGCTAATGCGTCTTGGTCATCTCTAAATCTGAATACATTTTTCATACCGAGGTTCAGGTTCATCTACATCTGATTCCTCAAGAATTATGGATCCAGGAGAAGCCATCTTGTGACTCTGCACGCCCGATTAAAGCTTTAGATTCAATTCACTAGTCCAAGTCCAAATTGGCCTGGCTGGCACAGTCTCTTACTGCCCAGTCACAGACAACCAGCAATATACTCGCTCCTAGCTCTCGTGAAGCTTTCTATCCCGGCTCTAATCTTTTCTATCAATAGCTACAGTTGATTAATCATCTATTTTGGTCCCATCTGGGGTGCCATGTTAAAAGTCCGGTGATATACTGAGTTAAGCGCCTGTTATTATAAAGGGAAAACTACTTTAAGTTATCACCTCTAATAGGGAATAACCAGCCACACCTATCCTTTTAGATTTGGACTCCTATTTTACTGGAGGATCTTTCGACCCTTACAACAGGCCTACTTTACACACCTCCCAGTCTCCACGACTGACCCAAGTGGGTAAAACCGTTTGGGCCTCAGCGTACGTTAACCGGCAGATAGTCGTAATACCCCCCGATTCTTTCTGCGTCTAATATTGGCCTACTCCCCACACGTCAGTCACCGAGAAGGAGTCGCTATGTTAGCGTTAAAGCATATACTTTACATGCTATAACGAATGTAATTTGTTTTAAATACGCCCCATACAGAACAGAGCCTTCGGTCGCAACCCAGTTAGAAAATGTGCGTAAATACTTACTAACTATTTGAGTCTATTGACTTACGTTCTCTCTGTCCTAGTACGGTTAAAACTTCTCTGCTCTGATTACTTATACAGTTCGCTATAAAACCGCTCCAGCTCCGGATACTGAGAACAGTCAAGTCTTACAACCTTCTAAGCAATACATATATTTTATTCACTCATATATGCAGGTACATTAAATGCGGTCAAAAAGCTTCCCTGAGCTCTACCCATACAAATGACCTCTCCAGAGATTGTCCAATTCGTGTCACTGGAACCAAAATGAGATCGCACAACCTCCTAGGTGTAACTATGCTTCCCTTCGACACAGATGTTAATGAGGCTTCACTGAGAACTTCCTGGGTCGGGTTTTCTATGGTCGCTCCACATCTCGCCGGCTGATCCTGGAAACCTGGGCCTCCGACTCACTGTCACAACACGAGGACAGAGGCGCAGAATCTCCTCGGGACCCAGCGATCACAAAGTTGAGCAAATTTAAGATGCCTGACTTACCAGTCCAGTGTCACAGTTACGGATTTGGGCTACTCTGGTCCCAGGGTTGGTTTCTCTGTCGTCTGACCGCTGTCACTACGAAGAGTTAAGAAGCACCTCTGTCTTCCTATCCCCTGGAGTTAGGCATTCCCAAACCCCCGTGACCTGCTAGTCCCTGCAAGCACTGCCGTCTGATAAGTTCAAAGCGAATGCCGGTCAGTCCCCAGGTCTCTCACACATAGGAGACCCCCCTAACGGGAGTCTTTATGAGGCTCTCTCAGAGAATTGAGTCAACACTCTCTAAAAAGACTTGCTTAGAGAAGGAAGTCGATTAAAAGGTTTTAATTTTAACTCAAAAGCAATTACAATACAAAATCCAAAAGCTTACAATGAACTACAAGAGCAGCAACAACCTGCCACTAGTTCAAAGCTCCAAAAACTGCAAACAACCCCTTACAATCCAATGCACACGAAACTCTCTAGGACTCTATAGCACTCTCTAGCACTCAAACTCTAACATTTTGTCTCTGTTTATTACTTTTATACTTGGGTAAACCCCTTGAGGGGGTCGTGGCTTATGTAGATTCAGAGTCTTGAGATGCTGTCTTTCAGGAACAGGGCGAAGGTCTCCTCCTGGTGGTTTGCTGCTCTCACACACATGATATACTTAGTCTAATGCTGATTATAGATTTAAAACACACACTTTATAAGCAAATACAGGAGTATACATGAGTATATGTGTACATAGGTAAGCATAAACTTCAATAAATGCATTTTATAGAAAGAAAATGACATGAGACATATTAAGGAAATCTTTATTATCCTCCTCCCCTGCGTGCCAAAAGTCCAGCTCATCCTATTGGCGAAATGGTGATTATGTAATTCCCATTTATAACTCTAGGGAGTTCAACAGCACAATCCATTGAACTGCTTGCGAGTGCTGACTAGCGGTGGTGGCAGAGTGATCTGAAACATTTAACATGAACGCGCTTGACGTTACATCCGCAGACAGCGCAGAAAAATCAGACAGGACAAAAAGTAGAAAAAATTGGATACAGGCTTATAGGTGCACCCACTGTGAGCTGACAAGGTGTCAGTATGCTCATCAGAGATGTTTGAGTCATAAATGGTCAAATTAAAAGGCTATTGTTACGTTTATTTTGGGGAAAAGGTTGCATATAACCTCTTTAATCATGTAAAGCACCTTCAATCACCTTGTTGTTGAAAGTGTGCTATTCAAATAAAATTGCCTTGCCTTGCCTTCCCTGTTGCTGTACTGTTTCTTTGTTACCTCCGCCAGGAGGTAAAGTTTTCATACCCAACTGTCTGTCTTTCTGTTTGTCTGTTAGCAACATGAAATCTTCAGGAAATGTCTGCAATGGCACAAGGAACAACTGATCAAATTTGGGGGTTGATCCGAAATAAAGCGCATATTCACCCACTGACCAGTGGTGCTAACCTTCACTCCTCTCCCGTGTCAGAGAGCTCACAGACGGTTGACTTCGCGCCCCACTACGGTTGGAGCAAATGCATACCAAATTAGTCGCGCATGCGCGAATATTCCCTCTCTCCGGGAAGAGCTCAGCAACAGCACGAACACAGCCATGCATCTCATTAACAGACATTTTATTGGAAAAGTACCGAAAGTTAGAATTCAATAACAACATGGGGATGTGGGGAGGGGATGAGTAGCCCTGGCAGAGGTCTGCACTGTCAGAGTGCTTTTCTAGGTTGTTGTTTGTTTTTATCAGTAATGTGCAGTCAACAAATAAAAAAAATTGCCAAATTTTAAATCCTGATGATGTACACCTGTTTTATCTTCGTATTAATGTTAAAAATCTTTCATGTAATTTCCACATTCCTAGTTGTCACACTGCTACTGCCAGCTAAAACTGCCTTCCACTCCCTTAAACAGTAGAACTGGTGGGGGGCAGTTTTTGTATTTCCTCCCATTTCCAAAAAGATTCTTACATTTTCACATTTTAAATGACAGATAAACTGACTATGCTATAATATCCTTTTAACAGTAGTTATATTAAGTAATTTATACAGAGCTGACAGTGTAGGTCTTTTCTTACAAAAGCCACCAGGAAGTAACATTCTTACATGTCGAAGCTAAAAGTTTGAGTCAACTTGTGTCTGAAATCAGATTAATTCAAATTAATTGAATAACAGCAATCATTCTGGCAGGTCCTCAGAATTTAATTTGAGCCATGTTTCCAGATGATGTCAGACAGTGTTTTTAAAGGAGCATAAAGCTGCCAGGTTGGAAGCTTCAATACGCAGAGCAGTGCTGATCATTTTGAAAATCTGATAAATGGAGGAGAGCCTGACATGCCGCATATTATTTCAGTAGCCTTTACCATTGGTAAAATACTTACACATTTGTGTTACTTTTCATCATACCAAACATTGCATACTCACCTTTCATCTTTTTGGAGAAATCATTTTTGTCAATAAATCACGTGATTGTGACTAGTCGACATATACATTTTAAAAAGTCATTGTAGAGCACTAGAATAGACTCGTCTAAAAGTCAACTACTCTGCCCCTCTCCTAGTCAATCTCAGGCACCCCACCAAATGTGGGGCTTATTCCCCCCATGTCTGGGGCTGGGTGCTCCGGTGGGGGCTGCGGGGGCGGGGGGCTGGGGGTGCCGGTTTTCACTCCCAGTGGCTCCCTGATGGGGCCTGAGTTCCCCTGGAGGTTGTGTGTCCTTGGTCCTTGGGTATCTAGCTCCATAGCTGGATCTGCTCCAGCATAGCTGGCTACCGGTTGAGCATGTGGACTCACCACTGCAGTCCCCTGGAGCTCCTGCACTGTGGCTGGTTCAACGGTTCCCCAGTGGGCTTCCAACTGCTCTTCTCTGGAGGTATTGTTTTATATAATTATGTGGAAGACACAGGTCTGTTTTCATAGACAATCATGGGATTCATTCAGTTTCATTATAACTAACATTTATACCCTCAATTTCTAACAAGTCATATTTTTAAACCTGATGTTTTGTACTAAAGTAAACTCAGAAAAAAACAGTGTTTTGCATTTAGAAAAAAGTACCAAGAGGATTATGTTAAACACTGGTTAGGTTTAACAGGTAAACTATTGGTGTTCCATGTCACTCTAGCTAAAGTGTCACATGTTCTTTTTATTTTATTCATTAATGCAGAGGCAACAGCCTTGCCCATGGAGAACACCAGAACAGAAAAGGAGGAGAGAGACAAAAACCATAATCAACCTAGGATAAGGACATCCTCATTCTTCCCTTTAGACAGCAGCACAAGGAAACAGACTAAAAATGTTACTATTACTCATAACTGATCTGACTTGTTTCACACACAAACACTACACTCACTTGGATGAATCTTATAAATGCAGATCTGCATAGGATTCTTGCAAGGCTTGCTTTGCAGCTTAACAGCACACATTAACACAATATGTTAAAGTGTAGTTTTTTTGTTTGAAACCAACTTAAAAGTATTAAACAAAAATAACTATCATTGTTTACTGTAATTATTGAGTAGTATTATTACTTGTTGTAAACCTTGATAAAATATAAAATACCAAAGTAAGCTTAAAATCTGAACTTTTAAAAACTTGACATCTATTTCTTTCAAGGTTTGAGTCATGGATTATAGTTTGATCTTCATTGTGTTAACAGGTTTGTACAGTTTGTTTTTTTCCTTGACTTTTCTTTTAATCCATTAGGGCTTACTTCTCTACAGAATAGGAAACTGAGACCAAGAGGTGACATTGGAAAAAGATTACGTAGATTATCTGACTAATCTGATCAGGCTTCTAAAGTTAAGCTAATATAACTAATAGACATTTATCTAAATGTAGTAAATGTAATGTGTATGTCTTTGAGATTATATGAACATTAGGCAGATCATTCCTGACAGTCTTGTTTTAGAAATCTTAAAATTAAAACAGGTGTTGCGTCC